>JAVLUX010000025.1:39845000-40445000 GCA_032164185.1 Moxostoma hubbsi | reverse complement strand
TCATGTTTTTTCATAGTTTAAGTTCGTGGTACTTGATAAATATTTGTTGTATTTTCATAATTGTAAAGGGAAGGGGAAACTGTAATGTCTGTTATCCACATGTTTTCATTATGTAATTGGATGTGATTCTCAAATATGTAATAGTATATTAGAAGGCTTTGTTGTGTGTTATTGTATAATAGTATTTGTTTACTGTACTCATTTGTTTTCAGGTATCTGTGAAAGTGAAGGTGTTGCGCTTTCTGTGTGAAAAGGATTCTGTTGTTCGTGGACAGAAAGTCAAACAAAGGAATGTCATTGTTGCTGACAAAACCAGTATAATGTTGTTGACACTGTGGGGTCAGAAAGTGGATAATGGATGTTGGTATACTCTTAAGAATGTTTCAGTGAGGCAATATAAGGGAATGGCATCACTGAGTACCACAGTGCAGATGGTCATTCAAGAAAGTGAAGCTTGCAGTACCACTGTAGAATTTTCAGAGGCAGACATGCAGACAGTGGATGGTGACATTGTGGATATGGAAGTAAAAGTTGAAAATTTCTGCATGAAACATTATCTGCTCGACTTGTTCCTTCTCCTCCCTGACCTTGCACAGCACCTGTGCAAGAAGGCTCACTGGGGGAAATGCGTATTTGCGCAGCCCCACTGGCCAGCTGTGTGCCAGTGCATCTGCCCTGAGGGGAGCCTCTGAGCGGGCATACCAGAGCGGGCAGTGGGAGGTCTCTCGGGAGGAAAACAGATCTACCTGGGCCTTGCCGAACTGTTCCCAGATCAGCTGAACCGAGTGGGGGTGAAGCCTCCACTTTCCGCCAGGCAAGTGTCGTCATGACAGCACGCCCACTATCACATTGAGGTTGCCGGGGATGTGAGTGGCGTGCAGCGACTTGACGCATCGGGACACCTGCTGTAAGGGTACTCCTGCCCATAAGAAACAGAGGTCTGTCCAGGGTTTGAATGTTTGATGGCAGGCGGGGGTGATTGTCACACGATGCATGCCGCGGCGCCATGCTCGTCTCGGGACTCGGGACTGAAGCCAGTGTTGAAGCGGTCTCATATGCATCAACCCCAACGTGAGCGCCACGGAGGACGCCATATGCCCCAGGAGCCTCTGGAAAAGTTTTAAGGGGACCGTTGTGCCCGGCCTGAAGGCGGCGAGGCACCTCATCACTGACTGGGCACGCTCGTTGGTGAGGCGTGCTGACATTGAGACCGAGTCTAACTCCATACCGAGAAAAGAGATGCCCTGGACTGGAGTAAGCTTGCTCTTTTCCCAGTTGACCTGAAGCCCCAAACGGCTGAGGTGCCTGAGCACCTGGTGTCTGTGGGCACATAGTAACTCTCGCGAGTGGGCCAGAATAAGCCAGTTATCAAGGTAATTGAATATGCGGATGCCAGCTTCTCGGAGTGGGGCAAGAGCTGCCTCTGCGACTTTCTTGAAGACGTGAGGGGACAGAGACAGGCCGAAGGGGAGGACTTTGTACTGATATGCCTGGCCATCGAACGCAAACCGGAGGAAGGGGCGGTGTCGAGGCAGAATGGAGACGTGGAAGTACGCGTCCTTCAGGTCTACTGCTGCGAACCAATCTAGATGCCGGATGCAGGTTAAGACATGCCTCTGCGTAAACATTTTGAACGGGAGTTTGTGCAACGCTTGGTTGAGAACTCGCAGGTCCAAGATTGGTCGTAAGCCACCGCCTTTCTTGGGTATGATAAAGTAAACCCTTCTTCATCTCGGTTGGAGGGACAGGCTCTATCGCGTCTTTGAGCAAAAGAGTAGCGATTTCTGCACGCAGGGACTGGGCATGTTCAGCATGTACTGCGGAAAAGCGGACGCCCATAAACGGGGGCGGAAGCCTGGCAAACTGAATTGCGTAACCGAGTCGAATGGTCCGGGCCAGCCAGCGAGATGGGTTGGGAAGTGAAAGCCACGCGTCCAACCTCTGCGCTAGGGGCACCAAAGGGACGATAAATTTTGACGTACCCGGCGGAGCTTCGCAGCGGGGCGGAGCAGGTAGGGCAGCGTCAGGCGGCGACAGGGCGACCCGAGGCTGGGGTGCTGAGAAAAGACTCAAAGCACTTACCTTGCTCCGCACACCCAGCGGTCCTCTAGACTCATCAGAACTGGCCAGCCGGGGAACAGTCGTGGGGCTGGAGACGGGTGGTCCGTGTCCAGGAAGCCGGGACTGTTGAGATCTGGTGGCAGAGTGCCAAGAGAACGGCAATTGCGGGCCAGGTGACCCAGAGACATAGGAAATAGCTCTTTTATTGAGAATGTGGATACCGCAACCCCATCTAAGGGGGGGGGGGCGGCAAATGAAAATTGTTTAAAAACAAAAGATTCTCCTCCTGGCCCTCCACCGGGGGATGGAGCTGTCTTACCACCTCCGGAGCTAACATCTCTGTCGCTGGGTCGTCTGTCTCAGGAGCGCCTGGGAGCCTTACGGGTCCTCAAGGGGGTCCGAGAGACAGGGGGCATCTGCTTCCTTCGGTGTGCTCGACGCTGGGGCTGAGAGCTGGGCCAGGGTTGAGGCGGAGCATATTTCTTGCCTGCAGGGGGACGCCCTCGGCGAGCAGACGGGGCAGTGGCCGTGGTGGCAGGTTTGTGGCGAGGCAGGATATGTGAGATGGCCTCTGTCTGCTTTTTCACAGCAGAGAACTGCTGGGCGAAGTCCTCGACGGTGTCGCCAAAGAGACCAAACTGGGAGACAGGGGCGTCGAGGAAGTGAACTTTGTTGGCCTCACGCATCTCGACCAGGTTAAGCCATAGATGACGTTCCTGGACCACAAGTGTGGCCATCGCCTGCCCGAGTGCCTGCGCGGTGGCTATGAGCGGTGCCCAGACCCCAGGAATCAGTCATCCAACCGTGATGGGTGTGGGGAGGATGGAGGGTTCCAATCCAACCTCCACTTTGCATCCACGCATCAGCCTCAGCCTGGGTGTGCTGGTCCTCCCCCAGCCCAGGGGAGGCGTCAGAGATGATCACAGTGAGAGCATGAACCATCCACAAACGCTGCCTCGGTGTGATCGGCGCCCAGACACACGAGACAGCACCTGTGGCCGTCTGAAGCGGAGAGCACTCTACCTCATCCAGGAACTTGAATGGCATCTTTAAAAAGACACGTCCTGAAAAGGACGTTCAATGTCGCTGTGTATTGCTCTTTCATAGAATTAAATTCTTTACAGAGAAAATTGCTCTTTATATAGAAAAACTATTTTAACTCTTAAGAGAAAAGCCGCTGAAGTGCGCCGTAAATCCAACAGCAAAGCAGAGCATCAGAGGATAGAAGCAGGATATCTGGTGTGTCACTCGCAGCTGGCTGCATACACGACCATTGGCTCCGATGAAAATTACTGAATGAACGAGCGTATTTCCCTCGCCTTTATACCCGTATTTCCGGGGGCGGGGTATGCAAATACTGCCTTTTTCATAGATCAGAGGCATATTCGGCGCTCAAGAGAGACCCCTAGTGTCGCTTCTTCGACACGACGTCGAAGTGAGCGACAGACGGGGAAGAACAGTTTTCTATTTGAATATATTGTAAAATGCAATTTGTAATCAAAGCTGAATTTTCAGCATCATTACTGCAGTCTTCAGTGTCACATGATACTTCAGAAATCCTTATAATATGCTGATTTTCTAATATGGGCATATTTAAAGTGCATTTTACTCATTTAACCTGAACACATATTTGCAAGCACTAGCATTGATGATAATGAGGCATTATAAACACTAGATAAAATATAATCTAAACATTCATATTATTTTTAGATCATATTACATATCATATTTATATTATACAGCATACAATTTAAATGCCTGCTTTAGCCGAAACAACATTTAAATGTAACTAAAACTTGCTTATTAGGATATATTTCAAATGCCAATACTCTGAATCCTGGCTGGCAAGTCTGGAAACAGTCCCACTAGTAAAATATTTACATGTTTATATAAAATAGCATGTCAACTAATGAAAAGTAATTGACTTACTCGTCTGAAATTGTATCCTCGGCTGGATCAAGTCTCTCTTCAAAATACAAATGTTCATCGGAGTCCCGCTCTTCTTCTGAGGAAAATGTTAAATCTTCCTTACAATCCTGGAGGTTTCTCGCCTGTGTGTCCTTGCAAATGCGCAGAAAAATGTCTGGGAAAACATACAACAGAATAAACAAGGAATTTAAAGTCATATATGCAGTCATATTTAACACCAGTTAGCAAATTCAACAACTTATAAAGTACATTTACATATACAAATACATACATTTTTTGCATACTTTGAAAGTTCTTAAAAGGCTTGAACCCGTTAATTGCTGCTGGCAGCTATATTTATTATTATTATTATTTCACCATAAAACTGATCAGGCAGAGCATGCCGTAAGGCCTAGAGACTTGAAACTTGGTCAGATGGTAGTAGTGTTGCTCGCTACTCAGAAACACTGACTCGGCCAAATCGGTCAATAGGGGGCACTACAGCGATCAAAAACGCATACCTGCTCTTAACTCCTTGACCGTTTGTCATAGACTCAAGTGCTTTATATAATTGTAATCCTTGGCTCAGTCCAAACAAAATGTATATCTCTGATTTGGATTCTGCAATTTTGGATTTTTTATAAAACATACTTTTCGAACTAGTCCTAGGTTATTCGTCCGATCGAGACCAAACCAATGCCGAACGATTCTATAGAGTCTCATTATCAAAATGTATACAAAAAAAGTTTTAACTTTCAACTCGTGATGGCTGCGGTATGCGAAAACATTGGAAGTGGGAGTGGCCAATTTGACGTAAATGGCTACAACTCTTGAAGGAAATTAGATATCTTCACCAAAATTGGCATGTTTATGTAAGAGGTCAATCTTTGTTCACCCAGAAAAGTTGGCACAATTTTATCACATGGTTGAAATTGAAATACTTGAAATTGGCTGTAACTACACAACCGTTAGTCTGATTGAGTTTGAATCAGCATACAGAGTCTTTGTCAAAGGTGATATGACTGTCTATGAGGACATTGGCCTTGTAGACTTTTGTCAAAGGCCAAAGGATGTCGCTAATGTGTTTTACGCCTCTGTAATCACGTGGTGTTTCACACATACGCACAACGGCTTTGTCCGAATTCAAAGGCTGCATCCTTCGAAGGATTCAGACTTCAAAGGCCATGTATTATCCCTGTGTCCACCAACATACTAAATGTCCATTACCAGTTTATTGTATGGACCTGCTAATGTCCACCAACAGATAGGTATATAGATAGATAGATAGATAGATAGATAGATAGATAGATAGATAGATAGATAGATAGATAGATAGATAGAGGACATTTTGAGTACTGAACTGTGCAAAAGTGCATTTTCTAGCATGAAATCAAAGACAGTTTCAATTTTTGCTAAGTTTTTGACTTTCTCCAATCTTCTTGCAATTCACAGCATAGAGAGAGGAGGATTATTAGAGACTGAGAGATTAGAATAGAAATACAGGTTTAAGCTTCCCAAGTCTATCCAGAGCTGAGATCTGGACATTCCACGTACAATTCAATTTTTTTGTTGGTTTATGGACAATCGAATTGTGAGGTTTTGAAGGATATATTTAAATTGAGGGGGTGTCATACAGTCACCTAAATATGATATTCAGTGAATTCCTGTATCCCACACATTAAAAAAAAATGTCTACCAAGTGACTATTTCAGGCAATGCAAATAAATTGCACATGGGCCATCCCACTTCCAATCTATTTAAAGTGCTAAAATAGGTTTTTTCATTATTTTCAACAGAACTCTCTGCCAACTATAAGAATCAGTGAGACAGGCTGACTTGTAGGCCCATGTGCAGCAGTATATTCATCAGAGGCTTTAATATTTAGGAAGCACACAGGGCCCATAAATTCTAGGACATGAATTGGGGGGCCCTTACTGTCGAGCATCTCAAATTTCAAGATCCTGCGACCCTCTGAACACTCTTTTCCAGATGTCCCACTTGCCCATTGAACCAATTCAACAACAGTTTCATGCCTTGAAATTGGTGCAAAGATCTGGGGGCTTCAATTGCTTCATCATCAGGCCCTCAGAAACAGCATATTAAGAGCCGTGATCCTCGGTGATTGGGAAGTACTTAAAAAAAAAATAAAGAAAAATATTCCAGAAAAATAACTTTTCATTCACAAGTCAAGCCAATTAAGCACTTAAAGAAGTCATTAGGACTTGAAACTTTGCACGCTATCTGAGGACACCCTGATGATACGTATATGTCAATTTTGAGTCTTTCGGAGCAGCATCCACCAACCCGTTGTAGAAAATGATTAAAATAAATTGCAGATGGACATTTTCTCCCACGGCCACCAAATTTCACACGGTGGTAGCCTGATGTCCCTCGAAAGACATATCGAGAGCGCGAGGCTCTAGAACAAAGTAAAAGTGTTTTTTGGAGTTTTTGCAAGATTCTCTCACATACGCCTCTTGCACTGATAGCTTGACAGAGCCTCATGAATGATTAGAAACAACTAGTTTTATGGTTTGAATATATGCTCAGAAAGTTTCTAGAGATCCCAAATTTTGGGGACAAATTAGGGTGCCCCTGAGGCTTCAAGACCCTGCAACCTTTTGACCCCTTTTTCCAGACGTCCCACTTGCCCTTTAAACCAATGCATTTTTCACATCAAAATAAATGGATAGTCCCAAAATGGGCCAATTTAATGAAAAAATGGTCAAAATGTCATGTAACTCTGCATGCTGTCTAATGACACCATTTACCGTTGGGCTTTCAGAAACGACACATCAAAAAGCCGTATGGATTGATAAGTACAGTAAAAAAAAAAAAAAAAAAACAGCAAATCTATTCAATGTAAAATAGATACATACAGTCAAAGAATGGGATTCCACTCCAGCCCGACGCTTGCAGCCGCCCAAGCAGGCATGGCCACCAGCTCCGCATCAGCCTGCGACTGGGCTACCGTACCCGAGGGTGGGAGCCCAGCTGAGTCCTCAGTGTCAGACTGGACGAGCTTGCCGATGCTGCTATCGACATCATCTTCGCGAGCTCTGAATGAGATCAAGAACCCACCTTGAGACGAGCATGCGGTCTCATCCCAGAACTCAACCGGGCAATACGAGCATGCTGGGGAATGGGAGGTCCACAAGGGGTTTCCCAGCAGAGAAACTCCCATTTAAGACTCCAAATCACCCCCAGTGCTAACTGATTCTTAGGTAGAAGGACAGAGGCATGGAGCTGCTGGGGTGGCTTTCCTTCTGATGAAAGAAAGCAGTGACCACTACGTTGCCATGTTCATGTTCTCGCAATGAGGACATGAACCATCAATGAAAGATATCACCATGTGGGTAGCACCCAGATACGTGAGACAGTGATCGTGGCCATCAGAAGTGGAGAGATAGCGACTGAAAAAAGGAATAATACCCAAACGAAAAGGCTATCTTGAAAAAGATGCTTTCGTAAGTGCCACTCTTTTAGTAAGGAAAATATACTCTTTATGAGGAAAGAATATACTATATTAGCTGCTGAAGCGCAATGTGCCGTAAATCCAAAAGCTTCACTACTTTCGGCAGAGTAATTCAGCTCGCTGAACACAACCGCTCAATCTAAATGAGTGGTTGCAAGCCAGCTTATTTTATACTAATATATCCGGGGGAGTGGCATGCAAATTCCACTCGGCAATTCTCATTGGCCTTTTCTCAATGATCAGAGGTGTTTGGGGCTCCCAAGGGCGACCCTTAGAGTCACTACATCAACACAACATCGAGTGAGTGACACAAGGGGAAAAATAGTTCCGATGCAATATCATATTTTTTTCCATTATTAAGCTTATGAGATGCATTAATATTCATGTAATAAAAATAATAAGATTACTTGTTAAAAAACCTGCAGAATAAATATTTTTATGTGAGGATCGATATTCATATCGATACCACATCAGTATCGGAAGTCTCGATACTTCAGTATCAGAAGTCTTGAAACTTTTGTATCGATCTGCTCATCCCTAATTGCCACACATTAGTGATACCTGTTGGTCAAATCTCTTTACTTGACCAGTGTCATGCATGTTTAGAAGCATTGGATTGAAATTAAATGTTTGGTAAGGGTTCAAAGCATTATGTAATGTGTTTTTTTAAGTGCCCATCATTAAAGCTTGCTGAAGACTGACCTTTTGATAACTTGAACAAGACATCAGTTTTCTCATTATTTAATATAAAGAATAGGAAAGAAGTGACTCAAAGCAGCTAGTAGTCTCTCCTTTTCAGTCAATACCCATCCTATCCACAGTTTTCCTGAGCAACCACTGGGTGGCGACATGATGATTCTAATTGCCTGTTTTCTATTTCTGGTCTCGAGAAGACAAGTAAAAACTGCCAAAATGATCCAGCGATCCAGAGAAGAACAACAACCATTTAAGTGTTACTTGGTGTAAAAATTAATTTTAGGCTCAACTTGAGCAATTGTTGGCTGACATAACAACTCACAATAAATAGTGAAATCAACGTAACTAACACATTCAGGTGAGGCACTGTCTATAAAAACATCTTGACTCTGTGAAGTATCAGCATGTTTTTGGACAATTTTTTACAAATGTAATACTTAAACATTACATTATCTGCTAAGAATATATGCCAATGCATCTGAAAACACTGGCGATCGGACATTGAAAACAGTCGAATCGTGAACATTTCCGCATTCAGGAAAAAGCTGGACACTATTATTAATGCGTGCACCAGAAATCTGCTTTTTTTTATGTCAGCCGAAGTTCCAATGAGGTGTAGGCTATAATTTAATGGTACAATTATACCATTAAAATGGATTTAATGGTATAATTTATTGATTATAGTCTGAACATTTGTATGTGTTTTGTGATGCTATTGACACTAATCCTTTAAGAGAATTTGGCACTGGTGTAACAACCTTTAATTTGTGAAATAAAATAAAGAACAACAGTCAAGTTGCCCTTT
This sequence comes from Moxostoma hubbsi, assembly GCA_032164185.1. Classification (NCBI taxonomy): domain Eukaryota; kingdom Metazoa; phylum Chordata; class Actinopteri; order Cypriniformes; family Catostomidae; genus Moxostoma; species Moxostoma hubbsi. The sequence goes on along the minus strand of JAVLUX010000025.1, from coordinate 40,436,055 downwards.
ATGAATAACAATAATGTCAAGAATTAAAAAAATTATTACCCTTTTATGGGCAAAAACTGAACTGAATTCACTTTTTGGGTGCAATATGATTTGTTATTCGATCTGAAAGATGAAATCCTTAGAAGACTAAGTTAGTAGATCAGCTGAGACATTTTTTGCATGTGCTATCAAGTTTGCACATGTTTTTATACATTCAAACCTTTAGTAAATTAGGGCCTTTGATTTGTATAACTATAAACACAATTTTAGCATAGTTTATGAAAGGCCGATATTGATTCGATGCTCCAGTATTTCGGTTCGAAAACACACACATCATATTTGGCTTGAGATAACAATCCTGTAGTAAAATGTGATCATCTCTCAGTCAATAAACAAACAGAACATTCTGGTAATGTCTGTGCTTATATAATCTACAGCAGGCAATACTAAAACTCACAAAAATACATTTGCAGTCATAATTTCAATGACCACATAAAATTGTGGTAGACAATATTCATTTAAATTAAAGCAGTGGTGTGGTGTAGTGGTTAAAGTACAGGACTGGTGGTTGCTGGTTCAATCCCAGCAAGAAGTGATTCGTGAAATACTACCATTGTGACCTTCAACAAGACATTAAATCCAGGTTACTCCAGGGGCACCAAACCAGTAAAAAGTTAATTGTATGGCACTTTGAATAAATATGTCTGATAAATGGCAACTTGCTAACAAAGTTTAGAGTGAGGAAAATATTTTGCAAGCCACATAGAAAGCAAAAGAGCTGTGCGATCCTATTAGCCATAAATGTATGGAAGAGCACAGAGAAAATGTAATTATAGAAACAGACACCATTATGAACATACACCCACACAGAGACAGGATGTAAAGTCGTAATAAGGATGCTGTACTGACAGCAGTCAGTGCTGGATCAGCCGAATACATGCTTGTGTCTAAGTGACACTTTTCAGCCCTCCACATTTATAGTGAACTTCAACATACATCAGCATATAAATTTTCATATCAGGTTTTTTCCTGGCCAAAAACCAACTACACTTTCTACACTTTTTTCCCCCTACATTTTTTTTAAACACACCTGTCGTAATCACATGAACCCAGGGCCGAAATGCTATTGTTATATTACGCGAAACACTTTGCTATCTTACTGCTTTATACAGAATGTTAGCTGATCTGTTTATTGAAATGAATTTTTTACAACACTATAATTACATTTCACAATAATCTAAACTAACAATGTTAACTTCACAGACAAAAATAGAATAACTTTTTTTTGACAGCATTAATCTGCAAATAATAACTTAAATGTTTTTATGCCATTTGGTTATATGTGCTATTGATATATATGAAAATACTATGAAATAATCTTCCAGTGACATTTTCAAGGCATTTGCTATTGTGTCTGAATATGTGTCTTGTTCTGTTTTTCTTTTTTCTTTTCTTTTCTTTACTTTTCTTTCTTTCTTTTTTTTTTTTTTTAAGAACTTGCTTCCTGCATTATTTCATCATTTCCTGCTCAAGGGACAAATAGCACATGCTTATTGGGGTTGTCTTAGAAACAATGCATGCAGCACAATGGAATCACTTTCTGTTTATCACGGGGCCATCAGCCGAGACATGTGTGAAAGGCGCTTGTGTGAAGCAGGTAAAGATGGGAGCTATTTAATTCGAGACAGTGAGAGTGTGCCCGGAGCGTACTGCCTCTGTGTTCTGTAAGTTAGAGAGAAATCTCTGCACTTCATGTTTTAAGATCTTTTAAAAATAGTAAAATATTATTTATTTATTAAGACTTTAGTATTTCCCCAAATAAACAGTTTTTTTTATTGTTCAGCTCTCTTTATTGTGACTTGAATATTAATACCTAAACATTTCTTTCCTTTTAATAATTAAATAATGAAACATTTATATTTTGACTGGAATTAAATAAAATAAGTAATAATAAATCTATTACAATTTTAACAAATATGTAGTTTGTTTTTTCAGTGAGGTACATGAAAGTGACAATATTGGTTTGGGATTTAACATCAGTGAGTAAAGTATAAAATTGAGTAATATGCTGTGGGATACTAGTAATGCGGTACTCCTGTAGCAGGTCTTTAGTGGATTTGTTTTAGGAGTGTTTCTCATGTTTGCGGTGTGATTTTGCAGATGTAAAGGTTTTGTCTACACGTACAGACTTCAGCAGGACACAGCAGGCTCATGGGCAGCAGAGGTGAGGCAAACATGAAACATTCAAAGACATAATTATCTAATGCGCAAGAGTAAATATTAGCATTAAACAAAAATCTGCTAGAGTCTTTTAGTGATAAGATCTGCTTTTGAAAAGTTATAATGTGACACTTAAAATGTTTTTGCTACTTTTAAAAGGGTTTATATGGTTTTAATAATTTTCCTCATTGCTAAATAAACAAATGTTAATGGGACATTGTTAGGAAACAGTGCCATTTATGCCTGGAAACTGCAACCCCCATATACTTTTTATTTCAAAAGGTTACTGCTGAACATTAAAAACAAAAAGCTTATATATTTTTTTAAGTTTGAGTGGTTTATATAAGTTGCAAGAAAGCCCTTAAAAGAATATTCAAGGTTCAATACAAGATCAGCTCAATCAACAGCATTTGTTAAATGAGGCAAAAGAAAGACACTTACAATGGAAGTCAATGTGGCTAATCTGTAAATGTTTAAATACTCACTGTTTCAAAAGTATAGACACAAGACGTAAACAACATGTCTATACATGATTTTACTGTGATAAAATAACTTACTAACCACAACTGTAAAAAGTTATAACCGATTTTACAACTTTGTTGCCATGACGATTTACTGTCACCAAAAACCTAATATCCTGAAATGACTGTAAAAAATATGATTTAAACAACTTTACAGCTCAAATAATACATGAGTTTTAATAGAAGAATTAATTTATGTGCTTTTTATAGCAAATTTCTGGTTTTAAACCCTCCAATCACGTTCACTTTTATTGTAAGGGTCACACTGTAATTGTATTTGCTTTTTTTTAATTAAAGAAAAGGAGAAACGAGTCAAAATAAATTTTTGTGATAAGCAACATTATGCCGCAAATGCTGTCGATTGAGCTTAACTTGTATTGAACCTGGAATAAGTTTGGTTTTCTTACAAACAAAACAACCCTGTTACATTTAATATGTTTTGAAGTTAAATGTGACAGGGTTGAAAATCAGAGCAAAATTGTCTAATAATGGCCTTGACTAGCACAACTTTTTTACAGTCAGTATTCTTGTGCTTTGATGTCAAGAATAATATTATTTCTTAAAAAAAATAACAAATAATAATAATGCAAAAATAATAATTACAAGCAGTTTAACGAGTACAATATAATTGGAGTTCTAAACAAATGTTCGGGAGGAGGAGATTCATCTAATCTTGCAAATACAGCTATAGCATATAAAGACTCACTTACCTCTCTACAGTGGCAGTTAACCTCCATCCCATCTGCACATTTATTTTACATTTTCAAAATATGCATTCACTTCAATTAATCTATTAACATGTCACTTCATCCAGGGGGGAATTTGGAGCAAGAGTCAAGTCTCATTAAATATAATGAAATACTAAAGAATGTTAAAGTAATTTACCACAGTTTTAAGCATGTGGTCATTATTTTTTAGGTTAAAATGTCACGGCATAATAGGGTTGAAGGACAAAGACAAAAAAAAAGCATTTTGAAGAAAAAAATGCATAGAAAGTCAAATCATATTAAAAAAAATAAATACAAAATTAAGGCAAAATTAAAGTGAATTGTTTAATATTATTTATTATTCTGCTAACCAAAGCATTTAAAGCTTTACATGGTATCGAACCTGAATATATTTCTGGGTTTATCAGCTTCCAAAGGTCTCTCAGATCCTCCGACCAACTGCTTTTGCTTCCCTGAGGTTGTGGAATAGTTTACCACTGTCTGTTAGGACCCCCAATCTATTAGTAAGTTTAAAAGCCAGCTCATGACTCACCTGTTCTCTTTAGCATATGATACAACATGATGGTCATTGTGTGTTGAACAAATGTATATTTGTTTTATGTTTTTGATCATTAAAAATTTTTATGGTTTGTTCAATCTTAATTTTCAGCACTTTGGTCTACACCGTAGTTCTTAAAAGTGCTTTAAAAATAAATGATATTAAAATGTTATGGTGATGAATGGGGACATGCAAATTGGCTTCAAAAACAACCATTAAATAAAAAAATAAATATATATACCCGTAACGGTCCATATATATATATATATATATATATATATATATATATATATATATATATCTATATCTATATATATATTTATTTTTTATTTTTTTTCTTGCGTCACACACCAAACAGAGTTCTAAATCTATCAAACAATGTAAGTTAAGTATGACTAGTAAGTCATGAGAACACACAAACCACACAAATTACAAAGTTTCCTGAGATATAATTGTAAATAGGCCTATACCACAGTGGTCTGCTTTTCATTTCATTTAGGTATAGTTTTCAAGACAAATATACAAATGGTCCAGGCCTAAATTATATACCCACTCACAATTCTTTATTCTTTTGATGTTAATGTACAGTATCTGTCAGTTTGTGCGCATTAGGTTCAGGGTGAGGTTTCACAGAAAGTAATCTCAATTTCTATCAGCGCAACTGTCATCTCTATAAGGTAAAGGTAGACCCCTACACACAACCATTTCATAAAGTGAATGTCTCATTTTGAGATCGTAGAAGAGAAACCTCAGTTTCCACAGCAGCTCCGAGGACTGCATGACATTGCAGTTATAATTTTGGTAAGATGACTCAATAAAAACAATACGAGAGGCATTCTGTTTGTGCAAGATTTTATCATTTCATTTTTCAAAAAAAGTGTTTATAACTATTTTACTTACATGTAATGTAATTCTTTTTTTTTTTTTTTCCAGACAGCACCTGGACAAAATAAACGTTTGTTCCGGAAAGTCAAGAATTTGATAACTGCATTTGAGAAACCAGACCAGGGCATTGCGGTTCCCCTCCTCTACCCTGTAACAGTCCAGAAGTTCGGCCAGAATATTCCCCATTATCAGCCTTAAACCAACAATACAAAATACAATATGTTGATAATTTCATTGTACAATCATGACTTGTTATGCCCTTTCATTATAACACATGTGGCTTTATACATAAATTAAAATATTCTGCCTAGATGGTGGGTGAATATATGTGGTCATGACCATTTTCAAGTTCGTGTAAAGTTGTTAATTTTCTAAATGAAAAATCTAATTTTCATTTAAATGAAAATTTATTTTTTCTTACATTTACTGCTGCAATATTTGTGCTTTCAATTAAATTAAACAAGACATAAGGAAGAAAATACTTTATACTTTTAATACTATATATATATCATCATAACATCAGCAAATCAAAAATGTATATGTGAACTTTAAATCTTCTCTCAAAATCTCATGTGTCATATAATCTCAATATTAAAGAAACATTCTTAACATTGGAAGTTTTAATTTAATGTTTTAGATATCATTCAGTGAATGATGATCATTCAGTATTTAAAACCCTGTTTTCTTGGACCAAAAGTGATGTACTAACTAAAATGTAATAGAATCAATAGGTCTGGTCAGTGATGTCATACAACATTAAATCAGTCAGAAGAGCACATTCATCCACAGGAAGAACAACACATCTCCTAGAAACTCAATGTTCCTCTCATGTTGATTATGAGGAGTAAAATCAACCTTAACATGTTTACTTGTTTACAGTGATTTCTGTGCTCTGGGGATATTTATGGTTTCAGATGTTTACACAGGGACTGAATTGTCTTTTAGAGGAAAGCAAAGAAACAGATACTGTGAATTTGTAACTGTAACAAAAGCAGGAGGAAGTCAAGAGAGCAGGATCTAAGCGCACCTTTGATTTAATAAGAAAATTAGTCCAGATAAAAAAATTGGAAAATACAGGAACAGAACAAAACAAAACTCGATAATTGGCCCCACCAAACCTGGCCCACAACACACCACATCATAACACAGCTCATTGATTCGATTTTCCAGCTCAATTTAACATTTTTGTGTTGAACATTTTTTTTTTTATACATTTCTATTGACTGCTAGTCATGACAACAGACCCCACAGTGCAGAAATTGCCATAATTTTAAAACATAAAAAACTGGATTTTTTTTTTTAGAGAAAGCACTAAAAATAAGCAAAATATTTTTTGGGTGCTTTGACAAGTCATTTTCTCAAAGTTTTTAAAGAATTTAATCACCTTTCAACTTTTTTCAAGAGGTGCAAATAAACTATTGTCTTAGTTAATATGAGGTTGTGGAAACCACATGTATAACAATAATATATTATTATTATATAGCTATACAAGATCATAAAATAGTTAGATGAAGAAAGTGTCACACAACAGGACACTGATGACAATGTTTAAAATTTAATGTCAATTACTCACATAACTATGTGTACATGTTTATTTGAAAAAAAAAATTTAAAACAAAGTTGGCCAGAAAATGTACACATATAAATATAAATATATGTAAAAGTAATAAAAACACACCTCTTAAAATGTAGATGATCTTTCCAGATATTTTGCAGATTTATTGCTCATATTTACACTCTAATAGAGTTTGTCTTTATATCCTTTTTTTAATTCCTTCCCCAGATTATTCTTGAGAAAAAGTGAAATCACAAAGTAAGCCTCAAAGACTCAAATAGCCACAAAGTAATATTTTTCATGACTTATTTTAAAAAATGTTATCAGGTGTGAGCATTATTCAGCAAGCCACACTTGCCTGCGGTATGAATAAATTATGCAAATGACTATGTATTGGTCATAGCTTTACTGTTTGCAGATTTTATATACACTGCTGTTACTGCATTTGTTCTAACTTTCAGTTATTTGTCATTTAGTGATTATTCAGAGCTTATCTTATTCTTAAAATGTTGTCTTTGGTTGTCACCATTATTGTCATATGTATGTCAAATAATTAGGTCCACGCGTGATGTGGGAATGGATTTGTTCAAGTAACTTTCTAGTTTTTCAAAATAAAAGCCATGGTATTGGCCTTACCTACCAAAGGTTTTTTTAATATTAATTCTGTAATGGGGTCCGCACTGGCATGTTGCAGCCTAGGGTGGCCACCTGGGGCCAATTAAGCATTATCATTTCAAAAGAATTAAACTTATATCTTGACCTCTGAGTAACATCAAAAACATCACCATACAATAGCTCATTTTCTTCACATGATGGTGCCAAATGTGTCCCTTTGCGCTTTTTTTGGTGGTAATTTCGCAAACATGTCTCACGTGTGAGAATTTACAGTATTAGTTAGGGTAATTCTGTTTGAATACCCACTGTATGTTTTAAACACCCAGAGTCTCAGTGATTCACACCTTTCTATTTCCCTCAATGGGGGGAGGGAGCTATTTAGATTTGTGTTTGAGGTAAACAAGCTGCTGTGTTAGAGGTGTGACATTCTGCTTCCATGAGACATTAGAGAGTTGAGTGTTGTTTAGATTTTAACCCAGACCTTTGGATCAGGACAAACATGAAATCTTTACACAAATTAAAACTTGAAATAAATGTACACACTATATATCTATTAAGACCAGATTGCCTCACTTATTTCATTGCAGTGACAGTAACTCACATGTTTTCAGGTAAGGTCAAACATGATCCATTAGAGTGGCAAAATTAAATTGAAATAATAATTTAGAATATTCTTCTTCTTCCTCTTTCAGCTGCTCCTGTTAGAGGTCGCCACAGCAGACCATCTGTGATACGCTTATTTGACTTGGCACAGGTTTTACACCAGATGCCCTTACTGACGCAACCCACAGTGACTAGGGAACTCTCAATAATAATAATTTAGAATAATTAAAAGTAGTGAAATACACAATTGTATATAACTGAATCAGAAAAATTCTGATGAACAGCTGCAATGACTTAATATTTTTATTTAAAAAAGAATTAAGATGCAGTTAATTTTTTATATGTAGTGTGTAAATTATATGAATTGTGAAAATGAATCATCAGAAAACATCAACTTTAAAAATCAACTACTGTCCCACATACCCACATTTGTGCTGGGGGAATTACGGAGAATTATGTAGAGGGAAACCCCCAATATTGCAGCACAATATGGCATCAGAAAACAACAAAGACAGCAGCAACTGTGGAAAAAGTGAGGCAAGGGAGAACAAAATCTTCAGAAGTGTTCCTCAAACGTCATGTTCATTATTTACATGTCACGATGCTCACTATCTCAGTTCACTCTGTTGCGGCGTGCACAATACAATGTGATGCCAGTGATGGCTCAGCTGTTAAGGCTCTGGTTTTCTGACTGAAAGGGGGCTCAAGCCCTAGCACCGTCAATTCCCTTTACAATAAGCTTCACTATGATGCTGCGCTTTGCTAAGCACTATGGGAACAATCTTAGTTGTGAACGAGCTGTGAATATGTGTGTAACACGTCAATGAACATTGACCGGAATTTATAGCCTCGGCTGATGTAGTCATTAGACGCACCTGTGGTCAGGCTATAAATGGATGTGTCACCAGGTGTCGTCAGATCCTCTTTTTTTCAGAGCGATTCTGTGTGTGTGTTTTACAAACCCTGTCAAAACTTTCTTTTCTCTGCTAGGAATTAGAATTTGTGAGGCAGTGTGCAGTTAACCTTTTCTCCTTTCTCTTCTGTCTAGAATATATATATATTTTTTAAAAGAAAGAGAGAATGACTGAAAGCCGTAAACGATGCGTGTTCCCCTGTTCTCACTCTGTAGCTGAAGAGGACACGCATCAGTTTTGCTCTGTTTGGGAGGGGCTCTCGTATGGATCTGGCTGAGGAGCGAGAGATGGGTTCATCCCTTTCGCTCGCTCTCTCCCCAGATCCAGCTGATCCTCGTAAGTCTGAAGCGCGCCTCGGCACCTCTTCGGATCACGAGGACACTGAACCTCTGTAAATCCCGTGCATAATAATAAAGCGGCAGTGGAATTAAGAGACAAATGCGAGCATTGCGATCTGCTTTCGGGCAAAATGCTTCGCGCTCGCCTCGTTTACTTCCGGGAGTCAGAGCCCACATTTCATTCGTGCTCTCACATGGATCTGGCTGAGGAGCGAGAGACAGGTTCGTCCCTTTCCCTCGCTCTCTCCACAGACCCAGCTGGTCCTTCCCGTGATCTCGAAGCGCGCTTCGGCGCCTCTTTGGTTCACGAGGGGGGCGGCGCGCTGAACATCTGTACATTTCACACACAATAATAAAGCGGCTGAGAAATTAGGTGATTACACGGGCTGTGGCCAGACTACAGCTAGACTGGCCACGCGAACAAGAGACCCTCCCCCAAACGCTCCAAACTAGAAGACAAATTTCTGTCTGGTGGCCAAAATAATTAAATAAATAAAAGAGGGAATGGAACTCTATATCAGTCCCTTCCTTTCTTCTATGACCTCCATAACAAGTATTTTCTTTATGGAGGAAATTTATACTTCCCGTGTCTTCGTGCCCTCGATGTTGGTGTATTCAACTATCGTGGGTGCTGAAGCTCGGGGGTATTTGGTGATGCCGCCGGTAGAAAGGACACCTGCGGGTTTTCTCTTGCCTGGTTCGGCATCATCGCTAAAGAGACCTACTCGCCCCACAAAGATGTGCAGGACCACCGCCATGCTTGTGGGGAAAGCTTATCAGGCAGCAGATCAGGCTGGTGTTGCCCTGCACACTATGGCAGTGTTACAAGCGCACTAGGCTAAATCTGTTGAAGGACCTGAGTTTGGGCACCTCACTCAGGGGGAGGGGCCGTCGGCCACCCAGCCCCGCCCCGCCCCGGTCCTTCTAGATGGGAGGCTCTAAAACAAAACGTGGTGAATCGTGCTCCCCCTCGTAAAGACTGGGGTCCAGTTCGTCACCCTCAGCAGCCCCCAATGCAAGACCTCAGGGGTGTGATTTCTAAGAAAAAGAAACCCTGACGGTCTTGTACCCAGCCATGTGGTGGTAGTTCCCCTCGGGACGGGGCGCGTGTATCATCCACTTCGGCCCTCCCGATACCCTCACGAAATCTCTTCACTCCCGCCGCCTTTGGTGTTTTGGGGGATAGAGGCTTCCAACAAAGAGTTGGGTGTACCGTTGCTTCCTGCCTTGATTCAGGACGCGGAACACTCGACATCCCCTCAACAGGAAGTGTCAGAAATGATACCCATCTCAGAGAACCTGGCAGCATGGAAACTTCTGCCAAGTATTTCTATGTGGGTTCTAGAAACAGTAGAAAGAGGCTACAGAATTAAATTTGCTCGCCGTCCTCCCCGTTTCAACGGCATGGTTCCCACTACTGTGAAACCGGGACAGGCATGTCTACTGTGGAAAGAACTGCAAAATCTCTTGGTCAAAGGGGCCATAGAACATGTTCCCCTTCCAGAGAAAGAGTCAGGCTATTACAGCAGATACTTCCTGGTTCCCAAGAAGGGTGGGAGGTTGCGTCCAATTCTAGATCTTCGAGGCTTGAACCGCTCGTTGTTCAAGTCCTAGATGCTGGCTATCAAGACGATCGTGTCACAAGCCCAGCATCACGTTTGGCTGGTCACCATCGATCTCATGGATGCATATCTTCATATAGAGCCACAGCACAGGAAGTTCCTGAGGTTGGCTTTCAGGGGCGAAGCGTACCAGTATCGGGTTCTTCCATTTGGCCTAGCCCTATTAACCCGCACATTCAGGAAATGAATGGATGCAGCACTGGCTCCTCTGCGACTCCAGGGCATCCGCATTCTGAATTATATAGTCGACTGGCTGATCCTAGTGCAGTTCCAAGAACTGGCAGTTCAGCACAGGGATATCGTCTTGACTCATCTGGGGGCTATATGGAATTCGGTCACGATGCAGGCACAATCGTCTCCCGCATGAATCGTTTCCATTCAGAACACCCTGAGCAAGGTCAGGCTAGGTCGAGGTTGCACTGCTCGTCAGTATCATTGAATACTAGGTCTCATAGCGTTGCTGTCCGCGGTGATCCCTTCGGACCATCTGCACGAGACCGCTTCAGCTGTGGCTAGAAGCCAGGGGATTTTATACGAGGGCCAGTCCACTAGGGCAAATAAGGGTTACGCGCCACGTGCTTCGTTCCCTTTCTATGTGGTTCAGACCCTGGTTCTAACCTTGGGTCCCACTCTAGGTGCGTCTTGTCGTAGCAGGCAGCTAACGACAGATGCCTCCCTGACGGTCTGGGTAGCGGCCTTAAGTGGTCGACCGGCTTAAAGGGATAGGAGGGTCATCAGTTCGGTTGTCACAGTAACTGCCTCGAGCTGATGGCCGTATTTCTGACCCTGAAATACTTCCTCCTGAGGCTGCCATGTCTTGGTGCGGGTGGGCAATACAGCGGTAGTCTCTTACGTAAACCATCGGGGGGATCCACGTTCACGTCAGCTGAATTTCTGGCACGTTGGATCCTCCTTGGGGCCCAGCTCCTGTTACTCAGGACAGTTTCGTCAGTTCTGGATTTTCTATAGAAAGAACTGTCAGCAGGCACTTGCCTCGCCACTGCCAGGTTCTATGTGGCCTCCACTGCGGTTTGCCACGCCTTGGTGGGCGGGATGCCCCCTAAGAGGCATCCTTGCTAGGACCTCTTCTGCAATTACGTTTCTAAGGAGACTTGGGTACCTACAGGCTCTGTCTCTTTTGCCGGCCTGTTTAGAATTTGCCCCAGCTATGACCAAAAACATTCTTTCATCCTCACCCTAACTACCGGCCCAAGGTGCCTTTCACAACCCTTGACGGTTATTTTTTAAGCCTTCTGCTCCCTGCCGTTTGTAACGCCGGAGCAGCTAAAACTTCTCAGATTTTGTCCAGTCTGTACCCTTCAGACTTATGTCCACCGCTTTTGCTAGTGGCGTAAAGTCAGGGCAGCAATTCTTCACTTGGATGCCATGACCGGGGGGCGGTCACCTCCTGACAGACTATGTCACTTTGGGTGAGGGACATTATTGCCCGGGCCTACGAGGCGCGCGGTCAAGCTTCGCCAGTAGGTTTTAGGGCGCACTCTACCAGAGGGCTCTCCTCCTCAAAAGCCTTGGCAAGAGGTCTCACTCTGCAGCAAGTTTGTAATGCGGCAGGTTGGTCCTCTCTGCACACATTCATCAAATTTTATGGTTTAGATGTTTGTTACTCCAGGCTCTTATGCCCTTGAGTCGACATCTCAATCTCATGTCTCTGCAAGTTTGTGATGCGGCAAGCTGGTCCTCTCCGCACACATTCATCAAATTTTATGGTTTAGATGTTTGTTACTCCGGGCTCTTATGCCCTTGAGTCGACATCTACGCTCATGTCTAAGCAAGTTTGTGATGCGGCAGGCTGGTCCTCTCCGCACATATTTTCAGATCTTATGGCTTAAATCTTTCATGCCTGAACAAGTTTGTGATGCGGCAGGCTGGTCCTCTCCGCACACATTCATTAAATTTTATGGTTTAGATGTTTGTTACTCTGGGCTCTTATGCCCTTGAGTCGACATCTCAATCTCATGTCTCTGCAAGTTTGTGATGCGGCAGGCCAGTCCTCTCCACACACATTCTTCAGGCTCTGGTTTGGATGTTCATGCTACTCCGGGCTCTTACACCCCTGAGTCGACATCTGAATCTCAAGCAAGTCTGTGATGCGGCAGGTTGGTCCTCTCTGCACACATTCATTAGACTTTTATTGTTTGAATGTTCTTGCCACTCCTGGCTCTTATGCCCATGAGTCGACGTCTCGAGCTCATGTCTGGTCAAGATTGTGGTGCGGCAGGCTGGTCCTCTCCGCACACATTCATAAAATTTTATGGGTTAGATGTTTTGCTACTCCGGACTCTTACGTCCTTGAGTCGACATCTCAGCTCATGCCTGAACAAGTTTGTGATGCAGCAGGCTGGTCCTCTCCGCACACATTCATCAAATTTGATGGTTTAGATGTTTATGTTTCTCCGGGCACTTATGCCCTTGAGTCGACATCTCAAGCTCATGTCTGAGACCTCTTGCGTTCTTGTGAGCATACTTCACAACCGTAGGGGTCTGGACAGCCCCAGTCCCAGGACTGCTCTTCAAAAATAAGTTTCTGACGACACCTGGTGACGCATCCATTTATAGCCTGGCTATAAATTCTGGTCAATGTTCATTGATGTGTTAAACACATATTCACAGCTCGTTCACAACTAGGATTGTTCCCATAGCGCTTAGCAAAGCACAGCATCTCGTTCCGCTTTTTTCAGGGAACAAGGGTTACAGATGTAACACGAGACGATACCACTGTTGGGCCCTTGAGCAAGGCTATCTGCTTCAGGGGAACTGTTTAATGGCTGACACTGCGCTCTGACCCCAGGTTAGTTGGGATATGCGAAAACAATTCCATTTCATTGGCTCTGTACCTGTACCTCTGCACAATGACAATAAAGTTGAATCTTAATATTAATCTTAATGACATTCTGAAATAATGCCTGCATTTGTTTTAAATGTTAAAATTAACTTCAGCAATATCAAATGTTATTATATATGGTCAGATGTGTATTTTTCACAAACAAATGATAAGAAAAGCAAGATTTGATGAAAAGCCAAGCGCACTACCATGAACGAACTGAATGTACTGGTACACTTTTTTTGCAAATTAAATCAATGACGTTGTCATCTCGTTTGTGATTGAGAATATGCTGATTGATTGATGTGCAGTTCAACATGTCAACCAAGTTCAATATGGAGAGAAAGCTTTGAAATGCACCAAGACAAGTTTATAGGTATGCAAAAAACATAATACCCAATTTATGAATGTGTAAAAATGACTAAAGACCATACAGTTAAAATTTTGAATTAAGCAAATGTTTTGCTTTGGTGCACACTGTTTAAAATATTTAGGCTTTCCTCAAATGTTTTCTGTGTCTGAATCACAGCATTTAACAAAATATAGGAAAATTAAAAGTGTCTTTGACAGACATGCAAATTCCATTTGTTTTGCTTTGTCCAGATTTTAGCATGAGCCAATAGTATTTGAGAGCGGGCGAGTAGCATATCATTGGTGAAAGACACAAGACATCTAATTTTTGAACGAATTGTATGTACTGGCAGTTACATAATTACTTAAAAAAATTACTCAAGTAGAAGTAAAAGTACTAACATAAATAATTACTTGATTAAGAAAGAATCCAATTAAAAGAGTACTCAAGTAGTAAGTACTTTCCCAAATGATGTAATGGATGTTAACCAAATTCTTTCTAGCAAGTCAGTCCACTGTTGGCCATCTTTTGAATGGAAGGCTATTTCCAGTCATGCCAGTGCAGCTACTATTTATTTGAATGGAGAAAGACCAAAATCTCAAATACGGTAGGTCAAGATAAAACAATCAGCAAAATCAGCATAAATTGTAATTCTTCACCTCATATTAAGTCAAGTGGTTTTTATTGTCATTTCAATCATATACAGTTAGAACAGTACACAGCAAAACAAGAAAACATTACTCCAGGACCATGGTGCTACAGAAAACAACATAGGACAAACACAGAACCACATGAGACTACACAGATTAAATAACATACCTATATAAAGAGCATGTGCAAATGTGTGCAAAAAGTACGGGACAGGACAATAAATTACTGACAATGAACATGACAATAGACACATTAAGAGACAGTGCAGCGCCGACCAGTACACAGTAGTGCAAAGATGACAGTTTCTAAAAATGCCAAATGTAAACATAACATACTATGAGATAGTGTTCTATGCACATAGCAGTTATTGAGGTAGCAGCCAGGTATAAAGTGACAATAATTAAAGTGCAACTCAGGACACGTGTGTGAGTGTGTCAAACCAGTCTCTGAGTATTGAGGAGTCTGATGGCTTGGGGGAAGAAGCTATTACACAGTCTGGCCGTGAGGGCCTGAATGCTTTGGTACCTCTTGCCAGATGGCAGGAGGGGGACGAGTTTGTGTGAGGGGTGTGTGGGGTCATCCACAATGCTGGTGGCTTTGCAGTGTAGTGTTTTTTGTAAATGTCTTTGATGGAGGGAAGAGGACAGCGATGATCTTCTCAGCTGTCCTCACTATCCTCTGCAGGGCTTTGCAGTCTGAAACGGTGCAAGTCCCAAACCAGGCAGTGATGCAGCTTCTCAGGATGCTCTCAATATTCCCTCTATAGAATGTAGTGAGGATGGTGGGGGTGGGGGGGGGGGGTGGGAGATGTGCTTTCCTCAGCCTTCGAAGAAAGTAGAGACGTTGCTGGGCTTTCTTGGAAAGAAAGAGCTTGACACAAGCTCTATTAGAGCTTCTCTAATAGAGCTTGTGTTGAGGGGCCAGGTGAGGTACTCCGCCAGGCGAACACCAAGGAATTTGGTGCTCTTGACGATCTCCACAGAGGAGCCGTCGATGTTCAGCGGAGAGCGGTCACTCTGTGCTCTCCTAAAGTCAACAACCATCTCTTTTGCTTTGTCCACATTCAGAGACAGGTTCTTCGCTCTACAACAGTTCATTAGCCGCTGATGTATGCTGACTCGTCGTTCTTGCTGATGAGACCCACCACGGTCATGTCATCGGCAAACTTAATGATGTGGTTCAAGTTGTGCATTGCCTCACAGTCGTAAGTCAGCCGAGTGAACAGCAGTGACCACCAGTTTGGTGGTGGTGGAGATGCTGTTCCCGATCTGGACTGACTGAGGTCTCCCAGTCAGGAAGTCCAGGATCCAGTTGCAGAGGGAGGTGTCCAGGCCCTGCAGGTTCAGCTTTCAAATGTGTTGAATGCTGAGCTGAAGTCTATGAACAGCATTCAAACATATGAGTCCTTTTTATCTAGGTGGGTTAGGGCCAGATGGAGGGTGGTGGTGATGGCATCGTCTGTTGAACGGTTTGGACGATACACAAACTGCAGTGGGTCTAGTGAAGGGGGCATCTGGGTCAGCCAGGCAGCCATATCACCCTGTAGCCCAAGACTGGTTGCCCATTGAAGCTAAGCAGGGCTGAGCCTGGTTAGTACCTGGATGGGAGACCTCATGTGAATATCAGGTTGCTGCTGGAAGAGGTGTTGTGAGACCAGCAGGGGGTGCTCTCCCTGTGGTCTGTGTGGGTTGTAATGCCCCAGTATAGTGACAGGGACACTATACTGTAAAAAGAGCACCGTCTTTCGGATGAGATGTTAAACCGAGGCCCTGACTCTCTGTGGTCATTAAAAATCCCAGGATATCCTTCGAAAAAGAGTAGGGGTATAACCCTGGTGTCCTGGATAAATTTGCCCCTTGGCCTCTGTCCATCATGGCCTCCTAATCATCCCTGTATACTGATTGGCTTCATCACTCTGTCTCCTCTCCACTGGTGTGTGGTGGGCGTACTGGTGCAATATGGCTGCCGTCGCATCATCCAAGTGGATGCTGCACATTGGTGGTGGTTGAGGAGATTCCCCCCCTTCCTTGTAAAGCGCTTTGAGGTTACTGATAAAGTGCTATATAAATGTAACTAATTTTTTTTTTTTTTTTTTTTTTTTTAATATGCCTCATAACGAGCCTCTCGAAGCACTTTATGATGATGGGTGTGAGTGTGACGGGACGGTAGTCATTGAGGCAGGACACTGAAGACTTCTTTGGCATGGGGACGATGGTGGTGGACTTGAAGCAAGTTGGAACGACGGCGCTACTCAGAGAGATGTTGAAGATGTCGGTAAGAACATCTGCCAGCTGGTCTGCACATCCTCTGATCACTCTTCCAGGAATGTTGTCTGGTCCAGCAGCCTTCTGTGGGTTGACTCTATGTAGAGTTTTCCTCTCATCAGCCATGGTAAGACAGAGCACCTGGTTGTTGGGAGGAGGGGTGGTCTTCCTTGCCACCACGTAGTTTTGCACTTCAAACCGAGCGTAGAAGTCGTTCAGCGTATCTGGAAAGGAGGCATATTTCTCACAGGCAACTGATGTTGTCCTGTAGTTGGTGATGGCACATGTGCAGCATGTCACTGCTGTCCTGGAAGTGACTGTGGATTCTCTCGGCGTGTGCACGTTTTGCCTCTCTGATGGCCCGGGACAGTTTGGCCCTCGCTGTTCTTAGGGCTGCCTTGTCGCCTGCTCTGAAGGCGAAGTCTTGGGTCATCAGCAGTGCGCGCACCTCCGTAGTCATCCACGGCTTCTGGTTGGAGCGTGTGGTGATGGTCTTGGAGAAAGTGACATCATCAATGCACTTGCTTATGTAGATGGTCACTGATGCTGTGTATTCCTCCAAGTTGGTAGAGTCGCCAAATGTTGCAGTCTCCCTGCAGAAACAGTCAGTACACTCAAAACAGTCCTGAAGAGCAGAGATGGCTCCTGCTGGCCAGGTTTTCACCTGCGTCTGAAGTGGTTTTGTGCGTCTGACAAGCGGTCTGAATGCTGGAATTAGCATAACAGAGATGTGGTCTGAGTAGCCGAGGTGGGGGCGGGGCACCGCCTAGTACTCGCCTTGTATGTTTGTGTAAACAAGATCAAGCGTGTTCGCCCCTCTCGTTGCAAAGTCCACATAGTGATGGAATTTAGGGAGCACTGTTTTGAGATTCGCATGGTTGAAATCTCCGGCGGCAATAAACAGTCTGTCAGGGTGAGCGTTCTGCAGTTTGCTCATAGCCCCATACAGTTCACAGAGCGCTTCCCTAGCATTAGCACTGGGGGGAATGTAAACTCCGGTTATGATAACAGTGGTGAATTCCTGTGGTAAATAAAAAGGTCTGCATCTAACAGTCACAAACTCCACCAGCGATGAGCAGTAGCTGGAGTCTAACATAGAGTTCTTGCACCATTCCGTGTTGATGTAAACACACAAGCCACCACCGTGAGTCTTACCGTACAGAACTGCATTTCTGTCGACACAAAACGAGGCGAGCCCGTCTAGCTGAATGTTGGCGTCCGGAAAACTATAATATATATATTTAAAGTGAATGGTGACCAAGACTAACACCTTCTGTATTCTGTCAAACATCTTTTGTGTTCCACAGAATACAGAAGGTCATGTGGGTTTGGAACAAGTGGGTATGGTGTGCTAGATGCCTTGAGACCTCACACAGGTCACATAAAGTACAACACATAGAGACTGTATCACCTAGATATCTCATAGAGACTGTGTCTGTTCCATGAACTACCAAACACAAACCTTTCACTAAATTATAAAAAATGTGATTAAGGTCAATATTAAGGCTACTCCCCCAGGTTATTGTTGTAAATATGAGCCTCGTCTGAAGGGCAGAGGAGGAGATGTTGCTACAATTTACCGTGACGTTTTTGGTGTTACTCAGAGGACAGGATATAAGTTTAAGTCATTTGAACTAATTATGCTTATTGTTACACCATCATATAAATAAAAAACTAATCTTTGGCCCTTGCTACAGTATATAGATCACCCATGCCTTATTCTGTTTTCCTTTGTGAATTTGAAATTTTTTTTTCAGATCTTGTAGTTACTGTAGATTAAATTGTTGGTGACTTCAACATTCACATAGATGATGAAAATGACACATTGGGATTAGCATTTATTGATATTCTCAACTCTCTTGGATAGTATATAATAATATAATAATCTTCCAGATCAATCTCATACACTCAATAAGCACCAAAGTCTAGAAGAACTTGATAAACTTTTCTTCTCTAGCACTCTTGATAGTGTACTAATAAATTGTACTCAAGCACCACCTTCGATTAAAGAAATTGTAAGAAAAAAGCCCACACCATGGAGCAATGATCACACTCATGCTCTCAAGAGAGCAGCTTGGAAAATGGAGCGCAACTTTAAGAATAAAAAATTAAAGGTATTTTACTGTGCATGGAAGGATAGTGTCTGTAGCTACAGACAGGTACAAAAAGCTGCCAGGTCAGCATATTTTAGCAAACTCATAGAAAATAAGCACAACAATCCTATGTGTTAATTCATTTCTGTGGCTTAATTGGTTAGGATTAAAGCCTCAACTGAACCAGATATTTCATTGCAGCAGAATAGTAATGACTTTGTAGTGAATTTCTTTACTGATAAAATTTAAATAATCAGAAATAAAATTGGAATTATGCAATCATCTGTCACAGTACCACAGAAAACAGTCTCATAAATTTCCTCAAGCGCAACTTCAATCCTTCGCTGTCATAGGTCATGAAGAGCTAACAAAACTTATCAAACATAAAAAGCCACAACATGTATGTATACCAATTAAGATTTTATAAGAGGTATTCGCTGTAATCTCAGAACCTCTTCTTCATATTATTAACTATCCTTAGGACATATCCCAAGAAACTTTAAATGGCAGTTATCAAACTGCTTATTAAGAAGCCACAACTTGATCCTGGAGAACTGGCTCATTATCCGATTTCAATTAACCGATTTCAAATCTCCCGTTTATGTCAAAAATACTAGAAAATATAATATCCTCCCAACTATGTTCATTTCTACAGAGAAATAGTATATACATATGAATAATTTCAGTCAGGATTTAGACCAATCACAGTACAGAGACTGCACTTATCAGAGTTACAAATGACTTTTATCATCTGATCGCAGCTGTATTTCACTTTTAGTGCTTTTAGATCTTAGTGCTGCCTTCGACACTATAGATCACAACATTCTCTTCAATAGGCTAGAGAATTCTGTTGGCATTTGTGGACTTTAACAATTAACATGGTTTAGGTCCCATGGTTTAGCAGACTGCTACCACTTTGTCTATGTAAATGAGGAATTTTCAAACCAAACAAACGTTATGTATGGAGTGCCACAGGGATCAGATTTAGGACCTCTGCTTTTCTCATTGTATATGTTTCCCTTGGGAGATATTATCAGGAATCATGGAATAAATTTCCACTGTTATGCCGACAATTCCCAACTTTATATTTCTTTTCAAACCTGTCAAAATTTCACATTTCTCTAAATTAACAGAGTGTATCAATGAAATCAAAGATTGGATGGCCAGAAATGTCCTTCAACTCAATTCCGCCAAATCAGGTACTAATTATTGGACCAAAAATCTCTAAAAACAAGCCACTAAAATATAGTTTGACTCCCGAGGGATGTACTGTTACATCGTGTTTTATTTGATAACAATCTGTCCTTTAAAAAACAAATGTTTGTAGAACAACATTCTTCCACCTACGAACTATTGCTAAATTACGACATGCTCTCTGTTGCTGATACCGAAAAACAAATGCGTTCATGACCTCAAGAATTGATTATTGTAATGCATTGCTGGATGTCCAGCAAGATCAATAAATAAACTTCATGTGGTTCAAAAAGCAGCAGCCAGAGTGCTGACTAGAACCAAGAAATATGATTATACTAAATTTTATCATTGTTACATTGGCTACCTGTTAAATTTCTTATTCATTTTAAAATTATTTTAACTATGTACAAAGCTTTGAATGGTCTAGCTTCACAGTACTTAAGTGACCTTCTACCACGCTATATTCCATCACGTTCATTATGCTTGCAAAATTCTGGCCTGTTAATAGATCCTAGAATATCAAAATCCACAAAAAGAGGTAGATCCTTTTCATATTTGGTTCCTGAACTATGGAATAGACTCCCTAACACTGCTCGAGATGCAGACACACTCGCTCAGTTTAAGTCTAGACTATAGATTCATCTATTTAGCCAGGCATACACCTAATTTATCCTTCAACTCACAATTAAACTGCTTTAGTTAGGTCTGCAGAAACCAGAAACTAGAAACATTTATCATGATCTATTTCTCTTCAATAAATTAAATGGCAACTATTGTTCTTTTAAATTATTCTATTTGTATCCCTGTCTCAACCTAGGGATTCATAGGCCGGTTGAACTGCAATGCACCTCACTGGTCTGCCTGCATCACCTCTGTCTAATGATGACTTCATTCTGTCAAATATATTCTCCCCAATTCAATTAGTGTATATATATATATATATATTTATACCCTTATCTAGTGTATGTGTATTCTACATTGTGTGTATTGTGTACATTTGATATGTAAATTGTTGTGTAAGTATGTGTACATTTGTTATGTAAATCGTGTTGTGTAAATATGTTGTTTATTGTAAAGTGGTTTATGTCTCGTCACTGTCATTACTGCAATGTTGCTCAGAACTGCACACAAGAGTTTCACCTACTGTTGCACTCGTGTACACAGTAGTGTGACAATAAAGTGATTTGATTTGATTGAAATACACTCTTATAATGGAACACATAGACTATCAATTAATTGCCAACAAAACCATTCATCAGCCAACAAACAAAGGACAATGCATCTATGTGAACTTCTTAATCCGGGATGAACTTCAAAGACATTAGTCTTACATTTCTTACAAAATTGTCATGTTTATTCTGTTGGTTCCAGTTTTTCTTGTCTTTTAATTTGAAAAGTTAGTCATGTTCATGTCTTTAGGTCCACTTCCTTGTCTAGTCATGTGATTATCCTGTTCCTGCCATGTTTCATGTGTTTTGTTCTCATTTGTTCTTTTGTTTATTAGTCTTGACTTGTTATTGGCTCATGTTTCATTGTCTTGTTATATTATTATTAGTCTTTTCTATTTTCATTGGTGGTCTTGTTAACTTGTTACCCATGTCAATGTATTTAAGCTCTCATGTTTGCCATTGTCCTTGATGGAGTATTGTTAATGTAAAATGGTTGTTTTGTTCTAGTCAAGTCAAGTCAAGTAATAGTCAAGTTTATTTTTAGGTCTCATTTATTGTTAGGGTTTTTGGAATTCACGTTTTGTTTAATAAACTGCACTTCACGTCATCGTCTCTTCATTCAGCAACATTACAGAATACTGCATCCCACAATGGACCCAGCAGTTTGGCTTCTGAGCCTCTGTCAGGGGAATTGTCCCCTGAAGAACTATGTGATGGATTCTGCTCTCTGGCCAGCCAAGTGGATTTTAATGAGGTTGCCCTCAAGGAAATTTTTTGCTTTGGACTGAGTAAGTCTATCTCATCCTTGATGCCTGGCGGTCGCAGTCCCTTCAATCTGGCCCAATATATCGGCCTCACCCTGCAGATCATCGGTTCCACGCACACTGTAGGGGAGCCGAATACCGAGCCAGAGATCTACGACATGGCCACCGCCGAGCCAGAATTCCACGACATGATGTCTCTGCCCATATTCACGACAACGGAGGTCGTTTCCAAGTCTCTGCCTATGTTCACGACCATGGAGGTTGTTTCCAAGTCTCTGCCCATGTTCACGACCACGGAGGTCGTTTCCAGAGTCTCTTTCTACGCCAGAGTCCACCTGCTCCAGGCCATGTCACCGCCACGCCAGAGTCCGCCTGCTCCAGGCCATGTCCCAGCCATGCCCCAGATTGCTCCATGCCATGTCTCAGCCAAGCTTCAGTCTGCTCCATGCCATGTTTCAGTCAAACCCCAGACTACTCCATGCCAAGGTCCAGGCCTGTCTTCAGGTCCTTCATTTTGAAATTTGCTCACTTCCTTGTCTAGTCATGTGATTATCCTGTTCCCGCCATGTTTCATATGTTTTGTTCTCATTGGATCCTTTTGTTTATTAGTCTTGACTTGTTATTGGTTCATGTTTCATTGTCTTGTTATATTGTTATCAGTATTTTATTTTCATTGGTGGTCTTGTTAACTTGTTACCCATGTCAATGTATTTAAGCCCTCATGTTTGCCATTGTCCTTGGAGTATTGTTAATGTAGCATGGTTGTTTTGTTCTAGTCAAAGTCAAGTTTATGTTTAGTTCTCGTTTATTGTTATGGTTTCTGGATTTCACATTTTTCTCCATTAACCAACATCTTATTGAGTTTTGTGTACCTTGTCAAAGTCAACACAAAGCCTTTGGCATGCTCACTGGGTTTCTAAATACAGCTATTATTTAATTACTTATTTTCATATTTTATCAAACTACACAATGATGACTCAAAAACATTATAGATATTACAATTTTATTTTCTGTTAATGTATGATTTTCTGTAAAGCTGCTTTGAAACAATATGTGTTGTGAAAGGTGCTTTACAAATAAAAATGTTGACTAGGGAAATGATGACAGAATATTAAAATATGGCTAAGCCATCACTTTAAAGGGATAGTTCACCAAAAATGAAAATTCTCATTTACATATCCTCATGCCATCCTAGATGTGTATGACTTCCTTTCTTCTGCAGAACACAAATTATGATATTTAGAAGAATATTTCAGCTCTGTAGGTCAGTACAATGCAAGTGAATGGGTGCCAACATTTTGATGCTTCAAAAAGCACATAAAGGCAACATAAAAGTAATCCATACTACTACACTGGTTTAATCCATGTCTTCAGGAGTGATATGGTAGTTGGGGTAAGATAAGCAGAGAAGAATGTGAATTATCAAAAACACTAGAACAAGAATATGAAAGTGATCTTTTTCTCATCCACGCCCATGTTAATTCTTTTAATTAACTGAAAAGGGGGTAACACTTTATAATTACTCTAATGAATCAACTAATACATACATTACCATATTCATAATAAACTGTTAAGCATTGCATAGGTAATGACTAATGCAGGGCCGTAGTGGCGCCACTGTTCAGCCCGGGAGTTTCAGGCCTAAGACCGGCCCACTTTTTCCATGATGGTGGAAATTGGATAAATGAAGCAACAGTTCAGCTCTTAATATTGTGTAGTTTTATTAATACCACGGTTCAACAAATAATGTTAAGGTTAAATAAGAATTCACTTAAGCTGAGAAGTTAACAAAAAATATTCCACTATTCCTCAAGGATAGGTTGATAAATTAATAAAAGCAGAAATAAATAAATAAAGCATTTGAAATGTATCCCACTCTTCCACAAAGAGGCATATTGAACTAATGTTTACAGTTCAAGTCACAGTACAGTTTACAGTTATATTGTGAATAGCACCAACAGCATCTACAGCATCAGTAGCCGTCTAAGCAGTGCACTGGTTTCAGCCACTTTATCGATAACTGTGTCGTTGCTTATAGACTCAATGAGCTTCGTAGCCTATTCTTCACACATTTTAAAGTTGAGAAGCTTCTCTCACATGCAACCTGCGTGATGGACAAAGTCAACAGAAACTTATATGCTAACCCAATGACATGATAAGCATCTGTGAGGAGGTTATACTGTGAGAGTATTAAATGGACACAAATGGCACAGTTTTTGCAGGAGGAACAGGTCCTGCTTTCAAGTTCCATCTCTGGTTCTTCCATAATATGGCAGTCCGCCACTATCCTCCTGACCTTCCTGTGTCACCTCACTACATGTCCTGACAGTATAACCTTCAAGAGAGGACTTTTTCAGTCTGTCCCACTGGTATGCCAGGTTAGACAGCTCAGTTTGTAATGTGCTAACAGTAGCTCTGTCATCAAACCTAAGCAGACATTTGCTGATTTCCTGGAGTGCTGAGTTAGGGAGCCCATTTATCTTTATTTCAGTAAAGTTTTTAGGGTCAAGACAAGCAAAATCTGAGGCAAGTTTTGCATTTGCTGAAAACCTCCTATCTATGCTACCTGCCACAGTGTCCAGAATAACATTATGGACATTCACCTCAAAGGCAGAATCAGATGAGGCTACTGGTTCATCATCTAAAAGCTCTCCTGGCATTCTTTTCTTTTTTCGGACACGCTTCTCTGGAAGTGCAGTCTGCACAACTATTTCATAGTTGTCCATCTCTTCCAGCTTTTCATTGGCCCAACTCACAAACTTATCAGCTGCCACTTTCACTCCCTCAAAGTCCCTGACATATTTTTTGAGGTTATCCTTTGTCCCCTCAACCAGACGCTGAGCTGACAAAATATCCATTCCATGTGTCTGTAGGTACTTGGAGAGTGGGGATGTATGTTGGAAAATGCGAAGGAAAGTTTGAGCAATGAGGATAATCTCATATTTCAGAAGATTTTCAATTAATCCCTTTGCTTTGACCCTCACTGTTGACTTCATACTTCCATCTTCCTCAACAGAGGCTAGGGTCAGCAGCAGGTCAACAATGCTTCCTGGGGATTACCAAAACACCCAAAGACCTTAGTGAGAGCCTGATCCTTAGCCCACCACCTGGTTTCCCCTATTGGGCTCAGTCTCCTGTGACGTTTGTCCTCACTTGTCTCTTCCCAAGTATGCATACGTTTATAAGACTCCCTGAGGAAAACTGCCACATCATTAAGTAGTGAGAAGAGAGATGCACTCTCTATGACACTGCCTGTTGTGTCTGCCAGTACCAGATTTAAAACATGTGCATTAACACCAGACATGAATTTGTGTTGGAGACTGTTCAGACAGGAATGCAGAGAACCCTTTATACGGTCCCTGCATATTTGCTGCACCATCAGTGGAGTTGCCCACACACATGCCCATGTCAATGCCAAGTTTGTCTAATGTGTTCTTTAGTAGCTGTGACAGATATTCCCCTGTGGATTTTTCACAGTTCACCACAGCAACCAACCGCTCATGAACTACATCTGTGACATATCTGACAATGATAGCACACTGGTCCTTTGATGTGACATCTTGAGTTGTATCAATCTGAACCGAAAACAGTCTCTAACCTCATCTGAAATTGTGCCCTTTATGACCTGACTGAGAGCATCCACAACTTTCCCAACAATGTCCTTTGATAGCAGAGTCACAAGAGATCCTCTACCTTTTGCACCAGTGTCATGATGCTTCTTGCTTTGCTCAATACAACTGCTAATGTGCTGTTGAAGGCACAGATCATAACGACTCAAAAGTATTACCAACTCTAGAAAGTTGCCATGATTGACTACAGTATCTTCTAGTGTATAAGCAGCCTCTGCTTTATCCCCTCTGTAACTATGTCCACATTTGCCTATGACTTTTATCACATCTATTATGCGTTCCATCACCTGACGCATCTTCTTCACCTGCTCATGATGTAAAGACATTTGTTTGCCTGCCAGAAGGCTTTTTATATCTGCCCTTTTAGCCAACAGAAAGTAAGCATCAGCACTATCTCTGTGGATTTTACTTTTCTCATGCTCTTCTATCTGCTGATGAACATGTTTCCATACCTCCCTTTATGAAAGGACTTTCACTTGCTGCAGGTGCAAATGCCAAACACACAGAACAATACAGTGATTGTGTTTTTTCACTGTATGTCAACCACTTGCGGTTGGTGCCATGCTTGCTGTGAAAAACTTCAGCTAGTAGGTGGTGTTTTGTGGGCTGCTGAGAATGATAATTGAAAAATGTGTCTAGATCCTGTGCTTGAGGATGAGCAAAATAATCAAAATGATAGGCTTCCTCATCTACACTTGCATCTGCCTGAGCCTCTGGGATCTCTTGCAGGGCTGTTGTCTCACTGGATGTTGTCTCTAATTCTCCTCTCTCAACATCTAACCCACCTGTATTGCAAAACAAAAAAGGCAGAAGGGCATATACCAGGGTGTCAGACTCAGATTAGGCAGTAGGCTGGATCTGTTGGAATGAGACCTCATGGGGGCCGACATTGTCATGGTCATTCATTTTTCTGCATGGGTATCATATTGTGGTAATTTACTCCTTTACTACAACCACTTCTGAACAAACAATACATATTGGTTTATTATGTACCGTCATATACTGTTCTTTCTTACATTCAATAAATTTAATTCATATTGTTTACTCTGGAATCCTCTCTACCTGTACCTGTTGCCATGGCCTCCTCATTTTCAGCGGGGGACTGGCTTATCTGCTGCTCAGAAGCTACAAAAAAAATAATTAAGAGGTCATTTTACTGCATACACAGATCAAGCTTGAGTTTTGTTATCAATATTTGCAAAGACTATGAATCGCCATATATTGGGTGATACAAAAATGGAAAATAACATTATTCAAAACCGCTATAAAGCCAAAACAATCTCTGTTACCTTAAATTATATGTTTACCTCTGTAAAGCTGCTTTGATACAATCTACATTGTTAAAAAGCGCTATATAAATGAAGATGACTTGACAAAAAGGCTAAAATTTTCATTAAATTTAATATTTTGTTTGTGAATAGGTTGACAAAGCATGCAACAACGGTATTAGCCGAATAATTACGTTACAGCGTTGTTAATGCTAATCATTACTAGACCTATCTCTCTTTACCTGTTGCCACTTGTGTTTGTCCTCTTGAAAATAAATTTGTAAGCTTGGCACATTTGGCAGCATCCTCCTCCAATGCAAAAAAAAATAAAAAATCTCCCGATTACCCTCCCCGGGCCTGGACTAATGTGTGTAGTAATGTTCACGTTAACACATTATCTTACATTACGGTATAAAGTACATAATATTGAATGATTAGGCGATTATTTTTATTTGTGTACAAAAATGTTCTTGTCGGGGAGTCACGAGACGCCATGTGAGGTTCAGACATGTGAACGATAAACTCTCTGCACTTTGCTAGTTTTAATACTTTTTATATCATAAACTGGTGAGATTCAATACACCATCCTTAACTGTTCTAGGAAGACAATATGTCAAAGAATACAATATCCTCGGGCTCTGGAGACATTAAAAGACACTTTGGGTGCTCAAGCCCTGACAAGGCCTTGGACCAGGGTGCCGATTTGGTTGGAGAAGTTAAGGTAATTCGGTGAGAATTGTTGAATGTGTCGGCGATGCTGACGAAGGTCATTGCTGACTTGGAGGATCTTGCTGTAATACGTTGATCGATCACTGCCATGGAGACACAATTCACTGAGGTGGTTACAAGATTGGGGGATGTCAAGAAACGGATCAATAATCTGGAGTCATTGGAGAGGGAAGCTGCTAATCTGTTAGCGACCAAGGTAGATTTGGGGTGCGTCTGGGAGAATTCAGAAGACATGGAGAATCGGCAGAATAAAGTCCAAATTATTGGAATTCTGAGTCTGCTCGACATAACAGGCCATAAGCTGAAAAATGAGCGAGCTCAGAGATCCGCTGAGGGAGACAGCCCCCCCCCCAATCAATTCTGCAGCCAAGTGAGCCTGACTCACTGAAATTTCACTTGACCATCCAAGGAATTTGGATGCACCTTTTTTTTGTTTCTTTTTGTGCTGGTTCCGCCTAGCGGCTGGAGTTTGTTTTATGTAGCAGCACTAATTCAGGAAAATTTTGTGGATGGATCTGCTCGTTCTTTGTGCTTATGCCTCCTATTTGTTGGAGATTGTTTAGTGGAGTATTTCTTGCAGAACATTGGAGTGATTGGGTCATTTGTTGCACTCATGTAGCAGTCAAATGGGCTGGCTCACTGAACATTCATTTGACTGTATAAGGAAACTGAATGGCCTTTTTAAAAATAAGTTTCTGTGTGTGTGCTGTTTTTCTGCTAGCGGCTGTAGTTTGTTATGTGGAGGAAAACACCATTGGGACAGTTATGTGGATGAATCTACATGTTCTTTGTGTTTATTCTGCCTTTTGGCTGGAGTTTGTTTTATAGATTATCTTCTGTTGTAAAATTCTGTTTTATAAAATTAGTTTAGAGGGATGGATGCTGTTTTTTTTTCCTTTTTCTGTTTGTTTGGTTTGGGAGGAAGTTTAGGGTTTTATTGTTGCACTAATGTTGGAATGTGGTATTTATCATTTTATTTTTGACACACAATCAATTTTTTCTTATTTGTCAAAATGTCAAATATTAGTATGAGTGGATTGTCTCTCTCCACGTGGAATGTGAATGGGTTTGGCATTTGGGGAATAGATGGGAAGTTATTTCTCTTCTTAACCTGTTTATACGCACCCCCTTTTTGAGCACAAATAATGAAAATGACATACCTGAACTTAAATGGTTGTATTTACTGGACCCTTTGGAGTATGGACACGGTTGTAGGATCTTTTGAAAGAAGACACTTTGGGCTTTATTTACAAGTTTCAGAATTAATATATGTTGTTATTTTTTAAAGTTAGAGGAAGCTTAGGTTTATAGTAATGGAAATATTTTTTGCTGAACATGTATTTATAATCTAAGAAAACAATAATAAAAAATACCAAGACAGTCCAGAAATACAATGTTCTCAAAGCCACAAGTCTAAAGAAGTTTTATTTTAAATTAGAAGATGATCTAACAAAAATGAGGTTCCTGCAAGCTTTTATCTCTGAAAATCGCTTGAAGCATACAGAGTAAAATTAAAGCTCCAACTTTCAAGACGACACAAAATCTGACTGCGCTACTTGGCTATTATGAATAAAACTCTGCCCCATTTTTAAAAATAGACTTTGGAGACAGGCTCATTTTGTTTATGAGACTCTAATATATATAAGATAATATTCAGATTTACAACATTAATGCTGCTCAGATTACATAGTTTGTTGCAGAACGATGACAAAGTGTAAAACTTTCAGGCGAGATCTCATGTAAACAATGGAGATTCATGGACAAAAAGTGCTATTGGATGTTTTTCAATGAACGCTTGACATAGACAACTGACCCAAGTGTGTCGAACTAGATTCATCTGGCGATCGTGTTTTCATAACAAGGATATGAAGTCCCGTTTGATATTGCATGTTTTCATTTGCACTCCTGGCAAAAATAACTAAATTGCTGTTTCTGGAGCATTGCTATCGTGAAACAGAGATCGGATATCAATGTTGAACCTTTAGACCTTTGAAAAGATGTATAATTTGTTAACATAAATTACATTTATAGATGTTAAATTATATATCAAATGTAAGCAGAGTGACGTCACTACCGTGTGAGGATTGCGTATCAACAGGTTAAACATAAGAAATATAATACATTGTTTCCTCAAGAAACACATTTTTCCCCGCAGGAAGCTGAAAAATTTGGGAAGATATAGGGTGGACATATTTTCTTTAGTGCTGGCTAAAGTAAGAGCAGGGTAGTAATTACACTAATAAGCATCTACAATTCAAATGCCTCAAACAAATTTTGACAAGTTTGACAAATTAGGAAGAGTCATTATTGTTTTAGCAGAAATTCAGGGGCAAAGTTTGGTTTTGGCTAATTTTTATGCACCTAATTTTGATGATCAGGGCTTTTTTATAGATCTTGAAGGGATGATGCTAGCCACTGGCACCCCTCATGATATAATATTGGGAGGATACTTTAATATATTGATGGACTCAGTCCTTGATCATAGTGAAGCAAAAGTGTGTAAGCCCCCTAGAGCAACACTGGTGCTTCACAGGATGTGTAAAAATCTTGGTCTTATTTGAAGACATTTGAACCCATCTGGAAGGGACTATACATTTTTTCATCAGCCCATAAGATTTATTCTAAAATAGATTTTCTTTATATTTAAGTCCATCATTTCTTCTTTTGTTGATTATTCAATTGGAAACATATTAGTCTCAGATCACAACCTGGTTAGGTGTTGCCACATACGGAGAAAAATAAATCATATAATTGGTGCTTTAAAGCATCCCTTTTGCAAAATCCTGAATTTCAACAAATGTTAAAGGCTGAAATCAATTTTTATATGGAAACCAACTGGTTCTCAGTATCCTCTGTGGGCATGGTTTGGGAGTAATTTAAGGCGGTTCTTACAGTATGCATCATTCATCAAAATATCCAAAGCACGAGAACTCATGGAGTTGGAAGGGAATTTAAAAGTGCAGAGGCAGATCTGAAGCGCCGAATGTCTTCTGATGGCCTCAGAGACCCGACTGATATTAACGATGCTTTTAAAGAACTGTAAAGAATCTTCATCTCTATAGTTCCACAATCTCTATAGTTCCACATCTTCTAATAAGATATTATAAACTTTGTGGAACTATTAGAACTCCCTAAATTGACGACTGAGCAAAAAAGTCTATTGATTCTGAGATAACCTTGGAGGAGCTTGATGAGGTAATTAAGGTCTTGTCTACAGGCAAGGCTGTGGGGCCAGATGGCTTCTCCTCTGAATTTTTCAGATCTTATGCTACAGAACTGGCTCCACTCATGTTAGAAGTTTATACGGAATCATTAAATAATGGAAAATTTCTGCCAACCATGACATAAGCCTGGATCAGTCTGATTCTTTGTAATTAACATTCTTTATTTATTTCTTTATTAACATAAAGAAAAGCAAATCATACATATATAAAATCAACATTTAAACTCCACAACCCCCCTCCCCCTTCCCATATATATATATATATATATATATATATATATATATATATATAAATAATCACACTCACTTAAAACTATATGTAAAGAGTTCACACTCACAGGCAAGGAAGAGGCGAGAAACCGGCTTAACATAAAAATAATAGTTTTAATGAAAAACTCAAAAGACAAATACACAGGACGATGGACATGTCTGTAAGGATCTCTCTCTCCCGCACCACCCTCTGCGATCGCATGATCGATGGCTTGATTAGCCTGATACGGGACCGGGTGTGTTGAGTCAAGAGCCGGCACACCCTCCGCCCTGCCACACTATACTACACTACTGTCTCCACACCCCACCCGAGAGCCCTCCAAAAACTCCAAATATTGGTCCATTTCCAGAAAAATAAGTCTAAGTCACTCCATCTTCCCAATGATACCTCCTCATAAGCCGCCACCCTCCCCATCTCCGTGCACCACTCCAGATATAGGAGTGCACCAGCAGACCTCCAACCCCTGCCTGGCGATCATCATACATG
Source organism: Moxostoma hubbsi (assembly GCA_032164185.1). Classification (NCBI taxonomy): domain Eukaryota; kingdom Metazoa; phylum Chordata; class Actinopteri; order Cypriniformes; family Catostomidae; genus Moxostoma; species Moxostoma hubbsi. Next base: position 40,404,602 of record JAVLUX010000025.1, on the reverse strand, counting down.
TCAGAACCCAATTCTCTATATGACTATACCCCACATTGATGACCGCCCCATCACCCAGAACACAAAGTCTGGGGCAAAGTGAAACCCAAGTGCCTACCACATCACACACAAAATTCTGAACCTTCAACCAGAATTTCTGGATCTCAACACACCACAAAAAAATATAGGCCATGTCTCTATCATCTGATTGGCATCGCCAGCAGGTGGGTGTGCCTTTAAGACCAAGCCTATACAATCTAGAGGGGTCCAATAAAATCTATGCAAAATTATGAATTGCATAAGATGCACCCTTGCATCTTTAGATGCAGACTTAACATTTTTAAGAATCCTAGCCCACACTCCCTCCTCCAATACCAAGTTGAAATCTTTCTCCCATACTCTCTTGAGAGAAGTTAAAGCTCTGTCCCCCTGACACTGATGACTCATGACCTTTTCCAAAAGCAGTAATCAGCTATCCCAAAGTACCTGCCACTTTAGGGGTGTGTGTGCTACTCCCAAAAACAGCACAAACAGGTGGCGCAGTTGTAAATACCTATAAAACTGGGAATCCCAAAGTGTAGAACCAAATTTTCAAACAATCTCAAAACTCCACTCTCACATAGGTCACCGAGTGTAGTAACCCCCCTCACAATCCACTCTGACCAACAGATAGGGGACTCACCAATACTCAATCTTGGGTTCTGCCATATGCTCGAGTCGAATAATAAATGTCCGATTTAAACGATTATGGATACTTTTGTCCATACTGAGTGCAAATGCGAAATAATGGGGTGTAACTTAACTTCTCAAATTAGTTTGATAGAGAAGATTTGCAATGGCAAAATAGGGGCAAGAACTTCCTGTTCAATACCAAACCAGGGAGGGGCTCTCTCAGGTGGAAGTGACCAAAGAGCCAAATGTCTGAAACTAAACACATAGTAATAATAAAAAAAAAATCTTAGGTAGGCCTAGCCCACCTTTGTCAATCGGCCTGTGTAAATTATTAAAATGCAATCTGGGATGCTTACCATTCCAAATGAAGATCAAGGGGGACACCTACAGGGAGAGCTTGTAAGTACTCTCAAAACCACCCACATAAGCAAGAACCACATCAAAACTTACCGCATCCCGAGGCACCTTTTCAACATCTCCAAATTGATTTCACTCACATGCGAGCATGCAGGAAACTAAAAATGCTCCTTGTAATAGTAGATTGATTCTCAAAATGGACTGAAATATTTCTGTGCACTAGGGAAAATGCAAAAACAGTAGTCAAGGTATTGGTGAAGGAAATCATTCCCCGTATTGCATATACCAACAGTAATAGAGAGTGACAACGGTACCCCATTTGCATCAAAGGTGATGCAACTCCTGGCAAAGGAGCTCAGTATTAAATGGAATTTTCACATCCCATACCACCCGCAGTCGGCGGGAGTGGTGGAACACACAAACCGTATGCTAAAATGAACTCTTCCTTTACCAGACCAAAAGCCTGATTTGGAACCATTTGTTCCAAATCAGCAGGTCCTCGTTCTCAGGTTGAATCCATCCAAGACTGGGGAACCCAGGTACCAGGGTCTGGCAACGGTAATCACAGTAAGCAGAACCGCAGTCTAGACCGACCTACAGCCACATTGGATACACGCATCTCGAGTTAAGCCAACACCAGAGGAGGGACCGAAAGGTAACTGTTGAGTGTGACACCACTGAAGGAGCTGAATGCGCAGCGTCAGTGGCAAGCACAACGCAGAAGCCTGAGGTCCTGAACAACCACGATATATGTGGGACATATTGATAACCCAAGCAAGTAAAAGACGAATGATCTCCAGCTCCATTAGCACAGTGGCCCATTCATCCGACCATGTCTACCAGCCCAAGAGATCAATTACCTCCGAACCCTACCAACGCCTGAGGAGAGATGAAGCAGCAACATATGTCTAGAGCATGAACCTGATTATGATCATTCCAAAATTGTTCTTTTTCTTGATCAAAGGGGGAAAATGTAGGAAATATGAAATCATATATGCTGACTGCTACTTTTGTGCTTTGTTTCTGCTCTGTATGTATCTGTGCTCTGTTAACCTCAGAGGCACCCCATGGCGGTTGGTGTGCAAGGCAGCTAGTAATTTCTGTCCGTTCCTCTTTTCTAGTTCTTCTTTTCAAGTAGCAGACTTTTTGTGTCTCTCTAGTGTACCCAGTTTCCCCTCCTTAATCATATGAGCCCTTGCTGTCACTCCCCTTCTTCGGCTGTTCTTTGTCTCATGAAGAATATAAATAACATGCTTGCTGTAATAAACATTGAGTAGATTGAATAGAAGCACTCTGTGTGTTGTTGTTCTTTCTCCTCCCTTCACGAAGTCTTCAGAGACACAGACTCCCGACTGCATTCAACTGGGCATGCACAAAAAGGGACCGAGGAATTTTTGATGCCAAATGTGTTGTATTCTAGACTACAACAAGATCCAAGTTTATTCCTAACAAGCAGGTAGTTACATTTTGGAAAATAATTCCTTTTAATAACATGAACCTTTCCAATCATCTATAAATGTAATGAAGCTCACCTGTCCACATCGCTCAAAAACCTTTTTTATTAATGGGTCAAACTTAACACTAACTAAATCAGACAAATTTGCTAGTAATAAATTCCCCAAGTACTTAATGCCCTGTTCCAGCCGGGCCAATGGAAGGTGCCCGGCTGGAAAGCCAAGACTGAACAGTGCGCTGTCAGAGCCAAAGCTTCGGATTTAGACTAATTGAATTTGTATCCTGAGAATTTAGAAAAAAGTATGAATAATTCTGTGGAGACAAGGCATAGATCTAGTAGGGTCAGAGACAAATAATAAAATATCATCTGTGTAAAGCAGAAGATTGTGTCACACCTCCTGCCATCACCCATGGAAAATCATCCTCCTTCCTTATCGCGGCTGATAATGGTTCCAGGGCAAGACAGAACAATAAAGGGGAAAGAGGACAACCCTGCCGAGTGCCCCTATCAGAGTAAAATAATCTGAAATTAATCAATTTGTTTGTACCGCTGCTAAAGCGTGTCTATAAAGTAACTTAATCCAACAATAAATATACTCCCGAACCCATATATTTCCAAAATCTTAAAAAGATAATCCCATTCTACCATATCAAATGCCTTCTCAAGTGAGATGGCAGCGACTGGAGACTGATCATTTGCCACTGACCACATGATATTGATGAAACATCCAAAAATGAAATTTATTGGATGTTGGTATAGTGGCCATCTCATGTAAAAAAAAAAATAAAGTCTTATAATTCCTAAATGTCACATATCCATTGGACTCCCTCTCCCTCACATCTGTCACTTGCTCTCACTCGCCTGAGTTCTAATCATGCACACCTGCAGCTCATCAACACCTTGTTTGGACATGCACTTAAACATCACTCTCAGTCAGCATCTAGCATTGTTGTAAGGTTCCTTGGGCTTCTCTCTTGTTCAGCTGCAGTAAAAAAACTGCTTCTCCATTTATTACTTTGTCAGTGACCTGTTGTGGATATACACAAGTGAATCTGAGAATATAGTAGTTTCTACTTGCTTGTGCTAATCTCACCTGTTTGCTCACCGATCTGCTCCAGATGCGCAAGATAAGTGACTTTGTGAAATCCAAGTTTGCTGCATATCTACTTACCTGTTTGAAACTTACCTGTTACACCACAAGCCTCTCTGAATGCTCAGGAAACGTGACACTGAGAACTCTGAAAATACTTTTGTGTTTCGATATACTAACCCAGCTAACAATTTTATGTTCTAAGAACTTTTTCCTAACGTTAGTATTTGGTTGTGGGAACATGAAAATGTCCAGTTTTCTTAACATTAGTAGAACGTTTTTTAAGGTTAATAACGTTATAAGGATGTTCCATTAACGTTTTATATAATTTTTTTCCCCCCAAACCTTTAAATAATGTTAGCCAAAGTTGTTGGAACGTTCCCTGTTAGGTGGGAACCTGCTTCTGTTTATTTACATGACTTACTTGTGATCCTGTCTGACATTGAAGTTCCCTGCTTGGGCACATGTTGATTTGGAAATGACCACTTATGGATTTGTGCCTTCTGCTTTGGTTCTCTGTTTGATCATCAACTGTCCCCAAAGACTATGCACCATACCTGAATATTTACCCTGCTTGCTTACCTGCTTTTCCAGTGTCCTGTGTAAAACTCCCACATCTGTGTTCATCTCAAGCTTCTGAGTCAGTGTCATTACACTATAGGGTCTTATGACCATAGGCAAAAGACCATTTTTGTATGTAATATGAGCCAGTTGACGACATGAAGTGAGTCGGCATCACTCAGTGTTTATATTCAACAGCACTCCGTGATCACTCGTATGACTACTAAAGCTAGGAAATGGCTTTAAATGGTTTTAAACTAACAACTTCAGCATTAAGAATCATCACAGCTGAGAGACACCGCAGACTGATTAATTACGCTCGAGGCACTTTCCGCATTAGAGAGGAAAAAATGTCAGAGGAGATTGCGGTTTCTATAGTGAATGACCTACTACCGCAAAATGGGGAGGATTACCCCCGCTTGGAAAATTATTTTTTCACTGAGAAAAAAGGATGAATTTGACATTATATTATCTTCAGAAAGCTGAATAACAGGCTACAGCATCATCAACAGGTGATTTGTTCTCTCTCTCACACACAACCACACATTTTGAGAGGCTTGGACGCATCATTTGGTTTGTACCAGCAACGGCAATCTGTCACATAAGCAAGTAGTTCCATGCACATGTGCTTTTTGTCACAGTACTCAGTTTTTCCTAATTTTTTCAAATGTACATGTTCATTGACCTATATGGCCCTAAATCAGCACTGCTGTGATTACCTGTAGCTCTCTCTGGGAAACCGAGTTCAATGCCTGCGGCTGAATCACAGCAGTGCTGATATAGGGCCTTATCGCACTTTTGCTTGTGTGATATTGCTTAATTATATATTACTAGAAGCAGGGAAAAATGTTAGTGTTTGTGTTCTACAGAAGAAAGTAAGTCATACACATCTGGGATGGCATCAGGGTGAGTAAATTATGAGAATGTTCATCTTTGGTTGAAAAATCTCTTTAATATGTGAGATCTTTTAATTTAGATTGCCAGTTCTATATACGGTATCAAACATTTTTTATAATTGATATAATTATTGAAGTGACATTATTTTGATATAGGGAGAAAAGGGCTAATTGTCAGAAGGGGAAGTTTGCATAATGTCTCGATTTAAGAATTAAGGCGTTTAGTTAAACCTCTAATTAGCTGTGTGTTTTCTCTAGCAGTGGTTTTGCTGGTTTAAATATTTAGTTCAAAACCCTCTAAAATTACAATAGATTTTTGTGAATTGTAACTGGGCTTAGTAACAGGTTCCATTTATGAAAACTAACCCATTGTGGACAAAAGTGTTCACATTGTACATTTAATTTTTCCTGGGCAATAATTTAGGAAATTATGATTTTGTTTTTAGCCAAGACTTCAATGTTTGAGGCATTACAGATACAGTAGGTTTGAGGCCTACTGTATGAGTTCAAATAAAAATACCCTACCACCTTCTCTGAGTAATTGAGTAAAACGTGTGTCAACTAGCACAGGTCAAGCTAAGGATCATTTACAATCTGTTTGTGTTTAATAGATAATGTCATGCTGCTTTTGGAGATTAATTGTTTTTATTTTTAATGTTATGTAAGAATGCAAATAATGCATTACAATGATTTGAATCGGTAGCTAAATTATTACTTTGTGCCCTCTCAGCAGAAATGCAAGTGTTTACTTTAGAAAGAAAAAAAATAACAATGAAGAAACAGTGCATTATATTTTAATTTCAACAACAAAAGTGTATATATGTAATAATGGTGTTGAATGGGATCTAATACAATAGCTATTGAACTAGAAACATTACTGCCGAGTGTATTGCACTCAATCAAATCAAATCACTTTATTGTCACACTACTGTGTACACGAGTGCAACAGCAGGTGAAATTCTTGTGTGCAGTTCCGAGCACCATTGCAGTAATGACAGTGACGAGACATAAACCACTTTACAATAAACAACATATTACACAAAACAATTTACATAAACTTACACAACAATTTACATAACAAATGTACACATACCTACACAACAATTTACATAACAAATGTACACAATACACACAATGTAGAATACACACACTAGAGAAGGGTATAAATATATATATATATATATATATATATATATATATATATATATATATATATATATATATACACTGACTGAATTGGGAGCGAGAATATATTGACAGAATGAGGATTTATAAAGTGCAGTGCTGATTGTTGATCGTGAGGGATCAAGTGTTCAAAAGTCTTATTGCTTGTGGGAAGAAGCTGTCATGTAGTCGGGTGGTGCGGGTCCTGATGCTGCGATACTGCCTGCCTGATGGAAGCAGTGAGAGCAGCCCATGACTCGGGTGGCTGGAGTCTTTGATAATCCTCCGAGCTTTCTTCACACACCGTCTGTTATATATATCCTGGAGGGAGGGAAGCTCACCTCCGATGATGTTTCTGGCCGTTCGCACCACCCTTTGCAGGTCTTTGCGGTTGTGGGCGGTGCTATTGCCGTACCAGGCGGTGATGCAGCCAGTCAAGATGCTCTCAACAGTACTAGTGTAGAACTGTGTGAGGATGTGTTGGTTCATTCCAAACTTCCTCAGCCGTCTCAGGAAGAAGAGGCACTGAACAGGGTTTGTGTCTTACCACAATCACACTGTCTGATAAACCTTAGAATGCAGCACTACTATTCAAGTGTTGTCATCAGCTGCTGCTACTGCTACATAAAGGGTGAAACATGCTCTACCCTCCATTTTAATGGCACAAACATATAAGGTAATTCTTAATCTACAACATTTGTTAAAGGACAACACTTATCCACTGACGTCCCTTTGAATGGTCCAAGGAAATGACAAGGATATTGAGTATTACAAGGCTTACCATGTTGGGTGCAGGCCTGTAGCAAGTGCACAATATGGTAATGGAAGCACTTACATAGGGATCATGTACATGCATTCACTGTGTGGACAACAGCATACAACCGCTGATCTAGATTCAGCATTTCAATTATTGTTAAAGGGTTTTCGAGGAATCAAATTTCTTTGATCTTTTGACATTTAAGATGTCATTTTTGTATAAAAACTTTAATTTACATAATTGAAAAAGTCCTCCTTAAAAGACCAAGTGGCAAAAACTGTTAGTTTGGAATTCATGGATCTTGTGACAATCACAAGGACCAAATACACTCACCTAAAGGATTATTAGGAACACCTATTCAATTTCTCATTAATGCAATTATCTAATCAACCAATCACATGGCAGTTGCTTCAATGCATTTAGGGGTGTGGTCCTGGTCAAGACAATCTCCTGAACTCCAAACTGAATGTCAGAATGGGAAAGAAAGGTGATTTAAGCAATTTTGAGCGTGGCATGGTTGTTGGTGCCAGACGGGCCGGTCTGAGTATTTCACAATCTGCTCAGTTACTGGGATTTTCATGCACAACCATTTCTAGGGTTTACAAAGAATGGTGTGAAAAGGGAAAAACATCCAGTATGCGGCAGTCCTGTGGGCGAAAATGCCTTGTTGATGCTAGAGGTCAGAGGAGAATGGGCCGACTGATTCAAGCTGATAGAAGAGCAACTTTGACTGAAATAACCACTCGTTACAACCGAGGTATGCAGCAAAGCATTTGTGAAGCCACAACACGCGCACCCTTGAGGCGGATGGGCTACAACAGCAGAAGACCCCACCGGGTACCACTCATCTCCACTACAAATAGGAAAAAGAGGCTACAATTTGCAAGAGCTCACCAAAATTGGACAGTTGAAGACTGGAAAAATGTTGCCTGGTCTGATGAGTCTCGATTTCTGTTGAGACATTCAGATGGTAGAGTCAGAATTTGGCATAAACAGAATGAGAACATGGATCCATCATGCCTTGTTACCACTGTGCAGGCTGGTGGTGGTGGTGTAATGGTGTGGGGGATGTTTTCTTGGCACACTTTAGGCCCCTTAGTGCCAATTGGGCATCGTTTAAATGCCATGGCCTACCTGAGCATTGTTTCTGACCATGTCCATCCCTTTATGGCCACCATGTACCCATCCTCTGATGGCTACTTCCAGCAGGATAATGCACCATGTCACAAGGCTCGAATCATTTCAAATTGGTTTCTTGAACATGACAATGAGTTCACTGTACTAAAATGGCCCCCACAGTCACCAGATCTCAACCCAATAGAGCATCTTTGGGATGTGGTGGAACGGGAGCTTTGTGCCCTGGATGTGCATCCCACAAATCTCCATCAACTGCAAGATGCTATCCTATCAATATGGGCCAACATTTCTAAAGAATGCTTTCAGCACCTTGTTGAATCAATGCCACGTAGAATTAAGGCAGTTCTGAAGGCGAAAGGGGGTCAAACACAGTTTTATTATGGTGTTCCTAATAATCCTTTAGGTGAGTGTATATCTGTATATGCAAAGCCTATTTTTCCGTCATTGCACTCTTGGCCCCGCCCACTGGCGCTCAGTCAGTTACACAAGTGAAGAGTAGAGAAGAGATTGCCTGTCATGGGAGATTTATCCAAAGTGGGCTTACACAGGACACCTTCTTGTGTTTCTGTCTGGATTTGTTTGGAAATGTTTCTCTACAAAAACATGCACTAGACAAATGGCTTTGACTGTTATCATACATCTCATGCCACTTTTAAAAGATGCAATGTCAAGTTATAACTGTAAAAATGGTCCCCTATTGTGTTTCGTTTCAGCTGTGCTGTCTTGCTGTTGTGCTATTTGAAAGATGTCCTGGACCGTTTTGGCACCCATTTGTGCTATTTTTAATTGTTGGTCTTTTTGTAAACATTTAACATCTTTGATTGTTTTGATACATTTCTGGCAATGTGCGGCACAATTTACGACTAGGGGTCGACCAATGTTTTTTTTTCAGGGCCGATATTTGGGGGTGATATACATTTACAGTAAAACAATTTACATTTTAAATCAACAGTCAAAAAGTCTCTTAAGATCTGGGACAGACATTGTGGCCCAAAGACAACCAAAGTAGTGGACTATGGGGATCTTCTACCATTTATACAGTATATAAAGATAATGTATTGGGGCTCAGGGGTAACCCCTGAGAGAAAAATGTACTGTATGTCTTAACCATTTTTATATTTTCCTTAAAGTGCAAATCTACCCAATACAAACAAACAATGTACATCTAATATAAATAGTGCAGTTTAAAAATAATGTTTGCTATAGTAAAGTATGAATGAGCTGACGATCAAAAAATGGAAATTCTTTTCATCATAAGCGGAGAAAGTGTAATTTCAAAGTTTTGATTGTCTTTCTTGCCAGAGATGATATCTCTGTTTTTTTATCAATAGGCTCAAAGCATGTAGATTAATAAAGCAAATTTTAGACTGAAAAAGGTGCTCTGGAAATACGATAAATTGTTCTGTCACAAACCTTGCTTAGCTGAACCATCGAAGTCATATCAGACACATGAAGAATGTTTCTTCTTCATTTTTATTTTCTGCAGCATATTGTAGTGAAAGATGGTGGGATCCATCTACAGTATGTTGCTGCTCACTGTATTTTTCTGCTACAGTCTACTGTCATTAAAATAACCGTGTCTGCAGCTCAACTATGCGGTGCCTCATTTCATGGGCCAGAGAGAGGCAACACGTGCAGAGCATTAAATGAAGGGCATTAATGAAGAGTGTGCAGTGCTAGAGAAAAATATTTAAGAATATAGCACTAAATGATCAGTGCTATCTATGCCCTGGAGCACTTGTGTTGTACACAGCTCTGCTGTTTTGTCGTGCTCCTAACTAAAGTGTAGAAGTGGTAAGATTGACAGCAACTGCTGTCATGATGTCTTCCGGGGTTATATATATATATATATATATATATATATATATATATATATATATATGCATGCACACACATATAAGAGTGTTAAGTGTCAGTGTTTAAACAAAGATTTTGTAAGATTAATGATTAATGTATTTAAATTCATCCTGGATTTACTGCAGAAGTTGACATAGATGCATTGTCCTTTGTTAGGTGGTTAATGAAGGCTTTTGTTGGTAATTAATTGATAGTCTATGTATTCCATTATAAGTGTGAAGTCCATCATTAGTCCGAGGTGATGCAGGCAGAGATCAGTGAGGTGCATCACAATTTAACCGGCCGGTAATTTCGGTGAGGTCTATTCTAAATCCAAGATTCAGGCAATGGCATATGATGTATCCCATGTCTTAAGGTTGAAGTTGGCATCAATTCATCCTACGAAGTCCATTGTAATAGATTGAAGTGATGTTTGGCTGGCACTGGCTGCATTTAGTCGTCATCTCTCAGAGACACGTGGCAGTGGAGTCTGAAACCAAGCAGGAACGGAGCTGGATCTGGCAGGCTCTGGTAACATCGGGTTATTAATCCAAATAGATTAATATCGCAAGCAGCGATACCAGAGTCCAGATACCAGATACCAATTATCAGCACCATGAGCAGCAAAAGAAGCTTTGTGACATGTTTTTGTTTAGAGTCCGATGAACAGTGTATGAGGAGTTAGAAAAAGTAAACTTTTAATCATAAATTGTTTTAAAAAGTAACAAAAAATAGCTACTTCTTAGAATTTTTGTCCAGTATGTGGTGCTGTTCTGAAACTGCTCGGGTAGTATCTGGGCATGAGGGTTATCATGCAGGAAAGCGTTTAAGAGTTATAAGCCAAAATAAAACATTTTCGATCTCCTGACCAATTGGGGGCAATATGCCAAAATGCTGCATTTAGCCTCAGTGCCTAATGGTACCTAACGTACCAAGATTCGTCCCAATCCCTCAAAGCGTTGTGGAGATACAGCCTCAAGTTAAATTTTGCACATTCTTCATGAAATTTGTTGAAGTGCATGGTTTATCAAAATTCTGTGAATATATTTTTTCGTGAGCGCCTCTAGATGCTACAGGCCAGTTTTCATGGAAATCGGACAATTAGTCTAGGAGGAGTTGGGGGTTAGGGGGAGTTCGAAAAACTATGTTTTCAAAACTTAAAAATGCCGGATAAGAAGTTTGCTCAATCATAACATAATTGATATCATTGTTCTCAGCATGAACCACGGAACCTTTCAAGACCAGTCTCATGACAGTAGGCAAAAGGAGTCAATAACTATTAGCATTTTTAGAAATAGCATTAGAATTTGACCACAAGGTGGCACTGTCTTGAATCTTTTTGAGTCCCTTCAGACCACGGTGCCAAAGACACACAGAGTTTCGTAACGATACGCCAAGTCGTTCGTAAAATACAGCATTTTATGACTAAATTCAAAATGGCCAATGTCCAAAATGGCCGACATAGGAATTTTTCATATTGTTGGACTTGTTGAATCTAATGAGACCAATTTGATGATTTTGTGACAAACTGTTCAGAAGTTATAAGCAAAAATTTGCTTTTTCATATCTTGTGACCGCAGGTGGCACTGTTCCAAAACTGAACAGGCACCCTTGAGTCATGCTATGACAAATAATAAGTTTGGTATGAATACGCTAAAGCGCTATGGAGTTATACCCTCACATCCATTTTGGCATGCCCTTTGTCAAATTTCAAACAAAATTTAAATGGCGGAAACATTTTCATGATGGAAAATGACAAACTCGAATCATCTTGAGCCAAGGAATCAAAGGAAAAAGGACCCACGGTTCAAAAGTTATTAACATAAATGTGAGTGCAAATTTGTGAAGTTGGTGGCTCTAGAGGGTTTGAGGAAGTGACTCCAAATTTGCTGTGGTAACAGATCAGACTGTCCTCTATCTGTGTGCCAAATTTCATAACTTTCCATCAAACTGTTCTATGGGCTGCCATAGACTCAAGCGGAAGAAGAAGCGGAAGTATAATTATACGAAGAAAACAAATGAAAATGTCTCGGTTACTGTTGTAACCTCCATTCCCTGAGGGAGGGAACGAGACGTAATGTCGAAGGAAGTGACACTAGGGGTCTTCTCGGACGCCGAATCGTACCTCTGAACCTGAGAAAAGGCCAATGTTTGCATGCCCTGCCCCGGACATACGGGTATAAGGGGAGGCGGGGCAGCGAATGCCAGCCAGGATTTTGCACTGAGGAGCCGAAGGAAGAAGCACGACCATTTACAGTGCTAGGTCTAGTGCCGTGGCAGGAGGGACACTACGTCTCGTTCCCTCCCTCGGGGAACGGAGGTTACAACAGTAACTGAGACGTTCCCCTTCTGTCACTCTCTCGACATTGTGTCGAAGGAAGTGACACAAGGGGTCCATATAAAAACGCCATGCACTGTCCGTGTGACGTGACTGTCGGTGCAGGGGCAAAGCAGGCTATTGCGTGTTAGAGGCACCTGAACCGAATGCACGTCACCCTCCCCAACGCCCCCTCAAAGAGTTTTAGCATATCCACCTTAGGTTTTCCCGCACCCCTGGGGGAAAAGGTATTACATGCTAGCATGGGAGCAAGCCCAACAGCCGCGGCCTTCTCTCTCACTATGTCTCACATAGGATGTAGAGCGGCTGGGGCCCAACCTATGTCGGGGAAGGCGATCATTCCCCGGGGGGGAGCAGGAGAGCCTGGGCGGTGCTGAGAGAAGACTCAAAGCATTAACCCTGCTCCACGCACCTGGCAGGGGGCGGCTTAGAGACTGAGGAAGAGGCCTAAGGAGGCGTCTTCAAAACTCGTCTGCGCTGGTGTGCCGGGCACTGAAGCAGGACCGGAGGCAAGGTAGCTGTCCGTCCTGCAGATTTCCTATTCTTTCAGGAGGGGAAGACCCTGCAGAGGCCAGACCAGGGGGAGGTAATGTATGGCAAATACACCACGAGGGTTGTGAAGCCGGACGTGGGAAACGGCGCGGTGGTAGATCCTAATGAAGGGGGGACTCTACAGACACGGGGCCGAGGCAGCGGGACTGCCTGAAGGAAATACGGGTCCGCCGAGAGGGGGACTGTACCTATACATCACGGGGAGTTAGCCTGAAGAGGGAACTATGCCTGTGGAGCCCGACCCCAGTACAGAGCCCTAAGACTCGTACTGGGTCTGGCCGCAAGTTGCTCTCCTGAATTCGCGGGCCAGAAGGCTAGGGAGGAAAAAGCATCCAGGCAGTGACACTAAGTGGCTGACCTGGGACAGAAGGCGCACTGGATCACATTGCTGAAGGGCGCAAGACGCAAGCAGAACACCTGGTCGGTTGTGCCACGTTACCGAGTTCTACCGGCTCGGACCTGACAAAACACGCGACGAGACCGACTCAACCCTTAGATTGTAAAATCTGGCAAAGGTATTGGGTGTTGCCCAGCCCGCTGCTTTGCAGATGTTAGCTAGGGAGGTGCCGTGGCTTAGTGCCCACGAGGATGCCAAACTTCTAGTGGAGTGTGCTCGGACCTGCAGGGGGCAGGCACGCCCTGGGCATGATAGGCTAAGGCAATAGCATCAACGACCCAGTGGGCTAGCCTCTGGTTGGAGACGGCGTTCCCTTTCCCCCGTCCGCCAAAGCAGACAAAGAGCTGCTCAGAGTATCTAAAGCTCTGCGTGCGGTCCACATAGGTACGCAAAGCACGCACTGGACACAGCAACGAAAGGGCTGGGTCTGCCTCCTCCCGAGGCAGTGCTTGCAGGTTCACGACCTGGTCCCTGAAAGGGGTCGTGGGAACCTTGGGCACGTAGCCTGCTCGGGGTCTCAGGATAACGTGAGAAAGTGCCGGATCGAACTCCAGGCAAGAGTCGCTAACAGAGAACGCTTGCAGGTCTCTTAGCCTCTTGATGCGATCAGGAGGGCCGTCTTCAAGGAGAGGGCCTTGAGCTCGACTGAATCAAACAGCTCAAATGGAGGTCTCTGAAGGCCCGAGAGGACCACTGAGAGATCACAAGAGGGAAACAGGTTAGGCCAGGGAGGATGTAGTTTCTGGGCACCTTTCAGGAACCTGATAATCAAGTCGTGCTTACCAAGGGACTTGCCATTTACTGCATCGTGGTGGGCTGCGATAGCAGCTACATACATCTTCAAGGTGGAGGGGGACATCCTCCGCTCCAGTCTCTCCTGTAGGAATAGAAGCACTGACCGAACTGCGCATCTCTGTGGGTCTTCGGCTCGGGAAGAACACCAATTCGCGAACAAACGCCACTTTAGTGCGTAGAGTTGCCTGGTTGAGGGAGCTCTGGTCTGATTGATCGTATCTACGAAAGCAGGTGGTAGATTTTCTAGATCTTCCACTTCCCATCCAGGGGACAGACATGGAGATTCCAGAGGTCTGGGTGCAGATGCCAGAGGGTGCCCCATCCCTGAGAAAGAAGGTCCTTCCTCAGGGGGATTTTCCGGGGAGGGGCTGTTATGAGGAGCGTGAGTTCCGAAAACCAGGTGCAGGTGGGCCAGTAAGGGGCCACCAAGGCGACCTGTTCCTCATCCTCCCTGATCTTGCACAGCACCGATGCAAGAAGGCTCACTGGGGGAAATGCGTACTTGCGCAGCCCCCGGGGCCAGCTGTGTGCCAGCGCATCTGTCCTGAGGGGAGTGTCCGTCAGGGAATACCAGAGCGGGCAATGGGAGTTGTCCTGGGAGGCAAAGAGGTCTACTTGTGCCTTGCCGAATCAGTCCCAAATGAGCTGGACCACCTGGGGGTGGAGCCTCCACTCTCCGCTGGGCGAAACCTGTCGCGACAGCGCGTCCGCCATCGTGTTGCGGTTGCCAGGGATATGAGTGGCGAGCAGCGACAGGCTGACTCCAGTAGAGGAGATGGCGGGGGAGTTGTGACATATGACGAGAGCGCACGCCGCCCTGGCGATTTATGTACGCTACCGTCGCGGTGCTGTCTGAGCGAATCAGAACGTGCTTGCCTCGGATTAGTGGAATAAACCTCCGTAGGCAATTGATGTGCCAACGCTGCCGGGGACCTTTCCTGGTGCCAGCGGCAGTGTGCCTGTTGCACACCCCCAACCCAGTCGAGAGGCGTCTGTGGTTACCACAACACGTCTGGACACCTGCTGCAAGGGAATGCCGGCCCGCAGGAAGCAGTGGTCTGTCCATGGGTTGAAAGTCTGATGGCAGGTGGGGGTGATTGCCACACGATGCGTGCCGTGGCGCCATGCCCATCTCGGGACTCGAGTCTGTAGCCAGTGCTGTAGCGGTCTCATATGCATCAACCCGAGCGGCGCGACCGCGACTGAGGATGCCATATGCCCCAGGAGCCTCTGGAATTGTTTTAGAGGACCGCTGTGCCAGGCTTGAAGCGAGCGAGGCACCTGAGCACTGACTGGGCGTGTTCGTTGGTGAGACGCGCTGTCATTGAGACCGAGTCTAACTCCATACCGAGAAAAGAGATGCTCTGAACCGGGGCGAGCTTGCTCTTTTCCCAGTTGACCTGAAGCCCTTAAACGGCTGAGGTGCCTGAGCACCTGGTCCCTGTGAGCACGTAGTAACTCTCGAGAGTGGGCCAGAATGAGCCAGTCGTCGAGGTAGTGGAGTATGCGGATGCCCACTTCCCTTAAAGGGGGCAAAAGCGGCCTCTGCGACCTTCGTGAAGACGCAAGGGGACAGGGACAGGCCGAAGGGGAGGACCTTGTTATTATATGCCTGGCTGTCGTCGCGAACCGTAAGAAGGGTCGGTGTCGTGGCAAAATAGAGACGTGGAAGTACATGTCCTTCAGGTCTACTGCCGCGAACCAATCTAGCTGTCGAACGCAGGTGAGAATCTGCTTCTGCGTGAGCATTTTGAACGGGAGTCTGTGCAAAGCCCGGTTGATTGGTCGCAACCCGGCACTTTTTCTGGGTACGATGAAGTAAGGGCTGTAGAGACCCTTCTTCATCTCGGCTGGAGGGACGGGCTCTGTCGCGTCCTTGTGGAGCAGTGAAAAAATCTCTGCTTGTAAGGCACTCGCTTGTTGGCAAACTGAATGTCGGATGGTCCTGGCCAACCAGCGCGACGGGTTGGGAAGCGATAACCATGCGTCCAAGCTCCGTGCAAGGGGGACTAAGGGGACGATCACATTTGACGTACCAGGTGGGGCTTCGCGGCGGGGGGGAGCAGGTAATAATGCGTCGGGAGGCAAAGGAGCATCCCGAGGCTGAGGTGCTGAGAAAAGACTCAAAGCACTTACCTTACTCCGCACACCCGGCAGTGGGCGGGTTAGAGACTGAGGAAGAGGTCCCGAGAGGGCGTCTTTGAAACTCGTCAGTGCTGGCCTGCTGGGGTTGGACAGTCGCGGGGCCGGAGACAAGAGAGCTGCGTCCAGGAAACCGGGACTGGAGAGATGTAGGGCCGGGGTGCCGTGAGAACGGCACACACCGGCTGAATGACCCAGGGAGTGAGGGAATCGCTCTGTAGGTACCGCAGCCCGAAGGCGATTCTCTTCCCGGTCCTCCACCGGGGGACGGAATGGTCTTGAAACCATCTCCGGAGCGAACATCTGACTGCCTGGGGTGTCCGTCTCAGGAGCGCTTCGGAGCTTTTCTGGTCCGAGAGGGGTCCTGGAGACGGGGGGGCGTATGCCGCCTGCGAGGTGCTCGGCGCTGGGGCTAAGAGCTGGGCCCGGGTTGCGGAGCTACCTGTTGTTGCTTTCTCGTCGCAGGGGGGACGCCCTCGGCGAGCAGGCGGAGCGCGGGCACGCTGACTGGGTGGCGCCGCGGCATGATGTGAGAAACTGTCCCCATCTGCTTCCTCACCACCGAGAACTGCTGGACAAAGTCGTCGATGGTGTCACCGAAGAGGCTGAGCTGGGAGGCGGGGGCGTTGAGAAATCGTGACTTGTCAACGCCATGCATCTCGACCGTGTCCAGCCAGAGGTGGTGCTCCTGGACCACGAGTGTGGACATCATCCACCCGAGTGCCTGCGCCATGACCTTCGTAGCTCTGAGAGCGAGGTTGGAGCAGAGCGCAGTTCCTGCAGCACATCGGGGTTGGAACTACCCAGGTGCAGATCTTTGAGTGCCTTGGCTTAGTGAATTTGCAGGAGAGCCATGGCATGCTGGGCGGAGGCGGCCTGTCCAGTGGTGCTGTAGACTTTTGAGGTCAGTGATGACGTCATTCTACGGCTCTGGAGAGGAATACCGTTCAGTCCCTCCAGGTGGCGGTGTTCCGCGATCCAGGGTAGTGAGAGCGGACAAGCGGAGGGCGGTTCCGACCACGTTGGCTCGTCATGCACTTCTGGGAACGACGGAACCAAGGGGGTGGCGTGGCTATAAGCAGCGCCATGACCCGAGGAACCGATCGCTCGCGGCGGCCTGGGAAAGCATAGCGGACATCTGCGAATCAGCCTCAGACTGGGCGAGCAGACCCAAAGGTGGCAGCCTAGGCGAGTCATCAGCATCAGACGCCGCTGTGACGCTCTCTGTTGCAGCGGCGATGCCGTCATCCAGTTCCGGGGGCTCAAGGGAAAATGCCGGCTGGCCAGGAAGCGAGCCGCACTCTTCCTGAGCTCGGACGGAAGCAAACAAGCGTGCCGGGGGGCGGGTGGTTCGTGGGAATTTACCCGTGCCCGTGGTCATCCCCAAATCGCCCTCATCGCCGGCCGGGTCGACCTCAATCCCTTGTGAAGAAGGAACAATGCGGGTGGCGGCTGAAGTGGCTTTCTCTCATGACAAAAGAAAGCTGCGCGACTGCAATGTTGCCATGGTTATGTTCTCACACTAAGAACGTGAACCATTCATAAAACGCTGCCTGCGTGTGATCGCAGCCCAGGCACGCAAGGAAGCTTTTATGACCGTCAGAAGTGGAGAGAAATCAACCGCATCCAGGAATTACACAGAGGTGGAAAGACATCTTTAAAAAGACGTGCACTGAAAAGGACGTTCAACGCCTGCTGTGTATTGCTCTTTTATGAGTGGGAACTCAAACTCTTTTAGAGAAAATATACTCTTTTAGGAGGAGAACACTCTTTCAAACAGAAAGAAGCGCTGTTGAAGCGCCCAGGGGCGTGAATTGCACAGCGTGCAGAGAGAGAGACGCCAGCTGGAAATGCGCCGTGCGGATCCAACAGCAATGCTTCTCGCTGATAGAGGTGAGTGAAACAGGAGTGTGTTTCAGCTGCTTGCAGTACAACCATTCGGGTCCGAAGAAAAATTCTGACTGGCATTCGCTGCCCCGCTTCCCCTTATACCCGTATGTCCGGGGCGGGCATGCAAATTCTGTCTGCCAACTTGACATTGGCCTTTTCTCAGGTTCAGAGGTACGATTCGGCATCCGGAAAGACCCCTTGTGTCACTTCCTTCGACACTGCGTCGAGAGAGTGACAGAAGGGGAACAATAGGGGTCTTTCACCTAAGCTATTTGCTTGGATATCATTCAGTTTTATGCAAATTTATAGATCATGATAGATGTGTCTAGTTCCGGCAGACCTAACTAAAGCAGCCTAATTGTGAGTTGAAGGATAAATTAGATGTATGCCTGGCTAAATAGATGAGTTTTTAGTCAAGACTTAAACTGAGTGAGTGTGTCTGTATCTCGAACCGTGTTGGGGAGACAATTCCATAGTTTAGGAGCCAAATATGAAAATTATCTACCTCCTTTTATGGATTTTGATATTCAAGGAACTAATAACAGGCCAGAATTTTGCAATCATAATGACCATGATGGAATATAGCATGACAGAATGTCACTTAAGTACTGCATAGCTAGACCATTCAAAGATTTGTATGTAGTTAACAGAATTTTAAAATTAATATGAAATTTAAGAGGTAGCCAATATAACAACAATAAAATGGGGTTTAGTCATGGTTTAAAATGATTAAACTAAGTGTTAAGGTCAGTGTTTAAACATCAATTTTGTTTGAACTGTAAGATTAATGACTAATGTCTTTGAAGTGGATTCAAACTGGATTTGTTGGCAATTGTTTGTCTATGCATTCCATTTCAAGATCGTAGTCCATCAATAGACCGAGGTGATGCAGGCAGAGATCAGTGAGGTGAATCGCAGTTCAACATGGCCAGTAATTTTGGTGAGGTTCTGTGTGGTCCATCCTAAATCCAAGGTTCAGGCAATGGCATATGAAGTATCCCATGTCTTATGGTTGGAGCTGGCATCAGTTCATCCTTTGAAGTCCATCATAATACACTGAAGTGATGTTTGGCTGGCACCGGCTGCATTTAGTCATCATAATTCAGCTACTCGTAGCAGTGGAGTCCAAAACAAAGCAAGAATGGAGCTGGATCCAGACAGTTCTGGTGACTAGGTGTATGCCTGGCTAAATAGATGAGACTTTAGTCTAGACTTAAACTGAGGGAGTGTGTCTGCATCTCGAACAGTGGAGAGACTATTCCATAGTTTAGGAGCCAAATATGAAAAGGATCTACCTTCTTTTGTGGATTTTGATATTCTAGGAACTATTAACAGGCCAGAAATTTGCAATTCGTAATTAACGTGATGGAATATAGCGTGGTAGAATGTCACTTAAGTACTGTGGAGCTAGACCATTCAAAGCTTTGTACGTAGTAAACAGAATTAAAAAATTTATATGGAATTGAATAGGTAGCCAATATAACGATGATAAAATGGGGCTATTGATCATATTTCTTGGTTCTAGTCAACACCCTGGCTGCTGCATTTTGAACCAATTGAAGTTTATTTATTGATCTTGCTGGACATCCTCCCAGTAATGCATTACAATAATCTAGTTTTGAGGTCATGAACACATTAATTCCTATTTCGGCCACAGAGAGCATGTGTCTTATATAGCAATATCTTTTAGGTGGAAGAATGCTGTTCTTCATACATTGGTAATTTGATTTTCAAAGGACAGATTAGTATCAGATATAACACCTAAATTCTTTGCTGTTGAAGACAATGTAACAGTACATCCATCAAGAGTCAAATTATATTTTAGCAGCTTGTTTTTAGAGATTTTTGGTCCAATAATTAGTACCTCTGTTTTTTTGGAATTGAGTAGAAAGAAATTTCAGGCCATCCAATCTTTTATTTTATTGATGCACTGCTGATGTGGAGGATTGTGAAATTTGGACAGGTTTAAATATATATATTTATTTATATATTTGAAATATAAAGTTGTGTATTGTCGGCATAACAGTGGAAACATGTTCCATGATACCTTATAATATCTCCCAGAGGAAGCATATACAAGGATAAAAGCAGAGGCCCTAAAACTGATTCTTGTGGCACTCCATACTTTAATTTTATTTGGTTTGAACATTCCTCATTTACATAGAAAAAGTTGTAGCGGTCTTCTTGATAGAACATAAACCATGCTAATGCAAGTCCACAAATGCCAACATCATTCTCTAGCCCAGGGGTACTCAATTAGAAACCTAAAAGGTCCATTCACCAAATTTTCCTTGCGTCCAGGGTCCGGAACAGTGATGGTCAAAATCCAAAAACAGAACTCCAACAAAAAAGGTGGTAAATCCCACAAAATGTTCAAACTATGTACAAAAGGTGATGTGGTCTGGCCTTATTAGTGTGAAAAGTGACACCTTTTTTGTGCCACCAGTTCTTTAAACTTGGGCATAAAAGGTGTGAGGGCCAGGCGAGGCACTGATGTAAGTGTTCATTACTGAGGGTGCTCCTGTATTTGTTTTTTACCATATTCATGGTTGAAAAGGCAGACTCACAACAATATGTTGAGGGAAACATGGTGAGAATTTGAAGGGCCACCTTCTGCAAGGAAGGGACACCTGCTGCAGGGACCATCTTAGTCCAGAAGGTGGTAGGGTCACAGAGAGACTCCTGCAGTGCAAGGTTTTCCTGAAGCTCAATTAGCTCTGATTGAAGAGAAGCAGCACTAGCCCATGGGCAGACTTTCAGGGCTTCAGTTGAAAATTCTGCAATGTTTTTGACAAGGAATGGATTTTCCATGCATAGTAAGACTTGTTTTCCCAGAGGGAAATCTCCAAAGCGAGTTTGGAAATTTTTTATCAGCTTGTCCAGGAATTCAGCATGATTGTGATGATGATGTGTTCCTGCTGTTTGATTTAAAAGCTTTGGGAAGTGAAGCAGGTCCTGCTGTAAGTCACACTTGTCACACAGCTCCAGTTTCTTCTGAAAGGCATAGACCGCTGATGTGAGGTTACACACTGTGTTATTTTTGCCCTGGAGCTTCATGTTCAGATCATTGAGATGGAAGGTAATGTCAGATAGAAATGCAACAATTTCCATTTTTTCTTCATTCTGAATAAATTCCACAAATTGTTTTGCTTTTGCACTCTTCTGATCCAACAGAAAGGTTTCCAACTCTTTCCGTACTGTCCAAAAGCGCTCCAGTACCTTGCCTTTACTAAGCCACCGGACATTGTTGTGAAGGAGCAAATCATCAAATTCTGCATTCACCTCTGTTAGGAATGAGCGCAACAAGCGATGCTGCAGAGCAGATGATGCCCTCAAAAAGTTCACAAGTCTCATTACTGTTGTCATGACCTCTGCATACTTTTCTTCAAGACTGGCACACAAAACCATCTGATGAATTATACAATGATATGCAATTAGGTCAGGGTGATGAGCTCTCAAGCGTGCCACTAATCCCCTCTCTCTTCCAGTCATACATGGAGCTCCATCAGTAGCAATGGAAATAACATGCTTCAGGTCTATCTCTCTGTCTCTTAACATCTGCATCACTGCTTCATAAATATCATCCCCTCTTGTGTGTCCATGGAGGGCTGTGAGGCCTAACACATCTTCACAGAATTCTCCCTTCTCTTCATCAAAAAATCTGACAAACACCAGAAGTTGTGCGTTGTCTGTGTTGTCTGTGGATTCATCCAAAGCCAGTGAAATGCATTTAGCCTTTTTTATTGCAGACTTCATTTGGTCAAGCAAATCATCAGCAAGGACTTCAGTTCGCTTTACAGCAGTGGAGTCAGACAAAGATATTTGGTTTATTTTTTGTATGATGTCATCTTTTTGAGTTCCCTCAAACAGGGCAATTGCTATTTCATTCATGCATTCCTTCCCAATCTCCGAGTCAGAGAATGGTTTCTTGTGCTTTCCTAAGACCCATGCCACTCTTAATGAGGCTTCAGTTGCACGTTCTTGTTGGGTGGCTGGTCTAACTATTACACTGCATGTTGCATGGTATGATGATTGCAGTTGTTTGATTTTTCTGGCTCTTACCTCAGATTTATGCGGGTAATTGTGGTCAAAGTGTCCGTGCTTTGAGTCATAATGACGTTTCACGTTACCACTCTTTACAATGGCAACCGTCTCGTTGCAAATTAAACACATTGGTTTTGTGCTCCCCACCGGCAGCACAAATGTATAACTGTCAGTCCGCTCTGTCTTAAATTTGCGATTTTCAGAATCGACTTTTCTCTTTTTGTCAGGTTTTGAGCACGCCATGATTTTCGCTAGCAAGGAAACAGGTACCGTTAGCAGATGGATTAGCGCCTGCGTTGCGCTTGCGAATGACACACACACACACACACAGCGCGGCCAACGAGTGAGTGAGTTGTCATGGTGATTACAGTTATTACAGCTCCTGATTGGGTCTTTGGATTGGACACAGAAGATAGATAAACCACATCTAGTAGGAAAACAATATAGGCGTGAAATCATGCACCAATGAAAAAACTCGCTTGGATCATGACTAAATTATATAATGTTGATTTTGGCTTCGGTCCAAATTGTATTGCGTCTGGGTCCGGATCCGGACCGCGGTCCGCCTATTGAGTACCCCTGCTCTAGCCTACTCAAGTCACTCAGCATGCCCTGGATTCGAACAGCGTAAATATTTGCTGAGCTATCCAGGCCCCAAGATGTGTCTTCTTAATAAGCAGTTTGATAACTGCCAATTTAAAGTAATGTCCTAAGGATAGCGAGAAGGTAATAATATTAAAAAGAGGTTCTGAGATTTCATGGAATACTTCTTTTAAGAGCTTAGTTGGTATTGGATCTAACATAAATGTTGTGGCTTTTGATGTTTCGATAAATTTTGTTAACTCTTCGTATGA
Source organism: Moxostoma hubbsi (assembly GCA_032164185.1). Classification (NCBI taxonomy): domain Eukaryota; kingdom Metazoa; phylum Chordata; class Actinopteri; order Cypriniformes; family Catostomidae; genus Moxostoma; species Moxostoma hubbsi. Next base: position 40,381,685 of record JAVLUX010000025.1, on the reverse strand, counting down.
CAGAGAAGAATTTAAGTTGCAAGGAAAATTATGACACTGTTTTCTGAGGTGCTGCGACATATGATTAGATAGATAATTCCCACTTTATTTCTGATTTATTTCAATTTCATCAGTAAAGAAAATCATTAATATTGTGCTGCGACGGAATATCTAGTTCAGTTGAGGCTTTATTCCTAACCAATTTTGCCACAGTACTGAATAAACACCTAGGATTGTGATAGGATTGAGTTTTATCAAATATGCTGACCTGGCAGCTTTTAGTGCCTGTCTGTAGCGACAGACACCATCCTTCTATGCAATGAGAAATACCTCTAATTTTGTATTCTTACACTTGTGCTCCATTTTCCAAGCTTCTCTCTTTACAGAATGAGTGTGATCATTGTACTATGGTGCAGGGCTTTTTTTCTTTAATTTTCTTTAATCATAGGGTGGCGACACTATCAAGAGAAGACTGTATTATATTTTCTGTTATTTCATCTAGTTCTTCTTGACTTGGGGGCTTATTTAGTGTATGAGATTGATTTGGAAGATTATTAGTGAAGCTATGTTTAGTGGTTGAAAGAATAGTCATGCCTGAATGATAGCATAGTGTAGATTGAGTAACATTTGCTGATCGCAGCATACAAGAGACGAGGTAATGATCTTGAGATGTCATCGCTCTGTGGAAGAATTTCTATAGTATCAACATCACATTTTGTCTGACTCCAAGAGTGTTAGTATATTCATATTGTTATGAATATCAATAAATGCTAACCCATCTTAATTTTTCCTTCAACTGAATTTTACAGTCATTAAAATTTTTGAGACACTTTGATCCACCAAATAAATTAAAACTATTTAAGACAAAATTTAATGGGAAGTACTATTATTGGAAATTCAATCAATGCATTTTAGACACATAACAATAACACACTATGCTGTTTACCACTTTTGAGAAAATTAATAGGAGGTTTACTAATGACCCTTTCTGCTATTTAAGTCTTCAACATTTCTGGTCAGGGAAATGTCTCGGGTTACTTAACTGTACCACCTGTTCCCTGATAAAAGCGGAATGAGATGCTGCACTGATTTAGCGCTTTGGGAATGAGAATACCCATGCCGCCGCACTGTGGATGTCCGGACCCCTTACGATTGTGTGGTTGTGCTCAAAAGAGAATGAGAGGTCTCAGACCTTGTGATGTTGACTCAAGGACATAAGAGCCTGGAGTGGCATGAACATCCAAACTATAAAATCTTATGAATGTGTGTGGAGAGGACCACCCTGCCGTATCACAAACATGCTGCAGAGGGACACCTCAAGCCAAGGCTTTAGAGGAGGCGAATCCCTCTGGTAGAGTGAGCCCTGAAACCTACTGTCAAAGCTTGACTGTGCACCTTGTAGGCCAGGGCAATAGTGACCCTCACCCAATGCGACATTGTCTGCTTGGCAAACGAATAGTTGCTCTGACTTATGCCACTGGCTAGTGCGGTGGACATAAGTCTGAAGGGCCGGACTGGACAAAGTCTGTGAAGTCTTTCCTGCTCCGGCGTTGTAAATGGCAGGGAGCAGAAGCCTTCGAGAGTGACCGGATATACAGTCAAGAAAGGATCCTTAGGCAGGTAGTCAGGATGAGGGTGCAAAATTGCTTTAGCCAATCCTGAGGAAAAATTTAAGCAGGCTGGCAAGACAGACAGAGCCTGTAGATTCCCAATTCTTCTTAGAGAAGTAATTGCCATAAGAAAAACCATCTTGAGAGTCAGAAGTTTATCAGATGGTTTCCCCAATGGCACTTCGTCAATCAAGGCGTGGCAAGCCAATAGAGCGGCCACATAAACCCTGAGAGTGGCAGGGTATGTGCCTGCTGATAATTTTCCTGCAGAAAGTCAGAACTGAAGCAATCTGGCAGTTAACTGGATCTGCATTATGTGCACTGCACCATCTTTCAAAGACACCCCATTTATTTGCGTAACTTCTTCTAGTAGAAGGAGCCCTAGCGCTTAGAATGGTCTTGATAAGTTTTGGTGAAAGCCCAGTGTCCCTCAGTTGGTACCCTTCAGGGGCCAAACATGAAGGTTACACAGCTCAGGCCGTGGATGAAAAATTGTCCCCTGCACCTGGGACAGAAGGTCCCTCCTGTCCGGAATCGCCCAATGCGAGCCATCGAGGAGAGACATGATCTCAGAGAACCATACCCTGTTTGGCCAACGCGGCGCTATCAGTAAGAGGCAAGACCCTTGCTGGCGAACTCTGACCAAGACTCCCGGGAGCAGAAAAACTGGAGGAAACGCATACAAGCACATTCTGGGCCATGAATGTGCCATCGCGTCCAGACCCAGGGGGCTGGGTGACTCAGAGAAGTAGAGGAGACATTGCGCTGTCTGTTGGGAGGCGAAGAGGTCCACTTCCGTTCTGTAAAATCTCACCCATATTTGTTCCACTACCTCGGGGTGGATTTTCCTCTCCCCCGTCTGTATTTTCTGTCTGGATGGTAAATCTGGTCCCACAATTCAGGCATCCAGAGATATAAACTGCTCTGATTGACAGGAGCTTGCCCTGGGCCCAAAGGACAATCTGCCATGCCAATCTGTTGAGCTGGCATGAATGTAGACCTCCTTGATGGTTTATGTAAGAGACTACTGCTGTGTTGTCCACCCGCACCAGGACATGGCAGCCTCTCAAATACTGGAAGAAGTATTTCAGAGCCAGAAGTACTGCCATCAACTCGAGGCAACTCGAGGCCCTCCCATTCCTCTTGAGCTGGACGACCACTTAAGGCCGCACCCCAGCCCATTAGGGAGGCGTCTGTCGTTAGCAATTTGCAATGGCAAGAGACACCTAGAGTGGGACCCAAAGTGAGGAACCGGGGTCTGAACCACATACAAAGGGTATGAAGTGTGCGGCATGTAACCCTTATCTGCCTTATGGGACTGGCCCTTGGATGAAATACCCTGGCTTTGAGCCACAACTGAAACGGTCTCATGTGCAGAAGGCCCGAAGGGATCACCGAGGACGCCAAGATGCCATGCGACCTAGTATTCGTTGATACTGACGAACAGTGCAACCTTGGCCTAGCCTGACTTTGCTCAGGGTGTTCTGAATGGACATGATTCGAGCGGGAGTCAATTGTGCCCACATCATGATTGAATTCCATACAACGCCCAGATAGGTAATTTCCTGAGTGGGATAGAGAATGCTCTTTTTGGCGTTTAGTCTCAGATACAGAGAAACCAGATGAGCCAAGACAATATCGCTGTGCTGAACTGCCAGTTCTTCAGACTGTGCTAGTATCAGCCAGTCATCTATGTAATTCAGAATGCGGATGCCCCGGAGTCGCAAAGGAGCCAGTGCTGCATCCACGCATTACGTGAATGTGCGGGGTGATAGGGCTAGGTCTAATGAAAGAACCCGATATTGGAAAGCTTTGCCCCCAAAATCAAACCTCAGGAATGTGTTGTGGCAGAATTTCTATATGAAAATATGCGTCCATGAGATCGATCGTGACCAACCAATCGTGATATTGGATATGAGACACGACCGTCTTGACAGCATCTTGAACTTGAACACCCTGATTGATCGATTCAAGCCTCGAAGGTCTAAAATCGGACGCAACCCCCCACCCTTCTTGGGAACCAGGAAGTATCTGCTGTAGTAACCTGACTCTTTCTCTGGAAGGGGAACATGTTCTATGGCCCCTTTGACCAAGTGTTTTGCAGTTCTTTCCATAGTAGACATGCTTGTTCTGATTTCATGGTAGTGGAGACCACGGCGTTGAAACGTGGAGGACGGCGATTGAATTGAATTCTGTAGCCTTTTTCTACTATTCTTAGAACCCACATAGAAACACCTGGCAGTAGCTTCCACGCTGCCAGGTTCTCTGAGATGGGTATCATTTTGACACTTTCTGTTGAGGGGATGTCGAGTATTCCACGTCCTGGACTAAGGGAGGAAGCAACGGAACACCCAACATTTTGCTAAAAACCTCTAACTCCCGAAATACCTGAGGCGGCGGGAATGGAGAGGTTTTGTGTGGGTATCGGGAAGGTACAGGTGAATGCTTCACATGCCCCGACCCGAGGGGGGCTCCCCCACAAGGCTGGGTGCAAGACCATAATTTTTTTTTCTTAGAAATGACTGCGTTGAGGTCTTGCTTTGGGGGCTGCTGAGGGTGACGAGCGGGAGCACGACTCGCCACACTTGGTTTTTGAGCCTCACCTCTAGAAGGGGCAGGGCTGGGTGGCCGACGACCCCTCCCCCTGGGTGCGGTGAGGAAGGAATTGCCTGAAGGCTTCCTCGTGACTCTTTGCCTCCTTGAACCTGGTAATAACAACATTCATAGCATCACCAAAATAAGCCAGAAGGCGAAACCGGGACATCGATAAGGAAAACTTGTCCTTGTTTCCAATGCCCGACAGGTTGATCCATAAGTGTCTCTCCATGCTGACTAAAGCAGACACGGACCGTCCAATGGCACAAGCCGTCTGCTTGGTCGCGTGGAGAGACAGATCTGTGGCTCGACGAAGCTCAGAGAAAGCCTCTGTCGACCGTGGTGCCCGCACTCAGGTCCTTCAGATCAGCCTGGTATGCCTGTAACACTGCCATAGTGTGCAGGGCAGCACCAGCCTGGCCTGCTGCCTGATAAGCCTTACCCACAAGCGTGGAGGTGCTCCTGCATTTTTGTGGGGGAGAGTGGGTCTCTTTAGTGATGATGCTGAGCCAGGCGAGAGAGAACCCGCAAGTGTCTTTTCTACCGGCAGCATCACTGAATACCCCCGTGCCTCGGCACCCACGATAGTCGAATATGTCGAGGGCACGAAGACACGAGAAGTATAAGGTTTCCTCCATGAAAGAGAGAGCTCATCATGGAGGTCATCAAAGAAAGAAAGTGACTGATATAGCGTTCCTTTTTTTTTGGCCACCATACAGAAAAATGTCTTCTAGTTTGGAGCGTTTGGGGTCTCTTGTTCAGGTGGCTAGTCTAACTGTAGTCTGGCCACAGCCCGAGTAACCACCTCGAGTAATTCCACAGCCGCTTTTTTATTGTGCGTGGAATGTTCAGAGGTTCAGCGTCCCCCCCTCGTGAACCGAAGAGGCGCCGAATCGCGCTTCAGGCTTACGAGAAGGATCAGCTGGATCTGGGGAGAGAGCGAGCGATAGGGACGGACCTGTCTCGATCCTCAGCCAGATCTTTGCAAGAGCCCCACGATGAAAGAGTGGGCGCTGGCTCTTGGAAGTAAGTGAGACGAGTGTGAAGCATTTTGACTGTAAACAGATTGCAATGCTCGCACCCGCCCTGCCCCAACACAAGAGCAGCATGCTCTTCCCCCAAACACACAAAATAAAACTGGTCCTTAGAGCGTAAACATGGAAACACACACTGCTTGCTTTGTTTATCAGTCATTCTTTTTATTCTTTTGAAAGATTTCTGCACATTGCCTAACAAATCTAACTCCCAACAGAGGAAATTAGAAAGTTCTGACAGTCAAGAAGCACAACACACACAGAATGATCTGAAGACAAAATATCTGACAATGCACCTGTGATGCATCTATTTATAGCCCTGCTACAGGTGCATCCAATTATGTCATCAGCAGAGGCTATAAATTCTAGTCAATTTCATTGATGTGTTGCACACATATTCACAGCTGGTCACACCTAAAGTTGTTCCCAAAGTGCTAAATCAGCGCAGCATCAAAGTGTAGCTTTTTGACAGGGAACCATGAAACCACAACTGAGATGAAATATAAAGGAAGAATGATGCTTGGCAGAACCCATACACCCACTGACACTAAAGTCAAATTAAACCCAATGAAACCAACTCGCCAGTTCCCTTTCCTCCCTCCTTCCACTGAATATTTTGGCTTTACCTGATGTGGTTGCTTATTTCAGGTCTCAATAAGCATTTTTTTTTCCATTTCTAAAGACATAAATACTCGCATTTTCCTTTTCAAAAGACACTTTAATGTGACACCACTTGCCAGCCACCTCGTTATTCATACACTAATTTTCGTGGTGTGATGAAATAATGTCTGTGAATCCTCTGGAATGAGTGTCAAGACATCTTTATTAAATGTTCAAACATGACCTGATGCTCTTAAATTAATTCTGAAAGATGTTCAAAATATAACTTCACATGCCGATCAAATGGTTTCATTGGGACTGTCCCTGCAATCAGTTGTTTTGAATTGATACACATTTGCTAAATGTCAAGCAATGAGCAAGATGTCAAATTCAAATTCCTAATGACCAAATATGTTCATAATGTGAAATCAAAATGAGGACAAGCCATAACCAGCCTGTAATTTTGTCATTTTCAGGAAACGGTGTCATTTGTGTAATTATCAGGATAACAAACAGTCACATTATTTGATAGATTTAGCTGTTTATTATGCAATACAGAATCACCATCACATTTAAATGGGTTATTTAGAATAAAAGAAATAAAATTTTAACATATACTAATCATCAAATAAGAGTTCATAATTTTTTTTAATAATATCATAACAAACAAACAAACAGCATTAGAAAAAAAGGGTTTCCTGAGGGTGAGCAATAACATTTAGCAGCAATAGTGGACCTGCTGTATGGATCATACAAGAAATTATTAGTATGATAGATGGATAAATGAAAGATGCAATCACCCACACATATTCCCATATCTGTGCACACAAAACCCTTCTGCATGAAGTGGATGGTTTGAATAATGCCAGAGAGATTGTCTTAGGTTAAGGTGACTACTGTTGTGTCATAGAAAGTGCTCGAGTTGCAGGAGGATGCCATCCTACTTGTTGAAAGAAATGGCAAAAAGCAAACCCTTTGTAAAACCACCATCCCCTCTTACCATTCCCTTTAGATTAAAGTAAAGTTCACCGGTTCAAGATGGCGGCTTAGAGGCCGGTCATGTTTTGCAGGCGCTACAGCTCAGCGTATTCATTTTCTTTATTATTTTCAAAAGGCACGAATATCAGTTTAAATACAGCTGGAGGATTAATTGGCTATGAGTATAGACACATATTTTCTGAGAAAGCCAAACAGTATGCCTCAAAGGAACAAAAACTCGAGCAAACCTGAATCTGAGTCTACTTGGCCGGATGAGGCCAGTGCCTGGACTAGCCCAGATGCTAACAATCTGTCTTATTCCACTCTCCGCTTAGCATTCACCGAAATTCCTGAAAATATTTTGAAAGTAATCGATGAAAAGTCCACTCTCTCAAATGTTGCAACAGCTTAGCAAAAGAGTTGATAGCCGTGAGAAGCGGATTGCCGAAGCTGAGCATCGCATATCAGCCGTAGAGGATGCTATTTCCCTGGCCGAAATGCTCCTGTGAGCTGGCAGAGCATTTGGAAAACAGAGGGAGAAGGAAAAATTTATGCATTATCGGGCTTCCTGAGAAGATGGAGGGTGATCGGCCCATAAAGTTTTTTGAATCCTGGCTTACGAATGTTCTGAATATTTCAATGAAAACAGGGTGATTGAAGATTGAAAGTGCACATCGTGTTCCCGCTGGGCATGTTAAATCAATGTCTCAATATCCCCGTGCAGTTCTGGTGAGATTTCATAATTATTCGGATAAAGAGTGTGTTGTCGCTGCGGCAAGGGATTCGAGCGATCAAGCACTAATGGTCGAAAATTCTAAGGTGAAAATCTTTCAAGACTTTTCTGCAGACGTCATATGTAAACGCAAGAGGTTTGACAATGTCAAGAAAAATTTAGGGCCATACGCGCGACATGCTCAGATTTACCTGACCTTCTCAAAGATTGCTGACCCATCGGAGGTGGACATTTGCTGTCATTGAGTGAAATATCCAAGTCTCCCTGAAAAAATGCAATGCGGCACGGCCTTAAGATCTTTTGAACATATTTTATGACTATGCACAACATTGGCATCATAAGTCGGTACATGATATGTTCATGTTTTTTTTCCCTTTCCTTTGAGCTGGTATACATTATGCTCCTTTTTGTTTGGACACGATGGATGCGAGTGAAGCCTGGGCGTTTGCGTCACTTGGACTGGATTTTTTGTTAATCAGGATCCCCGTACACACTGGGTTGTGTTATTGAACCAACTCCGTGTAATGCTGGACTCTAGTACGGTATACAATAATTTTTTTTGTATTATAGTTCTATGTTTTGTTTTTCTATTATTACTCTTTTTTGTTTCCTTTAGACGTATTTGGGATGCGTTGTTTTATAAGGGATATTTTGAGGTGCTTTTTATTTATTTCTATTATAGTCAAAGATGTCAGTAGGTACACTTAAGATATGCTCCTGGAATGTCAATGGGATTCATACAATCTTAAAAAAAAGAGAATGTGGATATAGCTCTGTTACAAGAGACCCATCTTGATGATGAGGAAGACCTTAAGCTACAACAGCTGGGTTTTGGTAAAGTCTTCTCATCTTTTTCATCAAGGAGTGGCCATCTTGTTTAAGAAGTCACTGTCTTTCAGTTGACAAACTGTATTCAAGTCAGAGGTGGTTGATTTGTGATTGTGAATGGGGTAATGTTTGGGGAAGAAATAGCTATTTTGAATATGTACTAACCAATGCATTTCCTAAGCTGCTAGAATGTAAAGTGGACTGCTCGTTAGTGGGTGGATATTTTAATTGTAATTTGAATCCTGTTATATACAAGTTGCCCACTGGCAATTCAGCCTCTTCTTTTCAAGCAAAATGTATTAATTCATTATGTGAGGATGACTTTGTGGATGTAGGGTGAGTCCAACATCCAGCTTATAAAGAATTTACCTTTTTTCTGTAAACGGCATTCTTGCCATACTAGAATAGATAATTTTTTTGCCCCTAAACAAATACTGCACTCTATAGAGGGCAGCTCAATTGGTAATATCATCATTTCAGACCATGCACCTGCTTTTTGCATTTGAAGCCCTGTGATCATTCAGTTGAAGCTAAACATTGGCGAATTAATCCTTTTATTTTTAAGGATAGTGCTTTTACGTCTTATTTTGTCTCAGAATTTCAGATATTTCTTACTATTAATGGCCCTTCTACAAGTGATAAATCTCTTTTGTGGGAAACGATAAAAGCTTTTTCAAGGGGCTTGATAATCTCTTATACATTTAATAAAAAGAGAAAACGGGCAGAACAAAGAATAATTTTGGAGGCTAAAATTAAAAGAAAGGAAGCTGAATACACTCAGAACCCAAATTCAGATAGATTGAAAGAAATTATTGCTTTACGTTCATCTTTAAGTTCTTTGTTTGAGGGACAGGCTGAGAAGAGGATTAGATTTGCTAAACAAAGTCTTTATGAACACTGTGACAGGGCAGGGATATATCTAGCACACCTTATTAAGAAAAGGGCAGACTCTCAAACAATTTTGTCAATAAAAGACGAGGGCATCTCTCTTCTAATACTTCAATTATTAATAGTAGCTTTGTAAAGTTTTTTGAAAATGTATCTAAATCTGAGATTTCGAGAGGAGCAACAAATCTTATGGATGTTTTCTTTGCTAAAATATTTCTTCCTTCTTTAAGTGCTGAACAACATACAGCACTTAATAATCCTATCTTGAAAGAGGAAGTATTGTCAGACATTAAGGGACTGCAGACGGGAAAAACCCCCCAGGACATGATGGTGTGGGTAATTAATTTTATAAATTATTTAGGGAAATCTTAGCTGATCCACTCCTAGAAATGTTTAATTATTCCCCTCCCACCCTCTCTTCGGGAAGCAAATATTGCTTTATTATTAAAAGAAAGAGAAATCAACTGAAGATTGCGCCTCCTACAGGCCAATATTTCTCTTAAAAACTGACTTTAAGATCTTGTCTAAAATCCTCACGACTAGTTTAGAAGGCTTATTACTCCATCTTATTAATAATGATCAAACAGAATTTATTAGAGGTCATAATTCCACTAATATGCGTAGACTGTTAAATGCCCTTCAGCTCTCACAGCAGCTTAAAGTGGACAATCTTGTGATTTCTATGGATGCAGCAAAAGCGTTTGATCATGTCGAATGGCCTTACATTATTTATACAATGTCAAAATTTGGGATGGGTGATAATTTAATTAATTGGGTCAAATTATTTTACATGAAATTTAGCTGACAAATGGTCTGTGCTCTGATAGTTTTCTAATTAATAGGGAAAGAGTTGGCCACTCTCACCCCTTTTATTCGCGTTAATAATTGTGCTTCTGGCCGAAGCAATCAGGACTAATCCCGAAAAACATGGTTTTAATGTAGCCAATATGCAATATAAAATTACTCATTATGCTGATGTCATTCTTATTTTCTTATCCAGGCCAGAGTGCAGGTTTCAACAAGCACTCTTATTGATGTTGTTACGGAATTGAGCATTTTTTTCTGGTTATAAAATTAATTTAGGTAAATCTGAGGCCATGGAAGGCGCTTACACATCCTTGATGCCCTTTCCATTTAAGTGGTCTCCATCAGGTTTTGTATACCTGGGGATTCATATATCGCCTAAGTTCAATAAGCTGTTTGAGTTCAATTTTACTCCTTTTCTCAACCGTAACTTGATTTGAAAAGATGGAATAACTTCCTATATCTTGATAGGGCATATTGCCTTTTTTAAAAATTTATGTGATACCTAGATTATTGTATCCAATTCAGATGATTCCAAAAATCTTCTCATAGAAAATGATGAAAGAGGTGGATAGATGGTTTAGTTCATTCATATGAGCAAAGAAAAGACCCCGTATTCGAATGAATATATTACGTCTCCCTAGAGCAGTGATTCTCAAACTTTTTCGGTCATTCCCCACTTTGGACAAGGGGGAATTTTCAAGCCCCACCTGCCCCCATCGCCCCAACACAATGCTAATGAAATATGCAACAAGCTTAAAATGTTCCAATTTATTGAACAGTAGTAACAAGTAACAAGTAGTATCAGTAACAAGTTGTATCTAAATACAAACTAACTATTTACATCAAATAACAGCAAGTTCAAAAATAAAGAAAAAAAAAGTGCAGCTGTCATAACTTGCATGAAATTCAAAAATAGAGAAAATAAAAGTGCAGCTGTGTCAACATTTGTATCAAGTTAAAAAAAATAGAAAAGAAATACAAGTGCCACTTTGCAAAAAAAGAAAAAAGAAAAAAAGAGAAATCCATTTGGCAAGAAAGTATTTAAAGAATCCATTTTCCCTGCATTAGTGGCTGCAATGAGCTTGTTTTGCATTGCACAGTTTCTCAAAGCAGGGTTGCAGGCTTGATACTGCCACTCTCAAGTCATGCTCAATGTTCAGCTGAGATCTGTACTTAGTTTTCAGTGAAGCAACAGCTGAAAAACCCATCTCACAGAGATATGATGTGGCAAAGGGACTTTGATATTGGATTAAAATGATGGGCAGTGTAGCTATAAGATAAACTAATGATTCATTATTTTAATATTCCTTTGTTCCGATCAGAGCATGTGAGCGGAGCGCGCATTTCTGAATATTCCGCTCAGGGTCACGCGCTCAACCCAGAATGGCCTGCTGGTTCGAAAATATGTGGAATAAGGGCTGCCTCCGACTAAAGTTTTTTTCTAGTCGACTAGTAGTTATTCATTTAAGCCATTAGTGGACAAATCGCCCCTTTATATTGATTTAATTACTTAAATAGGCTATACAGGATAATGAGCGTTATATAGCCGCACTCAAGCGCACGACCGCACGCATAAAGCTTGTCACAAAGAACCAGCAAAAGTAATGATTATGAATGTGTCAAAAAGGAGACATTTTATTGTTTATTAAAAACTGGTGTTTTATGTGTCACTGCAAAGATGAAGTTGACGATGCAGACTCGCCATGAACGAATAAAGGCAGAAAGGCATAAAAAGGAAAATTTCCCCCCGTTTGGCACACCCCACCTGTCACGTCTCTATTCCCCACCAGTGGGGCGCGCCCCACACTTTGAGAACCGCTGCCCTAGAGACATGGGAGGGTTGGGTCTCTGCGAACCAGACTCACTTTGGTTTGATATAGAATCCACCCAATTACAAATCCCATTCAAAAATTAGCTTTTTCTTAAAAAATGTAAGGTTCAAACAGTGTGTACAAATCCCATTACTCTGAACACAGTCAGGGCGTGACAATCCATACAATGAATTGACTGTGGGTCGTCCATAACATCAGTCTTTAGCTCAGTATGCAAGAACCCATAATTTCCTCCAGGCATGACTGATGTACGATTTCAATATTGGGTTTCTAAAGGTCTCACTAATCTGAAGGGCCCTTTTGAGGGCCCTACTCTTATGTCATTTGGTCAGATTTCTCAAAAATATGATCTGTATGGTAGAGTATTCTTTTGCTTCCTACAATTAAGGAACTTTATTCAGAAGGATGTGAGTTCATCAAACCTTGAAGAACAGCTTTTTGAGACATCAGTTGAATCTATAAGTCATTTTTATAATATTGTGTCTATGACTAAGAATATATATACATTGTCTTAAAACAATATGGGAGAAAGAACTTGATATTACAATTTCTGACGATGAATCGGACATGTCCTGGAGGAATGCAAAGTCTCTGAGTGTTTGTAATAGAGTGCGAGCAATCCAGCTTAAAATTCTTCATAGGGCACACATATCTCCTGCCCAATGCAGTAGATTTGGAGCTGATCTCCAGAGGCGGATTAAGGTGGTCAGGGGCCCCTAGGCTGCTCTTTTTGTGAGGCCCCTCTTAATCATTATGCTTTTCTGGAAAAATTTATTTAGTGCCATACATGGTCAACAAACAAATAGTAAGATGAACTGACACAAACACACATTGAGACAGCAAATACTACAGTGTTTCCTCTACATTCCTTAAAGTGGTGGACCACCACAGTAAGAAAATTACCACCACACCACATTAAAAGTAAAACATTACAAACAACCACAAGGCCCAGTGTTTAAAAGCAGCCCTTTAATTATGATCAAGAAACATCGGCACTACAACCAAAACTAACATCAACAGAGATGTAAGTGGAAAGAATTCCAGATATTACCCTCTGCCACCACAGCCACAAAACAATTACAAAGGAAATATGTAACTATAAAGAGCAAAGCAAAATAATTCCCTGCATTCACAGTTCAACTGCAAGCTGGTATAACTGCTTTTAGCTTTATAAACGAACAGATAGACTACAGCTTCTGCATTAGTGCAGAACATCCTTTTTACTGAGGCAAAATCACAACATCATCACTGAGACACAAACCACTGTGCAATACACTAAACTATGTATAAAACAAAGCAATAATAAAAACAGCTGCATCACATAATAACACTGTTATTATAACAGCAATAATGAAACAGCAGCACAATAATAAATATGTACATATTGTTGGATATTCCTACCTTTTAGAATTTTTGATTTCTTGATTTTCTGGCAGAGTTGTCCTTAATGAGGCTGAAAAAAATCAAATTTGCGCAGAACGTCATTTTCTGGGTTTTGGCCCATCATCAGGGCTGGACTGGAAAGATAAATTGGCCAGGGATTTTACATGGCAACCAAGTTTTGAAAAGAGTGCTCCCAGCTAGCATTGGTTACAGTCATAACCAACCAAGTCATAAATAGCTAGAATGCTATATCAACTTTTGGAAACACTGATTGTAGTTTCCTTGCTATTATAAGTTGCAGCAGTGTCCTTGCTGAGGTTTCCTTGTTTTCTTTGATAAATTGTCTGAATTATCCAATTTCATCCACCTCTAGATCACCTGCATATTTCTTCTGCAGATTAGCTGTTCCTGTGCTAAGATCTTGAAGTATCCAGTCAATTTAGGGAATTTTTTTTACAGTATATCTTGGTCACGTTGTTCCTTTTTAACCTTTTGTATTTTCCGTTTTTGTATTTTCCGTTTTTCTTTCAGACATTTTAATGCTATGCTGTCTAGTAATAACAGTGACATAATTTTAAATTATTGACATGATTTGACAGGCAGCTGATTGGACAGATGTGATCCAAGTCTTTTTTTTTTTTTGTTCGCGCTGAAGTAAATTTAAAATACAAAAAAATAGTCTGGCCAATCAGGGGCCCCTGCACATGTGGGGCCCCTAGGCTGCAGCCTATGCAAGATTGTGCATTAATCCATGCCTGCTGATCTCTCTCCTCTATGTTTGAAAAGCAAGACAGAAATAGGGAATCTTACCCACTGCTTTTGGCTTTGTTTTAAGATTCAAATGTTCTGGTGTAAATTTACTGTAGAGATGAACAAAATATTGGAGGTCTCTTTGGTTCCAGACCCTGCGTATTTTTTACTAGGAATATCTTACTGTGTGGGTCTTACTGCACACAAGACAAAGCTCTTTAATATTCTCACTTTTGTGGCAGAAAATGTATATTTTGCAGTGGATTTCGGACAAAGCTCCGACTGTTAAAATGTGGAATAAGATTATTCTTGATTATGTGTCTCTAGATTATTTGACATGTAAGTTTCATGATAAGGATGCAATATTTAGCTAAATTTGGGACCTCTTTTTGTCCTATATAGGACTTGACATTACTTCCATCTTAATACGAGGATTTAAATGATTGTAGTTTAAAGCATCACTGGCATCCCTTATGTTACTTGGTAAAGCACTGTAATCTCTTTTTTTCTCCTTTGTCTTCACATCCCTTACATAAGTCTGTTTATTTATTTATTTTTATTTTATATTTGTTCTTATTATTCTGATTTGTGTATTGATTATACTTTGATATATCTGATCGTTTGTATTTTATTTGTTCCTTGTTAAAATTTAAAGAAAATAAATAAATAAATAAATAAATAATATATATATATATATATATATATATATATATATATATATATATATATATATATATATATATATATATCAATTTAAGTTCACCAAAAATTGTATTATCTCATTATTCATTTACACTGATGCCATCCAAGATGTGTATGACTGTCTTTCTTCAGCAGAACACAAATTAAGATTTTTAGAAGGTCCTTATAATAGAAGAATTTTAACGGTCCAAAAATAACATTTAGGGTAACAAAGCATAACAAAGTAATCCATGCGACTTCAGTTGATCAATTAATGTCTTCTGAAGCAAATCGATAGGTTTATGTTAGAAATGCAAAAGTAGATAATTAAAATATAATTAGAATTTTAATCCTGCTCTTCCATCCAAGACACTGACACTGTTTTAAATGTCCGAACTCATGTGACATTTGTTCTTCTGTTGTAAATAAGCACTGCTTCCGGATTCTTGCCTGTACTTGCACATCGCGTCAGCTGCTGGCATGAAGCGCTTTTTAAAAGTTAATGACTTTTTAATTATTGATATATTTTTTCCACAAACATATTGATTTGCTTCAGAAGACATTCATTGATCGATTGGAGTTGCGTGGATTACTTTTATGCTGCCTAAATATGACTTTTGGACCGTCAAAGTGCTAGCACCTGTGTACTTCCATTATAAGGACCTGACAGAGCTCAGTCATCTTCTAAAAATGTATATTTGTGTTCTGCTGAAGAAAGACGGTCATACACATCTGGGATGGCATCAGGGTAAGTGAATAATGAAAGTGATATTCCTTTAATTGTGTCATGTGTTACTTAGAACTAATCATGCAAGTAAAATATTTAAATTCTTGTTTATAATAAATAACAGACTTTAAATAATGTCGATTAGCCGAACCGCATAGATTTAGCTTAAGACTTGCTTGGGGTTACCAGATATAAAGAGATTCAATCACCTATTCAAATCTTTACAATTACATCATCCAATCAACATCAATCTTTTACTCCATTGAAATCTAATGGTGTAGGTACCTACAATGCTTTTGTAGGGCTTTATGGGTTGTGCATCCACTGACATCTACGAAAATATTCATGTGTATTTAATTATCAAACAGGGAGATAGTGTCAGGATGCAGAGATTTACAGAGGCTCAGGACCCCAACCACAGAGTTTAAACACAAAATAATTATTAATACAAAAATAGGGGAAAACTCAAACTACCCTTAAGGGGAAAAACAAAGGAAGAATAATCCAGGCTGGGTTAGAACTTGTAGAATCGGGAGCACAGGCAGAGACTGGGGAACTAGTGGGAAGACTAGCAGCTGTACATCATCGCACCATTAGCTGGGTATCTCCTAGCTCGGGGGTACTCAATAGGCGGACCCAGACGCAATACAATTTGGACCGAAGCCAAAATCAACATTATATAATTTAGTCATGATCCAAGCGAGTTTTTTCATTGGTGCGTGATTTCACACCTATATTGTTTTCCTACTAGATGTGGTTTATCTATCTTCTGTGTCCAATCCAAAGATCCAATCAGGAGCTGTAATAACTGTAATCACCATGACAACTCACTCACTCGTTGGCCGCGCTGTGTGTGTGTGTGTCATTCGCAAGCGCAACGCAGGCGCTAATCCATCTGCTAACGGTACCTGTTTCCTTGCTAGCGAAAATCATGGCGTGCTCAAAACCTGACAAAAAGAGAAAAGTCGATTCTGAAAATCGCGAAATTAAGACAGAGTGGACTGACAGTTATGCATTTGTGCTGCCGGTGGGGAGCACAAAACCAATGTGTTTAATTTGCAACGAAACGGTTGCCATTGTAAAGAGTGGTAACGTGAAACGTCATTATGACTCAAAGCACGGACACTTTGACCACAATTACCCGCATAAATCTGAGGTAAGAGCCAGAAAAATCAAACAACTGCAATCATCATACCATGCAACATGCAGTGTAATAGTTAGACCAGCCAACCAACAAGAACGTGCAACTGAAGCCTCATTAAGAGTGGCATGGGTCTTAGGAAAGCACAAGAAACCATTCTCTGACTCGGAGATTGTGAAGGAATGCATGAATGAAATAGCAATTGCCCTGTTTGAGGGAACTCAAAAAGATGACATCATACAAAAAATAAACCAAATATCTTTGTCTGACTCCACTGCTGTAAAGCGAACTGAAGTCCTTGCTGATGATTTGCTTGACCAAATGAAGTCTGCAATAAAAAAGGCTAAATGCATTTCATTGGCTTTGGATGAATCCACAGACAACACAGACAATGCACAACTTCTGGTGTTTGTCAGATTTTTTGATGAAGAGAAGGGAGAATTCTGTGAAGATGTGTTAGGCCTCACAGCCCTCCATGGACACACAAGAGGGGATGATATTTATGAAGCAGTGATGCAGATGTTGAGAGACAGAGAGATAGACCTGAAGCATGTTATTTCCATTGCTACTGATGGAGCTCCATGTATGACTGGAAGAGAGAGGGGATTAGTGGCACGCTTGAGAGCTCATCACCCTGACCTAATTGCATATCATTGTATAATTCATCAGATGGTTTTGTGTGCCAGTCTTGAAGAAAAGTATGCAGAGGTCATGACAACAGTAATGAGACTTGTGAACTTTTTGAGGGCATCATCTGCTCTGCAGCATCGCTTGTTGCGCTCATTCCTAACAGAGGTGAATGCAGAATTTGACGATTTGCTCCTTCACAACAATGTCAGGTGGCTTAGTAAAGGCAAGGTACTGGAGTGCTTTTGGACATTACGGAAAGAGTTGGAAACCTTTCTGTTGGATCAGAAGAGTGCAAAAGCAAAACAATTTGTGGAATTTATGCAGAATGAAGAAAAAATGGAAATTGTTGCATTTCTATCTGACATTACCTCCCATCTCAATGATCTGAACATGAAGCTCCAGGGCAAAAATAACACAGTGTGTAACCTCACATCAGCTGTCTGTGCCTTTCAGAAGAAACTGGAGCTGTTCAAGTGTGACTTACAGCAGGACCTGCTTCACTTCCCAAAGCTTTTAAATCAAACAGCAGGAACACATCATCATCACAATCATGCTGAATTCCTGGACAAGCTGATAAAAAAATTCCAAACTCGCTTTGGAGATTTCCCTCTGGGAAAACAAGTCTTACTATGGATGGAATATCCATTCCTTGTCAAAAACATCGCAGAATTTTCAACTAAAGCCCTGAAAATCTGCCCATGGGCAGAGCTAATTGAGCTTCAGGAAAACCTTGCACTGCAGGAGTCTCTCTGTGACCCTACCACCTTCTGGACTAAGATGGTCCCTGCAGCAGGTGTCCCTTCCTTGCAGAAGGTGGCCCTTCAAATTCTCACCATGTTTCCCTCAACATATTGTTGTGAGTCTGCCTTTTCAACCATGAATATGGTGAAAAACAAATACAGGAGCACCCTCAGTAATGCCCTCACACCTTTTATGCCCAAGTTTAAAGGCACAAAAAAGGTGTCACTTTTCACACTAATAAGGCCAGACCACATCACCTTTTGTACATAGTTTGAATGTTTTGTGGGATTTACCACCTTTTTTGTTGGAGTTCTGTTTTTGGATTTTGACCATCACTGTTCCGGACCCTGGACGCAAGGAAAATTTGGTGAGTGGACCTTTTAGGTTTCTAATTGAGTACCCCTGGTCTAGGCCATCTGTTCATCATAACACATCTGCATCAATATCAAAAGCCAGTATTTCATGTCAATGGTGCATTCGCTCTCATAGAAAAGGCAGACAATCTTGCATTCACAGCGTGATCGCATGAGAGTAACTCGGTTAAGGTTCACTCGCATATCATTCACAGCATTGCATCCCCGAGTGTTCTCTATCAGGGAATTAAGATCATTATTCAGCCATGTCATGATGTACAGTGCTCATTGAATGGGGTCACAACACTCCATTCAGTAAGATATCCCCTGTTTTCTTGGTCGATCTTCGCTCTAATCACGTAGCCGGCAAATTCCAATACAAGGAATCATCCCTATGCCCCACTCACTATGAAAGACAGAGCTCTTATGTGGGCACTCTGAAGGAAGCATGGCATCACAGTTTAAATGTAGCCTTCACTAAAAGGTCCTTCGTGAAATAATTAACATTCTCTTATTTGGAAAAATATTTCGAGCAGTGTTTCCTTCCAGAGCGCCTTCAATGGCACATTAATGCCACTTTGGAAAACGCAGTGTTTCTTACTCTATATATCTACTTCCACATTCTCCATTGGAAGCACCACTGTTGCGGCGCACCTCTGAAACCTAGTGATAGGCTCCGCACTGCATTCCCTTATTCATCAGATAATTACATTACCAGCGTAATGTATTTTGGGCCTTATATGATCATGTCATACAGAGGGTGATTCCTATTTCACAGCATATTTTCATTTTATTACTCATTCAGGCATCATTAAAGTGCAGAAATTTGTATCATACGTGTCTCTTCATAAATCATTATCTTTTTCATCTCTGTTCGGACCATGTTTCAATCAATGGGAATTTCAAGCATTGGGGCTTTATCAATGTTCCAAATTTCAAAGCTCATTATGAGTTTAAGTCATGTCAGCCTAACTATATTACATTTTAATTTAAGTAACAACACACTTCAGTACGATGCTGTTCACTTTTAATGCACCATGGTGGGGATGTTACATTTAGTAGTAGGTAAGTTGGGTTTAGCATTCATTGGATAAAACCTGTGCTCGATCAAAGCTTATTATTTTCATCTTGCTACTGTTATTTCTGTTCCTTCATAAGCTCCCTCCTAATGCTTTTACATTATTTCTTCAACTATGTTGCCATATGCTTTACTGATTTAAAAGTTATAAATGTTTTTGCTCCATTCAATGTAAATAAAATATTTTTTGCATTCAGGGCAGCTCTCGTCTAGCAGCAGGCAGTAAGATTCATTCCTCTGGACATTACAGTGCTGGATATGTGTTCTTGAAGCATATACCGAAATACAGTCCACTGAAGCTGCATGTCATGGACCTACATACTTAACACCTTCAAGGCGAACACCTTCAAGGCGCACTCCTCTCAAAAACAAACATCAAGATGCTTCAAATGTCCTTCTCATTCACGCCGCTGCTCATTGCAGTACCATGCAGCAAATGGTACTTCAATGTCCAGCTCACAATGACTATAGTAGCACATTTAAATCCCTGCTCATGCCGGATTGTTCTATAATTTAAACTCCCGCTCACGTACCCGCTTCTCCAAATAAGGCTACCGAATAGGAACATGATTCACAAGGAAAAGGCAAAAATTTTAACTCACCAGCTCCCCTTCATCTGTGACTTTGAAATTCACCCCATCATCGTCGCCAGCGTTTTATGGGGTCCCCCTCGAGTACGAAAATGTATCGTCGTTTTTAGACCCAACTACCATTGTCTTATTAAAGGCAGGTCCTCCTCTAGGCTCCTTAGCCCCTACTGAGTCATTTGACATGGCAGAGCACCAACTCAACCCCAGTCTCTCAGCCAAGCACATTCCCAGGTTTTCAATTCCATCGATATGTCCATTCAGCAGCATATTTCTTATCCTCTGCCCTGGTCTAAGCCTCTCACTCATCCCCTTCCCCCATTCCGCTAAAATTCATGCAGAAAGGTCTCGGCCAGCCCACGCTCATTTCAACTCTTTTCTCTAACACTGCAAGACAGACCACATGGGATGTGGTTGTAGCATAATGTTATCTTTAACTCCAGCTCCTCCACAATCCCAGCATGGTTTTGCTTTGCATTGGTACTGCACAAACCTAGCTCGCCCTCGACGGAAGGCTCATAACCAATATGGGATATCTTTCAACAAAGGGTATTGCATGACAACATTTGCATTTTCAACAAAGCTTCTGCACAACAATGCTGGCCTAACGTAGGGCCTCATACCACGTTCATCTTTGGCAAAGATTCTGCACAACCAGGAGCTCCTTGACGGAGAGCCCAAAATCATACTTTAGGACAAGGACAAAAAATAAAAACAACATCAAGAGGAGAACCTATGAAACTCTATCATAAAAGCCATCAGTAAACATAAGCACAGCTTAACCTACCATTAAAGGTGTTGCACAACCATGCCAGGGATACAGAGTATTTCATGCCAAGTGTCAATTATAGATTTCACATCTCCTCTCTAGATTGAACGTCAAACAAAAGACCTGGTTCGTAACCTGACCGGATGTTCTCTTTTGGGGTTAGTATTTGGGGGTAGGCTCCTCGCCCTTGCCTCCTATCTCCAGAAGGATCCAATGGTTAAGAGTACAACTACTTCGGACCACCAGAAGGGTGCTTACACGAAAGAGAGACATTAAATTCCTGTTTTATATTTAGCAAATAAATGTAATATAAAACGTTACTCAAGTCTGTGAGTCTGCCTGTTAGAAATGTAAGTGCAGTGTAGTTCTCGCGGGAAGACTTGCAGCTGATTGGGGATTGGGGAACACCTCCTTGACCGTGAGCACTGGCAATGACAGGGGAACAGCCTCCATGGCGGTGAGCACAGGCAGGGACAGGCAAACGACCTTCATGGTCGTGAGCACAGGCAGGCAAGGGGGAATGACCTCCATAGTCATGGGCACTGGAAATGGACAGAAGAATAGCTTCCATGGCTGTGAGCACAGGCTGTGGCAAGGGAACGGTCTCCGTGGATGCTGGCAGCCCTTCTACTCGTCCTTCTCTTCCAGGTGGTGAGAAACACTGCTTTTGTAACAGCCACCGCATCCTGGTGGTCAGTTGTCTGCTCCTCCTCCCCCTGGTGGTTAACAGCAGGATCCTCCACCTCCTGGCAGTCAGCTACCAGCTCCTCAGCCTCCTGGTGGTCAGTCACCAGCTCCTCTGCCACCTGACGTTCAGCTGCCAGCTCCTCCGCATCCTGGCAGTCAACAGCAGTGGGCTTGGCTGATGGTCTGGGCTTCCTTCTCCTGCACCTCCTCTTAAGAGGTGCAGAGGCAGTGGCCGAGGAGTCCACTTCCGTGTGGGAGGTGCCCTTGTCCTCTGGTTGGGATGAGGAATGGAAGTACTCCGAGGCACAGGCTGAGATGAACTCATTCCACTTCCTGGCTAACATCATAGCCTCGAAGACTCCCACCCTCACAGCCATCTGGGACACAGAATTTAATGGGTTCAGTCAGACATGCACTAAACAGTTAAATAAGACAGGCCTGGCTGTATCCCAGACCTACCCCCAAACAGACTTGTCCTCCTGCCATAACCCGTGCAGTCTTTTTGCATCCAGGAGAGCAGAGAACCCGGTAAAAAAAACCTCTCTGCTGGGTCCATCTTGGCCAGTTTGTAATGTCAGGATGCAGATATTGACAGAGGCTCAGTAACCAAGCACAGAGTTTAAACGCAAAAGGTTTATTCATACAGAAAACAAAGGTAGAATAGTCCAGGCTGGGGCAGAATTTAAATGGGGAAGCAGGACTGTCCGAACAGGGATGGGATCAAGAAAGAGAACAGGAACAACTAACTAGACCGACTGAATCACTCTAGATGAACTGGTTCTAGACAGCACACATGAGGAGACAAAAAAGGGAGAGAACACAACAGGTTAACTAACATGGTAGGTGTTCCTAATAAACTAATAATGGGCAAACAAGGAGGCGGGGTATGACACAAGACAGACACATGGTGATACAGAAACAAAACAAAGCCATGTGCTCACAAGACAACAAAACACCTGAATGGTATGAGCACAAATTGCAAAGACAATGAGGCAGTTTATTCTCATGCCAACCAACAGACAAGACGAGAGAATGCTTAGCAATGCCAAACAAAGTTATGCCACGCATTCCCACACTAAACAAAGCCTGAGCATTCATAGCGATGCAAATGCCACATGATGCATGCAACAGGTGACAAAAGCAAGACAGGACACCTGTGCAAGAGCCACACACAAACCCGAAACCTCAGACCAAAGTGACCAAACCTCAGCACAACATGAAGACAGCTCGCGATCCAGGAGCACAGCAGACAGAGATTATTGACATCCCGTCAAGTGCATCCCGCCAATGTGACAAGTGCAATGGCAGGAATACCCAAACCGAAGCCATGCGCTCAAACAAAGACAGACAGAACATGGAGTGTCTAGATCCCGACACAGACCGAAACCGAACCAGACAGGAAGTCAGGATCCATACATCATGCTCCAGACATGAAACAAGACCGACCGAAGAGTGCACTGTGGGAAATCAAACCAGCCACACCCGTACACTCAAACAAAGACACATTATAAATATCATTAAAACTTTATGTTGACTATTCATTTGTGCTGAAACCCGGGAGGGATGAGGGATGTGCTGACGTGGAGTCCTCGCCACTGCCATTTGCCAGGGGAACAGCCACGGCCATCTTCCTGTGGGACAGAGGGGTTGCTGCCAGCCAGATCCGGACATACAGCCGGGGGAGAAGCGAGCTGGTGTCCGCCAGAGGCCAGAGAAGGGGAGGACCAGGTGACAGAACATCCGGGAGCTGGCAAACAATTTTTTCTCTCTGACGCTCCACCTCGCGCTTTCCATCTTCCCTTACCCTCCCTGCCCCTCTCCCATGGCCCCAGAAAGGTGGGGATTGACAATGATGTCACAGTCCATGTGACACATAGGGATGTGTGATATTTTACACTTACATATACAGTATGTATGCAATGTACAAATATTAAACATATCCATGCACCATTTCAGATTAAATTTTCAGGGAAATAAAACAGCTACATCAATAACATCAAACCTTTTGGTTTTTATTACATTTTATGATCAAACGTGCAACATGTCATCATGTTTGGTCACGTGATGGAACCAGTGAGGTTTGATGTTATCGGCGTAGCCACCACATTTTATTTAAGTGCATAACTTTATATTTTTAGAGTGAATAACATGCACAAGTCATATCGATTATTTTAACTGTGGTGTGATAAAGATAGGTTCGTGGGCAATGGAGGAGTCAGCAGACAGTGAACAGTTGAGTGTTTATTCTACAGTTCAGCTTAACACACGCACAAACACAAAGCAAAAACAGCTCTGGGTGATCAACTCAAAATAGCTCTCTCTCTCTGAAAGATCTATTGCTCTGGGCCACACTTTCTCTCTCCTCTGCCACTCTGGCGAGCCTTATCAGGACTCCTTCCATCATCACTATAATGAGAGACAGGTGTTAGAGTAATTACAGCCCAAGTGAAGAGCCTTACCACTTTCCCTCTCCCGCAGACAGACACATGACCATGAAACTTTTTTTGACAGACTGAAATTCACTAAACCCTGTGAAGACTTTTTTTTTTTAATGTTTCATATATATTAATGTTGCTTCTTTCTATATTTTATATATATATATACGTATATTGCAGCAGCAGCACTAGGGATGAGTGAAATGTTTCTTTAAATTGTTTCTCTATGTAAAAACAAAAAAACGTATGTGAGTTTCTTTATGACTATGTAGTGCTATATAATGTGTTTTCGGTATGCTGTTAAGATGTGCTTTTATGAGGTTTATCAGTCATAGTTCAAGTAAATTAGTCATAATTTACCTCATAAAACATAACGGAAAACAAAGCCTCAACTTGAGCACTACACAGGATTGATAAGCATGGGTATTTTACAGAATACTGTGGGGGAATTCACTAGGAATTAATTGTGCCTTGTAAAACGCCCACAAATTGAAAGCAAAGCGCAATCTATATTGAGCCTAATTTTCATAGAAAGGAGACATGTTTGTGTGGACTAAATTTAAATACTCAACTCAAGTCAAGTCATTTTATTTGTATAGCGCTTTTCACAACACACATCATTTCAAAGCAGCTTTACAGAAAATCATAACAAAAAAATGTAACTGCAATATCTATAAATTCTTAGAGTTATTATTGTGTAGTTTTATTAAATATGATTATAAATTGAGTATAAAAATTGAATAATTAAATAATTGTATTTTGAACCCCAGTGAGCAAGCTGAAGGTGACTGTGACAAGGAACACAAAACTCAAATAATCTTGGGAGAAACCAGACTCACTGTGGGGCCAGTTCCCCTCTGGCTAAACAACATTAATATATAATGCCAATATGAGTTATTTATGTGCAGTGCAGGTCATAGTTTAAAATGTGTAAACTATGTAAGTGTTAAGGTCCAGTGTTTAAACAAAGATTTTGTATGAACTGTAAGATTAATGACAAATGTCTTTGAAGTCCATCCTGGATTAATTACAAAAGCTCCCATAGATGCATTGTCCTTAGTTAGTTGGCCGATGAAGGCTTTTGTTGGCAGTTAAATCATAGCCTGTGTATTTAATTTCAAAAGTTTAGTCCATCAAAAGACAAAGGAAGATGCAGGCAGAGATCAATGAGGTGCACTGCAGTTTAACCGGCAGGTAATTTTGGTGAGGTTCGGTGGTGTCCATCCTAAATCCAAGGTTCAGGCAATGGCATATAAAGTATCCCATGTCTTATAGTTGGAGTTGGCATCAGTTCGTCCTCATAAAAAGCCCATCATAAAAGACTTAAGTGATGTCTGGCTAGCACTGGCTGTAGATTGGCATCATCACTCAGCTACACGTGTCAGTGGAGTCCGACACCAAGTAGGAATGGAGCTGGATCTGGCAGGCTCTGGTAAACTCTGGATATGAATTCCGAGCAGACTGGTAATATAATACAAAAGACTGACTGGCAATATAATACAAAACTTTACTACTGTTACTTACTGTTTTGATCACGCGGACTGGGAGATGTTCCAGTCTGCCTCCGATGACGACATCGAGGTTTACGCTGATAGCGTAACGTGTTTCATCAGGAAGTGCGTAGAGGACGTTGTTCCGACAAAAACTATACGGATCTACCCCAACCAGAAACCATGGGTTAACGGCGATGTTCCCACGGCACTTACTGCGCGGACCACCGCTTTTAATTCCGGGAACGCGGAGGAGCGTAAACAAGCCAGTTATGCCCTCCGTAACTCCATCAGTACAGCCAAACGCCAGTACAGGCACAAAATTGAAGGACAGTTCAACACCACTGACTCCAGAAGTATGTGGCAGGGAATTAACACCATCACGGACTATAAACAGAATAAAAACTCCGCCATGAACACCATTGCCTCTCTCCCGGACGAGCTTAATACTTTTTATGCTCGTTTCGAGGACAACAACAACACCGCCCTCGCGGAGAGAGCACTCGCGGCCGATACTACAGTTGATGGTTCACTCTCCGTCTCTGTTGCGGATGTAACCCGATCCTTTCGACGGGTGAACATTCGCAAAGCCGCGGGTCCAGACGGCATTCCGGGCCACGTCATCAGAGCGTGCGCAACCAACTGGCTGGTGTTTTTACGGACATTTTCAACCTGTCCCTCTCCCTGTCTGTAGTCCCCACATGCTTCAAAACATCAACCATTGTGCCTGTACCGAAGCAATCAAAAATCACTTGCTTAAATGACTGGCGTCCTGTTGCCCTCACCCCCATCATCAGCAAATGCTTCGAGAGGTTGATCAGAGATTACATCTGCTCTGTTCTGCCCACCTCTTTGGACCCATTACAGTTTGCCTACCGCAACAACCGCTCCACTGATGATGCCATTGCATCTACAATACACACTGCTCTCTCCCATCTGGAAAAAAGGAACACATATGTGAGAATGCTGTTTGTAGACTACAGCTCAGCATTTAACACCATAATGCCCTCCAAGCTTGATGTGAAACTCCGGGCTCTGGGCTTAAACAGCTCGCTGTGCAGCTGGATCCTGGATTTCCTGTCAGGCAGACGTCAGGTGGTTAGAATGGGTAGCAACATCTCCTCATCACTGACCCTCAACACTGGAGCCCCGCAGGGCTGTGTTCTCAGCCCACTCCTGTATTCCCTTTACACACATGACTGTGTGGCGACACATAGCTCCAATGCCATCATTAAGTTTGCTGACGATACGATGGTTGTAGGTCTGATCACTGACAATGATGAAACAGCCTACAGAGAGGAGGTGCACACTCTGACACGCTGGTGTCAGGAGCACAACCTCTCCCTCAACGTCAGTAAAACCAAGGCGCTTGTGGTGGACTTCAGGAAGAAAGACAGAGAACACAGCCCCATCACCATTAATGGAGCACCGGTGGAGAGAGTCAGCAGATTCAAGTTCCTCGGTGTCCACATTACTGAGGAACTCACATGGTCCGTCCACACTGAGGCCGTTCTGAAGAAGGCTCACCAGCGCCTCTTCTTCCTGAGACGGCTGAGGAAGTTCGGAATGAACCACCACATCCTCACACGGTTCTACACCAGTACTGTAGAGAGCATCCTGACTGGCTGCATCACCGCCTGGTACGGCAATAGCACCGCCCACAACCGCAAAGACCTGCAAAGGGTGGTGCGAACGGCCAGAAACATCATCGGAGGTGAGCTTCCCTCCCTCCAGGATATATATAACAGACGGTGTGTGAATAAAGCTCGGAGGATTATCAAAGACTCCAGCCACCCGAGTCATGGGCTGCTCTCACTGCTTCCATCAGGCAGGCGGTATCGCAGCATCAGGACTCGCACCACCCGACTACATGACAGCTTCTTCCCCCAAGCAATAAGACTTTTGAACACATGATCTCTCACGATCTACAATCAGCACTGCACTTTATTAATCCTCATTCTGTCAATATATTCTCGCTCCCAATTCAGTTAGGGTATATATATATATATTATATACCCTTATCTAGTGTATGTGTATTCTACATTGTGTGTATTGTGTACATTTGATATGTAAATTGTTGTGTAGGTATGTGTACATTTGTTATGTAAATTGTGTTGTGTAAATATGTTGTTATTGTAAAGTGGTTTATGTCTCGTCAATGTCATTACTGCAATGTTGCTCGGAACTGCACACAAGAATTTCACCTGCTGTTGCACTCGTGTACACAGTAGTGTGACAATAAAGTGATTTGATTTGATTTGATTTGATTTGACTTCTGTTAAAACTTTACTCAGGACTGCACGCTGTTAGACTACAGTGAATATCGCCAGGCAGCGAGAAACAGTTCAAGTTCATATACCGAAAGACTCCAATAAACCAAGTAAAATCACAAATGTACAACAGTGCATGTATATGAATGATTTTATTTGTGATTTTTTTTTTTAACTTGACCTGTACTGTAGGGTGCTGTTTTTGACTGTATTTCACCAAGTTTGGCATTCCCCTGCTGGAAAATCCAGTTGGTCATTAGCAGGACCAAGGATAGGATGATGGAAGACCAACTTAGACCAGCTACCAGCTTGTCATACCAGCTCAAGGTGGTCAAGCTGGGTTTTGGCATATGGTAGCTGGCCGACCAACCAAGGACCAGCTTGGACCAGCTAAAGACCAGCTTAGACCATCTCATAACCAGCTTGGACCAGCTAGAAACCATCTACCATGTTGCAAAACACAGCTACCATCTTAAAATGGATTTTCCAACAGGGTCAGCAGGTAAAGCTTTTTCTGTGTGCTTTTTTACAGTGGTCTAACTTGGGGGAGATACCCCCTCGTGTAGCCAACCCACAGTTTGGGACGATGCGGTGTGTGGTGGTAGTGATCGGAACAGTGCATTCTTGCTTCAGTCCTTCAAACACCCCAAATACGTGTGCTATAAATACAATTTGTGATATTTAATATAAAGTTGTTTAACTGTTGTAAGTTAAAGCTTTAAAATGCCTTACCCACAAATGTCATTGGCAAACAATATAACCCTAAATGCATAGTGTTCACTACCGTGGACGGATGTGAAAAAAGAAAAGAAAAAACAAAGGATTTAAATGAATATATTCTCATTTTAAAGTAAAAATAATAATCAGGAAATAGAATGTATATGGGTAATAATCATTTATATTAAATTTAAAAATATATTGTAGGTTATTTGTTTTCTGTATTCGATATAAAATAGGCCTATATAACATTAATGTATTTTTTTCTTTTGAGGAAGTTCATCAAGGGCTAATAATGAGCATATGTAATTCTCTGAACTCATCAAACTGAGAGTAAAATCTAGAGAGAAGTTTGACAACAGCATGCAGCCCATGTCACACATTTGTGGTTGGGTGGTCTGTGGTTGACTGTGTGCAGTGACAGGTGCTGGTGATGCAACTGTTTCAGAGAGATGAGCTGGTGTTGTGTTGCGTGTACCCTCAGTCTGCGCTCATAGCTGATGGAGTTGCTGTTTGCTGGCTCGTGTCTCTGTCTCCAATCGATGAGATTTGGACCATTATTGTTGTGTAGGGTGAAGTTGTGCTTGCTCACTGATGGGTTGAATGAATCCAGATGACACGTAAGGCTCTGTGGTCAGTGTTACATCAATGTCGCTGGCGAAGGTCATGTGGAAAGAACCATGGACGCTAACACGGTATGTGTTCTGAGTGTCTCCTGTGAAAAACGCGGTTAAACTGTGGCAGCTGTGGCTGCCAAGCTCTGTTTAGCTGATGCATGCAAAGCCAATTCCTGCTCACTTTATTATTTTTATTATTTTTTTTCACAGTTCAAAGTCTTTTGACTTCCTGTAAACAGTTCAGTTTTTCACTGTGAATATCTTAAAAGAAACTGCAGTTATTGAGGCACATGTCATTCAAACCATTTCCTGTGCTCTTGTTTTGACAGGTTGAGCTCTTCACACCTTTGCAGAATTTTCCCACAGTTTGGAACGATGCTTTTTTCCTCAATATCTACAGTAAAACCCATTTTTTTGTCAGTTTCATAATCTATTTGATTTTTAAAACCTACAAACTGCTTTCATGCCTTAATAACCTGAGGTTAGATGGTGATTTAGACTACTAGTGCTGTTGTGTTAATGCATATATTTAAATTGAAGTCCAATGTACTGCTGGAATTTTTTCTTTGTTTAATTGAGCAGAACGAGTGAAATATATGATGTATTTGATTTTTCAGTTAAGAAACTTACCAATGCATATTCCTAAAATATCTGTTTTTGTGTTATTTATAAAATAATATAATCTTTCGCTCAACCAGAGAATGTTAATTTTACATAACAGTTTCATTCTGAAATCGTTCCGTTTATCAAAATTATTTATTTTATTGATAGTCAGAGTAAGGAATAAAAACATTTGAAAAAAAATAATTATCTGCACATATTTTCATATATTATGAAAAGAAAATGATTAGTAAGAAACAATGGTAATAATTCACTTTTCTCTGTAAAGTTGCTTTGAAACCTTTTTTAAAATGAAATTACAAATAAAATACAAATAAATTGTAAATGTTTCATTTTTGATTTATACATCTAACATTACTCCAACAGAAAAATACACTGTCAAATTAAAGAGAAAGTAGTTTCCAGATAATATTTTAATAAATTATTTTAGCTTTAGTACAATTACAATATAAAAGGAAATTATTATTATTAATTTTTTTTTCAAACAAGTCTTTATTATATCATGTTTATTATTTTTCTCGTACAGTGGGACCATCATTAGGGAATAATATTTAGGGGTCATTGGCATCAAAATTTTTGAAATCCCCTGCCTCATCGGCTGTGGTGCTAATGCCAAGGTCATGGATTTGATTCTTAAAGAGTTCTCAGAGTTTGAACCGTTGACATTCACAGTGATGAATATGTCTCTGTTGCCCTGGAAATGGCTGACTTCTTCAGTTAAGAAGGTAACACGGACGATGATGTGCCCTTTAGCATTAGAGATCTTCTATACAGAGAAGATCTACAATTTAACATTGGAGAGAGCATAACCATCAACTAGCATTTGCGGTTACCAGGGGTGGAAAAGTACTGAAAAATCATTCTCAATTAGTACTGTTACTTCCTAAAAAATATAGTGTGAGTAGAGTAAAAGTAGCTGTCCTAAAAACTACTCAAGTAAGAGTAAAGAGTAGCTCATTTAAAAGTACTCATGAGTAGTGAGTATTGAGTACTGTGTTGCAAAACCTATGGCCCATTATAATGAACAATGTATGCCAACTTTTAAAATACATCACTTATCTATGATAAACACTACATGAATCTGATTCCAAAAAATTAAAGGGAGACATGATAACAGAAATGAAAAGATTAAAAAGTTATTTTCAATACACTGATCACCATTTTAAATCGTAATGTATGAAACAATTACATTAAAATCAGTTTATGTGTAGGGAGCGTTATTGTTGTGCATAAAACATGTTCAAGCAATGCAAGGATAAAAAAAAAAAAGCTAAATAAGCAGGATCACTTGGCACATCATGTCCTGCACAATAGAGGAAGAGCAGGAATGGGAAAAGTTATTTGATACAGGGGCTACATTACGTGTAAATAGGAATAATTCATCCAAAAATGGAAATTCTCTCATTATTTACTCACCCTCATGCCATCCTGGATTTGTATACATTTCTTTCTGCAGAGCTCAAATTAAGATTTTTAGAAGAGTATCTCAGCTCTTTTTCCATACTATGAAAGTGAGTCGGTGCTAAAATATTGAAGCTCCACAAATCACATACATCATCATAAAAGTAGTCTAATCCATGTGCCTCCAGTGATTTAATCCATGTCTCCAAAGTGATATGATAGATGTGGTGAGAAACAGATCAATATTTAATTCCTTATTTACTAATTCTCCTGCCTACTCAGTGAATCTCCACTTTAAATTTCACATTGTTCTTCTTGTGTTTTTGGTGATTCACATTCTTCATGTATATCGCCACCTACTGGGCAGAGAGAAGAATTTTTAGTAAATATATTAACACCTCTTAAATATTGATCTGTTTCTCAACCACACCTGTCATATCAGTTCTGAAGTCATGGATTAAACCACTGGAATTGTATGTTTTACTTTTATGCTGCTTTTATGTGCTTTTTGGAGCATCAACATTTTGACACCCCTTCACTTATATTGAATGGACGTACAGAGCTGAAATATTCTTCTAAAAATTGTAATTTGTGTTCTGAAGAAAGAAAGACATAGACAGATGGCATGAGGGTGAGAAAATAAGAGAATTAATTTTCTTTTGAGATACAATGTCCACAATGATTTAGTTCTTGCATCTTTTAAGCCCAGAATTAGTTGTGTTCTCATTCTAATGCATGATGCACTATTTTCTGAAGTTTGTGACTGGTGGAATGTTCTGCTGAAGTATTGCTCTGCAAATGTTGATACTTTTCTATTTTATTTAAAGGCTAAGCATAATTATACATTATTTTATCATCTCTACTTTCCTGGTAATTTCAGTATTATTAAAAAATGAACAATTGAAAAAAAAAATATTATTATTAAAAATGTAACCGTTTTATTCTATTACATTAATATTTTTAAAGCTACTCAAGTCATTCAGTCAATGGTAGTGAGTGGTTTTCTCATTTCCTTGTTAATGTTGTTTGATTATTAGCCTTTACACTCACCTAAAGGATTATTAGGAACACCTGTTCAATTTCTCATTAATGCAATTATCTAATCAACCAATCACATGGCAGTTGCTTCAATGCATTTAGGGGTGTGGTCCTGGTCAAGACAATCTCCTGAACTCCAAACTGAATGTCAGAATGGGAAAGAAAGGTGATTTAAGCAATTTTGAGCGTGGCATGGTTGTTGGTACCAGACGGGCCGGTCTGAGTATTTCACAATCTGCTCAGTTACTGGGATTTTCACGCACAACCATTTCTAGGGTTTCACATTTCACAATTTCACATTGTTCTTCTTGTGTTTTTGGTGATTCACATTCTTCATGCATATCGCCACCTACTGGGCAGAGAGAAGAATTTTTAGTAAATATATTAACACCTCTTAAATATTGATCTGTTTCTCAACCACACCTGTCATATCAGTTCAATGGTGTGGGGGATGTTTTCTTGGCACACTTTAGGCCCCTTAGTGCCTATTGGGCATCGTTTAAATGCCACGGCCTACCTGAGCATTGTTTCTGACCATGTCCATCCCTTTATGGCCACCATGTACCCATTCTCTGATGGCTACTTCCAGCAGGATAATGCACCATGTCACAAAGCTCGAATCATTTCAAATTGGTTTCTTGAACATGACAATGAGTTCACTGTACTAAAATGGCCCCCACAGTCACCAGATCTCAACCCAATAGAGCATCTTTGGGATGTGGTGGAACGGGAGCTTCGTGCCCTGGATGTGCATCCCACAAATCTCCATCAACTGCAAGATGCTATCCTATCAATATGGGCCAACATTTCTAAAGAATGCTTTCAGCACCTTGTTGAATCAATGCCACGTAGAATTAAGGCAGTTCTGAAGGCGAAAGGGGGTCAAACACAGTATTAGTATGGTGTTCCTAATAATCCTTTAGGTGAGTGTATATGACAAAGCCTACATTTACACTTCAAGTCCAACATTTTGATGCAAATACTCTTTTTGTCCCACTGTTTATTCTGTAATTCACTTTAGACATAAACAACTGCGTTTACATTAAATCCTCATCAAGACGGGCATTGGCGGAATTAAAAAGTGTATTTGATCATTTAGGCACGTAAACGCAATAACGCTCAAACATTAGCCGCCTGTCAATCAAGCAACACGCAGCTTCAGACTTCAGGATATAAAAAGTAAATCTTTTATATTTCATCTAGATCAACCAACCAGTGGCGCTCTTGCTATCGTGATTGATGTAATGAACACCTCTGTTCAAAATGTAAAAGGACCAACTCATCGCCATAATCATACACTAGATTTAATTCTTTCATATGGAGTTGATGTTGATAATATAGAAATTCTGCAGCAGAGCGATGACATCTCGGATCCTTACCTCGTCTCTTGTATGCTGCAATCAACTAATGTTACTCAATCTACACCACGCTATCGTTCAAGTAGAACTATTCTTTCGACCACTAAAGATAGCTTCACTAATAATGTTCCAGATCTATCTCATACACTCAATAAACCCCAAAGCCCAGAAGAACTTGTTGAAATAACAAAAAATATAAATGCAGTCTTCGCTAGCACTCTTGATATTGTCGCCCCACTTCGATTAAAGATAAGTAAAGAAATAAGCCCTGCACCATGGTACAATGATCACACTCATGCTCTTAAGAGAGCAGCTCGGAAAATGGAGCACATGTGGAAAAATACAAAATTAGAGGTATTTCGTGGTGCATGGGAGGATAGTGTCTGTAGCTACAGACAGGCACTAAAAGCTGCCAGGTCAGCATATTTTAGTAAACTCATAGAAAATAACCACAACAATCCTAGATGTTTATTCAGTACTGTGGCTAAATTGGTTAGGAATAAAGCCTCAACAGAACCAGATATTACATCACAGCTCAAGAGTAATGACTTCTTTCATAATGATTAGTAATGATTTCTTTACAGATAAAATTGAAATAATCAGAAATAAAATTGGAATTATGCAATCATCTGTCATCGCACCTCAGAAAACAGTGCCTAATAATTTTTCTCACGTGCAACTTCAATCTTTCTCTGTCATAAGTCATGAAGAGCTAACAAAACTTATCGAAACATCAAAAGCCGCAACTTGCTTGTTAGATCCTATACCAACTAAGCTCTTAAAAGAGGTATCTCCTGTAATATCAGAACCTCTTCTTAATATCATTAACTCTTCGCTATGCTTAGGACAAAATAAACTTTTTTTTTTGTCCCAAGAAACTTTAAAATGGCAATTATTAAACCGCTTATGCCGTAAGAAGCCACAACATGATCCTGGAGAACTTGCTAATTATAGACCGATTTCAAATCTCCCTTTTATGTCAAAAATACTAGAAAAGGTAGTATCCTCCCAAATATGTTCATTTCTACAGATAAATGTATATACGAAAAATTTCAATCAGGATTTAGGCCTCATCACAGTACAGAGACTGCACTTATCAGAGTTACAAATGACTTGCTCTTATCATCTGATCGCAGCTGCATTTCTCTTCTAGTGCTTTAAGATCTTAGTGCTGCATTCGACACGATAGATCATGACATTTTATTGAATAGACTTGAGAATTATGTTGGCATTTGTGGAGTTGCATTAGCATGGTTTAGGTCATATTTATCAGACTGCTACCACTTTGTCTATGTAAATGAGGAATTGTCAAACCAAACAAAAGTAAAATATGGTGTGCCACAGGGATCAGTTTTAGGGCCTCTGCTTTTCTGCTGACGATACACAACTTTATATTTCTACAAAACCTGATGAGATTTCACAATTCTCGAAATTAGCAGAGTGCATCAATGAAATAAAAGATTGGATGGCCAAAAATTTCCTTCTACTTAATTCTGATAAAACAGAGGTACTAATTATTGGACCAAAAAACTCTAAAAATAAGCCACTACAATATAATTTGACTCTAGATGGATGTACTATTACATCAACTACAACAGCAAAGAACTTAGGTGTAATATTTGATACCAATCTGTCCTTTGAAAATCAAATCACCAATGTTTGTAGAACAGCATTCTTCCACCTAAGAAATAATTGCTAAATTAAGGCATATGCTCTCTGTTGCTGCTGCCGAAAAACTAATTCATGCGTTCATGACCTCAAGACTAGATTATTGTAATGTATTACTGGGAGGATGTCCAGCAAGATCAATAAATAAACTTCAATTGGTTCAAAATGTAGCAGCCAGAGTGCTAACAAGAACCAAGAAATATGATCATATTAGCCCCATTTTATCATCGTTACATTGGCTACCTGTTAAATTCCGTATTAACTTTAAAATTCTGTTAACTACGTACAAAGCTTTGAATGGTCTAGCTCCGCAGTAGTTAAGTGATCTTCTACCATGCTATATTCCAACACGTTCATTAAGATCACAAAATTCTGACCTGTTAATAGTTCCTAGAATATCAAAATCCACAAAAGGAGGAAGATCCTTTCATATTTGGCTCCTAAACTATGGAGTAGTCTCCCTAACACTGTTCGAGATGCAGACACACTCTCTCAGTTTAAGTCTAGACTAAAGACTCATCTATTTAGCCATGCATACACCTAATTTATCCTCCAACCCACAATTAGGCTGCTTTAGTTGGGTCTGCCGGAACCAGAAACCAGAAACTTTGATCATGATCTCTAACTCTGCAATAAATTTAATGGCATCTATGCTAATATTATTTTATTTGTTTCCATGTCTCAACCTCGCGACTCCTATCCTGAGGTCACCATAACCGGCTGGATCCAGCAACATTCCTGCTTCGTGTTGGACTCCACTGCTACATGTCACTGAATGATGATGACTAAATGCAGCCGGTGCCAGCCAAACATCACTTCACTCTATTACAATGGACTTCAGAGGATGAACTGATGCCGACTCCAACCTGCTTCACCTCGGTCTATTGATGGACTACGATCTTGAAATGGAATTCATAGACTAACTATTGCCAACAAAAGCCTTCATCAGCCAATTCACAAGGACAATTGCATCTATGTGAACTTCTGCAATTAATCAAGGATGGTCTTAAAAGACATTGGTCATTAATCTTGCAGTTCAAACACAATCAATGTTTAAACACTGACCCTTAACACTTAATAAATTTAATAATTTTAAACCATGATTTTAACTATACATAAGTAATATTTACATTATATTTATGATGTTAGCCAGAGGGGAACTGGCCTCCACAGTGAGTCTGGTTTCTCCCAAGGTTATTTTTCTCCATTAATCAACATCTTATGGAGTTTTGTGTTCCTTGCCACAGTCGCCTTCAGCTTGCTCACTAGGGTTATTAATACAATTATTATTTAATAATTTTTAAACATGATAAAGAATCGTATTTTATCTAATTACACAATGATGATTCATCGACTTAACAGACGATAAAACTGTAATGTCTATAAATGCTGATCTTCTGTAAAGCTGCTTTGAAACGATGTGTGTTGTGAAAGGCGCTATACAAATAAAATTGACTTGACTTGACTTAGATTTAAAACATGGCCTAAATATAGAAAATTACTCAAAATTTGATCGAGGACATCTCTCTTTTTTCCGATGTACATATAGATAATTTTATTGCCCAATTTTATTGATAACATTGCATTAATCTCTCACAGCAGTCCAATAATCTCAGTAATAGATCAACAACAGCTGCCATTGCTGGTATATAGAGCTGTTCAGGTTGTAGTCCAAAGTACCGGAAGAGAATTCGCCATGGGGATTTTACTATGGCTTTTTATAATGGGTGTTTCAAGTTATTGTAAAATGTGGCGAATTCTCCTCCGTTTTTGGACAACAAACTGAACAGCTCTATTGTGGGTCTTGCATCTTGTTTATGCATCACATTTATACAACTTTTCCATAAAAAATATTGGAAATATATTAATATATATTTTTATATATATTAAATTAAATTCATATCAAAGCTGTAGCACCCCTTCACATTATGTAGTTCAGTTCTTCCTGGAATGCTGCCAAATTATTCCCGAACAGTGTAGTGTTTTCAGTCAAATCTCTCAAAGTACAAGCTGCTGGATGACAATCAGTCAGGCTTCAAAAGTTGACACTCCACCGAGACCTGCTGTCTGTCACTGAGTCGCATCGATAACAAATTACATTTCACAAACCACATCTCAAAGACTGCAAGTTCTTGCAGTCTTTGAGATGTGGTCTGCAAAATTTAATACACTCTAAAATATCAAAAAGATAAGATCCTTCCTCTCTGAACATACCACACAACTCAGTCACTTGTCATAACTAGACTGGACTACTTTAACACTCTCTTTATGCAGGCCTCACTTTATGTGCAATTATACCCCTGCAAATGATCCAGAATGCAGCAGCATGTCTGGTCTTTAATCAACCAAAGAGTGTGCATGTTACACCACTCCTCGTCTCTCTTCACTGGCTGCTAATTGATGCATGTATCAAGTTCAAGGCTCTGATGCTGGCAGAACACAGAACAGTGTTCTGAATACAGAACAGTCACTGGGTCTAAATCTGTCAATGCACACAGAAGATATGAGACACTTCCTATTTCCATTTTTCACCATATATTTATTGCTTCACCATGGCTACACCGTTTGAGATATCAAAAATCTGTTTGCCATTTTGCATTTACATTGTCTTGACCAAACTTGGTGAGAATTGTATGAATCCTCTAGGAGGAGTATTTAAAAGTTCAGGCCCTGCAATTTTCATAAAATGCATATTCAATCCAAAATGGCTGACTTCCTGTTGGGTGGAGCTTATAACTGTAATATTGAAAGTTGTCCAGCTTGATGAGAACAATATATGTATCAAGTACAGCATGGTGACCATAGAAGAAACTGACCCCACCACTTTTAGAGCCCCTCAGCCACGCCCATGTGTTAACATTTGCCCCTGGCCTAATGGCCAACAACTCTGATGTGTGTGCAAAATATCATGGACATTAAGCATGCCAAGTACCTAAAAAAATGTGAATATACATACAAATATACAAAATAAACTGCAGATGAATAATCATTATTTTTTTTATTAGGTATTGTTTAAAATCAAACTAAATTCAGGGATGCAAATTACTAACATTCTAGTAGTATTACTTTAAATAATATTGAAAAATAATACTTATATAAGGTAATAATACGGTAATATTTTTTACATTTTAACTAAGGCAAGCAATAACTAAATCAAATGCATATCTGAACTGTTAACCTAGGAAGTAACTATTACATATTGTCAGGTGTTTTGTTATCACTAAATTCAATTTCATAAGTCTTAAAATAATCAAAAGTAATAATTAGCAGCATGGAATACAATTAAATGGCAGTTGAGCAGTTAGAATTCAAAATTTAATTAACTGTATAACTAATTATTAAAGTGTTAATGATATTAGTAATACACCTTAATACCATAATACTGTAATACTGTGGTATTTTTTGTGACGGTTATCATACCGTGAAAATCTCATATTGTTACAGCATATTATTATTAAAATACACATTGGCCACAAATCATATGACACTAATCCAGATTGAGAGGATGCCAACACTAAAATGGCAACACTAATAAAATATCATACTTTGATTATTGTAGATCAGCAGTCTCTGGAAATTATTCTAAACAATTTTGAAGCAGTTCAGGTAAATATAATATGACTTTTTTTTTTTAATCTGTGGTAAAATATGTAAACACTTCTTGTATTAAATTAATCATATTATTATTAATATGACAATATTATAATATATAATATATGTATATATATATATATATATATATATATATATATTAGGGTTGTCAATTTAACGCATTAATTCAGTGCGATTAATTTGACTAAAAATAACACGTAAAAAAAAATGTATGCCATTAATCGCAATGCCCGTGGACCGTAATATGGAAGATTACTGAGAAATGCAAGCTTGTAGTACCACCTGTTTACTCCAGAGGGCAGTAAGTGAAACTTTAGCTGTGTGGCATTGAACAGTTTATACAACACCCTTGAGCAGTAGAACAACACAGACAACACTTGATGGAGCACAAATCCGAACTAAGGTTTCTCAATATGTGTTCTAAGTATTAAACTATATTTAACTTGACACAGTGACTTAAACATTTTATGTTTATGACGCAACGCATCCAAGACGCTACACAAGCAAGTCTGACACAGGTGTAAATTGACGGGTCCTTAAACAAGCCCTCATAATAAATCTCCAACTGATTGACAAATACACTTGTGAAATGGATTGCTATGCACTGTATACCAATGATTGGTTTATGTTCAATAATATGGTATTGTATTCTAAAGCTGCATTTTGTATTGTCTTGTCAATGATTAACTCTTCCGCTACAAGAATGTAAAGCATTTAAATTATCTGAATATATATATATATATATATATAATTTTAAAATATTTAAAGATAACTGTATAATTATTTCATCATTATATATTGAATTATTGTTATATGAGGGGCTTTCTCAACAAATATTTGTATATGCGATTAATCGCGATAAATTAATCGGGGCACCATGTAATTAATTCGATTAAAAATATTAATCAATTGACAGGCCTAATATATATATATAGAGAGAGATAAAATATACATCAATATTATTAATCATGACAATTCTTATGATTTTACAATATATGTTATTGTCACACTACATATATTTATCACAATACAAACAACTGCAACACAATGAACTGTTAAGAGAAAATGTAACATTGTTTGTCTTCTATGCGGAGCCTAGTTGTCACATAATTAGTGGTTTTGTGACAAATGAAAGAATGACTCATCAGATCTGAAGACAGAGTCAGGAGGTCAACTGGTGAGTCTATGTGGCTAATGAACAAAATTACTCAAATAAAGATTTGTACATTTTGCTGAACTAGATATAAAGATCTAAGTCAGTAAAATGTTTAGATATTTCCACCACTACTACTTTCAAGGCGAGGCATTTGGCATCTCAAACGAGCCTAACATGTTGGTCCACTGACGAAAATGGACACTTTTTATGTGTTCATGTAATCAGAAACGTCTAGGTTACGTATGTAACCTCCGTTCCCTGATGGAGGGAACGAGATGTTGTTTTGAAGAAGCGACACTAGGGGTCTCTCTTGAGTGCCGAATATGCCTCTGATCTATGAAAAAAGGCCAATGAGAAGTTGGCAGAGAGATTTGCATACCCCGCCCCCGGACATACAGGTTCAAAGGTGGGAAAATACATCTGTTTCATTCAGGATTTTTCTGAGGAGCCGGAAATGTTCCGGGCTCGGCTCTGCGACGTGGCCGGGAGGACACAATGTCTCGTTCCCTCCATCAGGGAATGGAGGTTACATACGTTACATACGTAACCTAGACGTTCCCCATCTGTCGCTCACTTCGACATTGTGTCAAAGAAGCGACACTAGGGGTCCAATTTAAATCATGCCATGCACTGAGCCGTGTGCGTGTACTGCTGACAGGAGTGGGCAGGTATTTTACATGCAAAAGCAACCAGCTGTGTCAGACTGCACATACCCTTCCCCAATGCCCCCCAAAAAAGCCGGCGGAACCCTTCTGGTTACCCTAGACAGGGGAACAAGACGATGCTTGCCAACCTGGGAACGGGCCAAGCCTGGCTGGGCCTCTTTTCTCTCTATGTTTCTCCGTATAGAGCAAGAACGGCCAGGGCCCTTACAAGCATCAGGGAAGGGGGTCTTACCCGGTTTCCTATTCTTTCAGGGGGAAATGACCCTGCGGAGGCCACACCTGCCTGAAAGGTAAAGGTGGTGAATACATCACATGGGTTTTTAGGCGGCATGTGTAACGTGGTGCAGTGGTAGATCCAGCCTCAAGGAGGGGGGAATTGCTATAACACGGCGACCGGAGGGCAGCTGGAACTGCCTGAGGGAGATGCGGGTCTACTTCATAAGGGGACCGTACCGCAGACGATACACAAAGGGGGAGTCCACGTAGGAGTCCTGACCTGTGGAGCACCTATTCCAGTACAGGGTAGATTAAGTACCCGCAGTGGATTGGGTCGGCGAGTTCCTCCACTGAACTGCGGACCCACAGGTCTAGGGAGGAATCATCCAGGGATCCGAATGAGTGTGATCTCCTGGGAGAGAAAGCGCACAATTTTACCTGGTCGAGGGAAAGGGCGCTAGGTGCAAGCGGTCCACCCAGTCAATCCGCAAGCGGGTTAACGAGTTCTACCGGCTTGGACCTGAGAAAACACGGGACGAAACTGACTCTACCCTGAGATTGTATGATCTCGCAAGGGTGTTAGGTGTTGCCCAACCCGCTGCTCTGCATATGTCTGCCAGGGAGATGCCTCTGGAAAGTGCCCGTGAGGACGCAACACTCCTTGTCGAGCGTGCTCGGACCCGTAATTGGAGGGGCACGGCCTGGGTGTGATAAGCCAATGTACTGGTGTCAACTACACAGTGGGAAGGCCTCTGTTTAGAGACAGCGTTCCCTTTCTGCTGTCCACCAAGGCAGACAAAGAGCTGCTCAGAACATCTAG
Organism: Moxostoma hubbsi; assembly: GCA_032164185.1. NCBI lineage: Eukaryota > Metazoa > Chordata > Actinopteri > Cypriniformes > Catostomidae > Moxostoma > Moxostoma hubbsi. The sequence goes on along the minus strand of JAVLUX010000025.1, from coordinate 40,340,190 downwards.
AGCTCTGAGTGCGGTCCAAGTATGTACGCAAAGCACGTACCGGACACAGCAACAAAAAGGCTGGGCCTGCCTCCTCCCGGGGCAATTTGCTTGCAGGTTCTAAAGGGCATAGTAGGAACCTTGGGCACGTAGCCCGGTCGCGGTCATAGGATCACATATGTGTCTGCCGGACCGAACTCCAGGCAAGTGTCGCTAACAGAGAAAGCTTGCAGGTCCCTGACCCTCTTGATAGAAGCGAGCGCGATCAGTCCTCCCTGACCTTGCACAGCACCTGTGCATGTAGGCTCACTGGGGGGAATGCGTACTTGCGCAGCCCCGCTGGCCAGCTGTGTGCCAGTGCGTCTGCCCCGATGGGAGCCTCTGTTCGGGCATACCAGAGCGGGCAGTGGGAGGTATCTTGGGAGGCAAACAGGTCTACCTGGGCCTTGCTGAACCATTCCCAAATCAGATGGATCAACTTTGGGTGAAGCCCAAGTCGTGACAGTACATCCGCCACCACATTGACGTTGCCGGGGATGTGAGTGGCATGCACAACTTGAGTTGCTGCTGGCTCCAAAGGAGGAGACGACGGGTGAGTAGTGACATTTATGTACGCTGCCGTGGTGGTGCTGTCTAACCTGACTAGGACATGTTTGTCTCGAACTAACGGGAGACACTTCCACAGGGCATAGAAAACAGTCAGCAACTCTAGGCCATTGATGTGCCAGCGCAGCGGGCCCCCATTCCAATGGCCCGTGGCTGCATGCCCGTTGCACATGGCGCCTGAACCCAATTTGGAGGCATCGGTTGAGGCCAGGACGCGTTGGGACATCTGCTGCGAGGGGACTCTTGTCCATAGAAGGCAGAGCTCTGTCCAGGGTTTTGACGATTAGCGGCAGGCTGGGGTGATGGTCACACATCTCATGACTCGAGTCTGGGGCCAGTGCTGAGGCGGTCTCATATGCATCAACCCCAGTGGAGCGGCTGCCGCAGAGAATGTCGATGCCACAGGAGCTTCTGAAATGGATTTAAAGGGACCGCCGTGCCCGGTCTGAAGACGGAGAGGCATTTTAGCACTCTTGTTGATGAGGCGTGCTAATATTGAAACTGAGTCTGACTCAATGCCGAGAAGAGAGATGCTCTGAAAGCAAGCTAGCTCTTTTCTCGGTAGACCTGAAGCCCTAAACGGCTGAGGTGCCTGAGCACCTAGTCTCTGTGAGCGCATAATAACTCTCAGGAGTGGGCCAAGATAAGCCAGTCATCAAGGTAATTGAGTATGCGAATGCCGGCTTCTCGGAGCGGAGACGTGAGGGGACAGAGATGTGCTGAAGGGGGGGACTTTGTACTGATACGCCTGGCCATCGAACACGAGCCATAGGAAGGGTCGGTGTCAAGGCAGAATTGGGATGTGAAAGTCTGCCGCTGCGAACCAATCTGGATGCCGTATGCAAATTAAGACATGTTTTTGCTTGAGCATTTTAAACAGGAGTTTGAACAGAGCCCGGTTGAGAATTCGCAAGTCCAAGATCGGTCGTAAGCCACCATATTTCTTGAAGTACAATGAAGTAAGGGTACAATGAGGTACAATGAAGTAAGGGTTGTAGAGACACTTCTTCATTTCGGTTGGAGGGACAGGCTCTATCGCATCTTTGTTTAGTAAAAGAGTAGTGATTTACACTTGCAGGAATTTCCGTGTGCTAACCGGATGCCCGTGAAGGAGGGTGGGGGCCTGGCAAACTGAATAGTGTAACCGAGTCGGATGGTCTGGTCCAGCCAGCGTAACGGATTGGGAAGTGACAGTCACGCATCCAAGCTCTGTGCTAGGGGAACCAAGGGGACAAATATTTTTGACGTACCCGGCGGGGCTTCTCAGCGGGGCGGAGCAGGTAGTACGGTGTTGGGAGGCGAAGACGCATCCCGAGGCTCTAGTGCTGAGAAAAGACTCAAAGCACTTACCTTGCTCCGCACAACTGGCAGGGGGCAGGTTAGTGACTGAGGAGGAGGTCCAGTGTAGGCGTCCTCTAGACTCGTCGGAACCAGCCAGCCGGGGAACAGTCGTGGGGCTGAAGGCAGGGGGTCCGCGTCCAGCATGCCAGGACTGTAGAGATCTGGCGGCAGGGTGCCGTGAGAACGTGGTGACCCAGAGACAAATGAAATAGCTCTTTTATAGGGGTAGCTCTGGTAGGGCGGCAAATTAAATAAATTCAACAAAAGATTCTCCTCCCGGCCCTGCACCGGGGGATGGAGTGGTCTTACCAGCTCCGGAGCTAACATCTCGGGCTCTGGGTTGAGCGTCTCAGGAGCGCCTGGGAGCCTTCCAGGTCCTCGAGGGGGTCCGTGAGACAGGGGGCGTCTGCTTCCTGCGGGGTGCTCGACGCTGGGGCTAAGAGCTGGGCCTGGGTTGAGGCAGAGCAGGATGCCTCTTAGCCACAGGAGGATGCCCTCGGCGAGCAGACGGGGCATGGCCCATGGCGGCAGGCTTGCGGCAGGGCAGGATGTGAGAGATGGCTTCCGTCTGCTTCTTCACCGCGGAGAACTGCTGGGCGAAGTCCTCGATGGTGTTGCCGAAGAGGCCGAACTGGGAGATGGGGCGTTGAGGAAGCGAGCCTTGTCGGTCTCACGCATCTCGACCAAGTTCAGCCACAGATGACACTCCTGGACCACGAGCGTGGCCAGCGAGGTCGGTCGCTTAGCGCAGTTCCTGCAGCACATAGGAATCAGGGCTACCCCCGTGCAGATCTTTGAGCGCCTTGGCCTCGTGGACTTGTAGGAGGGCCATGGCGTGCAGGGCTGAAGCGGCATGTCCGGCGTTGCTGTAGGCTTTCGCGGTCGGCGAGGACGTTGTCCTACAGGCCTTGGAAGGTAGCGCAGGGCAACCCCGCCAGGTGGTAGGGTTTCCGGGACACAGGTGGAGCGCAACAGCCCTATCCACCTGGGGATCCACCTGGGGGGCGAGTCTGTGAGCGGCGCCCAGACCCCAGGAACCAGTCATCCAACCGTACAAGCGGAGAAACGCGGTAAACGGGCAGACACCATTAACCGGCTTTTCCCCGCCAACACTCGCGGCCATATTCTCTGGTTGTAAATCTTGCATCGCTCCTTTCGCACGCCTGCACGCGCACACACAAACACAAACACACAAAAAACCTTGTTTTAGCAAATTAAAAACTATTTCATTTTATTTAAAAACTGTTTAAACTTTGATACACAAGAATAACACTATAATATCATATCGCTCACTAAACACTGTGTGAAATGTATATTTTGCCTTATCTTATTAATTTATCCTTTATGAGATTGCAACAATTATATAGATATGGAATGAGGTTATTAAGCAAACTGTTATCAACTCCTACATGCCAAATTAATAAAATAAGGCAAAATATACATTTCACACAGTGTTTAGTGAGAGATATGATTGATTCAAACAAGAAAAGTGGCTGTTCTGTATATTTATTATTGTATTACAGTAGTAATAATAAAGTCTTAATAAAATTATGGTTATTTAACATATTGAGATGTTATTATTAAGTAAATTGTAGCATTTGGTTACATTATGTTTTGTGATTTTTCATTCCTTCTTTATATAACATCCAACCCTTAACAAGAGGGGCGAATGGTTTCGGAATTTAAAGCGGGAGTACAATAACGAACTGATGCGGATTGATAGAAGCGGACCCGTCTGTGTGCACTATGGTGCAAGGAACTGGCAGGGAAAAAATAATGTTCAGTGAAAAGTCAAAAGAATATCACAATGTATGTAATTGTAACTATATCAGATATTATTTATAAAACATGGGAACTCATTTCTGTGGCATTTTTGCCTCGAGTCCCCGTTCATTTCCGACACTATTGGCACTGTATCTTTCTAAGGTATATAAAAAGTTGGTTGTATAGTATATTTTTCAATATTCTAGTATATTTTTATATCAAAGTACGTTTCCTGGCCTTTGTGTGACCCAGGAGAGAGCATATGAGGTTACCAAAAGTGTTGATGCTGCAAAAACCACAAAGAACACCCAGCTGTAACAAAATAATGAGACTATGGACCTTGAAACACAGCCGAAGATAAGGAGTAAAAACAACCAGTGGTCAGAGTAATTAAAAAGATTAAAGCCATGTTTCTACCTGTAAAAAGATATCAAAAGGCTCTGTGAGATAATGGTGGTGAATAGTATCCATTGGTTACAAAAATAATGAAGGGGTGTAGAAATGAGGGAAGGGACTGATGACTGCATTCCCTTCCCTTGGCCACCAAACAGAAATCTGTCCTCCAGTTTGGAGTGCTTGGGGGTCTCTTGTTCGTTTGGCCAGTCTAATTGAAGCCTGGCCATCACACGAGTAACCACCTCGAGTAATTCCTCCGCCGCTTTATTATCATGTGCGGAATGCTCAGAGGTGGGTATCTCGAAGTCCGCACTCAAGACATTTAAGGTCCACCTCATGAACCGAAGAGGCATCGGAGCACGCTTCAGGATCACGGGAAGGCCCAGCTGGATCTGGGGAGAGAGCAAGCGATTGGGACGGACCCATCTCTCGCTCCTCAGCCAGTTCCATACGAGAGCCCCACGTTGGAAGAGTGGACACTGACTCTCAGAAGTAAGCAAATTATTTTGACTGAGAACAGATCGCAATGCTCACACCCGCCCGCCCCAGCGCAGCATGATCTTCCCCCAAACACACAAAACAAAACTGGTTGCCTTGTTTATCAGTCATTCTTTTTTCTTTTTTTTTAAGAAAAGAGAAAGGTTTCAGTGCACTGCCTAACAATTTCTAACTCCTAACAGAGGAAAGTAGAAAGTTATGACAGTCAAGAAGCACAACACACAGAGTTATCTGAAGACAAAAGATCTGACGATGCACCTGTGGCGCATCTATTTATAGCTCTTTACCGCATATCCTGATGATATCACCGGCGGAGGCTTTACATTTTAATCAATTTCATTGGGAATGTCTTTAGGAGTGACCAGCTGTGAATATGTAAGCAACACGTCAAAACGCTAAATCAGCACAGCATCAAAGTGTAGCTTTTTGATAGGGAACAGGATATACACTCACCTAAAGGATTATTAGGAACACCATACTAATACTGTGTTTGACCCCCTTTCGCCTTCAGAACTGCCTTAATTCTACGTGGCATTGATTCAACAAGGTGCTGAAAGCATTCTTTAGAAATGTTGGCCCATATTGATAGGATAGCATCTTGCAGTTGATGGAGATTTGTGGGATGCACATCCAGGGCACGAAGCTCCCGTTCCACCACATCCCAAAGATGCTCTATTGAGTTGAGATCTGGTGACTGTGGGGGCCATTTTAGTACAGTGAACTCATTGTCATGTTCAAGAAACCAATTTGAAATGATTCGAGCTTTGTGACATGGTGCATTATCCTGCTGGAAGTAGCCATCAGAGGTGGGTACATGGTGGCCATAAAGGGATGGACATGGTCAGAAACAATGCTCAGGTAGGCCGTGGCATTTAAACGATGCCCAATTGGCACTAAGGGGCCTAAAGTGTGCCAAGAAAACATCCCCCACACCATTACACCACCACCACCAGCCAAATTGAACAGGTGTTCCTAATAATCCTTTAGGTGAGTGTAAAGCGATAATGAAAAAAAATATTTTAAAATGTACACATAGAACAGGCACAGTCTTACTTTACCATATAAATCAGACCTTGATATTAACAAAAACACAATATCCAAGTTCAGTCCATAATTATATAAATGGAGAAAAATCTATGTTCTCATTGAGACCAGGGTGCAAAAGAGCTTTTAATGTGTGTATCCAGTAAGTTTCATGCTGCTTTAGTCTTTTCAGCCTGTCTTCACACCTGGTACCAAATGACACCTTTTCTATACCCAATACTTTCAAAGTGCTGTCAATTCCATGTTTGGCTTGGATGTATTGTTTACCCATTGTGTAGTTTGTGTTGCCAGTGTGTATTGCATACCTGTGTTACCTGTGTGTATCCCATCTTGGGGCTGAAGGGTAAGACAACCAAAAGACAATTTTAGGTGTGGCAGTAGAAACATGGTCAACATGGTTAAAAGCAAATCTTTTGAGGACAAAAGATGTATGACATCAAGTACTTTATCAATTGCAATTCCACTTATGCAGTTTACAGACTGGAATGCCACTGCAAATATTTTATATAGGTCTTACCAAGAGGAGGTCAAGAGTGGCAGAACACAGGTACGCAATAAGTACTGACAACACAAAATACACAATGGCTAAGCAATACATCCAAGACATCCATGGAAATTACAGCACTTTGAAATTATTGGGAAAAGAACAGGTGTCACTTGGTACCAGGGCTGAGGTTCAGTCTCTTCTGTAAGGCGTGGGGTGTGTTTGTGGCCAAACTCTGCAGAGCACTCATGCCAATCGGATGTTTTGCCTGCTTGCAAGAGCACGCGGCTTTGTTATTGTTTCTGTAGTGCCGTGTGCTTCTCGGTCTTACGTCACACCCATTCATCACACTCACACCAGTCACACTCATTGTTTTCTCATTATTGTCTCAATAGTCTCACCTGCCCTGAATTAACCCACTTGATTTTTCTCCCTATTTTAGTCTCCTAATGTGTGCTGTCCAGGGTGAGTTCATTTTGTATCTTGTTCTCTAGTCAATCCTGTGTTTGTTCTTCTGAGTTCCAGTCATCCCATTCACCTTCCTGGTTTCAGTGCAGTGTGGTTGGACCTGTTCCCTGTTTTCCCTCTGCCCCAGCCTGGATTCCTGTTTTCCCATATTTGGTAGTTTTTGTTGTTTTCCCCCTCATCAGATTTTTTTTGTGTTTGGTTAGGGTTAGGGTTTAAATAAATTATATTTATTTTACTCTGTGTTTGGGTCATCATCTCTGTTATAAAAACCCTGTCCAAAACATGGACCCAGCATAGATTTGTTTTTTTTTCAGTCTGGCAGGAACTGGCCTCCTGTTACCCGCCCTTGAGCCTGATTTGCGTAAGGGCAACCACATTTTTGGATTTTTCGCAGAGGCTCTTCTCGATCCAGCTCAGGGTTTGGGTTTTAGTGAGGCTACACTAAGCTAACACTTCCTGTCCGTACTGGAAGTGCCAGTGGATTGGGAGATATGGGGGGACTTTCTGGGAGGTGGTCGATCATGTCTTGGAGATAAGGCAAGAGGAGTACCTACTTGGGCTATGGGAACCCAACTTCAACACTCCCACCTCCCAACACCTGGCAGCATCTGCAGCCTTGAAGGCTGCTCCTCTGCCGCAGCCAGTGCCCATGGCCACAGAGGCCATTCCCCTGCCACTGTCAGAACCTACAGCCACAGAGGCTGCTTTTGCAGAAGTGCCCCTCCCAGAAAAGGAGGAGGGCACCTGCCCTTCATGCACCCACGGCCAATGAGCCAGTGCCCATGCCTGCCATGGCCAACGAGTCAGCATCCATGCCTGTGTAACAAGTAGTGATATGTAGTGTGGTAACTACTCCGTTTCTATGTGTAGCAACGGTATATCAGGATACGCGCTAAGGACCAGAACCCTAGGTTCACTACAGAGGGCAAAATAAGGTAAAACACATTAACCAGACAGACCAGGAAAATTTCTTTTACCAAGATGGTTTCCTTTTACTTTGCAGGAAAATTTAAATAAATGAAAATGAAATGACAATAAAATTTTACAAAACAATGGCGTTGTCTCTTTCTCTTTCCCTTTAAATAAATGTAGGTTTTAAGCTCCTTTTGTGGTTACTTGATCTAATTAAATCTATTTGTGTTATATTTATTTACTTTAGTATTTAAATCATATTTTTGTATATTTATTAGTATAATTTATAATTATTTATAGTTGTATAGTTTAGTTTTATGTGATTTCCTGTGTTCTAATTTACCATAGTTGTTTGGAGCTTTGTTTCTTATTAATTTGGCTGAATTAGGACCTCTAACCCAGAAAATAAAAATACAATTGCAAATAACAGATTATTTAAAGAAAAAAATAACAACAATTTAACAGAAATAGAACAACACTTCACAGTAATTCACTGTGGATAAACAGTTCTCAGTCTATGGAACAATTGTGTGTTCTATGCAAACACAATTAGTCCTTTAAACCCAACGATGAAGTCAACAAAGGTAAAAGTCTCTTGGTATGGTTGTAGTGCAAAAATGTATGTAGTGCAACAGTCAGTTCTGAACGATACTCAGGGTTGAGGTAATTGCTGAGAAATACCACAAAGGATGAATTCCACTTGTGACATCAGATAAGGCACTGATCACTCGATGAATCGTAGGAGTTCTTGTCTCTTTTAAGACTTTTCAGCTGGGAGGCTCGCCATCTCAGGATCACAGCTCGTTCCCGAATCTCAAAAAAAAACCTGACCTGTTTATACAAACAGTGCCATAAACATCACAGGCCATTATTATACCAATAGGCCAATATTAAACTCAATATATCTTTCATATATTAACTCAACTAGGTGAAAAATACTATTTGAGCACTTTTGTTACACAATGAATTACAAATCATTTTCCTAAATTATGCTACTCTGCTTATTTAGCATTTGTGAGGTCTTCAGAAATACAATACATACAGTCACAATACATTACACATACCATCTGAACCATAAATGCATATAAACCCATATAAAACACTTCAGAACGTGAAAATAACTCATTAACACTTCATTTCAGAGAATTGAATATTACATTATCATGAAACTCACCAAATCCGGGGGATTTCAATACACAATTAATCAGTCACTTCGGATTCTACAGGGCTCGCAATCGGCTACCATCCACTCCAAAATCAATCATTTAACACACTAGAATGACCCAAATAAGATCATAATAAGGGTTTCAACATCATACAACTTAATATTGATGTATATTAAACAAGGATGAATGTTATATTTGCCTTTTGATCCACTTTGATTTCACTCGCGATCTGTGAAGCTCGTGCTCTCTCTGCAATTACGCGTCTCATTTCAGTGACGTCATACACAGCGCCCGTCTTATGACAACGTCACGCTTTAATTATTATAGTTAATTTAATTATTTTAATGCTCATAGCACAGCAGAACGACATTGGCAACACATCATGTTACTTATTTCAGCATTTTGAGTGAGAATATAATTATTACAATTCTATTTATTTTTCTGATCAGCTCAATTTGAACCTGGGTTACACCCTCCCCTCTTAAGTCAATGCAAGTCCCTTTGCATGGCTGTAACATAAGTATTAGGGTTTGGAGTGTCTAATTGATCTGGGTTGTTCTGCAAGTGACTCGACAAAGGCAGTGTTCAAACCCTGAAGCAAGGATTGAATTATGGATATCATTGGATTTCCCAACTCTGGGTAGGTCAATCTTTTTGACTTCTGCTTCACTCTTTTAGACTTCCGTAGACGACTTCCATCCTCACTTTCATCTTGATCTGTTTCTTCCTCAGGTTCATCAGATTCAGCTGACTCCAGCCTGCCTCTCTGCAATGGAACATCAGGTACAGTTTCCTCAATTTGCACTGCTTGGGCTTCACTGTCTTTCCCGGTTTTGTTCCCACCAGTTACATCCAGTGTCTGCTGTTCGACTTGAGAGCGGTTTCTTTCTTTCAGGTTTTCCCTTACAGGTTCTGCATGACCGGATGAAGATTCAGCTTCAGGTAAGTACTGTGTATCAGTTGAGGTTTCGGTACCAGGTAAGTACTCTGCTTCAGGCGGAATCATAATTTCTGAATCATCATTTGGGACTGATGGTATGTCAAGTGAGATTTTGTTTGCAGGATTAGCGTTAAGAGGAACCTCAACAGGCTTCCTCATGACATTGTATTCCCGGATGAACCTTTCTGAGGAAATAGCTGGTACTTCAGTGATCTGGGGTACATAGTCATCCTCATCAGAGCTTTGATTGTTCTCAGGACATTCCTCCGCTTCCTTATTTATGCTTCGTCTGGTTGCCCGTTTTCTCTGAGGTTTTGCCACATCAACCTCATCCTCAGCAAGTGAAGACAAAAACCCACAAGGTAGTAATAAATCTCTGTGCAGTGTTCGTGAGGGACCTTCTTGTCTCTCAGGCCTCACGGTGTAGACAGGTAGTTCACCAGCACGTCCCACTACAACATGTACCACAGGGTCCCACCTGTCGGCCAGTTTATGTTTCCCACGTAACCTCACGTTTCTGACCAGCACACGGTCACCTTCCTCCAGAGACGACTCAGTCACTCTGCGATCGAAACGGACTTTGTTCCTTTCTGCAGTTTTGGCTGCATTCTTCTGAGCTAGCTTGTAGCTTTCCTGAAGATGGGTTTTTAATGACTGTACATACTGTGAATGAAACTTGGGACTTTCATGATTCACTGAGGTGTTATAAATTAAGTCTATGGGCAATCTTGGCTGTCGTCCGAACATAAGTTGGTACGGGGTGAATCCTGTAGTCTCGTGTTTTGTACAGTTGTATGCATGTACCAATGGTTTCACAAAGTCTTTCCAACGTGTCTTCTCCTGAGCTTTCAAAGTACCAAGCATTCCTAGCAGAGTGCGGTTGAAACGCTCGACCGGGTTCCCTCTAGGATGGTAAGGTGTAGTTCTAACCTTTTTGATGTCAGCGATTTCACAGAGTTCTTTTATGGTCCTGGACTCAAAATCAGGTCCTTGGTCGCTGTGGAGCTTTTCAGGCACACCATAATGAACTATAAAGTTCTCCCAGAGACTCTTGGCGACTGTTCTGGCTTTTTGGTTTGGGGTGGGAACTGCGACCGCATACTTGGTGAAAAAGTCTGTTATCACCAAGATATCTTTGGTGTTGCTACGGTCGGGTTCCAGTGACAAAAAGTCCATGCACACTAACTCTAGTGGCCGGGTGACTTGGATGTTCACTAGAGGTGCTGCTCTTTCTGGCAAGGTCTTTCTACATACACAGCGACTGCAGGTCTTAACTTTGGTTTCAACATCAGTAGCCATCCTGGGCCAATAGAATCGGGACCGGATGAGATCAAGAGTCCGTTCTATTCCCATATGACCCATGCCGTCATGCAAACTCTCCATGGTCATGGCTCTTAAGTCAGGTGGAAGGACGAGTTGGTAAGTTGTGCAGTCCCCAACAGTTCTTTTGCGATAGAGAACACCATCCCTTAGCTCAAGTTTTCTCCATTCTCTCAACAAAAAGGGGAGTTCTGGGAGCTCATGTCTCAGGGCAGGTAAGACACTGTCTCCTGATTCCAGTTGAAGAATTACTTCTCGCATGGCTGGGTCATTTCTCTGTTTTTCTTTTAACTCATGTGCTGACATAGAGGGAACAACTGAAGATCCTTCCATCTGCTCATAATCTTCTGGAATTGCGTCCGGGCACATGGAAAGTGACTCAACAAGAGTGATACAACTGTTGTCATCGCCTTGACATAACGAATGCTTGTCACAGATTGCTTGTATCACGTCAGTGGAAACCAGGATGGAACTGGCCGCTTCAGGTGAGTGATACAAGGTGAACTGACGTATTCGATCTTGCTCTTTCTGAGATGTTAAATCATTCACCAGATCACCATGTGGCCGTCTTGAGAGTGCATCTGCGTCAAGATTATTCTTTCCAGGACGATACTGGAGGGTAAAAGAGAAAGTGGACAAGGCAGACAACCACCGGTAGCTGGTTGCATCCAATTTGGCTGAGGTTAAAACATAAGTAAGGGGGTTGCTGTCTGTGATTACTTTGAAACTACTCCCATACAGATAGTCACAGAACTTTTCAGTAACTGCCCACTTCAGGGCTAGGAATTCCAGCTTGTGGGCAGGATACCGGGCCTCGCTCTTTGACAGTCCTCGACTAGCATATGCAATAACTCGTAGCACGCCCTCTTGCTCTTGATAGAGCGCTGCACCTAGTCCGGTAGTGCTTGCATCTGTATGCAGCACATACGGCAACCCGGGGTCTGCAAATCCCAATACCGGTGCTTCAGTGAGTTTTGCGATGAGCGTTTCAAATGCTTGCTGGCAGTCAGTTTTCCATCGCCCTCCAAAGGGTACTTTTGGATCAAGGTAGGTTTTCTCCTTACTTTTCATCTTGCTACTCTTCTGCAAAGGAGGATATCCCACAGTCAATTCATTCAACGGCTTCACAATTTTAGCATAGTCCTTAATGAATCGTCGGTAATAACCGGAGAAACCCAGAAAGGAACGCAGCTCTTTCAGGTTCTTAGGACTTGGCCAGGTTTTAATGGCTTCAATCTTTTGAGGATCCGTTTCCACACCTTTTTCTGAGACGATGTGACCGAGATATTTCACTGACGTCTGGAAAAACTTGCATTTCTCCACTGAAAGCTTTAAACCATAGTCTTTCAGGCGTCCCAAAACACGAAGAAGGCGTCTCTCATGCTCTTCCAAAGTATCTGAGAAGACAATCAAATCGTCCAAGAAAACTAAGACTTCTACAAGGTTGATGTCACCCATGCACTTCTCCATCAGCCTTTGGAATGTGCTGGGAGCATTAGTGATACCCTGAGGCATCCTATTAAACTCCCAAAAGCCCAATGGGCACACAAAAGCGGTTTTGGGTCTGTCTTTCTCTTCCACTTCGATCTGGTAATACCCAGATTTTAGATCGAGCACAGAGAACCATTTGGAACCTCGGAGCGCCGAAAAGGTTTCTTCCAAGTTGGGTAGAGCATATGCATCCTTGATGGTCTGCATATTCAACTTGCGGTAGTCAACGCATAGTCTTATATCACCATTTTTTTTCCTTACCACAACAATAGGAGAGGAAAAAGGTGATTCCGACTCACGAATAATACCTGCTTCAAGCAATTCCTCCAGATGCCGACGAACAGCCTCAAGATCGTTGGGATGGATTGGTCTTGCTTTATGCTTGAAGGGGGTTTCGTTGTGTAATTTGATACAGTGTTTCACTTTGTCTGTCTGTCCAACATCCATGTCGTGAAACGCAAAGACTTCGGACATGGTGTTCAGTTTCTCAGTGAACCTCACCTTCCACTCCTCTGGCAAACAGGAATCACCGAAATCAAAACAGAGTTTTTTGTCAGACTCTTCTTGGACTCGTGGCACTGAGCAATCAGATTGCACGACATTGGGTGACATTACTTTTTGCAAAGCATGCAGGTCTGCAATCACGCTCTTGCCAGGAATGATGATGTCATGTTCTGTTTCATTCTTTAACACCACTGGTACCTTGCGTAATGGATGCTGAGGTAAGTTTAGCAAGCAACTGGCAACAAGCAGTCCTCCAGGAAATGGGGAACATGAAGGAGGCTCCATCACAGCCCATTTTTCTGTTACTCGTCCTCTTACACTCACCACTCCTTCCAGAACGACATTTTGACCTGCAGGAACAACAGTAGGAGTAACATCAGGGACCCTAACGATTCCTATGCTACTGTTTACTTTCTGCTGGCGTCTGTATTCGATGGTCTGAATCACGGCTCTGTAGCCAAATGGAACAGCTTGACAAACTGAATCATTGGTTTCAAGGTACTCTTCATATGCAAGATCCAGAGTGTTTGTGCCAATTAACACCTTTGGCTGGGCAGTGCCACCAGTTTCTGGGATCACCAAAGCAAGAGTAGAAACTTCAACATCAGACCCAAGGAAATCTCTGGGAAATGCAATTTTCACCTCAACATAACCCAGGTAAGGCACTGCTTGACCATTTGCTGCTTCTATTTCCAGCAGGTTATCCAAAGAATTTATGCTTAATCCAGGCAGATTTTCCTCATAAAAAGACTGGGAAATGGTGGTCACTTGAGACCCTGTGTCAAGTAAACAAGGACAATGGTTTCCCTCGATGTTCACTTGAGCAGTGCACTTCATGCCGATTAATCCTTTGGGTAGACCAGGTGGACGGCATCTTCCATGGGACTTAAAATTGCTCCTATTCGCTGACTTGAGACTAGTTTGACAAGTGACAGCCCTTGTACGTCTCGCTACAAGGACTGGACGGCGTTTAAAGCTCCTGAGGCTCTTGGACCATATTGACTATCCCATAGGGCTTGGCGCTCTTTCATTATCTTCCTCTTGTCGGCCACTAGGGACGGGTTTGGATCATTTTCGCAGATTGAAGCAACATGCCCATCCTCACCACATTGAAAACAATAGCCTGGCCTGGGCCGCTGAGGCGGCTTGTGGTCAGCTGTAGGAGGGTTCTCTCTGTGAAATTGTACGCTCGTCTGCTTCATTTTGCTTGATGCTTGATTGTTCTTTGGCTCTGGATGCTTTTGGACTCTGAGCTTTGTCATCTGACTCTGGAGCTCTGTGACTTGTTGCTTTAGCTCAAGAACAGCGTCGGTCGAAGTCAACACACTTCTTCCAGTCTGTTTATTCTTTTGCTTGACAAGCTGACTCTGGAGCTTAGCGACTTGTCTTTTTAATTCATCAACCTCAGTTCCTTCTGACATTTCGTTTTGACCTAGATCAAGAGGATTAGCAGTGACAATGTGGGAACTGGCTCTTTGTCTCTGTGCGCCTAAATGCTGTCTCATGCGGCTTTCTTTGGAAAAGTGTTTGTTCTCCTCACTGCGCAACTGTAAGATTAGCTCAGAAAATGGGGGTGGTCTGTTTCTTTTATGCTCAAGCTGAAGGTTTGCTATTAGTGGGTCGTCCCAACAACCCCGACAGAATTGTTTGAGAAGTTGTCGGTCAGCTTCATCAGCAGAAACACCGCCTCTTTTCATCACTTTGAGAAGGTTAGTGTGCAACCGTTGCAAGTACAAAGAAGGCTTTTCACCCGCGTTTTGCAGCGTATTCAGAAACTTTGCAAAAAGGTCATCACCATCCTCTACGGTATCGAAAGCGGAGTCCAAGATATCGAGGTAAGCAACAGGTAGGGCTTTTGGACCCAACTGCTTGACCATTTCAGATGCTGGCGGCAGTAGGCTGTCTAAGATCCTCCTAGATCGATGTATGTCAGACAGTGAAGGGTCTTGAAGAACTAACTCTACACTGTTCCGCCAGGTGTCATAATCAACTTCGCCAGTAGGGCGAGGAACTTTGCCTGAGAATACTCGTAGCCTGAACGATACGCTAGAGGATGAACCTCCATCACTTTTCACAATGTGCTCAACGACCATTCTTTGGACTTCAGGTGGGTTCACATCCTTTGCCTCAAATGTGGGTGAAAGGCTTCCTGTAACCACTCTGTGGACTGTATCAGAATTATGTCTTCCTTCTGAATTTCCAGCTTGCTTGGGTGGAAAAGGAACATCAGATGAAGAATCAGTCGTTTGAGACGACTCAAGATCGTTTGTAGAAGTCAGATTGTCAGCAATGGAGGCAGCACTTGAGTGAAGCTGCTCTTTCAAGAGATCGTCAAAAGATCTGCCACTGAGCGTTGCAATCCTTTTCAGTTCGGCAAAGTATTGGTTTGTTGCATTCTCAGTTACTGCTGACGTATAGACACTTGACAGAAGCCTTATGATATAAGCAACATTGTGCGGGCTCCTAAAAGTGTAAGGCAACATGGGTTTAAGAGCCACTACTGCAGAACAACTGCTGTACTCTACTATGACTTCCCTATGGTAAGGCGAGTTGGGATTATCTATGGAAAGGTGTCTATGGACATGACCATACTTGTTTAGAAAATCAGTCAGATCTTCATCAAGTTCTGTGTTTGTAAGTCCGCTAATTATCACTGAGTTTTCAATTATGATGTGTTCAAGATCAACTATCTCCATATTGACACTATTTGCACTACTTCAAATTTTAAAGTTATTCTCCTGGTCTCTTGTGTCTTTAAAGGTTTAAATTGTTATTTTTTTTTTTTAATGCTCTCCTGGCTGGCTCGCCACTTACTGTAACAAGTAGTGATATGTAGTGTGGTAACTACTCCGTTTCTATGTGTAGCAACGGTATATCAGGATACGCGCTAAGGACCAGAACCCTAGGTTCACTACAGAGGGCAAAATAAGGTAAAACACATTAACCAGACAGACCAGGAAAATTTCTTTTACCAAGATGGTTTCCTTTTACTTTGCAGGAAAATTTAAATAAATGAAAATGAAATGACAATAAAATTTTACAAAACAATGGCGTTGTCTCTTTCTCTTTCCCTTTAAATAAATGTAGGTTTTAAGCTCCTTTTGTGGTTACTTGATCTAATTAAATCTATTTGTGTTATATTTATTTACTTTAGTATTTAAATCATATTTTTGTATATTTATTAGTATAATTTATAATTATTTATAGTTGTATAGTTTAGTTTTATGTGATTTCCTGTGTTCTAATTTACCATAGTTGTTTGGAGCTTTGTTTCTTATTAATTTGGCTGAATTAGGACCTCTAACCCAGAAAATAAAAATACAATTGCAAATAACAGATTATTTAAAGAAAAAAATAACAACAATTTAACAGAAATAGAACAACACTTCACAGTAATTCACTGTGGATAAACAGTTCTCAGTCTATGGAACAATTGTGTGTTCTATGCAAACACAATTAGTCCTTTAAACCCAACGATGAAGTCAACAAAGGTAAAAGTCTCTTGGTATGGTTGTAGTGCAAAAATGTATGTAGTGCAACAGTCAGTTCTGAACGATACTCAGGGTTGAGGTAATTGCTGAGAAATACCACAAAGGATGAATTCCACTTGTGACATCAGATAAGGCACTGATCACTCGATGAATCGTAGGAGTTCTTGTCTCTTTTAAGACTTTTCAGCTGGGAGGCTCGCCATCTCAGGATCACAGCTCGTTCCCGAATCTCAAAAAAAAACCTGACCTGTTTATACAAACAGTGCCATAAACATCACAGGCCATTATTATACCAATAGGCCAATATTAAACTCAATATATCTTTCATATATTAACTCAACTAGGTGAAAAATACTATTTGAGCACTTTTGTTACACAATGAATTACAAATCATTTTCCTAAATTATGCTACTCTGCTTATTTAGCATTTGTGAGGTCTTCAGAAATACAATACATACAGTCACAATACATTACACATACCATCTGAACCATAAATGCATATAAACCCATATAAAACACTTCAGAACGTGAAAATAACTCATTAACACTTCATTTCAGAGAATTGAATATTACATTATCATGAAACTCACCAAATCCGGGGGATTTCAATACACAATTAATCAGTCACTTCGGATTCTACAGGGCTCGCAATCGGCTACCATCCACTCCAAAATCAATCATTTAACACACTAGAATGACCCAAATAAGATCATAATAAGGGTTTCAACATCATACAACTTAATATTGATGTATATTAAACAAGGATGAATGTTATATTTGCCTTTTGATCCACTTTGATTTCACTCGCGATCTGTGAAGCTCGTGCTCTCTCTGCAATTACGCGTCTCATTTCAGTGACGTCATACACAGCGCCCGTCTTATGACAACGTCACGCTTTAATTATTATAGTTAATTTAATTATTTTAATGCTCATAGCACAGCAGAACGACATTGGCAACACATCATGTTACTTATTTCAGCATTTTGAGTGAGAATATAATTATTACAATTCTATTTATTTTTCTGATCAGCTCAATTTGAACCTGGGTTACACCTGCCAATGCCAACGACCCTGCGCCTACGTATGCCACGGTCAACAAGCCTGTTCCTGAAGCCTTGTTCATCCCAGAGCCAGCGTCTGAAGACTCTTTCATCCCAGAGCTAGCATCTGAAGCCTCATCCATCCCAGAGCCAATGCTTGAAGCCTCGGCCATCTCAGTGTCTGTACCCTTGTTCATGACGTCCACTCCCACAGCAGTGCTCCCAGTCATTAGGTAGAGGAGGAGAAGGGCTCCTGCTTCTCAGTCACTGCCAGTGCACCCAGCCACAGAGACTGCTCCCCGGTCGCTGCCTGCACTCCCGACCACGGAGGCTGCTCCCCTGTCCTTTCCTGAGCATGTGTTGTTATCATTTCTAAAATATCTATAATATGTGTGTTTATTAAACTAATCATTTATGAAAATGACATGGCTTTTGGGGTAATTAAATAACAAATTGGGTGACATTTTCATCATATTCATTTTCATTTGAAATAATAGAATTAAAAGTACATCCACTTTATTAGAAACTAAGCACTTGAATGCGAATCCTGCAATATCTGCATTTGATTTCGTAGGTAGCTGATCAATTATGAGAAGTGAGAACTGTCCAAAATGACTTTCGTCTACTTTCGAGGTGAAGCGTTTGGCACCCAAAACGAGCTTAACTGCTCCATCTACCTCTGAGAGCTGTAGCCACCTGGCACATTCAGAACAGTTTTTTTGTTTTGTATTTGTTTTTTTTGTGTCAGATGTGTGTTATGCGTAAACACTGATACTGATAGCAATGGTTTATATATACTGTAAGGCTGGGTGCCAATGTGCTAATGTGTTTACATTCAAAGGCAAAGAGCCTTTGATGATCAACTTCGAGAAGATCAACAAATGAACTTCCTCACAATTAGCATCTCTTCCTGAGGCACCATACCCCACTGAGCGAAGACTGCAAATTCACACCTCATTGTTGCCCTTCCATATCTGTCCCATTCTCTTCCCTCTCTTCCTCATCCATTCCCCCTCAGCACAGAATCACCTCAAACTCACCTAATATCTGTATGTAACAAGAGACCATATCTGATGTATACAAATAATGTAACTAGTGTAACATGTTTGGTATCATTCAAAATGTCTCAGTGCGTCTGGTATAGTGTTTTGTCCCCAGGTTTATAAAACTCAATGACAACAAAGTTATAAGGTCTTTGCCAAATACTGAATAACTCTGGAGATCTAAACCCCTCCTTGAAGGTTTAACACCAGGAAGCCAAGAACCCATTCACCCCCAAATTCTCAAAGGACAATACCATTTGGTACACAATGTGTATTCTGTCTGGATATTTAAGGAAGGCTGGCTCAGAGTTCTCTGTAGTCAGACGATCCTGCACACCTCACTGTGTGTAACTTTAATAACAGAAATCTGCATTCAGATTTCCCATGCTTTGCAATTACATGTAGTTCTCAATTGTCAGGTATGTTCTTTTAACTTGTTTCTTTATCTTGTGTTTTAAATCTTACCTGGCAAATAAATTGTTACTTTTTGATTTATTCTGTATTCCTCTGAAATCATTTATATCAGTACTGGTTCTTTAAAATAGGAGAAACTGCTCTGGAGGAACCGAGCAGGAGAATACCATTTTAGGAATCATTTATATCATAACTTAAGCTTTAATGTAGGAGGAAGCCACTTAAAGACTATCAGTTTGAATCTCATTAGAAACTGATCAAAAGGTAAATGAATAGAAGAGGATTCAGAGTAATCAATAACTTAAATGATTAAAATAAAAGAATGATCAGAAAGTATTTAGAGCTTTAATTCTAAATTAGAGGTCAACTTAAAAATGGAGTCAGATTAATATAAAATTGGAGTCAGATAAAATTAATAACGGGATGAATTTGTAAAGTGCAAATTAATAACAATAATTGCTTTACTTCAGTGCTCAGAAAAGACAGAACAACGCAGAGACCTTCAAGGGGCAAATATATATGTTTTTAGCAGTTTTTGCTTGCCCTTTTTACAATACTTTTTATGGTTATGTAAATGGTTTATTCTCTTGCGATTGAGTTTCAATCATCTATGGCTGTATATGACGTGTAGCACCAGTATCAGTGCTGGCCCTACCTAATAAGCAACATGAGCAGCAGCACAGGAACGCGTGACCACCAGGGGGCCCCCTACCATGGGTTCAGAATAGCCAAATGTTTTTTTTTTTTCACTTAGTGTAAATAGCACTGGCCACAGAGCCTGGCTATACGCATGGCAAAATTCAGACTGAACCGGTCAAATCTATGAAAAAAAAAATATTATCATTAAAGAAAAGGTATTAAGTATGTATAGTATATTTGACAACTACATATCTAAGAACTGACATGGTGACATTCAGTGTGGCAGAGCTGGGCAGCACAGATAAGTGTTTGGTTTAGGTAGGGAGTGTCCTTGACCAGGCAGTGTAGGTGGCGACTTTCTCCAGCGGCTCGCATCTCATGGGCTGGCATTGAGCATGGATCATGATGCGTATATGGGGAAGGGACTGGTGTCTCTAGAGCTGTGCTTTGCATTTAATGACAGCAGTGACAAGACACTATTTCGTGACAAATAAGGTGCATTTCATCCTGCTGGTAGTGTGATGAATTTAAGTTCCGTCACAATACTTATACTACATACTCTACACTGAATAAGTTTTAGAATGCACTGCTATGCAAATTTTAACTGCCACAATTTACATCAGGGCGCAAATAGCATGTTTAAATAGTAGCTACCTTACCTTAATTTGGTCATTTAATTATTTCTTAATCATTTGCTCAGTCTTTTTTTTTTATCATATGTGCATGTGATTAGTATACTCTTTTAATTTGTGTACTTCTGAAGCAGATATAGATGTGTTGATTATCAGTATAATTATATTATTACAGTTAATAGTTTTGCATTTTTAAGCTTTATACTTTTGAGTAAATTGACTTGTTCATTTGCACAGTTTTAGCTTTATTTGTTATTGATGTTGGCTGGGTTTTGTTAGTTGTAGCTGTAAGTAGGGGGGACCAATTTTGAAAACCTTTTGAAAACATATTTGATTGTCTGCTGTCTTTGATTGAAAGCTCAGGTTAGTTGCTAGTGAAGGATTTGGGATGGAGCATGTTCTTGTGGTGCCATTAGCCATTCATGTGGTGCCATTAGCTATTCATTCGAAGACTTCATTTTCCTGTGGCTCCAGAGTGATTAGTCATTTTGCACTTCTGGATTAATACATCTCTGAAACTGTGTTTGGTTTTCCACCCAATGGCAAAGATGGCAGTATACAGGCTGTGTTCTGCCAGCAAAGGAACTGCCATTGAGATTAATAGGAATGTAACTGATAGTTCTAGGTATTATAGACTTCTTTTTTTGAAACACTTACCAAAGTCTGCCAGTTTTTGGCTTTTTCGCAGAGGCACTCCTCGATGGAAGAGCCAGTGGATTGGGAGATATGGGGGGACTTACAGACCTGGTCTTTCTGGGAGGTGATCGATCATGTCTTGGTGATAAGGCAAGAGGAGTACCTACTTGGGCTATGGGAACCCAACTTCAATGCTCCCACCTCCCAGCACCTGTCAGCGTCTGCAGCCTTGGATCTTAGTTTTCAGTGTATTTACCTCAGTGTTAGGGTTACTAAGCACATACTACTTCTTCACTTCACATTACATTCTCAGTACTACACTTTGTATAATCTATAGTTCTATGGTACTCTTTAGCAACCTAAAGAGGAACAACATAACCTTCACATTCAATGTACCTCAACATCTCCACAACTTTCAGTATAAAAAACGAATCTAAAAACAGGCCAAACATACTATTCCATGTGATGTGTGTGTATGTGTATAGCTGCTAACTTTGCAATGTGCATAAGACACATGCACATGAAAAATATCTGCAATGTTGTCAGGATGTGGTGGATCAGGTTTTTTTCCCCCCCCTTTCATAGTGGCAATATTGTGTTTTTTTAAATGAACATGAACATTGCAGGAGCATTTTCTCTATGCAGCAAATTCAGGAAATGGCACCACCTGTGAGAAGAGGCATGTGCTGCTGCAGTGTAAGATACACTTCAAACAGAGATCAGACGATTGAGAGTCACACAACACTGAACATGCTGCGAGACACATTAGCTGAGATTTCACACATAATGATTCCATTGAAAGAAAACACCTTTTCTCGATAAGTCAGTTTACAAGGCTTTGACATGATGGCTATTACAGTTCTTAGAGAAAAAAACAAGTAATATAAGCAGAGAGGTAGCAAAAGGGCTGAACATGTAATTTACACTGCAAAACAATCAAAGCAAAAACAAAAAAGTTTTATTTTTGTCTTGTTTTCCTTTTTTTAAACATCCTTAAATTTATGCATAAGATGAATTTACTTTTAGCACAATTGTGTAATAATGTATAAGACAACATGTTGACAGAGAATACATCATGAATTAAGTGTGTTTTTCTAATCCATTTGGCCAGTTGTTTTTTCTTCTTTAGATATTTTAAGTAGACAATAGGGCTAATATAAGGTAATATATTGAATATTAACAATATATTCTTCACCAGTTTAAGCAAGCTGCCACTAGAGGGAAGGGAGAGCATTTAACAAAATGGACCCCCCCGATGGTCTCTGTTCTCATTATAATTTTTTTTGTCAGAACCGCAGTCAGATTACATAATCAACGTGAGTACAAGTGGCAGCTGTGTTCTACTGTAACTAGGCAACAACTCATGAAGACATCAGCTTAGCTGTGTCATTCCTCTCTTTGGATTTACCACAAAAACTTTACATGCACAAAGCTCCCCAATTTGGAATGCCCAATTCCCAATGTGCACTAAGTCCTCGTGTTGGCACAGTGACTCGTCTCAATCCAGGTGGTCGAGGATGAATCTCAGTTGCCACAACGTGGCTTGTTGAGCACATTACAGCAGGAACATAGCGTGTGTGGAGGCTTCAAGCTATTCTCCGAGGCATCCACGCACAACTCACCACGCGCCCCACCGAGAGTGAACCACATTATAGCAACCATGAGGAGGTTACCCCATGTGACTCTACCCTCCCTAGCAGCCAGGCCAATTTGGTTGCTTAGGAGACATAGCTGGAGTCACTCAGCACACCCTGGATACAAACTCACGACTCCAGGGTTGGTAGTCAGCATCTTTACTCGCTGAGCTACCCAGGCCCCCACTTTTAGACTTTTTTTAAATTACCCTGGTTTTATTTGATCTTAGGGTGCTTTCAGACGGTTCGATTGCTTGGACCGAACCAGAGCTCATTTTGTAAGTACTGTAAATGTTTCAAAGAACATGGGCTGTCCGCCAAAGTCAATTTCTGCAGAGGCAAGCAGAAATGTGATATGCATTTATCTCTCTGCTTACCGGGCATCAGTCCCGCTTGTCAACAAGTTGAGTGAGCATTCACACACACACGCAAGCAAACATATTTATCAAAACAAACAAAGTAGTTTGTACAGTCAGTGCTATAGATTTCATATAGTAAGAAGAATAACTTGAAATTTACATTTACATTTATGCATTTGGCAGACGCTTTTATCCAAAGCGACTTACAGTGCACTTATTACAGGGACAATCCCCCCGGAGCAACCTGGAGTTAAGTGTCTTACTCAAGGACACAATGGTGGTGGCTGTGGGGTTTAAACCAGCGAC
Organism: Moxostoma hubbsi; assembly: GCA_032164185.1. Classification (NCBI taxonomy): domain Eukaryota; kingdom Metazoa; phylum Chordata; class Actinopteri; order Cypriniformes; family Catostomidae; genus Moxostoma; species Moxostoma hubbsi. The sequence continues at coordinate 40,317,082 of JAVLUX010000025.1, read as the reverse complement.
CTTCTGATTAGCAGCACTGCGCTCTAGCCACTACACCACCACCACTCCGTGGTGATATTAACCCTTATTAACCCGTGGTGAAATATTGCATATGTTACGATGTGTAGTAGAGATGTGGACCCAAACACAGTTCAAAACCAAAAAAATACTTTTTAAACAAACATACAAACTCCCAGGAGGGGGAAAACAACAAAAACTACCCCATAGGTGAAAACATGAATCCAAACTGGGGCAGAGGGACAATGGGGAACAGAACCAACTGGACTGCACTGGAACCAGGGAGGTGAACAAGACTGACAGGAACACAAGAGAGCAAACAGGATCTAACAGGAGACTAAAATAGGGAGAGATATCAAGAGGGTTAATACAGGGCAGGTGTAACTATTGAAACAATAATGAGCAAACAAGGAGGCGGGTGTGTTGTAAGACCGAGAAGCACGGGCCGCTACAGAAACAATAACAAAGCTGCGTGTTCTCTCGAGCAAGCAAAGCATCCACTTGGCATGAGTGCACATCGCCCAGTCAGAGGCGATACACACTCAAGCAAATTGACAAACAAGACGAGAGCAGACACTTTCAGCAGAGGCACCAGAGAATTGTGATTGGGGAAGCTACGGGGGGCTGGATTGTTTATAGCAGGTGCTAAATAATTTTGATACAATAACAAACAATACTACTACAGAAAAACGAGATTCAATGATCCCGGGCTAATAGGCTACATAATTGAAATGCACATTACTAAATGTTTAGCTTTACACAGTTATACAACAATGCAAGCACAATTAATTCTGTGAATTTAGAATGAAAAAAATTAAATGCATACAAAAAGCTCAACAAGCATGAACAAAAAAATCACTATAAGTTTTCTTTCTGTACTCAATTCACTAACTATTCGGTTGATTACTGGGAAAAAAACAGTGGATACAATAGTCGTCTTAACCCTCTGGGGTCTGAGGGTATTTTGGGCCCTGGAGAAGTTTTTACATGCCTTGACATTTCTGCTTTTTCAGTTGCTTAAGAACATATTAATGGCTAAAGTCTGATAACACTGTACTCAGCACAAACTGGGCTACAATAATATGTGAGCAACATGTGTGTACAGGTTTGTATTTTTGAGAAAATAACGTTTATGCGTGGTTTTTGAAAAAATTATAATTTTTAAGTCATTGAAATAAGGCCATATAACACATTTGTCCACAAGACTTTTGAGAACTGGATCTTGTAGCCTAGTGTTTTTGCTACAAAATTATGTGAAAACCATCCTGATCACTCATTCATACAAAACAATATAGTAATTTAACTTTTGTAAGACAATTTTAGTGTTGAAAGGTAATATGCGAGGAGGCATGAATGATCATGAATATTGATGTGATTCACACCTGAGAGAAAAAAGACCACTCCCCTGGGCCTATCAATGAGGAATGTGACAGAAAGAGAATAAATGTGAGGAGACTTCCAAATCAAGTTTTAAGTTAAAAGAAGTAATCTGACTATATATTTTCTTTACATAAAGACTTTACTTAATTTTAGACCTACACTACAGTTAAAAGAAGTCTCTTCTGCTCACCAAGACTGGATTTATTTGATCCAAAATACAGAAACAACATTGATATTCTGAACTCTTTTTACAATTTAAAAGAACAGTTTTCTATCTAAATATATTGTAAAATGCAATTTGTGATCAAAGCATAATTTTCAGCATCATTACTGCAGTCTTCAGTGTCACATGTCCTTCAGAAATCATTATAATATGCTGATTTTCTAAAATGGGCATATTTAAAGTGCATTTTACTCATTTAACCTGAACACATATTTGCAAGCACAAGCTTTGTTAATATAATGAGGCAGCATAAACACTAGTTAAAATATAATCTAAACATTCATATTATTTTTATATCATATTACATATCATATTTATATTATACAGCATACAATTGAAATACTTGCTTTAGCCGAAACAGCATTTAAATGTAACTAAAACTTGCTTATTAGGACATATTTCAAATGTCAGTCAAATGTCAAATCCTGGCTGGCAAGTCTAGAAACACTCCCACTAGTAAAATATGTACAAGTTTATATAAAATAGCATGTCAACTAATGAAAACAAATTGACTTACTCATCCGAAATTGTATCCTCGTCTGGATCAAATCTCTCTTCAAAATACAAATGTTCATCGGAGTCCCGCTCTTCTTCTGAGGAAAATGTTAACTCTTCCATAAATTCCTGGAGCTTTCTCGCCTGTGTATCGTTGCAAACACGCAGAAAAATGAATTAATTTTGTTTACATCTGACCTCACAGTCGGGGGCGTGTACATTTGTGTTGATCGTCTCAGCACATTAGCGTATGAATGGCGCGCTCTGCTGGTGGGTGGGATCACATTACAGATAATGAGATGAACTGGTAAAAACTGTACATCGCTTTGTTTCCAACAGATTGCATAGCAGGAGAATATTTGTTTTAAATTTGAATTGGTTTATTAAAAAGTAGACATTTAAAGCTTTCTTTAGACATATGTTTCATGTTTGTGTGATAAGTATTTGCAGAGTTTCAGTTAATTTTTGTGACGTGTTTCTGAAATATGGTTGTGAACACAGAGACTGCTGAAAGCTCACCCTTTAATTTTCTTTATTTTAGAAAAGCACAAGATTTTGTTGTTATTGTGAGTGTACACAAATAAAAGTAGACCCTTTATAGTCTCTAATGATGTCTTACACTTATCTGTATACCCAAAAATGATGGAGTATTTTAAGTTGTTTCTGCTGTAATGACGAAAATATCCAGCAGGAGATTTTCAATATATACCACAAACTCCTGCAGGTGGCGAGGCTGTGCTTTTCTCCTGACCTGTGGTCGCTGCATTTTAATGCCCACCAAAGCACACTGGTCAATGGCACACTCCCAGATTGCATTCCACGTTTCAATGTTGCGATGTGCACTAAGTTCGTTCAGGGTATCAACAACTGAACAGACCAGATCATTGGAAGATGCCAGCTTCAGATCTGTGGCCTTTAGATGATCGGATATGCTTGAATATGCTTTCCAGCATAGTGTCGTGCAGAACAAACTGTCCATCAATCAATCCAATGAGCATTTGACTGGTCGCTCACATCCGATAGAGTCGCTAAAATAGCAGGGAGAGGTCTTTTTATTGCCTACAGTGTAGAATATTGGCAGGCCCATCACGTGTCTGATAATCTTTTGAGTTCCACTACCTGTTTGGTGGGCTCAAGTTCTTGCTGCTTCTCGACAAACAGTCTGTGAATAACAGACCCGGAAAAAAAGTTGTAGAGCACTACTGCAATACATTCTATGTCTGGTTTCACATTATGCACACAGTCAACTAAAACCAAGTTTAGTCTGTGTGTATAGCAATGGATGTAAAGCGTGTGTGGCACTTCTTGGCGAAATCTTTCCTGGACACCATTATTGCACCCATACATAACTGATGCTCCGTCGTAGCACTGGGCAATGCATGTGTTTTTGTTCAAATTACACTTAGCCAACATCTGTTTAACTGACTCGAGTAAAGACTGTGCATCTAAGCCATCTGCCAGAATAAAGTCCAAGAATTCTTCATGAATGTTGTTATTTTTTAGGTAACGCAATATAACAGATATTTGCTCTTTCTTGCTTATGTCTTTTGGTTAGCTTACTTGCCCCCTTATCATGCTCGCCATAATGTTAATTAATTCATTCTAAATGTCATGGTGCTCATATTTAGCATTGCCAGGCCCACTAGCTAACTTTTTTGACACAGTACTGTCAAACTTTCCAAGCAGGTTTAACAGTTCAAGGAAATTACCTCTGCTGGTGAACTGCTCGTTTTCTCTATGCCCTCACTGACCAATTGTTTGACAAGCTGTAAACCATAGTAACTCAACTACTGCTCACATGTACTACCTGTTTTCTTGTACAATCTTGGAATGTCCAACGTCAAGTTGTGTTAAAATCTTTGACCCACTTTTTGATCGCACCTGAAATTCATACCATGCTTCCATGGCTATTTTATGGGAACCACTTGCATTTTGTTGCGCCAGTTTCTCTACTCCTTTTCTCCAGGTTCGAAACCTGGCATGGGTGAAGCTCTTTTAGATATAAACCAGCCCATGGTGGGAAAAATGTTACATATAAGTCAGTCCAATGTCTTATATATTTTTTTCCACAAATATTTTTCATCAAAAAATTACTGGGGGGTTGGGGGGGGGGGGGGTGGGCATAGGGGGTGCTCAGCCTTTTTCAGGAGGTGCTTAAGCCCCTGCTAGCCGCTCCCTCCCGCCGCCATTGGACACTTGTGTGAGTGTTCGACCACAAACACACCCGACACTGTCAGGATTCCTCCAGCTTCACTCACTCCTCCCACTCGTTCACTATCACCGGAGTTTTGATTCTCATCACCTGCACCTAATCTATTCACCACCCTTTATATTCAACCCTCCTTCACACTCTCATTGTCTGGTCTCGTCAATACATGACACACAGACTCATGCTACTTACCTGTATTCGCTGGACCCTCTTCCTAACCTTGTTACCTTCTGCCAACTACTGTCTTCGGTCGCCGTCTTCACTCATTCCTGCGACTTCACCATCACCCGTCTGAATATCAAGAGACTCAAGTTATTCCTTCAGCTAAGTTCCCATCAGTATCATCATCTGTCTGTTTGCTCACCAATCTCCGTCTGCTTCTGCAATACTGTAATAAACACGATTTCACTTACCACCTGTCTGACTCCTGTTTGTTCCGTGACAGAAGACCAGACCTAAGATGCAGAATCCAGCGGAGCCTGTGGGGAATCCATCACGCGATCCATTTGCGGAACTCGTTCAGGCTGTTCGCCAGTCACTTTTTCCTTCTCTACCAGTTAACCCACCCACCGTTCCCGAGGATATCCTTCACTCAGCGCGTCTACATTCTCTTCCGCAAACACCCGCTGCTTCGTCAGCTGCCTCTGCGAGTCCCATGGCCCGACCAGCGACATTCACCGGAGAGGCGGAGGATTGCAGCGTATTTTTGCTTCAAGTGTCGCTCTATTTTCAAGTACAGGCTCATCAGTTCTCTAATGATTCAGCCCGGGTTGCCTTCGTCATCTCCCTGCTTTCCGGCCGAGCCCTTCAGTGGGCTCAATCCCTTTGGTATTCTGATTCCCCAGTGTTAAAATCACTGTCAAGCTTCATTCAACATTTCAAGGAGGTTTTTGGTCAGACAGTTTCCGATCTCACAATTCACGACCAACTATTCACTCTTCGCCAAGGACCTTCTTCTGTGGGTGAATATGCTCTTCAGTTCTGCACGCTGGCGGCCTCTAGCGGCTGGAATGAAACCGCTCTGCTTACTGCCTTTCCGCATGGTCTCAACTCTAACATCCGTCAGCTGATAGTGGTATGTGAGGATTCTCTGGGACTCGAAAGCCTCATTCAGAAGACCATTTGAGTATTCCAACGCTTATCTGCCTGTGAGCATCCAGCCACCGCTGTAAGTCCTCCGCCCTCGGCTCCATCAGTCGCTCCTCCAGCACCAGAACCAATGCACATTGACTCCAACCATCTCTCTTCTGGGGAGCGACAGCATCGCATTCAACACCACCTCTGTTTATACTGTGGGGATGATAGACATCTCATCAACACCTGCCCCGTTCGACCTCAACGTCCGGCGGTGAGTACCATTCTAATTCCTCCCAAGATTGCTACTTTGAACCGGACTACTGTCCATCTGCTAACCTCCCGTGTATGTGTCTCAGCACAAGCCCTCCTCGACTCAGGTTCGGCGGGAAACTTCATTTCCACGCAACTCCTACAAAAACTGAATGTCTGAAAGCTCCGAAGTCATCAAGTCCTCCAAGTTCACACCATCCAGGGTAAGCCGCTTGGTCGAGGTCGAATTCGCCATTTCACCCCCACTCTGACACTCTGCATAGGCTGTTTGCATTCTGAGATTTCCTTCATGGTGCTGGAGGAGTCCACCGCTGAGCTCATTCTGGGACGCCCCTGGATGATCCAACATCAGCCCACCATCGATTGGAGATCAGAGGAGGTCCTTCGTTGGGGTGAGGATTGTTCCCGTTCCTGTATAGCTTCGCTTAAGAAGGACCCCTCCTTAGCTTCACCGTCTTCTGAGGAAAGGTCAGAGTTTCCTATTTGTTCCACTTCCATTGAGAGTCCTGAGGTCCAACTCCAAATGGAGATTCCTGTTGCATACCGGGCATTCCAGGATGTGTTCAGCAAGCAATTGGCGACCAAACTACCACCTCATCGGCCATGGGACTGCGCCATCGACCTGCTACCTGGAGCCACTCTACCTAAGGGCCGTGTGTATCCTCTGTCCATCCCGGAACAGAAGGCCATGGAGGAATATGTGGAGGAGGCCCTCAAACAGGAGGATATTCGCCCCTCAACATCCCCTGCTGCTTCCAGTTTCTTCTTCGTGGCTAAAAAGGACGCGGGCTTGAGGCCATGCATTGATTATCGTCATCTCAACTCTCAAACAGTCAAGTTTAGCTATCCCCTTCCTCTGGTCCCAGCAGCACTGGAACAGCTGCGTGGCGCCCGCATCTTCTCCAAGCTTGATCTCCGCAGTGCGTATAACTTGATTCGAATCCGTCAGGGTGATGAATGGAAGACGGCATTCATCACGCCCTCAGGCCATTATGAATACCGGGTCATGCCCTTCGGGCTGTCCAACGCTCCTGCAGTCTTCCAGGGGTACATGAATGAGGTCTTCCGGGAGTACCTCAACTGTTTTGTGATAGTCTACATTGATGATATTCTCATCTACTCCTCAACTCCCTCTGAACACCAACATCACGTTACTCTGGTCCTGGAGAAACTGAGAGCTCATAAGCTGTACTTAAAGCTGGAGAAATGTGAGTTTCACACCCCCTCTGTTCAGTTTCTGGGTTACATCATAGACCAACAGGGAGTTCAGATGGACCAGAGGAAGGTGGAAAACATCCAAAACTGGCCCCAGCCCTCTTCTGTGAAGGATCTCCAACGATTCCTCGGGTTCACAAACTTCTATAGGAGATTTATCTTTAACTACAGCCACATCAGTTCTCCGCTGACCTCAGCTTTAAAGGGCAGGCCCAAGACCCTGTCCTTATCTCCAGAAGCCATCTCAGCCTTTCAACACCTCAAAGAAGCCTTCCTGACTGCTCCCGTCCTGGTTCATCCTGACCCTGAAATCCCTTTCGTTGTTGAGGTGGACGCATCCTCTACAGGAGTTGGGGCGGTCCTCTCTCAGCGGCAGGGTGATCTCCTAAACTCCATCCATGCGCCTTCTTCTCCAAAAAGCTATCCCCAGCGGAGCGGAACTACGACATCGGGAATCGGGAACTGCTTGCCATCAAGCTGGCTTTAGAGGAGTGGAGACACTGGCTAGAGGGGGCTAATCACCGCTTCGAGGTAATAACTGATCATCGCAACCTGGAATACCTCAGAGAGGCGAAGAGGCTAAATCCTCGTCAGGCTAGATGGGCTCTCTTCTTTACTCGTTTTGATTTTACCGTGTCATACCGACCTGGAAGTAGGAACTGCAAAGCGGACGCTCTCTCCCGTCTTCATCACTCATCCTGTGAGGATTCTCCCCCCGAACCTGTTCTTCCTCTAGCCGTGTTCGTCAGCCCGATCGTCTGGGACATCGACGAACAAATTTCCCAGGAGAATCGTAGTCATCCCGCTCTGCCGGGAGGTCCAGTAGGATCCGTCTTCGTCCCTCTCCACATTCGTGCTGCCCTTCTGGACGCTGCTCACACCGCTCTGGGCTCTGGACATCCAGGTAGCAGGCGTACCCTCTCGCTCCTCAGTAATCGGTACTGGTGGCCTTCCATCTCACAGGATGTGTCCCGGTACGTCAGAGGATGCCCAGTCTGTGCCATTACCAACACCCCCAGAAGACTCCCGGAGGGCAAGCTCGTTCCACTTCCCATTCCTCAGCGACCTTGGTCCCACATTGGAGTAGATTTCATGACCGACCTTCCCAGGTCCAGTAATCACACCTGTATCTTCGTTGTTGTGGATCGTTTCTCGAAGGCTTGCAAATTAATCCCTTTGCCGGGACTTCCCTCTGCTCTGGAGGCCGCTGAAGCCCTCTTCAATCATGTCTTTCGTAACTTCGGCATCCCCGAAGACATTGTGTCGGACAGAGGTCCACAGTTCATTTCTAGGGTTTGGAAAGCCTTCTTTAGACTCCTCGGGGTAACGGTCAGCCTGTCTTCTGGTTACCACCCTCAGACTAACGGCCAGACTGAGCGGAAGATCCAGGAGGTCGGACGTTACCTACGCTCCTATTGCCACCAGTACCAGGACAGCTGGTCCCAGTTTCTCCCCTGGGCTGAATATGCCCAGAACTCCCTTCAGCAGTCCACCACCAGCCTCACCCCCTTTCAGTGTGTCCTGGGATATCAACCTCCACTCTTCCCTTGGTCTTGTGAGCCTTCTGAGGTTCCAGCTGTCGACTACTGGTTCCAGCAGAGCGAGAGGGTATGGGACTCAGCTCACGTACATCTCCAACAGGCAGTGCGGAGGCACAAGGATCAAGCGGATCGTCGTCGCTCGGAACATCCCCAGTACCAGCCTGGTCAAAAGGTGTGGCTTTCGACCCGGGACATTCGCCTCCGCCTGCCCTGCCGTAAGCTGAGTCCCCAATACGTTGGTCCATTTACCGTGCAGAGGCAGCTGAACGAAGTGACGTACAAGCTAAGTGTTAGGAATATTCTAGATCTTAGTCGCGATCACAGATTCCCCCGGTCCCGTGTTACTATGCCGTGCCCAGTCAAGTGCAGTCGTGAGTCTGAGTCTCTGTAGACTTCGCGCGAAGGAAGTAGAAAGAACAACACCACACAGTTGGTCCGTGTCAAATCTACTCAACTTTATTGTAGGAAGCATGTGGTTTATATATTCTTCATGAGACAGAAAACAGCCAATAATAAAGCAACAGCAATCTTATAATTAAGGGGGAGAACGGGCATCCTGAAAGAGGATGCTCAACCAAGGCCATATACGGAGGCCTTTAGACATTCAGTTACTTGTCCACGTGTGTACCCGCGAGGACAAGTATGACCTATTCAACTTACAAAATTAGTATGCATTGTGAAGTGTGGAACATTATCTTCACACATTCAGAGAAAAGGCGCTAAACATCGACACACTAATATACAGAACAGACACACTAATATACAGAGCAGAACATCATGTTCATTTCATGTTTCTTACACTGCCTCCTTTGATCATAAAATGATCACGATAAGGGTTCTGCTCTACATATATCTCACTCTGCTCCATCTCTACGCAGCTCCTGGTACGATCCAAAATCCGCCAGGGTTATCGTGTGCTGATGAGCTGGTTCAGGTGCACGGACCACGGTACTGATGGAGCTGGAGATCATTTGTTTAATTAGAGACATTAAACAGGGCCAAAAGCATGCAAGTATAGCGAGTATCACAAATATAATGATTACCATCAATGCAGCATGTTCAAACTTATACATCATGGTCCAAAACCATGGGAAGAAATCATACTCCCCATTGACGCATTTTTGTGATCTATTTACCATTTCTGATTTTTCAACCCTTCTTCTATGATACCATCTGCACCATCCATTTCCGGGATGTATGTGCAACATGATTCACCTACCATAACGCATACTCCTCCTTGGGCTGCCGTGAGCTGATCCAGGACCATCCGGTTCTGCATAGCCATCAGGCGCAGCCCACGGAGCTCTTCTTTTATACCTCCTAATACCCTTTCTGTTACATTCATAAAAGATACTAAATCAAACCTGTTCATCTCAACCTGATTCATAACACTTGCTACGCCAATGGTGGCAAATAATGAGTGGAAAAACTTGTCCACCCTGCTCCAGGTTCTTTGGTCCTCTGGAGTATAGTTCGGCTGGGTTAGAGTGGATGATGGTGACCTCTTCGCTCGATGATGCTTAATGTTGCTATCTTTTCGTGTGATTAAAGGTTGCTTCTCCCATGCTGGGTTACACTTTTCACAGCTTGTCGAATGTCCCACTAAGCGATACAGGAGTGTTTCGGGTCTGTTCCTATGCCTTCTTCTTGCTTGTGATATCAATATGCCCCACATATATCGTGGTTCTTCAGGACCTGGGGTTTCTGCGTTGTGCTTGCCACTGACACTGCGTGTTCAGCTCCTCCAGTGGGGTCGCACTCAACAGTCACCTTTCAGTCCCACTCCCAGTCCCTCCTCGGGTGCTGGCTTAACCCGCGATGTGTTTATCCACTGGGGCTGCAAGTCGGTCAGTACTGCGGTTCTGGTTACTGCGATGACCGTTGTCGGACCCTGGTACCTGGGCTCCCCAGCCTTGGTTGGTTTCAACCTGAGAACGAGGACCATTCAATGTTTTCACTAAGGAGTCCGCATATTCCTCAATCACCAACTCCATGTCACCTGTGGAGAGAGAAACCAGCGCGACCTTTGACCCAGGGGGTCGGGATAGGCCTACCCATTAGTATCTCAAAAGGAAAAGTTTAGTTACACTTGATGGTGTCATTCGGTTTTGGGCAGGGCCAGATGACCCTGCCTGTCTCTTAACAAATTACTCTGATCCGGTTTCACTTCATTCAAGGCCCAATGTTGAATATCAGATTCGGATATGTTTGCCTGTAAAAGTTTTACGTCAATATATTTTACTAAAGTTTTCTGCATCATAGAAACAGTTTCTTCAGCTTGATTTAGATCTGGTCTTATCACGACTTCCTTTGAAGCCATCTTTGCTACTTAATCAGCCAATCTGTTTCCTCTCACCTCCACTGTCATGTGGCCTGCGACCTTTATGACAGCTAATTTTGTTTGGCAGTTGTGCTACTCTGAGTAATTCTGCAACTAGGTCTTTGTGATATGGGCTTTCCTTCTGCTGTCGTGAAATCCCTCTCTTCACCCCATATGCATATTTTGAGTCTGTGTACATGTTAATGGGTATTCCTTTTGCCAATTGTCATGCTTTAACTAATGCAAATAGTTCAGCGGCCTGTGCCGATTTTTATGGGAGGGAGTAGGCCTCAATGATTTGATTAGGAAGTTTAGTTACAGTGTAGCCGCACCAGTATACGGAATCATTTAGCTTCAATACAGGACCCATGTACCGATATACTGATGGTCCCCCTCCTCCAGGGCAGATGATGAAACATCTGGCCTGCAGGAAGTCTATATGGTCTAGACTGTCATGAGTCTACACATTTGTTAAGCAATTTGTGTAAGAAGATTTTCGAACGTGTATCACAGAGGTCGACTTAATGGTTAGATTAGCCTTTGCCAATAAAATTGCTTCCTAGCCTGAGCGACATTGAGCGGTCATGTGTTGGATGGTAATGTTATGCTTTATGGCACCTACCTGGTGAGATGTGTGCACAATGAGCGGAACAATACGCTTTGCATATTGCACCATCAATGCTGCAACAGCCACGGCTCGCAGACACACAGGGAAGCCTTTGGTGACCGCTGTAGGTGCCGCCATGGGATTGTGCAAGGATCGCTGCTGCTGTTCCTGCCGCCTCGTGCACGAAAAGGTGGAATGTTTCACCACCGTTGGGTAAGCCCAGAGCTGGTGGGGAGCTAAGGCTGCTCCGGAGATGCTTAAAAGCCATGTCCATCTCAGCTGTCCACTTAATGGGTTCTTCAGCCCCTGAGAGTGTGGCTTCTCTCAGAATGTTGTCATTTAGAGAGCAGTTCAGTTCGGAACACCAAGTTCAGTTTGGAACGGCACCCAAGCTCTTTTGCAGTTTGTGACTGAGATAGTGAACTTTCAGTCTCCCATTTCAGTCTCCCATTGCAGTTTCTCTTTGGATGCTTTGAAGCCAGCCGTGCAGGATCCAGTGTCGGGGCTGGAAACTAGAATGTCGTCTGCATATTTTAGCAAAAAAGTCTGTTATGGAAGCTTTGTGTGTCTTTCAGCGAGGTGTGCACTACAGCGGAGAATACAGCAGGCGAGTCTCGAACTCAACTGGTCTGTCAGACGGCACCAAGTGTCTGTAGGTCCCCCGTGTGTGAATGCGAACAGAGGCTGTGTGGCATGAGATAAAAAGACAGAACACTATTCGATTAAAGTAAAATGAGTGTAATCTCTATTGAATTTATAGTTGTACACACATCAGGCACCAGCGGTGAGAGTGAAATGATTAAATCATTAATCTTTCTCAGATCTTGAGTTAGACGCCAAGTGCCATTGGATTATATTATATTTATAGGATAAAATTGGAGTGTTATTGGAGTGTTCCACACAGTTGGTCCGTGTCCAATCTACTCAACTTTACTGTAGGAAGCATGTGGTTTATATATTCTTCATGAGACAGAAAACAGCCAATAATAAAGCAACAGCAATCTTATAATTAAGGGGGAGAACGGGCATCCTGAAAGAGGATGCTCAACCAAGGCCATATACGGAGGCCTTTAGACATTCAGTTACTTGTCCACGTGTGTACCCGCGAGGATAAGTATGACCTATTCAACTTACAAAATTAGTATGCATTGTGAAGTGTGGAACATTATCTTCACACATTCAGAGAAAAGGCGCTAAACATCGACACACTAATATACAGAGCAGACACACTAATATACAGAGCAGAACATCATGTTCATTTCATGTTTCTTACACTAAGTCTTCCTCCTCAATATAAAATCTCACCTTCTTTCCATGTTTCTCTGTTGAAACCCTTCGTTGAACCAGTCACTTCTCCTCCCACAGAACCAGTCCCTCCTGACGTCCTTCATCCTCTGGTTCCTGTCGAGGAGGACCCCATCTACCGGGTCCGCACCATCTTGGACTCACGGCGACGAGGCCCTCGGCTGGAGTACCTGGTGGACTGGGAGGACTATGGCCCTGAGGAACGTTCGTGGGTTCCGCGGGAGGACATACTGGATCCAGCTCTTCTCACGCAGTTCCACGCGGACCATCGTGATCGCCCTGCTCCCAGGGGTCGTGGTAGACCTCGTCGCCGTCTCCGTCCCTCTTTTCTGGCGTCAAGAGCCGCCTCGGAGGAGGGGGGTACTGTCAGGATTCCTCCAGCTTTACTCACTCCTCCCACTCGTTCACTATCACCGGAGTTTTGATTCTCATTACCTGCACCTAATCTATTCACCACCCTTTATATTCAACCCTCCTTCACACTCTCATTGTCTGGTCTCGTCAATACATGACACACAGACTCATGCTACTTACCTGTATTCGCTGGACCCTCTTCCTAACCTTGTTACCTTCTGCCAACTACTGTCTTCGGTCTGCCGTCTTCACTCATTCCTGTGACTTCACCATCATCCATCTGAATATCAAGAGACTCAAGTTATTCCTTCAGCTAAGTTCCCATCAGTATCATCATCTGTCTGTTTGCTCACCAATCTCCGTCTGCTTCTGCAATACTGTAATAAACACGATTTCACTTACCACCTGTCTGACTCCTGTTCGTTCCGTGACAGACACCTTACTGAAGTGACCGAACCTCAGCACAAATAAGAATACAGCTCATGACCCGGGTGCATCAGACACGAAAAGCAGACACGTAGACTGCTGCATGCACTTGCGTCAATAATCTGCGTCAAAGATGACACAAGCACGATGCACCCACGTCAACTACAGACAGACAAGTAGTATGAATGTCCTGGTCCTGACACAGACCGTAATCAAACTAGACAGGAAATCAGGACCCAGACACCATACATGAAACACAAAAGACAGAAGGGTGAGCAGCCAGGAATAAAACAGTATAATTCAATGAATGAGCTTGAATATTATTGTGAATTACATACTTGTTTATAGAATAGTTGTTTTCGTTTTTTAACCAACTGAAACAAGTGTAGGATAATAAAACTAAACAGATTTGTAATGTAATGGGTTATCGTGTCATAGAAGAATTTGGATCCATCATCGAGCTGCTGTTTGGTGGGAGCATGTGCTCACCAGCTGGACAGACAATGAATGGCTCAAGATTTTTTAAAAATCACATTCATGCAGCTATGTGATATTCTCAGGCCACATTTATTAAGAGATAATTCCAGATTTCGAAGCCCATTGTCTGTGGAACAACGAGTGGCAAAGTGTATCTGGAGGTTGGCTACAAACTTGGAATTCAAGTCACTTCCCCATTTATTTGGGATTGGTTCATCCACTGCTTGCATGATAACAAAACATGTTATATGTCAGTCATTGTTGAGAAATTACTCTGACAGTACATTAAAACTCCCTCTGAAAATGAATTCAGGGTCATCATTCAAGGTTTTCATGGCCGTTGGGGTTTCCCAGAATGTGTTGAGTCTATTGATGGGACCCACATTGGCATTTTATGTCCATCTGACAGCCCTCCAGACTTTTATAACCATTAAGGCTTCAATTCAGTCATCCTACAAGGTGTTGTAGACCATTGACTGAGGTTCTGGGACATTAATGTAGGCTGACCAGGCAAAGTTCATGATGCCAGAGTGTTTGGAAATTAATCGCTTTACCAGATGGGCCATAGTGGTACACTACCGTAACTGCACAGAGAGATTTGAGGATGTTGAAGTGCCTTTAGTGTTATAAGGGGATGCAGCTTATCTTTTTCTTAAATGCTTAATGAAACCATACCCTGAAAACAGAAGAACATGACCGGCACAGGCTGTCTTCAACCACAGGCTTAGCAAGGCACAGATGACCATCGAGAGAGCTTTGGCTCAAGAGAGATGGCAGTGCTTGATGAAGAGGTATGACTGTGACATCAAATCCATCATCGCTGCCTGTTGTGTGTTTCACAATTTCTGCAAAATTCACAATGAGGAATATGATGGAGACATTGATGAAGGTGGAGAAAATGAGTCCAATGAATGGAATGTCCTTCGGTCAGACAACCCTGCAACTCAATTAGAGATGCCCTAAGTCTTGATCTGTAGGTTACATTTTTGACTACCAAAACAAGAAACATAATTTGCTCTGGATTTTACACAAATCAACATGATTGAGTAAACATGAGCTTTCCTTGATCTGTTATATAGTTCAAAATTTTACAAACATTTATATGATTGACTGCCTAATGTTTGTTTTTATTTATTTTCTAGATTAATGCATGAAATACCTTTGATTAAACAATCTACTATAAAGACAATAATGGGTACTCTTTATATAGAGAAATGTATTCTTCTGCATCCTCTTCCCAATCCTGTAAAATTAGCCTAAAACGCCTAATCAAGGCATACCCAAAGTAAATTTAAAGCTGTTCTTGAACCTTTTGGAGTACATGCATGGTTTTGGTCACATTTGAAAGGTGACACTCTGAAGTTTTTTCCCCAGCAGTCAGAATTACTGTGAGTGCTACTGATTTTGAGTAATAGAAGTTTGAACACAATGAAATAGAAGTTTGTTTTTCCGCCTGAATTTTTTTTTTGCATACAGATGCCTGCAGATGACTATAACTTGTAGCTATTAGATTGAGAACACAATGGGATCACAGCATGAAGCCTTACCTGGTCCAAGTTCAAATATTATAACCATACCATAAAAAATTACTATTTTACACATGTTTTTTCTAAGGGTACACCCAGGTGTTTTACAAAAGTGCCTTTTGGATACTCCAAAGGACCCTTGGTAACCATGGCCATATACCTAGGATAAAAAGGCTACTACTTTTGAACACTTCAACGTACAGTCATAATTTTGGGCTCTAATGAAAGATGACATTTTGAGCTATCATATTCCATATAAAGATCCACTATTAGTTTTGCTGACACAGAGTAACTGATGCATAAACACATTAGAGTGCCTTTTCCATTCTTCAAACTAAACGTTGTGCATATAAAAGAGTCAAAACTAGTGCTATGGTGGAAAATTTGTTTATATAAAAAATACACATCAAACTATGTACATAAATTTTTACACAAAGTATTTACAAACAATGATAAAATTTTACATGTTTCTAGCAACATGCCAGTCATTGTAGCAGTCACGTTTGTGTACAAAGCACATCACAGGAGGAGTACTTCACTGGTGTCTTTGCATGACACTGCCTGCACTTCAGACGACCAGCGGTACAAGATTTGGTGATGTGCACCAGCCTGTGATGTGCACTTTGTGGAGCAGGAGATACGGGTCTGGCTGTGGAGTGAGACCTCAACTCTGCCAGCTCCACAGCAATGGTCTCTCTGAAAGCCTTCTGGTTCATAGGGACCTCTCCTTTACATGGGGCTCCTCTCTTGATGAGGTGCTGTCATGCTGCTCCACTCTATGTGGCCGCTTGCTGAGTGGGGGAGAAGTATCCGGCTCCCAATCGCTATCTAATTCATCAGATAATTTCCTATAGTAAAAATAAAGAAATAAATGTAATTTACAAAGCTAGACAAAACTTTTCCATCTTTTCTGTATTCTACATTTTACAGCTTGCTTCTTCACATCTCAGCAATTCACACAATGAAACAAAGACACACACACACACACACACACACACACACACACACACACACACACACACACACACACACACACACACACACACACACACACACCTCCCCCAAAAGGTGAGCAGTGTAACCAAGACACACAAACAAATATTATATATTTACAGTAAATATACAAAACATCTATATAGCATGTCAATAGATCTAGATCTGACACAAACACGCTCACACACCTCACACACACACAAACAAAAACAAAACAACTCCAGCAAACAGTTCAAGACACTCACTGAGCAAACACACGACAAAAAGTAATTACAAAATGTGTATTCATTATTCAAACTAAAGCTTATTTATGTAGCATATACGGTAATATGTTATAAAACACAAGAAAACACTTGTCCAGCGTGATGTCTCATCCCTCCGTAAACATTTCATCTGCCTCTGAATCAACATATGACAAATCATCCCTATTTTTTTTCAGAAATTTCATCTCCAGACTCATTGTTTTCACAACGAATGCCTTCTTCTATCACATCCTCGAGCGAAAATCTTGTTTTTCTCGTCCGTTTCACCATATTTAAATCTCCAAATGTGTAAACAGTTCCAAAAGGACACGCCTCAGCTTTTACGCACAGAGGCGCAAACCACTCGGTAATGGCAAGACAACTTTGCGGACACACATTACAGAAACATGCCGTAAACATCCCACTAAAGCCACATATCATTGTTTTCAGAATTTCATTGGCTATACGATGCGCCAGTCATCTGCAAACTTGGCTGTAATTGGCTTGATCTTTACACAAAGGAAAGGGGGGAGGCCCTTACATTCCACACAGACTGTGGAAGGCTTTGGACAGGACCTGGAAGCTCCTATTGGGTCAAATGAGGTGTCAATCAAAAGGTCAGAGTGCAGCATCGATTTTAATACTGGATATAAGATTATGTTTACATCTGAACTGAAGTTATGACCGATAATATGTGAAAGATTAGGCACAGCTGCCAGGTACTTTGAAATGATGAAGAGTCTGTGGGTATTTATTGATGTAATAATGTGATTTGGACTAAAAATCTTACTTGATTTGATCGTTTGGACATTTGACAGTGTAACAACACCGTTTTTGTAGGGATGTTATGGATCAGTGGACTACTATGAGGCTTCATTGGTGAGTTGCCTAAATTTTCTTATTGTTTGTTTATATGTTGGTGGTCTGACAAAGATATAGATTGTACCTGCTGTTGTGATTTTATCTTAAAATGGTTTATATCAATAGAAAATCAAGAAATTGAGCTTTCCAAAGATATGTGGCATGTGTACCAATGTACACACAGCAGTTTTGTACATCGCATAGTAATTTTTTTTTTTACATTCAAGGCCCGTCCACGGGCTGTTACACTAGATGGCGATAACTTATCAATGTGAAATTGTTTCTGTATTTGGCAACTCATGTTGCAGTTTTGTATGACATCAACTTTGCCATTTCCATCTAACTTTCAATAAATAAGAAAAAGGCAGTTGAGAAACATCAACTTAATTTTTATTGAAAGCAAAGCATCAAAGTACAACTTGTAGTCTTTCCAAATAATTTCAACTATTTTAACAGAATAAAGGCACTATTGCAAACTCTTTAATGTGAAGAAGGATCGATTGGCGTGAAGTCAAAAAATGCTCCAAATTCTCTCAGATTTTCATAAAAAAATAACATGAAAATCATTAAAAAATTGTAGAAGAAATAAGCTTGTGTGTGTGCCAGTGTGATCAATGCTCTAAAATGTCAAACATTCTATTTGTTATGATTCACTCTTGTTTTGCCTCTGTTATCTGTCTCCCTTGTGCTTCATTTCCCATAAGTCATAAGTCAAGTCCCATACTGTCCTGATCACTACCAGCTGTTCCCTATTGTTCTCACTTGTGTTTCATTTATCTCATTTATCCCTGTGTATATACACAGTAAATTTACCAGTGTTGATTTTCCAGAGTTACAATAAAGTGTTAAAATAAAGTGTTGAATCAACACTAAACAGATTGGGTTTAACACTAGAAGTGTCCGTTTTACATAAGAGTTGGTGTCATTTTGCGTTGTTGCAAACATAACTCTCGTTTAGAGTTAACCAAGCCACACCTCCGTTTACGTGCAACCGTCGTTTTGACTGAACCAGAGTCCAGACCACATGCAAATGCCATTTTACTGCTGTGGAAGAGTCAAGAGTGGGTAAGTCTAATACTTTAACTTGACAGTAATAAAGATAAATCCGACTGTAAATTGATTTCAATGTATACAATTTATTGGAGTACCGGATGGTCCTGCCAGGTGGCGGCGTTCTCGGGACACAAGTGGATCGCAACCGCACTGCCCACCTGGGGGACCTCCATGTAGAAGGAACCATGAGCGGCACCTTAACCCGAGGAACCGATCGAGTAGCCATGAGGGGGGGACGGAGGTTTCCAGTCCAGCCTCATGCTCGCGGCAGCCCAGACTGGGCAAGCAAACCCGAAGGTGGCAACCCAGACGCCACTGTGACGCTCACCGATGCAGCGCCGATATTGTCATCCAACCTAGGGAACATGTCCAAGACATCTAATGACTTCTCAGGATTATGAATCATAGCCTTATTCTATGATTTAGCCTTATTCTTTACAGATAAAATTTAAATAATCAGAAATAAAATTGGAATAATGCAATCATATGTCATAGCACTTCAGAAAACAGTGTCTAATAATTTTCCTCACATGCAACTTCAATCCTTCACTGTCGTAGGTCATGAAGAGCTAACAATGTTAGATCCTATAACAAATAAGCTCTTAAAATAGGTATCTCCTGTAATTTCAGAACCTCTTCTTAATATTATTATCTCCTTGCTATGGACTTAGGACATGTCCCAAGAAACTTTAAAATGGCAGTTATCAAACCGCTTATTAAGAAGCCACAACTTGATCCTGGAGAACTGGCTAATTATTATATACCGATTTCAAATCTCCCGTTTAAGTCAAAAATACTAGAAAATGTAGTATCCTCCCAAATATGTTCATTTCTACAGAGAAATAGTATATACGAAGAATTTCAGTAAGGACCTAGGCCTCATCACAATACAGAGACTGCACTTATCAGAATTACAAATGACTTGCTCTTATCATCTGATCGTGGCTGCATTTCTCTTGTAATGCTTTTAGATCGTAGTGCTGCATTCGACACAATAGATCATGACATTCTCTTGAATAGGCTAGAGAATTATGTTGGCATTTGTGGAGTTGCATTAGCAACTGAGTGCCATAGGGACCTTAGTGCCACAGGGATCAGTTTTAGGGCCTCTGATTTTCTTCCCCTGGGAGATATTATCAGGAATCGTGCAATAATTTTCCACTGCAATGCCGACGATACCAAATTTATATTTCTTCAAAATCTGATGAGATTTCACAATTCTCCAAATTAGCAGAGGTACTAATTATTGGACCAGAAAACTCCAATAAGCCACTACAATATTATTTGACTCTCGATGGATTTACCGTTACATCATCTTCAACACCGAAAAACTTAGGTGTTATATATTATACCAATCTGTCCTTTGAAAATCAAATGACCAATGTTTTTAGAACAGCATTCTTTCACTTATGAAATATTGCTAAATTACAGTACATGCTCTATGTTGCTGATGCCGAAAAACAAATTCATGCGTTCATGACCTCAAGACTAGATTATTGTAATGCATTACTGGGAAGATGTCCAGAAAGATCAATAAATAAACTTCAATTGGTTCAAAATGCAGCAGCCAGAGTGCTAACGAGATCCAAGAAATATGATCAATAGCCCCATTTTATCATCGTTATATTGGCTACCTATTAAATTCCATATAAATTTTTTAATTCTGTTTACTACGTACAAAGCTTTGAATGGTCTAGCTCCACAGTACTTAAGTGACATTCTACCACGCTATATTCCATCACGTTAATTACGAATTGCAAATTTCTGGCCTGTTAATAGTTCCTAGAATATCAAAATCCACAAAAGAAGGTAGATCCTTTTCATATTTGGCTCCTAAGCTATGGAATAGTCTCTCCACTGTTCGAGATGCAGACACACTCCCTCAGTTTAAGTCTAGACTAATGTCTCATCTGTTTAGCCAGGCATACACCTAGTCACCAGAACTGTCTGGATCCAGCTCCATTCTTGCTTTGTTTTGGAGTCCACTGCTACGTGTAGCTGAATTATGATGACTAAATGCAGCCGGTGCCAGCCAAACATCACTTCAGTCTATTATGATGGACTTCAGAGGATGAACTGATGCCAGCTCCAACCATAAGACATGGGATACTTCATATGCCATTGCCTGAACCTTGGATTTAGGATGGACCACACAGAACCTCACCAAAATTACTGGCCATGTTGAACTGCGATTCACCTCACTGATCTCTGCCTGCATCACCTCGGTCTATTGATGGACTACGATCTTGAAATGGAATGCATAGACTAACAATTGCCAACAAATCCAGTTTGAATCCACTTCAAAGACATTAGTCATTAATCTTACAGTTCAAACAAAATTGATGTTTAAACACTGACCTTAACACTTAGTTTAATCATTTTAAACCATGACTAAACTATACATAAGTAATATTTAAATGATATTCATGATGTTAGCCAGAGGGGAACTGGCCCACACAGTGAGTCTTGTTTCTTCCAAGGTTATTTTTTCTCCATTAATCAACATCTTATGGAGTTTTGTGTTCCTTGTCACAGTCGCCTTCAGCTCGCTCACTGGGGTTATTAATACAATTATTATTTAATTACTTATTTTTAAACACGATTAACAATCGTATTTTATCGAATTATACAATAATGATTCATCGACATTATAGATATTACAGTTTTATCTTCTGTTAATGCCTGATCTTCTGTAAAGCTGCTTTGAAACAATTTGTGTTGCGAAAGTTGCTATACAAATAAATTTGACTTGACTTGAAAAGTTGCCTTAATTTTCTCCATAACACACTCTCATCTAACCTGTGTTTCATAATTGATATAGCCTCTCTGCACTACTTGCCGGTCAGCTGTTCTGTGGTTGAAAATGGTTCTCTCTCTCTGAGAGTGGGCCACTGCTGGTTTCAGTTGACTCAGGTCTGTTTTTTTCACCAACAGCAGTACTTCTCTGCAGTCTTTAAACGCCAAGCCAGGTAACCAGAGCCACCTGATGCATCATAGAAATGCTCCTGAAAATACAATTAGAAAAGAAAAAAGATTGCCCAGTTAACACAAAAACATGAAGGCTTATCCAAATATTTTATTTACAAACGTTAACCTGTTAAATGAATTTTGCATAACTGTATAATCTGAAAGAATCACTTAAATTTTTAGAGTAAGGGTCCTCCAAGTAAGGAAATAAAGGAGGTGTTTTTCTGTTTTGGGTCACGGAGCAGGAGCAATAGTAAACAAATATTATTGGGGCAAGGAAGAAAACTCAGAATCAGTCTAAAAGGATACTTTTTTTCTTTATTTTAACACAGGAACTATTCATAATAATTTATATTAAAATTATTACCCATGTACTTCAATCATGTCAGCAACAAGCATGTTAACTAACTATCTGAGGGTGCTGTCTGACAAAGTTTAAATTTTATCGTATTTAAGTAAAAAAAATGTTTAGACCTATATATGCCTTTTCTTTTCTCAAACTTAAATTAGCTTCACCCTGTTCTGTAGATGAATAAAGTCGGCTGAATGACGTACTCATAATGTTCTGCACTTTTTTCAAGAATATAAACTATCAGAACTATTTGTCCAATGCCGAGTTCACTTTCAGAAAATGAGCTTTTGAACATTTTAAAACGTTTAAATATTTTAAATCTAACACTCTTTACCTCAGATCGCATTTACTGCTTCTTCAGAAAATCTACATTTGCATTTTGAAGCTAAAATAAATTTTAGATGATAATCAAGTTCAGTTGGTTGTTAAAAGTTGCTGGAGAAATATGTAGGACATAATGCAGTTGTGATGGTGATACTTTAAATTAGATGATTGTTTAAAATATTGAATATCAGGAATGTATGAAACCCTTATATTACACAGCATAATTTTTTTTTTCCTTTAATATCTGTGCACACATCATATACACATCGATTGATGGTCCTTATACTGAGACAGAAAGTTTCCACCACTACTTGGTGCAGGTTGCTAGTTTGAACAGTTCCATGACGATCTGCTTTTGGGTCGGAACTGGTGCCAACATAGGTGCAACATCAGGACCAATATTACAGTCCTATCAGAAGAGCAACTGTTCCCTTTTGATTGCAATTCCTCGTCTTCTGATTGCATTTTATTTGTGAAACTAAAATGACAGTAAGATGACTAATTTAAATGAATGGCCTCAATACTCAATTTTATCCAAAAATTAGGGACATCTGGGAGGCAAATTAGCAATAAACACACATTTCTGAATGGAAATGGCTTCAGGGCAGATTTCTTTTGCACTAAACCAAAACCTATGTGACAAAGTGTTTTTTTATGCATGACGTCATCGCGCATCCTTTTTATCGATAAAAGGCCATTTGAATGGAAACGGGCAGAAGGCGGCAAATGTCGCAATTAAATTTTTTGAATTTTCACTTTGTCGATAGCAAAATAGCGCGAAAGGTGTATGGAAACTAGGCTACACTTAACACACACAGAACGAGCTTCCTGAGGAGCAACATCGAAGTCTAGCTGATCAGACTTCATTTGTGACAGCCAGGTAAGGATATGTTTGCCCTAAACTTCGACATTGTTTGCTACTGCTGTGAAATTAAACCACTATATAAAAATCTCCATAGAGCCAGCAGAACTTCTATCCCTCCATTAAACTTAACAACAAGCAAGCTAATCAGGCATTGGCTCAAAATAGCAACGTGCAGGGTCAGAAATTGCCCCAAAACTCAATATTTGAATTGCTCCTGTTTGAGTTGTTTTTTATATTCATAACATAGTCAATCTTCTGTGGTCACCGGAGGCACCGGCGCGATGACTTTTTTTCCTGATAACAGCAGAAAAAAATATTAATCTTTATAATTATACAGATAAGAGTAAGACATCATTTGAAACTATAAAGGGTTATTTTTATTTCTATAAGCTCAAAATAACAGCAAAACATTGTGGTTTTGTTAAATAAAGAAATCATACAGGATGCGCATTCCTTCGTTTCGGTCTCTGTGAACTTCTGTCTCAAAAATTAACCGAAACTCAGCGTATACTTGCCTTGTAGACATGAGAAATGTGTCTATAGAAAGCTTGAATTGTCTACTTTTAAATGAACCAATTTAAATCAAAAACAAATATTCTCTGATTGTGTAATCCTTATGAAACCAATGAGAGGTACAGTCTTTCCCGTTTGAGCTCATTAACGTTTTTGGAAGAAGACACGCTGTGAATTTACCTCAGAAGAAGAGCGTGAGCCGATACGGCCTTTCTAACACAAAAAGTGTCTCAAAAAAGTCTGAGCCTACAAAATCTATTATGTGTTTTATGGCCTTATTTCAGTGATTAATAATGACTAACCAGGCATAAACTTGATTTTTCTCAAAAATGTAAACACGTACATCTCATGTTTGGAGGCTCTTATGTTACAATGCTGAGAAAGTGATGCAGTTTATTTATTAATTTTGTTTATTATTCATGCTTGACATGATGACTACAATAATGTCAACTGTATCTGGGCAAAATTTTGTATTGTTATCTCAAAGCAAGTTATGGCATTTGGAACCAAGGTTGCCTTTTTTATCAAAATTACTAAAAAAAACTCTCCAAACAAGTGATCTGAGGGTTTTACTGAACCTAAGAACTATCAAATCAAAATCAAATCAAATCACTTTATTGTCACACTACTGTGTACACGAGTGCAACAGTAGGTGAAAGTCTTTTTTACAGCAAACGTAATGATGGCATTGGAGCTATGTGTTGCCACACAGTCATGTGTGTACAGGGAATACAGGAGTGGGCTGAGAACACAGCCCTGCGGGGCTCCAGTGTTGAGGGTCAGTAATGAGGAGATGTTACTGCCCATTCTAACCACCTGACGTCTGCCTGACAGGAAATTCAGGATCCAGCTGCACAGCGAGCTGTTTAAGCCCAGAGCCCGGAGTTTCTCATCAAGCTTGGAGGGCACTATGGTGTTGAATGCTGAGCTGTAGTCTACAAACAGCATTCTCACATATGTGTTCCTTTTTTCCAGATGGGAGAGAGCAGTGTTTATTGTAGATGCAATGGCATCATCAGTGGAATGGTACTACTTACATTTGTAAATGCCACAATAAACCAGAAACATAATTACATAGATTCCGCACACTCTGCCCCTAATCAGGATAATTAGCCCTTGAGAGGGTTAAAGGCCAACCGAAGTGCGACAGAGGGAGGGATTTATGGACAGCTGTCCAACACCTGTGTAAATGTGTTTGTCTTTTTGGTTCAGTTTTATATTAAACTATTATTTATTTTGTCAAGCCGGTTCTCGCCTCCTCCTTTCCATTAATCCATTTACAATAGAATGAGTAACAAGTAATAATATCCAGCACTGTTTCAGTTGTGCGCATGGTAAAATCAAGACCTGACAATCTAAGCCAGGGGTCGGGAACCTTTTTTCACTAAGGAGGCAATTTTTTTGGTTGATGCATTTTTTCGAAAGAGTCATATCACAAATAAATAATTTACTATTTTCAAAAACAATAAAATACAATGTTTATACTGCCCATAGACTACTCAAAAACAAACAAATATGCAAACGTTAATAGGTAACATGTTGCAATATGGAATTGAGTGCACGTGTTTGTGCAGGTCTCCATAAAATTACCTAATTTTACAATTGTTCATGAAAAATTTTCCTTCCCTTTTGGGCTGGGCGATATGTAAAAATATTTTTGAGAATTGCATTTAAATCGCAAGCATCCGTGAATGACAACAGATGGAAAATTACATTTATAATTGTCTTTAGTTCTTAATGTAGGCTACTAGTAATGATAATTATAATCATCCTTATAATAAATAAGCCTAATAAATTCCCTTGTGTTCCCAAAAAATGCTGCCAAATGTCTGTTCTTATCGAATATGTTTGTATTCCATTTTGGTCATATTTATGCTGCCTAAAGAAAAGAAAATAGAACAAAATTTTAGGTTCAAGGTGAACGTGTCTTGTATTAATTTACAGTATGCTTTAATCACGTTCGTCTTTTTTTATTTAATACAAAGATGCCTGTATATATTACTGAACCTATGAGTTGCATTCACAATGTGTAAGAGCGAACTAAACTCGCAGTACCTCACGAGATGATCAGAGATCATTTGCAGCATTCTCATAGATTACATTATTCTTGCAAACAGTTTTCAGTTGAATGAAACGGAGAAAAATGAGTGATAACTCTTTACATGTGCTTGCTCCATGAGACAGGCTTGTGCTGCACGACTCTGAACAAACAGCGAATCAGACACAAGAACTGATGGCCTGATGGGTCTGTTCTTATAAATATAATAAAGTGTGTTTCTTCATTATGACTAGCAGCATTTCTTGTCATGTGCCATTCCGAGATGTCTTACATGTCACCCAACTGTTGTGGGTAGGGTAAATTACTCCCGCATGAAATATATTTGGACGAGGAGTTTGCAAACTGGTTTGAGCCTAGTTGCATTTAGCTGGTGGTGGGTGTTATATCACACCCTGGGTGCACATAAAATATAACGAACGTTCATAAAATCGCTTGTAGATAATACTTTTAACAGCTAAGATCAATAGTTATTAGGAAACGAGGCCCAGAACCCTACTGCGCACATGTAAAATCGGATACGCTTTTCTTTTATCTGTTCTTCAAAATATAATCATGTTTCGTCAAACGCAATCTTTGTGTCTAATTTCTTGTAATATATCACTCCGAGAAATCTTACAGGTTGCAAAGTGACTGGTACATCAGCAAAATACTCCACTTGAAAAAATCAGCATTTGGCAGGTATTCATTTCAAACCTTGTTCACCAGGAGTAGGCTGTATGACAAATTCGGAAGAAAGGAAATCAAAACAGTGCCATTGACTTCAAGCTTTGCAATCGCACTCACACTTTCGGCAGAAATATTATCTCTAGAAAGTTTTAAACAATCATATGTTGGTGAATGGTGAGACACCCGGCAGGCCACTTGATTTTTAACAAATAGCAACTTGTGGCTCGCGAGCCATTGGTTCCCGACCCCTGTGATCAGTCCAATCCTAGCTGTAAAACAGTGGCCAATTGGCCTTTACACATTGTCCCTTCCCACCATACCCACCCACATACCTGAGATCAGAGATGATCTTATTATCAGTTTAAGAGGTTAATCAAATTTGCTGTTTGCTAACTACACTCACCTAAAGGATTATTAGGAACACCATACTAATACTGTGTTTGACCCCTTTCGCCTTCAGAACTGCCTTAATTCTACGTGGCATTGATTCAACAAGGTGCTGAAAGCATTCTTTAGAAATGTTGGCCCATATTGATAGGATAGCATCTTGCAGTTGATGGAGATTTGTGGGATGCACATCCAGGGCACGAAGCTCCCGTTCCACCACATCCCAAAGATGCTCTATTGGGTTGAGATCTGGTGACTGTTGGGGCCATTTTAGTACAGTGAACTCATTGTCATGTTCAAGAAACCAATTTGAAATGATTCGAGCTTTGTGACATGGTGCATTATCCTGCTGGAAGTAGCCATCAGAGGATGGGTACATGGTGGCCATAAAGGGATGGACATGGTCAGAAACAATGCTCAGGTAGGCCGTGGCATTTAAACGATGCCCAATTGGCACTAAGGGGCCTAAAGTGTGCCAATAAAACATCCCCCACACCATTACACCACCACCACCAGCCTGCACAGTGGTAACAAGGCATGATGGATCCATGTTCTCATTCTGTTTACGCCAAATTCTGACTCTACCATCTGAATGTCTCAACAGAAATCGAGACTCATCAAACCAGGCAACATTTTTCCAGTCTTCAACTGTCCAATTTTGGTGAGCTCTTGTAAATTGTAGCCTCTTTTTCCTATTTGTAGTGGAGATGAGTGGTACCCGGTGGGGTCTTCTGCTGTTGTAGCCCATCTGCCTCAAGGTTGTGCGTGTTGTGGCTTCACAAATGCTTTGCTGCATACCTCGGTTGTAACAAGTGGTTATTTCAGTCAAAGTTGCTCTTCTATCAGCTTGAATCAGTCAGCCCATTCTCCTCTGACCTCTAGCATCAACAAGGCATTTTCGCTCACAAGACTGCCGCATACTGGATGTTTTTCCCTTTTCACACCATTTTTTGTAAACCCTAGAAATGGTTGTGCGTGAAAATCCCAGTAACTGAGCAGATTGTGAAATACTCAGACCGGCCCGTCTGGCACCAACAACCATGCCACGCTCAAAATTGCTTAAATCACCTTTCTTTCCCATTCTGACATTCAGTTTGGAGTTCAGGAGATTGTCTTGACCAGGACCACACCCCTAAATGCATTGAAGCAACTGCCATGTGATTGGTTGATTAGATAATTGCATTAATGAGAAATTGAACAGGTGTTCCTATTAATCCTTTAGGTGAGTGTATAAATGAACACATGCTTTTATGTTGTATTTAATTAATTTAATGTTGAACAGGTTTAGCTTTTTTTATTAAATTTTTGCTTAAGTTGATAATTGTAATTTTCTTCAATCATCTAATTATTAGGACTCCTAAAATATGTTGCTTGTAATTATTTGCTTGGTACAAGTGTTTGTGTGCACATGATCATGATGGTATCAACTTTGCCTCATTTTGAGCCAGGAAAACCCCTTAGTTACTTATTGCTTTTATAAAATGGTTAATTTTTATTAGAATAAAAATATTAAGGACAGAACCGTTTTTCTTTCTTTTTTTTGCCATCCTTCCGCTAGAATTGATATTGTCCCTGACAGTAAATGGTATGCAACAAGTCAGCTATAAAGCATGGATATTGACCATTCAGCATCCAAGACCATTTACATAACATACACTTTTAGCTGTTTGTTTATCAGTACAGTCATCTGTCAGCCTTGCTTTCTTTCTTAGGGGATCGTCAATAATCAATGTTGATGCATTAGATGAACACACGATGTTGCTGAAGACATCAGTTGACATCGAGACATCAGACAGATCTAGATTTTTGGACAAAACAAATGCAGATGAGGACAACATTCCCAATACTAAAAATTGCAGTGGCCTTGCATTCTTCTTATTATTATCATGTTATAACATTATAGTGCACTTGGACACACCATCATCCAAACAGGCTCTGAGAGTGACATTGCCTTGCAGCAGGAGTTCATTGAATGTCAGCATCAACGTCAGAATAATTTCAGAGAATTGTAATGTTTATGTAGTCAAAAACTATTTAAAATGAATTTAATACATTACAATGCACATAACAAGCTCATGCCTGTAACTTGTATAAGTTCAGACACCTTTACATACTTCTGGGCTCCTCAGCAAAGCACCTTCACTAACATGTTTTTTTTCAATTACCAGCATCTCAATGCCGCTGCTCCGGGGAGGCGACTGTATTTCACCCCTCTCTGTGTAGTATAGCTTGTTTAAAATGCTTAACCATATTAACATTACATATTGTTTATGTATCGAACAACACACACCATGTCCATAAACTTAACACGAAACAACCAAACATGTGAGAGACAACCTGAATGTCCATGAGTGAGAGTGGAACTGAAGGGGAAAAAGATTCACAAAATATACACTCTATATTTGATTGTGTTGGTACATCCCTACAAAATAAATAAAATAAAATAAAAATAAAAATAACATGAAAATCATATTACATAAATACTTAAATTGTATTAATGTTTATCAAACTGATATGTTTAAATAATACAAAAAATAACTTGAAGTTTACTTACCTTGCTTCTCTTCATAGAGAAATTGTGAAGTGAAAAAATGGCAGCTGTCCAGTTTTGCCAACTACTTTTAATGAAAAGTAGCTAAAGCCTGCTAAAAAATTGATGTGATGCGTTAATTAGCATATTCATGATGTCAACGCATCGTATTTCCATTCTGCCTTGTGTGAGCCCTTAACATCTGTTTGCTTCTCTCCTACGTTCTGTGCTCACATACTTTATTTTAATACAGCCAAATTCCCAATAAAGCTGTTGTCATTTACATATTTGTTCTGTTTCTGTTGTCAGACAATGGAACGAGTATGAAATACTGACTGACATGTTCACCAGTAGTCACTTCCAAGCAATTTCCAACCTGCTGCTCTGCACTGCTAAAATCCTGATTTTTAACATAAGTTAAAGACAATGGCTGTGCTGGGATTTCAGCTATATTTACATGTAAAAGGATCACTCAGAGACAAAGTTAGAAGCGACAGAATGTCTTATTTGTTCTCTCACACAGTGCACAGTCTCAGTCTGGGTAACAGTGAGTGATAAGCAAGAAAAATAATGGTGAAATTAAATTGTTTAAATTAAAAAAGGAGGAGCAAACCATAGAGATTATTGATTGGTCCTTGGTAACTTTGTTTGCACATGAGCAGATCATTCATGTCTGTCAGCTGCCATGCAGTCAACTGAATGTGCTGCTCCTCTGTGTCTACTCTGTTCAGTGAATGGCAGACAGAGAGAGGTCTTCTACGGAAAGAAGCTAAGATTTGTCGCTAGGTGCTTTTTAGAAAAAAAAGTCACTAAAGTGGTCTGAAAATTCGCTAAAGTTGGCAACACTGCGGCTGTCCAGACAAGAACTAAACTAAGAAAAGTGGGCATGACAGTGTAAGCAGGCAATAAGCTGAACAACACTAACTACCAACAACACCAACACTTTCATTCTATTTCGTCCAGCAGTGCTAGCTCTTATACAGAAGAGTTTCAACACTCACAAGTAACACCAAGAAATGAACACTCATGCTTTTGCTGTGTATGGTTTTGATGTGAAATATTAGAGGGAACAGTAATATTTGAAGCACATATTAGCATCAGTAATAAAATCCCTTATGTCTTAATGAGGCAGTAGATGGAATGTGTTGTGTTTATTGAACATTAACAACAGATGTTTTTCTAAATTGAAGCAAAAGTAGGCAGGAACTTTAACATTTATTAAGTGTCAAAGTTATCACGAAGAGTCCTTGACACACGTAAAAACTGTACAGTCTCCATTGATCTGAATGACGTATTGATAATCCAACCAATAAAGACATATCTATCTATAAATACCAATCATAAAACACATGTGGATGTACAAAAAATGACATAAAAGCAAAACATTCTGTTCATTCATCTCATTATATTCATGATATTTGGCAGTATGAAGTGACACATTTTAATGTATAAGCCAAATCAAGCATCACATCATTCAACAGCTAATAGTGAATCATACATTCCCATGGTGAAAACCAAGGCATAATTTTGTCAAACTATTTGAAGCGTCATTTGTTGTAGGTTTTCGTCAGGCAATACTGAACGGCAAGGCTTTATGCATAAAACAACATTTTGAGCTAAACCTAACCTAACATGTCACATACAATTAGTTAAATCAGACCTGTGTGATTTTAGTCTTTTCCAGTGGGGAAGTCATTCAGAATAAATATATAACAGAAAGTAATGGATTTTCTCTCTATACTTTAAAAAAACAAAGCATATCATTCAAACCCACGACATGTATATTCATGTTGTCATTACTAAACGTATTCATAAAACATCATAAAGAAATATGTGCATTATTACTGAACGCTGATAGGATATATTATTCTGAGTTAATCACACCACTATTTTTTTTCTGTATTTACATTGTGCTGAATTTATCTAGCCACAAAATAATCACCTTAAGTGAAGGGTACTTCTAAAGAAGAACACAACCATTATAGTTGAAGTAATTAAAAAATAAAATCATAAACATTTGAGACTCTCTGACCTGCACTGCAGTTTGTACAGTAAGATACTGAAACATATCAATCACACAAATGTCACCAACATTAAAAAGACTACCAGCATTCTCATGATTGAGTGATCCAGTCTCAGTGTATTGTTAGTCCTCAAGTGAGCACAATACAGCAGCACCCGATCACATTAGCTGGGTTTACATCCACATATTTTATGCGATCTTGGTTAAAAATGCTGGATGAAACACCAAGATACAAATACAATCTTGAAAATGCACATATACTGTCACTTGAGGTGGATAATTCTTTATTCAATAAGAAGACATGCACATAAACAACAATAAATTCCTAGATTTGCATCAAAAATGTAATGTAAAAAGAAATAATTCACACATAACCAGCAGATCAATATCATCGTATGGCATCTCAAATATTGTTCCAGTTATTGTGAAATGCTGGACACAAAGCCTGTCATTAAAATGATGGTCTACTATTACCTCCCAGAACTGCAAGTAATTCATTACATTGAACAAAAGCACCACAGTGGCTTCAAAAGTGGCTACAACATCCAATTTGTGCCAATATACCCGGAAGTGAAAATGTTCTCATGAACAAATGGGACATAAACACTGCTTTATTTGCAAATTGTTTTTGCAATGTTCACATTTTTTGCATAAATTAAAATTGTTACTTGGATGAAATTCATTAATAACTGCTACATGAACTGCTGCTGAATCAATGACTGTATCAACGACTCTTATGTTGGTAGAACGTTACGCTAGTAAGTCCAATGACATTGGTTCAGTCTCAAGAAACAAACAAACTGATCAAATGTGATCTTGAACACACTGGTTGCTTTGGATAAAAGTCAAATGGATAAATGTAAATGATTCTGTTATGGCTGAGCAAGCTATCCAAAACCCTACAACAGGACAATACTGTTCTGGTGACCATTGACCCCATAGTACACCTTTGAGATGCCCTGGATCGCTCCTTCCACAGACATGACACTGTGACTTCTGCAATGGAGCAATTTACCATAAGTCTCATTGGCACTATGAGACAACTGATTAGAATGTTATGAACAGTTGTTGATGGACCCATGATAAAGAATCTATCAACAGCTGTTCTTCAGAGTCCATTATTACATGAGTAATGCACTTCCTGAACAGTTCTGTAAAAAAAAAAAAGTCTTAGGCCAAATGGTAATAGTTCCCTGTCTGTCGCTCACTTCGACGTCATACCGAAGAAGCGACACTAGGGGTCTCTCTTGAGAGCCGAATATGCCTCTGGTCTATGAAAAAAGGCCAATGAGAAGTTGGCAGACAGTATTTGCATACCCCGCCCCGGACATACGGGTATAAAAGCAGGGAAATACATCGAATACATTCAGAAATTTTCTTCGGAACCGATGGTTGTACTGCAGTGAGCTGCGAGTCACTCAGTCCTGTTCCTCTGATGCTCTCTGCTGTTTGATCTACAGCGCACTGCAGCGGCTTTCTCCTTCCTTGCACAGCAGTGCAATTTGCCCCTGGGTGCTTCGACAGTGCAAGAGCATATTAAAAGAATGATATTTATTTTAAAAGAGCAATACACAGCGGCGTTGAACGTCCTTTTCAGGACGTGTCTTTATAAAGATGCCATTTCCACACCTGTGTAGTTTCTGGATGCGGTGATTTCTCCCCACCTCTCACGGTCATAAAAGCTGCCTCGCGTGCCTGGGCTGCGATCACACGCAGGCAGCATTTTATGAATGGTTCATGTTCTCAGTGTGAGAACATTGTCATGGCAACATTGCGGTCACGGCTTTCTTTTGTCATGAGAGAAAGCCACTTCAGCCACCCCCGTGCCTCGCCTCCTTCCTACGGGATTGGGGCAGGCGCCGCGGGCGATGGAGGCGATTTGGGGATAATGACGGCTTCTGTTCGCCGGGAAAACCCCCTCGAACCACCCGCCTCCCCGGCATGCTTGCTTGCTTCAGAATTAGATGACATCACCGCTGCATCGGAGAGCGTTACATCGGCACCTGATGCTGATGACTCACCTGGGCCGCCACCTTCGGGTTTGCTCGCCCAGCCTGAGTCTGATGCACAGAGGTCCGCTATGCTTTCCCGGGCTACTTGATTGGTCCCGCGGGCATGTGCGCCACTCACAGCCGCGCCCCGGTTCGTTTCTTCCCGGACGTGCATGACGAGTTGAGTAAGCCACGGCTTCCTCGCTCCTCCGCTCTCACTACCCTCGTGGTGGAGTGGTCCCAGACGGCTTCTGCCCTGCACGCCACGGCCCTTCCTGCAACCAACACCAGGCCAAGGCACTTCAAAACTTGCACTTGGGTAGTCCTGTTCTTGATGTGCTGAAGGAACTGCGCTCAATGACCAACCGCGCCGCCCAGACCACGAAGGTCAGAAGCGCCGGCACTCGAACAGGCGATGGCTACCCTTGTGGTCCAGAAACGCAATCTATGGACCAAACCTGGTCGAAATGCGGGAGGTAGACAAGGCACACCTTCTCGAACGCCCCCGTCTCCCAGCTCCATCCATTCGGCGGTGCCGTTGACGACTCCACCCAGCAGTCCTCAGCGGTGAAGCAGACGGAGGCCATTTCACATCCTGCCCTGCCGCAAACCTGCCGCCATGAGCCATGTCCCGTCTGCTCGCCGAGGGCATTCTCCTGCGGCTATGAAACACCCTGCTCCGCCTCAACCCGGGCCCAGCTCCGAGCACCAGCGTCGAGCACACCGCATGAAGCAGACGCCCCCGTCTCAAGGACCCCCTCGAGGACCCGTAAGGCTCCCAGGTGCTCCGGAGACACTCGACCCAGGGACCAAGACGTTAGCTCCGGAGATGGTAAGACCACTCTGTCCCCCGGTGGAGGGCCTGGAGGAGAATGTTTTGTTGAATTTATTTTCACATTCTCAGTAACAGAGCTATTTCCTTTGTCTCTGGGTCACCTGGCCCACAAATGCCTTTCTCACGGCACTTTGCCACCAGATCTCAACAGTCCCAGCATGCTGGACGCAGACCACTCGCCTTCAGCCCCATGACTGTTCCCCAGCTGGCCGGTTCTAACGAGTCTAGAGGACGCCTACGTTGGACCTCCTCCTCAGTCGCTAACCCGCCCCCTGCCGGGTGTGCGGAGCAAGGTAAGTGCTTTGAGTCTTTTCTCAACACCAGAGCCTCGGGACACGTCTTCTCCTCCCGACGGCGCTTTACCTGCTCCGCCCTGCTGTGAAGCCCCAACGGGTATGTAAAAAATAATCATCCCCTTGGTGCCTCTAGCACAGAGTTTGGAAGGGTGGCTCTCACTTCCCAACCCGTCTCGATGGCTGGCCCGGACCATCTGACTCGGTTACGCAATTCCGTTTGCCAGGCCTCCCGCTTCTCCGCAGTACACGGCGAACATGACAAGTCCCTGTGTGCGGAAATCACTACTCTCTTACTCAAAGATGCAATAGAGCCTGTCCCTCCAACCGAGATGAAGAAGGGTCTCTATAGCCCTCACTTCATTGTACCCAAGAAAGGCGGTGGCTTACGACCAATCTTGGACTAGCAAGTTTTCAACCAAGCGTTGCACAAACTCCCATTCAAAATGCTCATGCAGAAACACATTTTAACCTGCATTCGACATCTAGATTGGTTCGCAGCATTAGACCTGAAGGACGCGTACTTCCACATCTCAATTTTGCCTCGACACCGCCCCTTCTTACGGTTCGCGTTGGACGGCCAGGCGTATCGGTACAAAGTCCTCCCCTTCGGCATGCCTCTGTCCCCTCGCGTCTTCACGAAAGTCGCAGAGGCAGTCCTTGCCCCGCTCCGAGAAGCCGGCATCTGCATACTCAATTACCCTGACAACTGGCTCATTCTGGCCCACTCACGAGCATTACTATACGCTCACAGAGACCAGGTGCTCAGGCACCTCAGCCGTTTAGGGCTTCAGGTCAAATGGGAAAAGAGCAAGCTCACCCCGGTCCAGAGCATCTCTTTTCTCGGCATGGAGTTAGACTCAGTCTCAATGTCAGCACGTCTCACCAACGAGCGTGTGCAGTCAGTGTTGAGATGCCTCGCCACTTTCAGGCCGGGCACAATGGTCCCCTTAAAACTTTCCCAGAGGCTCCTGGAGCATATGGCATCCTCCGCGGTGGTCACGCCGCTGGAGTTGATGCATATGAGACCGTTTCAGCACTGGCTTCAGACTCGAGTCCCGAGATGAGCATGGCGCCGCGGCACACACCGTGTGACGATCACCCCCGCCTGCCGCCAAACACTCAAACCCTGGACAGACCTCTGTTTTCTACGGGAAGGAGTACCCTTGCAGCAGGTGTCCCGACGCGTCTTGGTCACGACCGACGCCTCCAGATTGGGTTGGGGCGCCATGTGCAATGGGCACACAGTAGCAGGCCGTTGGAAAGGGGCCCCGCTGCGCTGGCACATCAACTGCCTGAAGTTTCTCCCATTATTTCGAGACAAACATATCCTGATCAGGTCAGACAGCACCACTGTGGTAGCGTACATAAATTGCCACGCCGGCGTACGCTCCCGCCACATGTCACGACTCGCCCTCCTCCTTTGGAGCCAGCAGCGACTCAAGTCGGCAACCTCAATGTGATAACGGGCGCGCTGTCACGACAACGCTTGCCCGGCTTCAACCCCAGTAGGTACAGCTGATTTGGGAACGGTTCGGCAAGCCCAGGTAGACCTGTTTGCCTCCCAAGAGACCTCCCATTGCCCGCTCTGGTATACCCATTCAGAGGCTCCCCTCGGGGCAGATGCACTGGCACACAGCTGGCCTGCAGGGCGGCGCAAGTACGCATTTCCCCCAATGAGCCTTCTTGCACAGGTGCTGTGCAAGGTCAGGGAGGACGACGAACAATTCACCCTTGTGGCTCCTTATTGGCCCACCTGGCCCAGATCTCGTACTCCTCACGACAGCCCCTCCCTGGCGAATTCCCCTGAGGAAAGACCTTCTTACACCCAGACCTTTGGAACCTCCATGTCTGGCCCCTGGACGGGATGCAGAAGATCTAGCTGGTCTACCACCCATGGTCGTAGCCACGATCAACCAAACCAGAGCCCCTTCTACCAGGCAACTTTACGTCCTAAAATGGCACTTGTTCATGAATTGGTGTTCTACCCATGCTGAAGACCCACAGAGGTGCACAGTTAGGTCAGTGCTCTTATTCCTACAGGAGAAGTTGGAAGGGAGGCTGTCCCCTTCCACCTTAAAGGTGTATGTTGCCGCTATTGCAGCTCACCACGACACTGTAGACGGCAAGTCCTTGGGTAAGCACGACCTAATTATCAGGTTCCTAAGAGGCGGCCGGAGGTTGAACCCCTCCCGGCCAAGCCTGTTCCCCTCCTGGGATCTCTCAGTAGGTCCTCCAGAGACCCCCCTTCGAGCTGCTAGAATCAGTTGGCTCAGGGCCCTCTCTCTAAAGATGGCCCTGCTGATCGCGCTCACTTCCATGAAGAGGGTCGGGGACCTGCAGAGCATTTTCTGTTAGTGACACCTGCCTGGAGTTCGGTCCGGCAGACACATATGTAATCCTAAGACCCTGACTGGGCTATGTGCCCAAGGTTTCTACCATGCCTTTTAGAGACCAGGTAGTGAACCTGCAAGCGCTGCCCCGGGAGGAGGCAGACCCAGCCCCTTCATTGCTGTGTCCGGTACGTGCAATACGTGCCTCCTTGGACCACACACGGAGCTTTAGGTGCTCTGAGCAGCTCTTTGTCTGCTTTGGGGGACAGCGGAAAGGGAACGCTTTCCCACTGGGTAGTGGCCAATCACATCCAGGCCAAGCGGGTCCGAGCGCACTCAACAAGGAGTATTGCATCCTCGTGGGCACTGGCTAGAAGCACCTCCCTAGCAGACATTTGTAGAGCAGCGGGTTGGGCAACACCTAATACATTTGCGAGATTTTACAATCTCAGGGTTGAGTCACTCTCGTCCAGTGTTTTCTCAGGTCCGAGCCAGTAGAACTCGGTAACACGCTGACGGCCTGACCGGGTGAATCGCTTGTGCCTGGCACCCTTTCCCTTGGCCGAGGTACAACTGTGCGCCTTCTCTCCCAGGAGATCCCACCCACCTGGGTCCCTGGTCGATTCCTCCCCTTTTGAGTCCGCAGTTCAGTGGAGGAACTTGCCGACCCAGTCCACTATGGGTACCCTAGTCTACCCTGTACTGGAATAGGTGCTCCACAGACCAGGCCTCCTACGCGGACTCCTCCTGTGTGTATTTCCACGGTACGGTCACCTTACGAGCTGACCCGCATCTCCCTTAGGCAGTTTTCGCTGCCCTCCGGTCGCTATGCTGTAGCAACTCCCCCCTCCTGGAGGTGGGATCTACCACTGCGCCACATTCCATATGTTGCCTAAAAAAACCCATGTGATGTATTCACCACCTTTACCTTCCCTTTTGGGCAGGCGTGGCCTCTGCAGGGTCTTTTCCCCCTGAAAGAATAGGAAACTGGGTAAGACCCCCTTCCCTCGATGCGTGTAAGGGCCCCGTCTTTTCTTGCTCTATGCCGAGAATCATGGAGAGAAAAGAGGCCCAGCCAGGCTTGGCAAGCGTCGCCTTGTTCCCCTCTAGGGTAACCAGAAGGATTCCAATGACTTTTTTGGGGCATTGGGGAAGGGTACCCGCAGTCTGACACAGTTGGTCACATGTGCACGAGAAATACCTGCCTGCTCCTGTGTCAGCAGTACACGGCTCAGCGCATGGCGTGATTTAAAGTGGACCCCTAGTGTCGCTTCTTCGACATGACGTCGAAGTGAGCGACACACGGGGAATGAGACGTCGTGTCTTCCCGGCCACGTCGCTGAAATGAACCATTTCCAGCTCCTCAGAAAAATCCTGAATGTATTCGACGTATTTCCCGTATGTCCGGGGCGGGGTATGCAAATACTGTCTGCCAACTTCTCATTGGCCTTTTTTCATAGACCAGAGGCATATTTGGCGCTTAAGAGAGAGTTCTTCGAAGTTCTTCGACACGACGTCTCGTTCCCTCCATCAGGGAACGGAGGTTACATACGTAACTGAGATGTTACAATATATGTCATTTGACAAAGTAACCATAACATCTTAGAAAACATTTCTGGAAAACAAAGGACATGACCTTTTATTATGTTCACTTAATACAATAATGTTGTATTTAGCTTATGATATTTAACTGATTAGATAAATAGTTTAAAAAAACCTCTTTGGTGGCCTCAGACTTCAGCACATTACTGTATGTTCGAAAAACATTGGCTGAATATTTGCTATTAACTACAATAATAAATAGTATTTAGAGTAGCGTTTAGACATAAAAAAGGAAACTTAAAAATCATATGAATGGTTTCACTGTGCTTATTACAGATACAGTAATATAATTGAATACAAACCCATTTGGAGGCTAATTCAAAAAACTACTTTACCTTTAACAGTCATACAAACATCTACAGCGATCAGCCACAACATCACATGCCTAATATTGTGTAGGTCTTCCTCGTGCCACCAAAACAGCACCAACCTGCATCTTAGAATGGCATTCTTTTCACCACAATTGTACAGAGTTGTTATCTGAGTTACCGTAGACTTTGTCAGTTTGAACCAGTCCGGCTATTCTCTGTTGACCCCTCTCATCAACAAGGCGTTTCCGTCCACAGAACTGCCCATTCAGAGTAAATTCTAGAGAATATTGTGCATGGAAATCCCAGGAGATCAGCAGTTACAGAAATAATCAAACCAGCCCTTCTGGTACCAACAATCATGCCACGGTCCAAATCACTGAGATCAAATTATTTTCCCCATTCTGATGGTTGATGGAATCATTAACTGAAGCTCCTGATCCGTATCTGCATGATTGTATGCACTGCACTGCTGCCACATGATTGGCTGATTAGATAATCGCATGGGTGATTGTTGGTGCTAGACGGGCTGGTTTGAATATTTCTGTAACTGCTGATCTCTTGGGATTTTCACACACACCAGTCTCTAGAATTTACTCCAAATGGTGCCAAAAACAAAAAACATCCAGTGAGTGGCAGTTCTGTGGATGGAAATTACTTGTTGATGAGAGAGGTCAACAGGATTGGTCCGACTGATTTGAACCGACGAAGTCTTCAGTAACTCAGATAACAATTATGTACAATTGTGGTGAGAAGAATATCATATTCAGAATGCTATTCTGAGATGCGGGTTGGCGCCGTTTTGGCGGGATGAGGGGGACCTACATAATATTAGGCAGATGATTTTAATGTTGTGGCTGATCGGTTTATATTCACCATATGAGTTCAGGCAATATAAAACATTGAGTAGAGCATGATACAAATATGTGACATGTCTACAATGTTGGAATATTAACTAACGCTTAACTAAGATAAAGAATAATCATATTTGCAAACATTGTTTTCCCCGAACTGATGAAATCACCTCTGCAAATGAGAAAGTGAGACCCTGTTTTGAAGAATTGGTAATTAATATTGTTTATAAATCACATTCCTTGTCCTGTATTTATGGTGTAGTGTATGGTACACTTTTAAAGTGACACGTGAATCTCCTCATGCTCCTCATGCCCAAATTATCTTCATGATCAGCCTGTATACATGAGGGAGACTAGTCTTTGATCATCCAGAACTATACAGAACACTTGAGATACATCCATTTTCAAAGCAGGCCATCAAGCACCTTATGTCTGTCAGTTCTGCTGAATACCTTCAGATTCCTCGAGGCAAAATAAAAGTCAAGATACAGTTACAGCGAATGATACAGTATAAATATGGGAAGGTAGAAGCACATCTGAATCATGATTGTCAGTCAGTACTGACATTGTCAATAAATAGTCATTTTAAGTCCAGTACTGGGTGTATTCAGACACAAAGTGAACTAATTTTTGCCATTTTTTAATACTGTTATCTTATTAAAGTTCAGCCAGAATGGAGATTGTCCTGATTCGGTGATCTGGAATTCAACATCGGACTGTGGCATTTCAACAAAGAGCATGTAGCTTCCGTGAGTCGAGTGATCTGGCGGGGATGATGGGTAATATGGAGCTAAACACCTGCTCGGACTCACACCTGCTCAACACAAACACAGCAGTTTAAGGAACAACAAAAATATAGACAATTAGAAAAACCCTGTCAATGCTAAATGCAAAATAATCAATGCACAGCTAGAATGACATGCTTTACAGCAGACAGGACATCCTTTACACAAATTTACCATGGTAACTGTTCAATTGATCGTGGAACTGAAAAAGCATAAATATGGAATCAACTTTAAAAAAATGATAAAAAAAATTCTCAAAGCATATTGATTCCTTTTTTTTTGATAGTGGTGGTTTATACCAAGAAAGCACAGTTTTATTATCACAACAATAACTGTGGGAAGTATGGAATTTTGGCAGAATTTACCATGGTAATTTTTTTGTTATGGATAATTCACACATGACCAGACATAGTCATGACAAAATTAAAGCAGACACACTACATTCAATCATACTATGATTCTAAGCAATTTTAAATATTTTTCCCAACTATGCTACAAGCCAAACCAATATCAGTTGAGGCAATTCATTTGTTGCAATAAAATTCACAAAGTTGCCATGGCATCAATTAACTTCAATTTATTTAAGTATCTAAATGTCTTACATACTCATGTTTAAGTATGAGTATTTTTTAGATTATTATCAGATTCGGAATTTAAATTTCTCATAAAGAGGCCTTATTGATTTATTCTAGTGGCATTTCAAAGTCATTGCCATGGCAGCTTGTAAAAAGGCTAATTGTACATAAAATGCTAACAGATATACCTTTATCATTTTCATACCAAGTCCATATAAAATGGCCCTCTTTCTCAAGATGATATCTATCAATGAATCTGCAAATTCAAGAGCAAACTTCACCGTTTGTCAGTGAAGCATTGGGGATTTCACCACAGTGTGTAAATACGACAAGGAGGTTTTAACCAACATACACAATATACATTGTAGAGTACTATAAAACTAGACAAAATCAGAATTTTAGACATGTGGCATTTAACAAAATTGGGGGAAAAGCGGCTTATTTTTAGGGCCAAATCACTGAAAGTGCGGAGACCCTATAATTCTTCTAAGGATTATTAGGGCCCCAAGCACTAAAAGTGCAGAGGCCCCTATTGTTCTTCTAAGGATTCTTTTTCCTCTTCTTCTTTTCAAGGTTTTCAGTACTTTTGGGGTACTTAACATGTGTGAAAACTCTTAAATGTTTGCAGACACATCAGAATCATTGGCCATTAGGGCTGGGCAAAGTTGCAGGGGGTCTCTGTAGCACCACCTAGAAGATGAGCATGTTCAGGGGGCTCTATAGCACATCCCTTTTGAGCTACCCTCACCAAACTTTGTAAACATATAGATCTCATCAAGCTGGACAACTTTCGTGCTGACAGTTATAAGCTCAGCCCAACAGGAAGTCAGACAGAATTTCATGTTACATTTACCAAATGTGGGCAACACAATGCCAAGACATTGACGATGCTAAATTGTGAACTGATTTTTGATATGTCAATAGGTGTTGCTAGTTTTTGTTGCCATCAACAAATGGGAAAAAGAAGTGTCTCATATCTTCTGCGTGCATCGTGTGATTTACATAAAAATGTAGCCGTATATTTGGCCTTGGGGGCTGATCACATTGATGTGGCTATTGTGGGTCACGTTCGTAGTGCCACCAACTGGCAGAAATAATGTCAAGACAGTACAGATTTCAAATTCTGAAGGGATTGCAATGGCAATGCATTAAATGTCATTATTCTTTTTATGTATATTCACATGTTTTTGAGGTACTTGACATGCTTGAATTTACATGATATTTTGCACACACGGAGTTGTCGGTCATTAGGCTTGGGCAAAAGTTAACACATGGGCGTGGCTGGGGAGCTCTGTAGCACCAACTTTTGACAAAAGAGCTTCTCCCTTAGAGATAGGGTGAGGAGCTCAGTCATCCGTGAGGAGCTCGGAGTAGAGCCGCTGCTCCTTTGTGTGGAAAGGAGTCTGTTGAGGTGGTTTGGGCATCTGGTAAGGATGCCCCTGGTCACCTCCCTAGGGAGGTGTTTCAGGCACGTCCAACTGGGAGGAGGCCTCGGGAAAGACCCAGGACTAGGTGGAGAGATTACATCTCCACACTTGCCTGGGAATGCCTCGGGGTCCCCCAGTCAGAGCTGGTTAATGTGGCTCGGGATAGGGAAGTTTGGGGCCCCCTGCTGGAGCTGCTGCCCCTGCGACCCGACTTCGGATAAGCGGATGAAGATGGATGGATGGATGGATATTTTATATCTTAAATAGTGTTGCCATGCAAACACATTAATTGTAATTATTCTTTTATTCCTATATTTTGGTTGTAAACTTAAATGGTTGTAACTCATGAATGTTAAGGAGTTCAGACCTAAGCCTGGTCTCTTTTTAAAGAAGAAAGCAGTTTATTGTGCAAGTGAAAACAGTTTTTAAAGTGAAATGAATGTTATAGAAGTTTAAGTTTATTGTAAAGAAAATGTACTGCACAAACTGTATTATACAAATAAATATACCAAAAATATCAACATAAAAAGTAAAAATATATGAGAATCAAGGCAAAATGCCTAACCCAGATCTGATCCAAATATTAGGTAGATATATATAAAAAAATTACCTTTTGGTGGCAGTTTTTATTCAGATGCTGTACCAAAAATGTCCAATAGAGGACAGCCAAGCTTCATTGGTGAGTGATTCCCAAAAGACCACATATGCACAATTATCTGAGTAAACTCACAGGGATTGGCATAAAAACACAATATGAATTTGAGAACATTACCAAGAAAAGATCAGTTATATGAAAGCTTTTTCTAAGGACAGGACATACAATGCCATAAAGTTAGGTCAGTAAGATATAAAGTTTGGGATCTAAACAAAACTAACATTTTATTACGCAACATTATATAAGAC
The DNA here is from genome assembly GCA_032164185.1 of Moxostoma hubbsi. Lineage (NCBI taxonomy): Eukaryota > Metazoa > Chordata > Actinopteri > Cypriniformes > Catostomidae > Moxostoma > Moxostoma hubbsi. The sequence goes on along the minus strand of JAVLUX010000025.1, from coordinate 40,273,919 downwards.
GTTTACAAGATTAGAAATATTACAATAACTTCTAAAATAATTGGTTACAATGCAAGTGTTTTTTCTGCCATAAATTATACAAAAGAATTCCTCTGTATCGCTTGAAATGATCACATGGTTGATGTCACTTTCTAAACTGAGAAAGGCCAGCCCATGTAACCATGGTAAACTCACACTATTGCCTAAACAGAATGAAGATTTATTGTATTAATATATTATTTAATAAGATTAACAAGTAAAGCCCAATGCCCAGTTGCATAAAACAGAAGTTTTTCCCTTAAGTATATCACTTAAAGTGTGATTTTGAATAGCTGCCGAAATGACATGAGGGTGTTGCATATAATCCATTATAAACTTCTCTTAGCTAAGGGAAACCGTTAAGGGATTTACTACAGTAAGCAAGGTTCCCTTTACAAAAAGCTTCACTATGATGCTGCGCTGAAGAGTGCTTTGGGAACAGGTCTCAGTTGTGAATATGTATACAACATGTCAATGAACATTGACCGGAATTAAGGGGAATGGGAGGGTCGTCTCGAGTTTATGGCTGTATTTCTGGCCCTGAAATACTTCCTCCAGAGGCTGCCGTGTCTTGGTGCGGGTGGACAACACAACAGCAGTCTCCTATATAAATCGTCAAGGAGGTCTACGTTCACACCAGCTGAATTCCCTGGCATGTCGGATTCTCCTTTGGGCCCGGGGTAAATTCCTGTCACTCAGGACAGTTTATATCCCTGGATGCCTGAATCTGGGAGCAGATTTACTGTCCAGACAGAGGAGTGAAACTCCACCCCGAGGTAGTAGAGCAAATCTGGGGGAGATTTTACAGGGCAGAAGTGGACCTCTTCGACTCTTCTCAGACAGCACAATGTCCCCTCTACTTTTCTCTGAGTCACCCAGAATGGCCCAGAATGCGTCTGTCTGTTTCTCTGCTCCCGGGAGTCTTGGCCAGAGTCCGTGCTGGCCGAACAGGGTATGGTAAATGGTCTGCACTTATATAGCGCATTTTTCTAACCTCAGAGGTTACCAAAGCGCTTTACACTGTGTCCCATTCACACACACACACACACACACACACACACACACACACACACACACACACACACACACACACACACACACACACACACACACACACACACACACACACACACACACACACACACACACACACACACACACACACACACAGCCTGCCATCAGGAGCAACTTGGGGTTCAGTGTCTTGCCCAAGGACACTTTGGCACGTGGAGTCGTATGGGCCGGGATTTGAACCACCAACCCTGCGGTTAGTGGCCAACCCGCTCTACCAACTGAGCCACAGCCCCAGGGTATGGTTCTCGGAGATAATGTCTCTCCTTGACGGCTCACCTTCGGTGATTCCGGACAGGAGGGACCTTTTGTCTCAGGTACAGAGGAAAATATTTAATCCCCGGCCCGAGTTGTGGAACCTTCACAATTGGCCCCTAAAGGGTACCAACTGGGGGACACAGGTGAAACGACCACCTGCTGTTGTAGACACGATCAACCAAGCCAGAGCCCCTTCTACCAGGCATCTTTACACCCTGAAGTGGCACTTGTTTGCAGATTGGTGTTCTTCCTGGGCTGAAGACCCACAGAGGTGTGCAGTTAGGTCAGTGCTCCTATTCCTACAGGAGAGGCTGGAGGGGAGGCTGTCCCCTTCCACCCTAAAGGTGTATGTCGCCGCTATCGCGGCCCACCGCAACACTGTAGACGGCAAGTCTCTGGGTAAGCATGACTTAATCATTAGGTTCCTAAGAGGCGCCCGGAGGGTAAATCCCTCCTGGCCAAGCCTGTTCCCCTCCTGGGATCTCTCAGTGGTCCTCGCCGGCCTCCGAAGATCTTCCTTCGAGCAGCTAGAATCAGTTGGACTCAGGGCCCTCTCTCTTAAAACGGCCCTGCTGATCGCGTTCGCCTCCATCAAGAGGGTCGGGGACCTGCAAGCTTTCTCTGTCAGCGACACTTGCCTTGGGTTCGGTCCGGCAGACACATATGTGATCCTAAGACCGCGACCGGGCTACGTGCTCAAGGTTCCTACCACGCCCTTTAGAGACCATGTAGTGAACCTGCAAGCGCTGCCCCGGGAGGAGGCAGACCCAGCCCTTTCATTGCTGTGTCCGGTACGTGCTTTACGTATCTACTTGGACCGCACGCAGAGCTCTAGACGTTCTGAACAGCTCTTTGTCTGCTTTGGTGGACAGTGGAAAGGGAACGCTGTCTCCAAACAGAGGCTTTCCCACTGGGTCGTCGATGCCATCTCATTGGCTTATCAAAACCCATGTGATGTATTCACCACTTTTTCCTCCCCCTCTGGGTAGGTGTGGTCTTCGCAGGGTCTTTTTCTCCTGAAAAATTATAATTGGGTAAGACCCCCTTCCCTTGATGCGTGTAAGGGCCCCGCCCGTTCTTGCTCTATGCGAGAAACATAGAGAGAAGAGAGGCCCGGCCAGGCTCGGCCCGTTCCCAGGTTGGCAAGCGTCGCCTTGTTCCCCTGTCCAGGGTAACTAGAAGGATTCCGACAACTTTTAATGGGGCATTGGGGAAGGGTACGTGCGGTCTGACACAGCTGGTCGCATTTGCACGTGAGAATACCTGCCTGCTCTTGTATCAGAAGTTCACGTACATGGCTCAGCGCATGGCACGATTAAAATTGGACCCCTAGTGTCGCTTGTGAGCGACAGACGGGGAACATCTAGGTTACATATGTAACCCCCATTCCCCGATGGAGAGAACGAGACGTTGTGTCCTCCCTGCCACATCGCTGAGCCAAGCCACTGTAGTGGCTGGACCATTTCCGGCTCCTCAGAAAAATCCTGAATGAACACAGCGTATTTGCTCGCCTAAATACCCGTATGTCTGGGGGCGGGGTATGCAAATACTCTCTGCCAACTTCTCATTGGCCATTTTTCATAGATCAGAGGTATATTCGGCACTCAATTTGGCACTTCTTCGACACACGTCTCGTACCCTCCATCGGGGAACGGGGGTTACATACGTTACCTAGACGTTTTCTCTAATTATAATGCTTGGTGTATTGTGATTCATAACATGGATATATTATATTTTATTCCTTTGTTTTTCATTCATCAGTATTGCTCAGCATCTCCTGACTTGTTGTAAACAAAGACTGAGATTTATTGTGTGCGTTTGTGGGCAGGTTATGTAGTAATGTTGACACCATTAGATGTTTGGAATATTTGGAAAAGCTGACCGATATTTAGTTTTCCCTGTAAGAGTGCTCTAGCTTGGTCAGCATGATGGAAAGGGTTGTGCATCAGTGTGTGGTAACTAACCAATATATATTGGCTAGTTTTAAAAATGGGGCAAGTATTTGGACATGTCCCGCCCCCACTTCCTGTTTCAGTAGGAAATACGTTAAAACAATAACTCCAACCTTGCTTGTCAAGGCACTTCAGGGCGACATTAAGGGAAACTGAAAGGGATTATGACATTTTAATTATAAACCTCTTAAATAACACTTACTGTTTTTTTTTCTGCAACTCCTTAATTTTAAAAGAAGCTTTAGGGTGTTCTTAAAGTAAAATTACACTTAAGGTGCTTTATGCAAACTGGCCCAAGTATTTTAAGTTCATATGTGGCGTTGTTTCTGTGACAGGCCCAAAGCTCCGACACTGGGTGTGGTGTATGTCAGCGTCTGAATTCACTCACACATTTAGTTCACTAACTGCTGAAATATAGTGCACTCACTGACATTCACTATTTAGGAAACAGTGAATGAGTGAACGATTTCCGACACAGCAATCGATTTTGATAGCATAAAAATTTATTAGTATCAATATTTTATTGAAATGAGACATTTTTAATTACATGACAACATAAAAATAGAGAATCAGTCTGGGTTTTTCCCCATGTACCCCCTATTTTCGATGATTTGAATGGTTGAGTTCATTTTCATCAGTGGACCGCTGGTACGGGCTGGTACGGTCTGGGGAGAAGTGAAATAATAGCTGTCAGTGGGACAGTTCTCACTTCTCGTAGTGGATCAGCAGCTACAAGATCAAAGGCAAATATTGCATGATTCACGTTCAAGTGCTTTGTTGTTAATAAAGGGATGTAATTTAAATTCTGTTGCTTTTAAGTGAAAATAAATATGATGAACAAAACACTCAATGTACCTGCTATTTAACCCCCCCCCCCCCCCCCATAAGACGTGTCTTTCCATACATTTTTAGTTTAATAAAGACACATATTTGAGATATTTCAGAAATATGATACAATCACATATCCCATACAGAGATTGCACTGTCAGAATGTTGGGAATATTCTCATATAATTTATACACATAAAAACATGATATTATAGACAAAGTGAACAAAACATCGTTGTTTAAGCCAATGTCATCAGCAAAAAATTTCCCATCGTGCTTGCAGTTCACTCAACTCAGAAAAAGCAACTGCAATGCCTGTCTGCTACAACTGCGGCTGCCTCACACTCGCGGGAATATTTTTGACATACCTGGTCATGATATCATGAAGTCGGACAGATTTCTAACCGGCATGCACCTGTCTGTGACTACCGGTGATCGGTTTTGTGCAGAACTTGCTCATCTCAAATGAGCCTAATGAAATGCATGATGTTTTTTCTTTAATAATTGGATTGGATAATAAGCAGAGAACATGAAACATAAGTTGCCTACCGTCCCTCACATGTCACATGTAAAAATGCACACTTTTTACAGTTTAAAAATATGTTTTTCACTGTAATGTTTTCATTGACTGCAGAAGATGAAAGCTGAGTGTTTAAGCTTTAATTTGATACCAAGTATTTGAACATTGGTAAAGTTTTGGATATAAAACAAAGCTTTTGATTTAGCCACACTCAAACGGCCCGACTGTTAGGCAGTGACAGTTAACAGGTTTAAAATGGGCTTCTGTAGCACCCCCATTATAACCTACAGTCACAAAATTAGTACATATTCAGTTCTCATCAAGCCGGACAACTTTTAGGTTACTCAAGTCAAGTCAAGTCAATTTTATTTGTATAGCGCCTTTCACAACACACATCGTTTCAAAGCAGCTTTACAGAAGTTCAGCATTAACAGATGATAAAAATGTAATGTCTATAAAGTCGATAAATCATCATCCTTGTGCAGGGCTCCAAACTGCGACTAAAAATGGTCGCATTTGTGACCAAATAAATTTATTTGTGAGTGTAATTTCTGTCAAGGTCGCCATTGGCGACAGTAAAAGTTTACTCCCTTTGATTTTAAAATTTGCATTACATTTCCCGAGATACATTACAAAAGTTTATATCAAAGAAATAGTTACTAATAACTATAATGATGAAACATTTGTCCATAACAATGCTAGAGGTTAAAATTACTCTTACAACAGACTTTAAAACAGTCCTCTTCTATTTACCCAAAATGCTTCAAAATTGTAGAGAATAATGTCAAATTCCAAATGCATGTGTCCACCTTGCATTGTTTTCCAAAAGCCACCGAATGGGAATGGAACCATGGCTTGTCCATCGCTGCTTGCAGCTATATTATAGATTTGTATTTAACAGCAAATATTATGTCCTACATTTTTTAGAGGTGAAATTAACTGTAAATATTCAGATTATAAAATTACAATTGAAGAAGAAATTCTATATTCAATTCAATATTCCAAAATTCAAAACGTAGAAATTCAGATCTTACAGAAGTAGGCAAGAGGTCAAGCTTCTGTTTTCCACAGGGAAAAGTAGAGGTTTTCTGAAGAGTGAAGTTGCACAGGCTACACCCCATGTCAATAATTTCATCATTTGTGCTCGCTCTGTTCTGGTTTGTGCCATGTTTTGTATCGTTAAAGCATGTATTATTGGCAAAGGCTTCATCTTTCACTAGGGGTGTAAATCGGACGTTTTATCACGATACGATCTTGAATCCATTCTCTTGGCCTGTGACCCGATATTTGCAGATATGTCAAAGTCTGCCATGAAACTATTCGATTCAGGGGCCTGCGATCAATATTCAGATATTATGTGCCTATTTTACACAATCAATGAAAACACATTTTGCCCTTAAATGCAACCAAAATATAATTTGATTATTTTATGAAGATATACTCACTGGGACATCCACAACAAAATAAGGTACCTCATATGTTGAAAAAAATTATACAAATAAATAATATAAAAAATTTAAATCACACACAGGTGATCATCACTCATTTGATGAAAGCTAATTTTTTAGTTTAGTCCGATTCATAATACTTACATACCCATGACTTGTTTCAAACTATCCATGATATCCGTGGTTCCCTTTACAAAAAGCTTCACTATGATGCTGCGCTTTGCTAAGCACTTTGGGAACAATCCTAGTTGTGAACGAGCTGTGAATATGTGTGTAACACGTCAATGAACATTGACCGGAATTTATAGCCTCGGCTGATGTAGTCATTAGGCGCACCTGTGGCCAGGCTATAAATGGATGCGTCACCAGGTGTCGTCAGATCCTCTTTTTTCAGAGCGATTCTGTGTGTGTGTGTTTTACAAACCCTGTCAAAACTTTCTTTCCTCTGCTAGGAATTAGAATTTGTGAAGCAGTGTGAAGTTAACCTTTTCTCCTTTCTGTTCTGTCTAGAAAATATATATATATTTTTTAAAAGAAAGAGAGAATGACTGAAAACCATAAACAATGCGTGTTCCTCTGTTCTCACTCTAAAGCTGAAGAGCAACAGTTTTGCTCTGTTTGGGTGGGGCTCTCATATGGATCTGGCTGAGGAGCGAGAGACGGGTTCATCCCTTTCGCTCGCTCTCTCCCCAGATCCAGCTGATCCTCGTAAGCTTGAAGCACGCCTCGGCGCCTCTTCGGTTCATGAGGACACTGAACCTCTGTAAATCCCGCGCATAATAATAAAGCGGCTGTGGAATTAAGAGACAAATGCGAGCATTACGATCTGCATTTGGGCAAAATGCTTCGCGCTCGCCTCGCTTACTTCCGGGAGTTAATGCCCACATTTAATTCGTGGGGCTCTCGCATGGATCTGGCTGAGGAGTGAGAGACGGGTTCATTCCTTTCCCTCGCTCTCTCCCCAGACCCAGCTGGTCCTTCCCGTGATCTCGAAGCGCACTTTGGCACCTAACAATAGACCCTCCCCCAAACGCTCCAAACTAGAAGACAAATTTCTGTCTGGTGGCCAAAATAATTAAATAAATAAAAGAGGGAATGGAACTCTATATCAGTCCCTTCCTTTCTTCTATGACCTCCATAACAAGTATTTTCCTTGTCGTGGGTGCTGAAGCTCGGGGGAATTCGGTGAAGAGACACCTGCAGGTTTTCTCTCGCCTGGCTCGGCATCATCGCTAAAGAGACCTACTCTCCCCACAAAGCTGTGCAGGACCACCTCCACGCTTGTGGGGAAAGCTTATCAGGCAGCAGGTCATGCTGGTGTTGCCCTGCACACTATGGCAGTGTTACAAGCGCACTAGGCTAAATATGTAAGGACCTGAGTGTGGGCCCCTCACTCAGGGGGAGGGGCCGTCGGCCACCCAGCCCCGGTCCTTCTAGATTGGAGGCTCTCTCCCCCTCGTAAAGACCGGGGTCCAGTTCGTCACCCTCAGCAGCCCCCAATGCTCATGGGCAAAGCTTATGGCCGTGATCACGCCTCATGGGCGTGATTTCTAAGAGAAAGAAACCCTGACGGTCTTGTACCCAGCCTTGTGGGGGTAGTTCCCCTCGGGACGGGGCGCGTGTATCATCCACTTCGGTCCTCCCGATACCCTCATGAAACCTCTTCACTTCCGCCGCCTTTGGTGTTTCGGGTGATAGAGGTTTCCAACAAAGAGTTGGGTGTACCGTTGCTTCCTGCCTTGATCCAGGACGCAGAACACTCAACATCCCCTCAACAAGAAGTGTCAGAAATAATACCCATCTCAGAGAACCTGGCAGCGTGGAAGCTTCTGCCAGGTATTTCTACTATGTGGGTTCTAGAAACTGTAGAAAGAGGCTACAGAATTAAATTTGCTCGCCATCCTCCCCGTTTCAACGGCGTGGTTCCCACTACCGTTAAACCGGGACAGGCATGTCTACTGTGGAAAGAACTGCAACATCTCTTGGTCAAAGGGGCCATAGAACATGTTCCCCTTCCAGAGAAAGAGTCAGGATATTACAGCAGATACTTCCTGGTTCCCAAGAAGGGGGGGGGGGCGTCCGATTCTAGATCATCGAGGCTTGAACCGCTCGGTGTTCAAGTCCTAGATGCTGACTATCGATGCATATCTTCATATAGAGCCACAGCACAGGAAGTTCCTGAGGTTCGCTTTTGGGGGCAAAGCATTCCAGAATCGAGTTCTTCCATTTGGCCTAGCCCTATTAACCCGCACATTCAGGAAATGCATGGATGCACCACTGGCTCCTCTGCGACTCCAGGGCATCCGCATTCTGAATTATATAGACGACTGGCTGATCCTAGTGCAGTTCCGAGAACTGGCAGTTCAGCACAGGGATATCGTCTTGACTCATCTGGGGGTTATATGGAATTCGGTCACAATACAGGCACCCTGAGCAAGGTCAGGCTAGGTCGAGGTTGCACTGCTCGTCAGTATCATTGAATACTAGGTCTCATAGCGTTGGTGTCTGCGGTGATCCCTTTATTTATTTATTTTATTTTATTTTATTTATCCTTTATTTTACCAGGTGATGTCCCATTGAGATATTCAAATCTCTTTTACAAGGGAGCCCTGGGGCAACAATTGCACAAAATTTCACAGAATCACAGTAACAAACACAACAAACAAAACAGATTTACAGTACATATAAAACAATTTAAGAATAACATAAAGGGGTCATTGAAAACATGTGCATTGTTCAAATTTGGTACATTTAAGTAACTGTTTAAAATGTTTAAAATGAAGGTCCCTTTGGACCTTCTGCACATAAGACCGCTTCAGCTGTGGCTAGAAGCCAGGGGGTTTTATCCGAGGGCCGGTCCCCTAAGGCAAATAAGGGTTACGCGCCATGTGCTTCGTTCCCTTTCTATGTGGTTCAGACCCCGGTTCTTACCTTGGGTCCCACTCTAGGTGCGTCTTTTCGTCGCAGGCTGCTAATGACAGACGCCTCCCTGACGGGCTGGGTAGCGGCCTTAAGTGGTCGTCTGGCTTAAAGGGATAGGAGGGTCGTCAGTTCGGTCTTGGTGCGGGTGGGCAATACAGCGGTAGCCTCTTACGTAAACCATCGGGGGGATCAACGTTCACGTCAGTTGAATTTCTGGCACGTTGGATCCTCCTTGGGGCCCAGGGCAGCTCCTGTCACACAGGACAATTTCATCCCTGGATGCCCGTGTGTGTGGGAGCAGATTTACTCTGAGGTAGTGAACAAATCTGGGTGAGATTTCACAGGGCAGAAGAGGACCTCTTTGCCTCTATGATAGCGCAATGTCTCCTCTACTTCTCCCTAAGTCACCCAGCCCCACTGGGTCTGGACTTAAAGGCACATACATGACCCTGAATGTGTCTGTATGCGTTTTTGTCCCCCGGTTTTTCTGCTCCCGGGAGTCTTGGCAAGGTTCGCCAGCAAGGGTCTTGCCTCCTTCTAATGGCGCTGCGCTGGCCGAACAGGATATGTTTCTCGAATACCTATCCTCAACAGCTCGCCTTGGGCGATTCCGAACAGGGAGGACCTTCTCATCACTGGCCCGAATTGTGAAACCTTTCATGCTTGGCCCCTAAGGGTACCAACTGAGGTTCACAGGGCTTTCTCTTGAGGTTATCGAGACCATTTCAAGTGCTATGGCTCCCTCCACTTGGAACTGATCTGGGTAGATTTTACAGGGCAGAAGAGGACCTCTTCATTTAGGGGTGCCCCCTCATAGGGTAAGACCCCCTTTTTAGACATCTAGAGTCAGCGTTTGGTAGACTTCTGACTCTCAAGATGGTTTTACTTATGGCAATTATATCTCTAAGAGATAAAAGTTATTTTCTAAGCCCTCTGCTCCCTGCCGTTTGTAACGCCGGAGCAGCTAAGACTTCTCAGACTTTGTCCAGTCTGTGCCCTTCAGAATTATATCCACCGCTTTTGCTAGTGGCATAAAGTCAGGGCAGCAATTCTTCACTTGGAAGCCATGACCGGGGGGTGGTCAACTCCTGGAATTCTATGTCACTTTGGGTGAGAGACATTATTGCCCGGGCCTACAAGGCACGCGGTCAAGCTTCGCCAGTAGGTTTTAGGGCGCATTCTACCGGAGGGCTCTCCTCCTCTAAAGCCTTGGCTAGAGGTCTCCCTCTGCAGCATGTTTGTGATGCGGCAGGCTGGTCTTCTCCGCACACATTCATCTGGTTTTATGGTCATGTTACTAGATGTTCATGCTACCCCGGGCTCTTGTGCCCTTGGGTCGACATCTACGCTCATGTCTAAGCAAGTTCGTGATGCGGCAGGCTGGTCCTCTCCGCATACATTCTCAGATTTTATGGCTTAAATCTTTCATGCCTGAACAAGTTTGTGATGCGGCAGGCTGGTCCTCTCCACACACATTGTTCAGGCTCTATGGTTTGGATGTTCATGCTACTGCGGGCTCTTACGCCCCTGAGTCGACATCTACGCTCATGTCTAAGCAAGTTTGTGATGCGGCAGGCTGGTCCTCTCCGCACACATTCTCAGATCTTATGGCTTAAATCTTTCATGCCTGAACAAGTTTGTGATGTGGCAGGCTGGTCCTCTCCACACACATTCATTAGACTTTTATAGTTTGGATGTTCTTGCCACTCCGGCCCCTTATGCCCATGAGTCGACATCTCGAGCTCATGTCTGGTCAAGTTTGTGATGTGGCGTGCTGGTCCTCTCCGCACACATTCATCAAATTTTATGGGTTAGATGTTTTGCTACTCTGGACTCTTACGTCCTTGAGTCGACATCTCAAGCTCATGTCTGAGGCCTCTCGTGTTCTTGTGAGCACACTTCACAACCGTAGGGGTCCGGACAGCCCCAGTGCGGTGGCGTCGGTATTGTGTTCCCAAAGCGCTTAGCAAAGTGCAGCATCATAGTGAAGCTTTTTGTAAAGGGAACGTCTCGGGTTACGTGTGTAACCCTTGTTCAGCATCTCGTTCCGCTTTTTTCAGGGAACAAGGGTTACACATGTAACCAGAGACGTTTTCTTGGCTACAAATTCCACAGTTGTAATGAAAATTTCTGTTACAGTTAAATGGATAAATGTAAGTAAGGGTGTAGATGTGTAAAGTCTTCTAACTGATGCTGGAGCTGAGCAGGTTCCCTCATTAGTGCTGTTCAGAATGTCAGCATTGTCAAGACGTTTCACATGGTTGAACTTCTCCATGTCACATTAAAATAGAAAATTCTCATGTAAAATTTAAATGGTTCGCATGCACAATGATATCAATGGAAGCCCAAATTAATTGTGCGTGTGAGCATTTGGCTTCAAAGAATGTGTCCCACATGAAAATCCTATTTAGTGTTCATAAAGTCAAATGAATGTAATAAGGTTGATTCATCGCCTGAAGGAAATGCATACAAACTTGGCTGACATGAGAGTTTTAAAATAAAGGTACATCTTAAATAAATATTTACGCATTGTATAGATAACATTGGATCGTTGGTCATTGGATCAATGCATCAATCCAGATCGATGGATCATTACACCACTATCTAGCACCCCATCAAACTCCAAATGTAACAATGAAAACTGTCTGTGTTTGTACTGAAAATTATTGTGACATTGCTGAACAAAGTACATCATGTTTATAACGATTAATTATTCAGAAGTTTTTTTCACAAGTAAACCACAGTAAGCCACAGTATTCAGCTCTGAATTTGCTTTTATTCATTTTATTTTAGCTAGAAGCTTGCTTTACTTGCGTTGACGGCGTTTGTATAATTTATAGGCCTATATGGCAGCTAAAGTTCAAAATATTTGTTTGAAATTTCAGCACAATATTTGAAAACTTCTTAGAGGCCGTTAACATTGGGGAATGCATTGGGAATGCACTAAAATCAGAGGCAATGCCACGAAAAGAGCAAAACTTTTAACAGTTTAGGTTCTTGACATGGCATCTTTAAATACGAAAAAGGTGTCAAAGACGAGTCTGAAACGTAATTTTCCCAATTAAAGGAATGCAATGCATGAATGAATGCAATAATGTAAACAATCTCAAGTTGTGTTGTCTATTTTCATTTGTTAATATGAATTTCTAGCATTGTCACCCCATTATACTTGAAAGATGTTTATCTTGAGCACTGTGTTCTGGGAAACAGGACTGCATGTCTGTGTTAAAAGGCGTGTCAAACTGTGCTTGAGATTAAAGAAAAGTGTACTTAATATAAATAATAAAGAAATGGTTAGCATAGACATTAAAATTAGGGGCCAAGCACCGAAGGTGCGGAGGCTCCTATTGTATCTGTTCCGGTTCTTATTAGGGGCCAAGCACCGAAGGTGCGGAGGCACCTATTGTATCTGTTCCGGTTCTTATTATTAGGGGCCAAGCACCGAAGGTGCGGAGGCACCTATTGTATCTGTTTCGGTTCTTATTAGGGGCCAAGCACCGAAGGTGCGGAGGCACCTATTGTATCTGTTTCGGTTCTTATTAGGGGCCAAGCACCGAAGGTGCGGAGGCACCTATTGTATCTGTTCCGGTTCTTATTATTAGGGGCCAAGCACCGAAGGTGCGGAGGCACCTATTGTATCTGTTCCGGTTCTTATTATTATTATTAGGGGCCAAGCACCGAAGGTGCGGAGGCACCTATTGTATCTGTTCCGGTTCTTATTATTAGGGGCCAAGCACCGAAGGTGCGGAGGCACCTATTGTATCTGTTCCGGTTCTTATTAGGGGCCAAGCACCGAAGGTGCGGAAGCACCTATTGTATCTGTTCCAGTTCTTATTATTAGGGGCCAAGCACCGAAGGTGCGGAGGCACCTATTTTATCTGTTCCAGTTCTTATTAGGGGCCAAGCACTGAAGGTGCGGAGGCACCTATTGTATCTGTTCCGGTTCTTATTAGGGGCCAAGCACCGAAGGTGCGGAGGCACCTATTGTATCTGTTCCGGTTCTTATTATTAGGGGCCAAGCACCGAAGGTGCGGAGGCACCTATTGTATCTGTTCCGGTTCTTATTATTAGGGGCCAAGCACCGAAGGTGCGGAGGCACCTATTGTATCTGTTCCAGTTCTTATTATTAGGGGCCAAGCACCGAAGGTGCGGAGGCACCTATTTTATCTGTTCCGGTTCTTATTATTAGGGGCCAAGCACCGAAGGTGCGGAGGCACCTATTTTATCTGTTCCGGTTCTTATTATTAGGGGCCAAGCACCGAAGGTGCGGAGGCACCTATTTTATCTGTTCCGGTTCTTATTAAGGGGCCAAGCACCGAAGGTGTGGCGGCACCTATTGTATCTGTTCCGGTTCTTATTAGGGGCCAAGCACCGAAGGTGCGGAGGCACCTATTGTATCTGTTCCGGTTCTTATTATTAGGGGCCAAGCACCGAAGGTGCGGAGGCACCTATTGTATCTGTTCCGGTTCTTATTATTATTAGGGGCCAAGCACCGAAGGTGCGGAGGCACCTATTGTATCTGTTCCGGTTCTTATTATTAGGGGCCAAGCACCGAAGGTGCGGAGGCACCTATTGTATCTGTTCCAGTTCTTATTATTAGGGGCCAAGCACCGAAGGTGCGGAGGCACCTATTTTATCTGTTCCGGTTCTTATTATTAGGGGCCAAGCACCGAAGGTGCGGAGGCACCTATTTTATCTGTTCCGGTTCTTATTATTAGGGGCCAAGCACCGAAGGTGCGGAGGCACCTATTTTATCTGTTCCGGTTCTTATTAAGGGGCCAAGCACCGAAGGTGTGGCGGCACCTATTGTATCTGTTCCGGTTCTTATTAGGGGCCAAGCACCGAAGGTGCGGAGGCACCTATTGTATCTGTTCCGGTTCTTATTATTAGGGGCCAAGCACCGAAGGTGCGGAGGCACCTATTGTATCTGTTCCGGTTCTTATTATTATTAGGGGCCAAGCACCGAAGGTGCGGAGGCACCTATTGTATCTGTTCCGGTTCTTATTATTAGGGGCCAAGCACCGAAGGTTCGGAGGCACCTATTGTATCTGTTCCGGTTCTTATTAGGGGCCAAGCACCGAAGGTGCGGAGGCACCTATTGTGTCTGTTCCGGTTCTTATTAGGGGCCAAGCACCGAAGGTGCGGAGGCACCTATTGTGTCTGTTCCGGTTCTTATTATTATTCTTCTTCTTCTTCTTCCGACTGGGCGTCTATGGCAGCCCATAGAAGCGTATGCGGGAAAGTTGTAACGGTTTGACATTCTGATAGAGGACAGTCCCAACATCAAATTGACCAATTTTGGTGTCTCTAACTCATTCCCTCTAGCGCCACCACCTGTCCAAAGTTTCAAAAATATTATGCTAATAACTTTTGAACCGTAAGGCCTATCAACAAAATTCTTTTTTCCTCTGATTCCTGAGCTCATGACGATTCGATTGCACCCTATGACGTCATTTTCCGTCATAAAAAATTTTCCGCCATTTTGAATTGTCCAAAAAACCTACTTTTGCGAACTCGTCCTAGACGGTTTGTCCGATTTTCACCAAAATTGCACCACATCATCTTCAAGCAGTGCCAACAAAAAGTTATGGAAATCAAGTTGATTCGTCAAACCGTTCTCGAAAAACGCACAATCAAATTTTACGTAGAGCTTGCAAAAACAAACGTAAGTCTGTATCTCCGCAACGCTTAATTGTATTCAGACCAAACTTGGTACATGTCATCACAAGCATGACCTGAGGCTACATGCTGCGTTTCAGCGCAGCGCAACCTACTGGTCCGGAGATACAGAAAATAGCTATTTTTGTTTATAACTTCTGAACGGTTTGTCCAAAAATTATAAAAGTGGTCTTGTTACATTCAGGGCATCATGCCGAGTCGACTGATATCCAATTTTGTGCCATTGGCTGTCGGCCAATTTGAATTAAGTGCTAAAATGCTGTATTTTTTGAACGCATGAATGAATTGTTACAAAACTCGGTATGGGTCATCAGTACGATGCCCTGAAGGAGCCAGAGAAGTTTCGAAACAGCGCCACCTAGTGGTAAAATTACATTTTTAAATGCTTATAACTCTGGCTGGGGTTGACTTATTTTCACGGGAGTCATATTATTAGATTCCTGAATCCTTGCTGAGTCCAACGATACCAGACTTGCCAGGTTTCGGCATATGGTTTGTGCAGCGTTGTAATTTAGCACTTAAAAAACATTTGCGAATATCTTCGAAACCGCTTGTCCGATCGAGACGAAACCACCATCAGATGTTTGGAAACAGGTCGCTGGCAACATGCCAATGCCCAAATCTCAAAATATTGATAGTAAGGGGTAGTAAAATCCAATCAAAATCACGTGTCAGTTATTTTTGACCTGTTTTTTCACATAAATGTCTATAACTCCGAAGCAAATTGAGATATTTTCACCAAAATTGACATACACATGTATGAGCTCACTCAGAGGACACATATGGAAATTTTGGTATTGTGCCACTTGGTGGCGCTATAAAAGAACAAAACATGAAATTACCATTGACTTAAATACAGTATTGTGATAAAAATGCTATACTTAACGAATGCATTGGTGTAACATTTTGAAACTCAGAATGTGCCATCAGCAGCATGTCCTGAAGGTTCTCAAAATATTTTGAGACAGCGCCACCTTTTGGTCAAAAGTTATAACTAAATGTCCCAAAATGCTAATAACATTTGTATAAATTTACCTATTGTAATCACACTGTTCTCAATTGATTCTTTGGGTTTTGCCAAAAACATAGATAACATTTTTCCCATAATCAGCCAAACTTCCTGTCCGCCATCTTGATTTTCATTCAATGCCTACTTTTTCAAACTCCTCCTAGACTGGTAGGGTTATGGTTTTCACCAAAATCAAATCGTATCATCTCCAGAACATGCCAACTACAATTTATGGATTTTGTGACGATAGACAAAACTGTTTTTGTAAACTGCCAGATCAAAGCTTACGCATGCTGCCAAAATTACCATTCAGGCTTTATCTCTGCATTGCCTTGATATATTGACACCAAACTTTATATGTCTCATTGTCACCTCACTCTGACCACACCACATACATTTCATAACTGCACCACCTATTTGTCAAAAGTGATAATTAAATCATATTTTTAGTTAATGTATGATTTTTCATCCATTTGCCTAAATTCATCTTTACATGTCTTTAATTGCTACTTGCTGCAGTTGGTCTGACCATTCCAGCCATGTTGGCATGTCTTGTCATCTTCTTTGCGCTTGGCCCCGGTAATGGCTGCTTTGCAGCTATATTTCTTCTTCTTCTTCTTCTTCTACTTCTTCTTCTTCTTCAGACTGGGCGTCTATGGCAGCCCATAGAAGCATATGCGGGAAAGTTGTAACGGTTTGATATTCTGATAGAGGACAGTCCCAACATCAAATACACCAATTTTGGTGTCTCTAACTCATTCCCTCTAGCGCCACCACCTGTCCAAAGTTTCAAAATATTATGCTAATAACTTTTGAACCGTAAGGCCTATCAACAAAATTCTTTTTTCCTCTGATTTCTGAGCTCATGACGATTCAATTGCACCCTATGACGTTATTTTCCATCATAAAAATATGTCCGCCATCTTGAATTGTTCAAAAAACCTACTTTTGCGAACTCGTCCTAGACGGTTTGTCCGATTTTCACCAAAATTGCACCAGATCATCTTCAAGCAGTGCCAACAAAAAGTTATGGAATTCAAGTTGATTCGCCAAATCATTTTTGATAAACGCACAAACAAATTTTACGTAGCGCTTGCAAAACCAAACGTAAGGCTGTATCTCCGCAACGCTTATTTGTATTCAGACCAATCTTGGTACATGTCATCACATGCATGACCTGAGGCTACATGCTGCGTTTCGGCGCAGCGCCACCTACTGGTCCGGAGATACAAAAAAAATTCTATTTTTGTTTATAACTTCTGAACGGTTTGTCCAAAAATCATAAAAGTTGTCTCGTTAGATTCTGGGCATCATGCCGAGTCGACTGATATCCAATTTTCCCAGATCGGCCATTTTGGATTATGTGCTAAAATGCTGTATTTTTTGAACGCATGAATGAATTGTTACAAAACT
The DNA here is from genome assembly GCA_032164185.1 of Moxostoma hubbsi. Lineage (NCBI taxonomy): Eukaryota > Metazoa > Chordata > Actinopteri > Cypriniformes > Catostomidae > Moxostoma > Moxostoma hubbsi. Next base: position 40,256,802 of record JAVLUX010000025.1, on the reverse strand, counting down.
TGGTATGGGTCATCAGTACGATGCCCTGAAGGAGCCAGAGAAGTTTCGAAACAGTGCCACCTAGTGGTAAAATTACATTTTCAAATGCTTATAACTCTGGCTGGGGTTGACTTATTTTTACGTGAGTCATATTATTCGACTCCTGAATCCTTGACGAGTCCAATGATACCAGACTTGCCAGGTTTCGGCATATGATTAGTGCAGCGTTGTAATTTAGCACTTAAAAAACATTTGCGGATATCTTCGAAACAGCTAGTCCGATCGAGATGAAACCACCGTCAGAAGTTTGGAAACATAGGTCGCTGGCAATATGCCAATGCCCAAATCTCAAAATATTGATAGTAAGGGGTAGTAAAATCCAATCAAATTCACGTGTCTGTCATTTTGACCTGTTTTTTCACATAAATGTCTATAACTCCAAAGCAAATTGAGATATTTTCACCAAAATTGACACACACATGTATGGGCTCACTCAGAGGACACATAAAAAAAATGGTGGTATTGTGCCACTTGTTGGCCCTATAATAGAACAAAACACAAAATTACCATTGACTTATACAATTTTGTGATTAAAATGATATACTTAACGAATGCATTGGTGTAACATTACAAAACTCAGTATGCCATCAGCAGCATGTCCTGAAGGTACTCAAAGTATTTTGAGACAGCGCCACCTTTTTGTCAAAAGTTATAACTAAATTTCCAAAAATGCTAATAACATTTGTATAAATTTACCTATTGTAATAACACTGTTCTCAATTGATTCTTTGGGGTTTGCCAAAAACATAGATAACAATTTTCCCATAATGAGCCAAACTTCCTGTCCACCATCTTGATTTTCATTCAATGCCTACTTTTTCAAACTCCTCCAAGACCGTTAGGGTTATGGTTTTCAGCAAAATCGAATCGTATCATCTCCAGACCACGCCAACTACAATTTATGGATTTCATGACGATAGACAAAACTGTTTTTGTAAACTGCCGGATCAAAGCATATGCATGCTGCCAAAATTACTATTCAGGCTTTATCTCTGCAATGCCTTGACATTTTGACACCAAACTTTATTTGTCTCATTGTCACCTCACTCTGACCACACCACATACATTTCATAATTGCACCACCTATTTGTCGAAAGTGATAATCAATTAAATCATATTTTTAGTTAATGTATATGATTTTTCATCCATTTGCCTAAATTAAAATTTACATGTCTTTAATTGCTACTAGCTGCAGTTCGTCTGACCATTCCAGCCATGTTGGCATGTCTTGTCATCTTCTTTGCACTTGGCCCCGGTAATGGCTGCTTGCAGCTATATTTTATTACTAGATCTCTCTCTTTCACTCTCTGTCAGGATTTGGTCTGATATTTAAATTTGAATTAACTCCTAGCAACTCGACAGTTGCAGGGGAAGAGTAACAGGAGACAAATAGAAATTAGCTTAGTTTATTTAATTAGTTTAATCTTGCGCAAATCTCTATCTGACCAGAAACATAGTCAACACATATTTTAATAACAAGCAAAAGGGATGTATTGCTGCTTCAACAATAGTGTCTTATGGTCTTGGAGACCTAAAACTCATTAACTCATTGTGGAGTCAATATAGTTATTCTAGATTTATCTACGGCAATAGTCAGATACAATGAAAATGAAATGAATAAGTAGTGAATGTTAGAAAATAGATAGAAAATAAAGAAAATGCATATAGAATAAAAATAGAATTTACTGCCAGTGCAAAGTCTGGACACTGACTGAGTTAATGTTTCTTATAACTTTACACCTTGTGATCTAAAGGCTTCAAATGTTTAAGATTAATCCTGTACACAAAATATAATATCATATAATTAGAATATCATCAAAAAGTTGATTTATTTCAGTAATTCCATTCAAAAAGTGAAACTTGTATAATGTATACATTCCACACAGACTGATATATTTCAAGTGTTCATTCCTTTTAATTTTGATGATTATAACTGACAACTAATGAAAACCCCAAAATCAGTATCTCAGAAAATTAGAATATTGTGAAAAGGTTCAACATTGAAGACAAATGGTGCCACACTCTAATCAGCTAATTAACTCAAAACACCTGCAAAGGCCGTTAAATGGTCTATCAGTCTAGTACTGTAGGCTACACAATCATGGGGAAGACTGCTGACTTGACAGCTGTCCAAAAGACGACCATTGACATCATGCACAAGGAGGGCAAGACACAAAAGGTCATTGCTAAAGAGGCTGGCTGTTCACAGAGCTCTCTGTCCAAGCATATTAATAGAGAGGCGAAGGGAAGAAAAAAATGTGGTAGAAAAAAGTGTACAAGCAATAGGGATAACCGCACCCTGGAGAGGATTGTGAAACAAAACCCATTCAAAAATGTGGGGGAGATTCACAAAGAGTGGACTGCAGCTGGAGTCAGTGCTTCAAGAACCACCACGCACAGACGTATGCAAGACATGGGTTTCACCTGTCGCATTCCTTGTGTCAAGCCACTCTTGAACAAGACACAGCATCAGAAGCGTCTCGCCTGGGCTAAAGACAAAAAGGACTGGACTGCTGCTGAGTGGTCCAAAGTTATGTTCTCTGATGAAAGTAAATTTTGCATTTCCTTTGGAAATCAAGGTCCCAGAGTCTGGAGGAAGAGAGGAGAGGCACAAAATCCACGTTGCTTGAAGTCCAGTGTAAAGTTTCCACAGTCAGTGATGGTTTGGGGTGCCATGTCATCAGCTGGTGTTGGTCCACTGTGTTTTCTGAGGTCCAAGGTCAATGCGGCTGTCTACCAGGAAGTTTTAGAGCACTTCATGCTTCCTGCTGCTGACCAATTTTATGGAGATGCAGATTTCATTTTCCAACAGGACTTGGCACCTACACACAGTGCCAAAGCTACCAGTACCTGGTTTAAGGACCGTGGTATCCCTGTTCTTAATTGGCCAGCAAACTCGCCTGACCTTAACCCTATAGAAAATCTATGGGGTATTGTGAAGAGGAAGATGCGATACGCCAGACCCAACAATGCAGAAGAGCTGAAGGCCACTATCAGAGCAACCTGGGCTCTCATAACACCTGAGCAGTGCCACAGACTGATCAACTCCATGCCATGCCGCATTGCTGCAGTAATTCAGGCAAAAGGAGCCCCAACTAAGTATTGAGTGCTGTACATGCTCATACTTTTCATGTTCATACTTTTCAGCTGGCCAACATTTCTAAAAATCCTTTTTTTGTATTGGTCTTAAGTAATATTCTAATTTTTGGAGATACTGAATTTGGGATTTTCATTAGTTGTCAGTTTTAATCATCACAATTAAATGAAATAAACATTTGAAATATATCAGTCTGTGTGTAATGCATGAATATAATATCCAAGTTTCACTTTTTGAATGGAATTACTGAAATAAATCAACTTTTTGATGATATTCTAATTATATGACCAGCACCTGTAGATGTCTATACAAACCCTTAAAAAATAGCCAACAATGTTCAGCGTTCATGGGAAATCATTCAGAACAGTTTAAAAAGTAACCCAGGATGAACCTCATGAAGTTGCATGAGCTGGAATCTACGCAAAAGGTTACATTGAAGAAGCTCAAATATAAAATGCTTCTAATTATATTTGTTTTGGTCACTGCAGAATTTCCATACTTCAATTTGTGTTACTTCTTAGTTTTGATGACTTTATACTCTAAATTCTAAAATGTGCAGGAACAAATAATAAAGAAAAAGGTAAGTGTGACCAAACTGTATGGTAAGGTGCTGTATGGAAGTAATATATATAAAAAAAAATAAAATAACATGAAGTTCACAGATATTTGCTTGCTGGTCATGCCAGGCAAAGTGATGTACACTTTCTGAAAAGGGTTTGTTGCATCTGGGCACATGACCTAAGTCTCACCTTTATAAATCGTAGTAAGAACTGCCAAAATACAAAATAAATAAATATATATTTAAAGAAAAATGAAAAAAAAAGTCTACATATGAGTAAATGTTAAAATATTGTTATATGTCCAGGATGATACTGAATAATTTAGCAGATAAATTAAACAGAACCTCAAATTCAACAGATCTAATAACAGACAGTTTAATATTGACAAAAAGCAGCATGTACACGTGAAAGTATCCTGTATCCAATTTTTTTGCAAATGCACGAATGTTTGTGATAGAAGCTTGCCTTCATTCAGGGCCAGTACATATAGCTGAAATAGGCAGCTTAGCGAGGGTGGCAAAAGTGTGGAGGGAAAGAGGGAGAGAAATAGACAGACTTATGGCTAGGCTTTTGGAACTATCACTGTCAGATCAGCACGTCATTAACCTACACTACCGGTCAAAAGTTTAGGGTCACTTATTCTTTATTTTCTCACTGTGGCATAGGGGGCGTGGTCATGTGTCTGTCTGTGGGAGAAGAAAAGCGGGCTGTAATTACTCTAACATCTGTCTCTCATGAGGCTGAGGGAGATCAGATAAGGCTTGCCAAGAGCGTTAGAGGAATAGAGAGAGAGTGGCCCAGAGCAGTAGTGGGAGGAATGACCCGCAACTAAAGCCTGAGACTGTTCATTAAATCACTAATTTGAGTTGACCATTAAGAGCAGTTTCATCAATATATTTACACGGGAATCCTAGGTTTGCATGCTGTAAAGTTATGCGCAGTTGATATTAAACAACATTCATGGCATTTTATATGGCACACAGTAACACAGGGTTGCAACTTCAATTGGAGAAGGTGATAGGAGGTAGAACTGAGTGACAATTGAAATGCTTATCAATATAACGCATATTTGCATTTTTTAAGATACTCCTCTTGGATACTGAAGAATGGGCTACTGATTAATAAAGAGCGTCTCTTATTCAAACACATTCACCAGTCTTCTCCATATTGTACATTACATAGTGAAATGCTAACACAACCTCTCATATATTGTACAGGGATGACAACTACTCACCTTTCAGCTAAATTCACCTTTTCTGAACCTAATTAATAAAGTCACTTTAAATAGTTAATTTAAGATAAAACACTTAAAATAAGAATAAAGCTTTAAACAACAAACAAATCAACTGAAAATATACAGTACATCTGGGACACCTGCTATGATATTCTCATCTTTTTCACATCTCAAGTCAATTCAAGTGGTTTTTATTGTCGTTCAACCATATACAGTTATTAAAGTACACAGTGAAACGAGACAACGTTCCTCCAGGACCATGGCGGACCACATAAAACCACATAGGACAAACATAGAACCACATGAGACTACACAGACTAAATAACATACCTATATAAAGTGTGCAAAAAGTGTGCAAGAAGTACCGGACACTACAATAAATAACTAAAAGTAACAGGACAATAGGCACAGTAAGAGACAGCGCAGCGCCAACCAGTACACATTTGTAATTGAGAAGTGCAAAGCTATGACACTTTCTAAAAATTCTGAATGTAAACATAAGATACTATGAAATAGTGTTCTATGAACATAGCAGTTATTGAGGTAGCAGCCAGGTATAAAGTGACAATGAATTAAAGTGCAACTCTGGACATGTGCAAAAGTTGGATGGTGTACAGGTTTGTATGTGTGTCAGTCCAGTCTCTGAGTATTGAGGAGTCTGATGACTTGGGGGAAGTAGCTGTTATACAGTCTGGCCGTGAGGGCCTGAATGCTTTGGTACCGCTTGCCAGATGGCAGGAGGGAGAAGAGTTTGTGTGAGAGGTGTGTGGGGTCATTCACAATGCTGGTTGTTTTGCGGATGCAGCGTTTTATGTATATGTTGATGGAGGAAAGAGATACCCCGATTATCTTCTCAGCTGTCCTCACTATCCTCTGCAGGGCTTTGCGCTCCGAAACGGTGCAAGTCCCAAACCAGGCAGTGATGCAGCTGCTCAGGATGCTCTCAATAGTCCCTCTATAGAATGTAGTGAGGATGGGGGGTGGGAGATGTGCTTTTCTCAGCCTTCGAAGAAAGTAGAGGCGCTGCTGGGCTTACTTGGTAATAGAGCTGGTGTTGAGGGACCAGGTGAACACCAAGGAATTTGGTGCTTTTGACGATCTCCACAGAGGAGCCGTCGATGTTCAGTGGAGTGTGGTCACTCTGTGCTCTCCTAAAGTCAAAAACTGTCTCTTTTTTGTTTTGTCCACATTCAGAGACAGGTTGTTGGCTCTACACCAGCCGAATCCGCTGCACCTCCTCTCTGCATGCTGACTCGTCGTTCTTGCTGATGAGACCCACCACGGTCTTGTCATCAGCGAACTTGATGATGTGGTTCGAGCTGTGCATTGCTGCACAGTCGTGAGTCAGCAGAGTGAACAGCAGTGGACTGAGCACATAGCCCTGCTCAGTGTGGTGGTGGTGGAGTTGTTGTTTGCGATCCGGACTGACTGAAGTCTCCCAGTCAGGAAGTCCAGGATCCAGTTGCAGAGGGAGGTGTCCAGGCCCAGCAGGTTCAGCTTTCCAATCAGGTGCTGAGGAATGATTGTGTTGAATTCTGCGCTGAAGTCTATGCACAGCATTCGAATGTACAAGTCCTTTTTATCTAGGTGGGTGAGGGCCAGATGGAGGGTGGTGACGTGGCATCGTCTATTGAACGGTTGGGATGATACACAAACTGCAGTGGGTCTAGTGAGGGGGGCATCTTGGTCTTAAAGTGCCTCATGACGAGTCTCTCGAAGCACTTCATGATGATGGGTGTGAGTGCGACAGGACTGTAGTCATTGAGGCAGGACTGAAGACTTCTTTGGCATGGGGACAATGGTGATGGCCTTGAAGCACATAGGAACGATGGCGCTGTTCAGAGAGATGTTGAAGATGTTGGTAAGAACATCTGCCAGCTGGTCTGCACATCCTCTGAGCACTCTGCCAGGAATACTGTCTGGTCCAGCAGCCTTCCGTGGGTTGACTCTACGTAGCGTTTTCCTCACATCGTCCGTGGTAAGACAGAGCACCTGGTCATTGGGAGGAGGGGTGGTCTTCCTCGCCACCACGTCGTTCTGTGCCTCAAACCGAGTGTAGAAGTCATTCAGCACATCTGGAAGGTCCTGTGGCTTGGATGCCCTGCCACATGCGCTGCGTATCGACCGCTGTCCTGGAAGTGACTGTGGATTCTCTGTGCGCGTGCACGCTTTGCCTCTCTGATGGCCCGGGATAGTTTGGCCCTTGATGTTCTATGGCCACCTTGTCACCTGCTCTGAAGGCGGTGTCTCGGGTCCTCAGCAGTGCACACACTGCCGCAGTCATCCACGGCTTCTGGTTGGAGCATGTGGTGATGGTCTTGGAGAAAGTGACATCATCAATGCACTTGCTGATGTAGCTAAATTCAAAATTGTATTTTATCAAACTACACACTGATGACTAAGACATTATATATATTACAGTTTTATCTTCTGTAAAGCTGATATGAAACAATGTTGTGCAAGGCACTATACAAATAAAAATGACTTAACTCATACAACATATTAAAAGATTGATGTCTAATAACATATTTTATTTGTAATTGATGTACATCTTACAGTTAGGATGAGGCAGTGGTAGCTCAGCGGTTAAGGCTCTGGGGTTCAAGCCCCAGCACTACCAAGATGACAATGTTGGTTTCGCGAGCAAGGCCCTTGACCCTATCTGCTCAAGAGGTGCCATTTCATGGCTGACCCTGCGCTCTGACCCCAGCTTAGCTGAGATATGCAAAAAAATAAAAAATTAACTGTATATGTGCAAAATGTACAATGTGTGACAAAATAAAAGCTGCTTCTTCTATTCTGTAAGACAGATTCAATTGTTGAGGTGTCTGCTGGTTTGTTCTCTTGTTTTTCTGCTCTTGTCTCTCACTCTTTTCATCAGTAGATTCTGCTTGTTAATATTGAATTGTGTCCAAATTCAACATTCAACACAACGCAGAGTAGATTCAACACAGTGTTAATTTTAAACTTCTGTTGAGTGGACTTGTATAGACACCAATGAGGGTTAATTTAACACTGGGGATTTTGCTGCGCAATGCACACATACCACAGAGTAGAGGGAGAGTAGACAGAAGGACAGAAGTTTTGTTATAAATAAGTTCATTACTTGTTGATCTGACATAATAATTAATTCCAAAAGCCTAGCTATGTGTCTCTCTCTCTTTCTCTCCATCTTTCCCCCCACACTTTTGCCACCCTCGCTAAGCTGCCTATTTCAGCTATATGTACTGGCCCTGAATGAAGGCATGCTTCTATCACAAACATTCGTGCATTTGCAAAAAAATTGGATACAGGATGATTTCACGTGTACATGCTGCTTTTTGTCAATATTAAACTGTCTGTTATCAGATCTGTTGAGGTTGAGTTTCTGTTTAATTTATCTGCCAAAGTATTCAGTAGCATCCTGGACATTTGACAAATCCCAGACAGGATTTTCAAAGTCTTTTCAGGTATGGTTACTCTAGGTAAACAGAGTTACAGAGATATAAAATGAAACCCTAGTGATATACTGTAGGTGGGCAAAATGCCCAAAATCTTATAAGTCATTCATTCGATTCAGACAATTCATTTCCTATTTGACTTTCTCTACTCGCTGGTATATTTTACAAATTCTTAATGCAGGTACACACCCATCTGTGCATTTCATTTTGTCAACCACAAAATGTCACTGTGGCCTCCAAGATTCACTCTGGAGCACTCCGAGATCGACTGCTGTACCTGAAGTGGAAACACACCCTTCATTACAATTTGGAAATAAATAAATATTTATGTCATATTTTAACATTTACTCATTTATTTATATGTGCACTTTTTTGCATTTTTCTTTAAATATATATTTATTTATTTTGTATTTTGGCAGTTCTTACTACGATTTATAAAGGTGAGACTGAGATCATGTGCCCAGATGCAACAAACCCTTTCAGAAACCCTAATAGTAATAAATACTATAAGGGTACATCACTTTGCCTTGCATGACCAGCAAGCAAACATCTGTGAACTTCATGTTATTTTTTTTAATTTTTTATATTACTTCCATACAGCACCTTACCATACAGTTTGGTCACACTTACCTTTTTCTTTATTATTTATTCCTGCACATTTTAGAATTTAGAGTATAAAGTCATCAAAGCTAAGAAGTAACACAAATTGAAGTATGGAAATTCTGCAGTGACCAAAACAAATTAAATTAGAAGCATCTTATATTTGAGCTTCTTCAATGTAACCTTTTGCGTAGATTCCAGCTTGTGCAACTTCATGAGGTTCATCCTGGGTTACTTTTTAAACTGTTCTGAATGATTTCCCATGTATGCTGGACATTGTAGGCTATTTTTTAAGGGTTTGTATAGACATCTATAATTAGGCACAATTCATTTTTGTGTACAGGATTAATCCTAAACATTTGAACTTAAGCCTTTAGATCGCAAAATTTTAAGTTTATGAGAAACATTAACTCAGTCAGTGTCCAGACTTTGTACTGGCAGTAAATGCTATTTTTATTCTATATGCATTTCTTTATTTTCTATCTATTTTCTAACTACTTATTAATTTCATTTTCATTGTATCTGACTATTGCTGTAGATACATCTAGAATAATTATATTTTCTCCACAAGAGTTAATGAGTTTTAGGTCTCCAAGACCATAAGACACTATTGTTGAAGCAGCAATACATCCCTTTTGCTTGTTATTAAAATATTTTTTGACTATGTTTCTGGTCAGATAGAGCTTTGAGCAAGACTAAAATTAAATAAACTAAGCTAATTTCTATTTGTCTCCGTTGCTCTTCCCCTGCAACTGTCGAGTTGCTAGGAGTTAATTCAAGTTAAAATATCAGACCAAATCCTGACAAAGAGCAAAAGAAAGAGATCTAGTAATAAAATATGGATGATCAAATGTAGATGAAGCAATAAATGTATCTATGTGTCTTTATCAAAGAAAAGGCCTAGATTAACAGGCCCACTGTTCAAACAACAATTCCAAATTAAATTAATATGTGCAGCAGTTCATCCTCCCAAGTTGGGTTGTCAGTATAATTATTTTAAACAGTATTGAAGGAGTTACTATCTATGTTGGCCACATGTTGAATGCTTTTCTTTATTATTTGGTCCAAGTCATCAATTTCAAAACCTTTTGTTTTTAATTAAATTTGAGTTTTAAAATGAAATAAATTAATATGGTGGCACAATTATATTTTTGTCTACAAAACAAATATCAAACATTTAAGCATATGTCTTCAGGTTTTAAGATCATGAGAAGCATTTCAGTCAAGTGTTTAAAAATGTTTGACCAGTAGTGTACATATCTATCTATCTATCGATCTCTCTCTCTCTCTCTCTCTCTCTCTCTCTCTATATATATATATATATATATATATATACATACATACATACACATTAGGGCTGTCGATTTAACGCATTCATTTTACAAAAAATAAAGCGTTGAAAAAAAATTACGTAATTAATCGCATGCCCCCGGACCATAATAAGGAAGATTCCTGAGAAATGCATGCTTGTAGTACCACCTGTTTACTCCAGAGGGCAGTAAGTGAAATTTCAGCAGTATGGACAACACACAGTTTATACAGTGAAGAAAAAAAACATCCAGCAGCAACAACACAAACATGCGTTACGTTCTTGCATTCAAAACACTTGGAGCGCAAATGTGAACTAAGGGATCTCAAGATGTGTTTAAAGATTGAGTATTAAACTATATTTAACTTGACACAATGACCTAAACATTTTATGTTTATGATGCAACGCATCCAAGACGCTACATAAGCATGTCTGACGCAGGTGTAAATTGACGGGTCCTTAAACAAGCCCTCACAATAAATCTCCAACTGATTGACAAATTCACTTGTGAAATGGATTGCTGTGAACTGTATGCCAATGATTGACTTATGAGCAATAATATGGTAGTAAACAATACATTGTATTCTAATGGCGCTTTTTGTCTTATCAATGATTAACTCTTCTGCTACAGGAATGTAATGCATTTTAATTCTATGAATATTTTTTATTTTATATATATATATATATATATATATATATATATATATATATATATATATATATATGTTTTTAATATTTAAAGATAACTATGTATAATTATATATTGATATAAATATGTATAATCATTATAAATTGAATTATTGTTATATGAGGGGCTTTCTCAGCAAATATTTGTATATGCGATTAATCACGGACACCATGTAATTAATTTGATTAAAGATTTTAATCGAATGACAGCCCTAATATATATATATATATATATATATATATATATATATATATATATATATATATATATATATAATACACTGCTGTAGGAATTTGGCTGTAAATTTACAGCAATTTTTTACAATCCACTGCGATTCTTAAAAACAGTAGTTTGCTGTTAAAAATTTTGCATTCTGGGAGATCAAGAGCAGGCTCACTGTGAAGTGACTAGTTCCCTATCTGTCACTCACTCAACATTGTGTCGATGTAGTGACAGTAGGGGGTCACTCTTGAGAGCCCGAGATGCCCCTGATCTTTGATAAAAGGCCAAAGGGAATTGGCGGGTGGTATTTTCATTCCTCTCCATACGGGTATAAAAGGAGGGGGTGCATACCGCTCATTAGGTTTTGTGCTGAGGAGCCGAGAATAAGGTCCTGGTCATGTCAGCAGGTAGTACAGCATTATGGAATGAGGGACACAATGTCTCATTCCCTCCAGCAGGGAAAGGAGGTTATGAAAGTAACCAGGACTTTTTATGGTAAATAGGCATGAGGGGAAAATTAACATTTGAAATCATGATATAATCTTGGTGAAAGCTATAGTGACATTTTGAAACTTATATTTTAACCCTTTGCACCCCAGATTCTGGCACATGTTTAGTGTTCATGATGTTCACCCTTTGAACCAATGTTCATATTAAATGTACAATTTTACCAGGATTGAACAGTGAAAAAAAAAAAAAAAAAAAAAAAACGCAACCTGTACACAGTAAAATGACAGTATAGCACTGCATTGTGGGTTGTATTAGTGAAATACCCATTATCCTTTGTGCTTGAATAATCATGTATGCTTTGTCAAATCATTGGGGCTACAAAAATGGTAAAAAAAAAAAAAAAATCATAAGTACAATAGTTATTATTCAGACATAATAGAAGTCTTGTTTAATTTGGGTTGTTGTTTTGTCTGAAGTCACCATTACGCTGATTAGTGTTCTCTTGAGCTGGCACCTTGGACCTTCTTTATTATAGTATGTTCTTCCAGCCAGTTAATTTATGTTTAAGTAAAACATCTTGTTACGATTGTAACCTCCGTTCCCCGAGGGAGGGAACAAGACGTTGTGTCGAAGGAAGTGACACAAGGGGTCTTCTCGGATGCCGAATCGTACCTCTGAACCTATGTCAAGTTGGCAGACAGAATTTGTATGCCCCGCCCCGGACATACGGGTATAAAGGGAAGCGGAACAGCGAATGCCAGTCAGGATTTTGCACTGAGGAGCCAAAAGATGAAGCGTGGCCATTTACAGTGCTAGGTCTAGTGCCGTGGCAGGAGGGACACAACGTCTCGTTCCCTCCCTCGGGGAATGGAGGTTACAATAGTAACCAAGACGTTCCCCTTCTATCACTCTCTCGAAGTTGTGTCGAAGGAAGTGACACAAGGGGTCCATATAAAAACGGCATGCACTGACCGTGTGACGTGACTGTCGGAGCAGGGGAAAAGCAGGCTATTGCGTGTTAGAGGCACCTGAACCGAATGCACATCGCCAACGCCCCCTCAAAGAGTTTTAGCATACCCACCTTAGGTTTTCCCGCACCCCTGAGGGAAAAAGGTGTTACATGCTAGCATGGGAGCAAGCCTAGCATCCGCGGCCTTCTCTCTCACTATGTCTCTCACATAGGATGTAAAGCGGCTGGGGCACAACCTAAGTCAGGGAAGGCGGTCTTTCCCCGGGGGGAGCAGGAGAGCCTTTCGGGCGCAACAGGTTTCCCAAGAATAGCGGTGATGAGAGAATACTTGAAGCATTAACCCTGCTCCATGCACCCGCCAGGGGGCGGCTTAGAGACTGAGGAAGAGGCCTGAGGAGGCGTCTTCAGAACTCTCTGAACTCTCTGAATTTCAGAAGAGGGGACTCTACAGACACGGGGCCGAGGCAGTGGGGCTGCCTGAGGGAAACGCGGGTCCACAGAGAGGGGGACTGTACCGTGGAGAATACATCACGGGGAGTTAGCCTGAAGAAGGAACTATGCCCGTGGAGCCCGGCGACAGCATCAACGACCCAGTGGGCTAGCCTCTGTTTGGAGACGGCGTTCCCTTTCCGCCATCCGCCAAAGCAGACAGAGAGCTGCTCAGAACATCTAGAGCTCTGCGTGCGGTCCACATAGGTACGCAAAGCATGCACCGGACACAGGTACGAAATGGCTGGGTCTGCCTCCTCCTGAGGCAAAGCTTGCAGGTTCACGGCCTGGTCCCTGAAAGGGGTCGTAGGAACCTTGGACACGTAGCCCGGTCGGGGTCTCAGGATAACATGAGAAAGCACCGATCCGAACTCCAGGGGCTGAGGCTAACGCGATCAGGAGGACCGTCTTCAGGGAGAGGGTCTTGAGCTCGACTGAATCAAGCAGCTCAAATGGGGGTCTCTGAAGGCCCGAGAGGACCACTGAGAGATCCCAAGAGGGAAACAGGTTTGGCCGGGGAGGCTTCAGTCTCCGGGCGCCTTTCAGGAACCTGATAATCAAGTCGTGCTTACCAAGGAACATGCCATCTACTGCGTCGTGGTGGGCTGTGATAGCAACTACATACACCTTTAAGGTGGAGGGGGCCAGCCTCCCCTCCAGTCTCTGCAGGAATAGAAGCACTGACCGAACTTCTTCTCAGGAAGAACACCAGTTCGCGAACAAACGCCCCTTTAGTGTGTAAAGTTGCCTGGTTGAGGGAGCTCTGGCTTGATTGATCGTATCTATGACAGCAGGTTGTAGATCTACTAGATCTACAACCTGATCTAGATCCAGGGGCCAGACGTGGAGTTTCCAGAGGTCTGGGTGCGGATGCCAGAGGGTGCCCCATCCCTGAGAAAGAAGGTCCTTCCTCAGGGGGATTTTCCAGGGAGGGGCTGTCACGAGGAGCGTGAGTTCCGAGAACCAGGTGCGGGTGGGCCAGTAGTGGGCCATCAAGATGACCTGTTCCTCGTCCTCCCTGATCTTGCACAGCACAGATGCAAGAAGGCTCACTGGGGGAAATGCGTACTTGCGCAGCCCCCGGGGCCAGCTGTGTGCCAGCACGTCTGTCCCTAGGGGAGTGTCCGTCAGGGAATACCAGAGCGGGCAATGGGAGTTGTCCTGGGATGCAAAGAGGTCTACCTGTGCCTTGCCGAATCGGTCCCAAATGAGCTGAACCACCTGGGGGTGGAGCCTCCACTCTCCGCTGGGCGAAACCTGTCGCGACAGCGTATCTGCCATCGTGCTGCAGTTGCCAGGGATGTGAGTGGCGAGCAGCATCTTGAGTCGCGGCCGACTCCAGAGGAGGAGATGGCGGGCGAGTTGTGACATATGACGAGAGCGCACACTGCCCTGGCTATTTATGTACGCTACCGTCGCGGGGCTGTCTGAGCGAATCAGAACATGCTTGCCTCGGATTAGTGGAATAAACCTCCATAGAGCAAGGATTACAGCCATCAACTCTAGGCAATTGATATGCCAACACTGCCGGGGACCTTTCCAGGTGCCAGCAGCAGCATGCCCATTGTCGCGTGCCGTGGCGCCATGCCCATCTCGGACTCGAGTCTGTAGCCAGTGCTGTAGCGGTCTCATATGCATCAACCCAAGCGACGCGACCGCGGCTGAGGATGCCATATGCCCCAGGAGCCTCTGAAATTGTTTTAGTGCCGGGCTCGAAGTGAGCGAGGCACCTGAGCACTGACTGGGCGCTTGTTGGTGAGTTGCGCTGTCATCGAGACTGAGTCTAACTCCATGCCGAGAAAAGAGATAATCTGAACCGGGGCAAGCTTGCTCTTTTCCCTGTTGACCTTAAGCCCTAAACGGCTGAGGTGCCTGAGCACCTGGTCCCTGTGAGCGCATAGTAACTCTCGAGAGTGGGCCAGGATGAGCCATTCGTCGAGGTAATTAAGTATGCGGATTCCTACTTCCTTCAGGGGGGCAAGAGTGGCCTCTGCGACTTTTGTGAAGATGCGAGGGGACAGGGACAGGCCGAAGGGGAGGACCTTGTACTGATACGCATGGCCGTCGAACGCATGTCGTGGCAAAATAGAGATGTGGAAGTACGCATCCTTCAGGTCTACCACCGCGAACCAATCTAGCTGTCGAACACAGGTGAGAATCTGCTTCTGCATTTTGAACGGGAGTTTGTGCAAAGCCCAGTTGAGAACTCGCAAGTCCAAGATTGGTCGCAACCCGTCGCTTTTCTTGGGTACGATGAAGTGAGGGCTGTAGAAACCCTTCTTTATCTCGGCTGGAGGGACGGGCTCTATCGCGTCCTTGAGGAGCAGAGTGGAAACCTCTGCTCGTAAGGCACTGGCTTGTTGGCCACGCACTAGAGTGGAGTGAATACCGCTGAAACGAGGCAGGAGCCAGGCAAACTGAATCGCGTAGCCAAGTCGGATGGTCCTGTCCAACCAGCGCGACGGGTTGGAAAGCGATAACCACGCGTTCAAGCTCCGTGTGAGGGGGACTTAAGGGACGATCATATTTGACGTACCGGGTGGGGCTTCGCGGCAGGGGGGAGCAGGTAATAATGCGTTGGGAGGCAAAAGAGCGTCCGAGGCTGGGGTGCTGAGAAAAGACTCAAAGCACTTACCTTGCTCCGCACACCCGGCAGGGGGCAGGTTAGAGACTGAGGAAGAGGTCCTGAGATGGTGTCTTCAGAACTCGTCAGCGCTGGCCTGCCGGGGTTGGACAGTCGCGGGGCCGGAGGCGAGAGAGCTGCGTCCAGGGAACCGGGACTGGAAAGTTGTAGGGCTGGGGTGCCGTGAGAACAGGCCGAATGACCCAGGGAGTGAGGGGATCACTCTGTGGGTACCGCTGCCCAAAGGTGGTGCGGCAGGTGAAATAAGAAAAACAAGGATTCTCTTCCCGGCCCTCCACCAGGGGAAGGAGTGGTCTTGAAACCATCTCCGGAGCGAACATCCGACTGCCTGGGCTGTCCGTCTCAAGAGCGCTTCTGAGCTTTTCTGGTCCGAGAGGGGGTCCTGGAGACGTGGGGCGTACGCCGCCTGTGAGGTGCTCGACGCTGGGGCTGAGAACTGGGTTGCGGAGCTGCCTGTTGCTGCTTTCTGGTCGCAGGGGGACGCCCTCTGCAAGCAGGTGGGGCGCGGGGCGCACTGGATAGGCGGCGCCGCGGCATGATGTGAGAAACTGTCTCCGTCTGCTTCCTCACCACCGAGAACTGCAGGGCAAAGTCGTCGATGGTGTCGCCGAAGAGGCCGAGCTGGGAGGCGGGGGCGTTGAGAAATTGTGACTTGTCAACGCCATGCGTCTCGACCGTGTTCAGCCATAGGTGGCGCTCCTGGACCACGAGGGTGGTCATCACCTGCCCGAGTGCCTGCACCGTGACCTTCGTAGCTCTGAGAACGAGGTCGGAGCAGAGCGCAGCATGTCGGGGTCGGAACTACCCAGGTACAGATCTTTGAGTGCCTTGGCTTAGTGAATTTGCAGGAAAGCCATTGGATGCAGGACGGAGGCAGTGGTGCTGTAGACTTTTGAGGTCAGTGACAACGTCATTCCATGGCTCCGACCGCGTCGGCTCATCATGCACTTCCGGGATCAATGGAACCGGGGAGGGGGGCATGGCTATGAGCGGCGCCGTGACCCGAGGAACCGATCGAGTAGCCGAGAGGGGGGGACGGAGATCTCCAGTCCACCTCGCGCTCACGGCGGCACGGGAAAGCATAGCGGACATCATGAGCTGCACAGTGTGCAGAGAGAGAACGGCAGTTGGAAATGCGCCGTGCGGATCCAACAGCCACGCTTCTCGCTGATAAAGGTGAGTGAAACAGGAGTGTGTTTCAGCTGCTTGTGGTACAACCATTCGGCTCCGAAGAAAAATTCTAACTGGCATTCGCTGCCCAGCTTCCCTTTATACCCTTATGTCTGGGGCGGGGCATGCAAATTCTGTCTGCCAACTTGACATTGGCATTTTCTCAGGTTCAGAGGTACGATTCGGCGTCCGAGAAGATCCCTTGTGTCACTTCCTTCGACACAAGGTCGAGAGAGTGACAGAAGGGGAAGTTGTTGCAATGTGCTACTTGGAAGACAAAAGCTAATGTCAGACTGAATCCTACATTGATCCTACATTGCAAATGCACTATATGTGTCAATAGTGATAGTAAAAGTAAAAAGCTGAACATTAAAATACAAGTAATTTAGACTGCAACAAAAACAATGTGGTGTATTTTTTATCAAGTTAAGTGTACATTAATCAAGTATAATCAATGCCATTTTATTCTACAATTATTTCTGACGGTCAAGCAGGTCTTTTACTATGCGAGTGTGTGTTTTTAGAGGGCTTTGCAGGAACAGGAATACCCTCACATATGTGCTCTCATGACTGTTGAGAGAATATATGGTGAGGCTCTTCCACAGGTGTCTATTGTCTTTTTTTTAAAAAAAATAATTAGACCGGAGTCAAAGAATAGAATGATGCATAATGGTGACACGTTTGGAATGTATTAGCCCCACCTTATTAGAGGATGTGTATTTAAGTGAAAAAAACCCCAGAGATGCTTCAGTTGCTCTGCAGACTGACTCGGCTTGTTATTTCTAATATTAAAATCTAATTTTCTGGCATCAAAAACCTAAGAATTTGAGAGTGATTTTTCTCAGAGATGGCACTAACCACAACGGAAAATAACTGTTCATTTCAAAAACAATACAGTTGTATACTGTAGCTGTAAAACCAGTATCTAGCTGTTAATTTCAGCAACAGCAAGACACCATTAATTTTACAGTAACATGCTGACAACCCTGCAGCCATTTATTTACTGTTTTTTGATAAGAAAATCTTAAACAGTGTATATACAGTATATAATATCTAATAATCATCATACAAACCTAAAACTCTGAGTCATAAAAATTCACCAAATAGCATCGCCAGCAGGTGGGTGTGTCTTTAAGATCAAGCTTATACAATCTAGAGGTGGTCCAATAGAATCTATGTAAAATTTTGAATTGCATAAGGCACGCCCTTGCAACTCTAGGTACAGACTTGACTTTTTTTTTATTCTAGCCCAAACTCCCTCCAATATTCTCTTGATAAAAGTTAAAGCTCCATCCCCCAAAATCTGAATAAGCAGAGAGTAATACACTGATGCCTCATGACCTTTTCCAAAAGCAGTAATCAGCTATCCCAGAGTATCTGCTGCTTTATGGGGTGTGCCACTCCCAAAAATAGTACAGAGCAGGTGGCGCAGATGTAATAACCTAAAAAACTGAGATCTGGGAATCCCAAAATGTTGAACCAAATTTTCAAAGGATCTCAACACTCCACTCTCATATAGGTCACCGAGTGTAGCAAATTAAACACTCTGTACACATTTGTGCATACCATGTGCAAATGCAAGATAACGGTTGTAATATAACTTCTCTGGTTAGTTTGATAGAAAGGCTTTGTAATAGCAAAATAGGGGCAATAACTTCCTTTTCAATACAACAGCAGGGAGGGGCTCTCTCAGGTGGAAGCGACCAAAGAGCCAAATGTCTGAGACCGAATGCATAATAACAAAACAAAATCTTGGGTAGGCCTTGCCCACCTTTGTCAATCGGCATATGTAATTTATTGAAATGTAATCTGGGATGCTTACCATTCCAAATTAAGTACTTTGCTATGCTATCAAATTGCTTGAAATAAGAGAGGGGAACATCTACAGGGAAAGTCTGTAGCAGGTAGATACATTTTGGAATACAATATTCAATAACTTTAACCTTCCTAATCATAGATAAATGTAATGAAGACCACCTACCCATATTGCTCGAAAACCTTTTTATAAAGGGGTCATAATTAAATCAAATTTGCTGTGAATAAAATGCCCAAATATTTAATGCCCTGTTTGAGCCACTGGAAGGTGCCCGGCTGAAAAGAAGTTATTGGGAAGTACGGTGTCAAGGCCAAAGCTTTGGATTTAGACCAATTGACTCTGTATCCTGAGAATGTAGAAAATGAATTAATAATTCTGTGGAGGCAAGAATTCATTATAGTGGGGTCAGAGACGAATAATAAAATATATTCGGTGTAAAGAAAACGCTTATGCACCATACCTCCCGCCACCACCCCTGGAAAATCATCTTCCTTTATATCGCGGCTGCTAATGGTTCAAGGGCAAGGCAGAAAAATTATGGGGAAACAGGGCAACTTTGCCAGGTGCCCCTATCCAGAGTAAAATAATCTGAAAATAATCAATTTGTTTGTACCACTACCGGGTGTCTCTAAAGTAACTTAATCCATCCAACAAAAGTATTCCCGAACCCTTATATTTCCAAAATCTTAAAGAGATAATCCCATTCAATCATATCAAATGCCTTTTCAGTGTCAAGTGAGATGGCAGCAACCAGAGTCTGATCATTCACCACTGACTACATGATATTGATGAAATACCTTATGTTGTGAGAAGAGCTAAGGCCCCAAATAAACCCCACCTGATCTATATGTATAAGAGATGTCATAACTTTACTATATTGGTTAGCCAGCATTTTTGACAATATTTTAACATGTAGCAGGATCAGGGAAATTGGACAGTAATGCTTACACTCACTTGGATCTTTGTCCTTTTTAAGAATCAGACTGATACAGGCTTGTGTCATGCTTGGTGGAAGCTTTCCATTCTTTAATGATTCCATATAAACTTCTAGCAAATGTGGAGCCAGTTCTGTTGCATAAGATCTAAAAAATTCAGCGGCAAAGCCATCTGGCCTCAGAGACTTGCTGTAGGCAAGGCCTTAATTTCCTCCCCAAGGTCCTCCAAGGTTATCTCAGAATCAAGATAAATGTTTTTGCTCAGTCATCAATTTACAGAGTTCAAATGGTTCCACAAAGTTTCTAATATTTTAGAATATCTTTTATTTCAAAAGAATGTTCAGGGAGTCAGGCACATTTGGCTGCATCGAGGGGCATCACACAATGACTTACCCACAGCAAGCGATGTGCTTTATAAAGTAAGTCAATAGAGTATGTAAATATTTTGTGGCCATCCTTAGCATCGATTCTCAGTTTGGCTGGGAACATCAGTGCAAAAGCAACCTTCCACTGATGTAAATGTTTCTTACATTTCTTGAATCTATACTCTCTTGTTGAAGTCACAAAGTCTGGGAAAAGAAAATGCTGTGGTTCTTCCAAGAAAGTCTTCCTTTATCATTGCCTCGCATAAAAC
This sequence comes from Moxostoma hubbsi, assembly GCA_032164185.1. NCBI lineage: Eukaryota > Metazoa > Chordata > Actinopteri > Cypriniformes > Catostomidae > Moxostoma > Moxostoma hubbsi. Next base: position 40,236,505 of record JAVLUX010000025.1, on the reverse strand, counting down.
AAGATCTTTATCGAATTATCTCAGAAATTTGTCCAGAATTGATCGGGGCCTGTCTCCCTCAGCGGATCCCTGAGCCGGAACTCTGTGAGCTCACTCGATTTCCAGTTTATGGCCTGTTATGTCGAGTAGACTAGAGAAGAGTTCATCTAGGTATTCCACCATATCTTGGCCTTCTTTGTTCTCAGGAAATCCAACAATTCTGACGTTGTTCCGCCGATTACGATTCTCAAGGTCTTCCAACTTTTCCCAAATGCACTCTAAGTCTGCCTTGGTCGCTAGCGGGTTAGCATCTAACTACCTCTCTGATGACTCCAGATAATCTATCGGTTTCTCGACATTCCCCACTCTTGTAACCAACGCAGTGAATTTCATCTCCATGGCAGTGATCGATTGACATATTATAGCAAGATCCTCCAAGTCAGCAACAACCTTCGTTACCATTGCCTTCATGTTCGACAGTTGACGCTGGACCTCTTCCACCAAACCAAATTGTGTCCCAGGCTTTTGGCCTGTTTTTCAGGGGCATCAGCTTGAGCACGCAAGTGTCTTTTAATGTCTCCAGAGCCCAATGATTTTGAATTCTTTGACATATTGTCTTCATAGAACAGTTATGAAATGAGTGTATCAAATCTCACTGGATTATGACACAAGTGTTAAAACTAGCAAAGTGTGCAGAACTCACCGTTCACTCGTCCGAACCTCGCATGGCGCTCTGTTTGTTTTTGAGAGTTGGATTTAATAGATACTATAAGACTAAATGTAAATGTAAAAATAAAATGACTTGTTTATATATTGATGACTTGTAATAAATTATACAACGAAACTGAAATTGTGAGTATGAATCGTCCGGCAAAAAACCCATTACTTTAAACTTGGCTGGAGCAATTCGATTCTATGGTCAAGCTTGTTAAGAGTTTGTAATCCAATTATTCGGGCGAAAGTAGAGAAGACTTGTCTCAAACATACATTATGTATTGATTTTTACCTGCTTGAAGCGTTTGTCCTGGGTGGGAGGAGGGAAATCATGATATGGTCTAGAGATAAGAAGTTTGTTGAATGCTTGCTTCATGGTTATCGGGGCTGTGTGGCGAAGCAAGCAGTGTTTGCAGAATGATTATGAATGAGTTGGAAGCGAAATACGGCTTGTGTCTGTTAGAACAGAGGCTGTGCATAGATGTAGTGAGGCATCTGAGTGGGAGCTAGTAAGAGTGGGAACTGGTCAGAACTGGTCAGCTACAGCGGCAACAAGTAGCGGTCATTTGGAAGGAATTCGCTTGTTGCATATTGACCCCATGTTCTGAATGGAATAAATCACACTCCAAAGGGCGCTTTGATGGGAAAACAATCGTGATAGTCATGTTGGAAGAAATGGAATTGCTGAATGGAGCATGCCCTAAACAAGCTGCATGGCTTGTGCAGGAGATCCAGATTTAAACGCTGGGGAGCGTTGGAATGATGCTTGAATTAAATAGTAATTCTTTTGTTTCCCTCACATTCAAATTAAGCTGTGAAAGAGCTTATGTTGTATGAAGCCATAGCAGTGCCCTTTCACGGAGGTAGGCTTACACAATGGGCCGCTCCAGGTGGGAAGTTTAGATAGGAGAACATTTGAACAGCTGTAGGGAGCTGTTTCACATGTGTACGGTGCCGAAGTTGTCAGCATGTGGAAGCAGCGGAAACAACTCCATGCTTGAATAGAGAATGAAAAGAAAGACCGAATAAAATATAACACTTAACGTATTAGTGGTCAATACTGCAAAAATGAATGAACTACTGTGGCAGCTTCTGTTGAATAACAAGATTGTTTGGATGGAAGAGCTGTGCTGATGAAGCTGAATGCTTTGCAGCAAAGTTGCATTCAATGACCAGAGTCTGCATGGGTCTGTTCATGGGCAATGGGCAGGACTTAATGCCAGAAGACAGGTAAGAAGCTGTTTATATACTCTTATTCTGGCAGTGTGATTGGTCTGATTAAATGACTTACTTTTCCCAAACCTTGTTAAATAAAACTCCATATGTGGTAGGCTTACTTTGATTCAGCAATGTACAATAAGACAACAAACAAATGGCATGTTCATGCACTAATGAACAGTCTTACACTAGCCTTGCACTGAGGAGCCATTCACATTGAACCCATTTTTGTGTCCGTCTGTGCTGTTTCATAATTGTTTTTCAATGTAAAGTTGCATTAGAGGTGTATCTTTGACACCTCGTTCATGTTTTTAGATGCCATGTCAAGTTAAAAAGAATCTAAACTGTTAAAAGTTGGTGCATTCCCAATGCATTCCCCCATGTTAACGGCTTCTAACAAGTTTTCAAACATTGTACTGGAATTTCAAACAAATATTTTGAACTTTAGCTGCCATATAGGCCTATAAATTATACAAACGCCATCAATGCAAGTCAAGCAAGTTTCTAGCAAAACTAAAATGAATATAAGCAAATTCAGAGCTACTGTGGCTGTTTACTTGTGAAAAAACTTCTGAATAATTAATCTTTATAAACATGATGTACTTTGTTCAGCAATGTCACATATAGTTGCATATAAAAAAACGTCTCGGGTTACATGTGTAACCCTTGTTCCCTGAAAAAAGCGGAACAAGATGCTGCGCTTTGCTAAGCGCTATGGAGAATGATCCTATTCGTGAACGAGCTGTGAATATGTGTGTAACATGTCAATGAACATTATAAATGGATGCGTCACCAGGTGTCGTCAGATACTTCTTTTTGAAGAGCAGTCCTGGGACGTCCCAGTGCGGCAAAGAAGCACAGCATCTCGTTCCGCTTTTTTCAGGGAACAAGGGTTACACATGTAACCCGAGACAAAATTAAAATCTGTAATTTTTCTAGATTCATAGATACAGACTAAAACCTTTTACATTCATTGTTTTCCCATAAACAAGACACAAAAAACAGATGCTTAATATAAAATCTCACACTTACATTTCAATTAGAAATCAACATGCATAACATTTTTATGTCTTTTCATTGTTGTTTAATCATATACATTCGGACAATTTTGACAAACAACTCTTAACAAATTAAGCATTAATAGAATTAGGAACAAGGATATTTCCATATTAATAATTGCTCTAATTGCACTTTATTGACAGAACTGCTCAGAAATAGCTACAGTAGCAGACCACTAGCTGCATTACAAGCTACCAAATGTTACTAACAAATAGTAGACTGTCTTTTTATATAACTAGCAGGTATACCAAGTATAATGTCTACCAAGTCTTCCGCATCCCATCCAGGGGCCAGACATGGTCAGGTTAGGGTTAGGGTCATTCCAGAGGTCTGGTCGTGGGTGCCAGATGCTGCCCCGTCCCTAAGAAAGAGTTGTGACATACAACAGGAGCATAAACCACCTTGACGGTTGATGAATGCCACCTTTACCATGTTGTCGGTCCAAACCAAAACGTGCTTGCCCTGGATCAACGGCCAGAACCTCAGCAGGGCAAGCAGTATTTCCAACAGCTCGAGGCAGTTGATGTGCCAACGCAGCCACGGGCCCTTCCAGGAGCTGCATACCCGTTGCATACAGTGCCCCAGCCTTGGAGGTGTCCGTCGTAACCACAACACATCTGGAGACCTGCTCTAGGGGAAAACCTACCCGTAGAAATGTGAAGATGAGTCGTCGGACCAAGGGCTGAAGACGCGTCGACAGACCGGGGTGATGGCCATGAGATCTGTCCCGCGGCGCCATGCCCATCTCGAGTCTGAAGTCAGTGCTGAAGCGGTCTCATATGCATCAACCCGAGCGTTGTGGCCACCGCTGAGGACGCCATATGCCCCAGGAGCCTCCAAAACGGTTCAGTGGAACTGCTGCTCTCATTCTGAAAGCCTTTAAACAGGTCAGCACTGACTGTGCGTGCTCATTCGTGAGGCATGCTGTCATCGAGACTGAGTCCAACCCCAAGCCGAGAAAAGAGATGCTCTGAACTGGGAGGAGCATGCTCTTTTCCCAGTTGACCCAAAGCCCTAGAAGGCTGAGGTGCGTGTGCACCAGGTCCCTGTGCGCACAACACATCCAAGAGTGAGCTAGAACAAGCCAGTCATCGAGAGAGTTGAGGATGCGAATACCCACTTCCCTTAACGGGGCAAGGGCTGCCTCTGCGATCTTCCTGAGAACACGAGGGGACAGGCCAAAAAGTAGGACCTTGTACTGGTATACCTGACCCTCGAATGCAAACCGCAGGAAGGGTTTGTGCCGAGGTAGAATTAACCAGTCAGGATCAGTGAGGTGGTCAGCGAGCTCAGGACCCATGCTCCATCAGAAATAAGCGCACTTCGTCCCGCAGCTCAAACAGGCGGCTGAGCACATTCCCTCGTGAAAGCCACCTGACTTCTGTGTGGAACAGCAAGCACTCATGCTCCGATCCCAGTTCGTGACAGAGAGTGGCAAACAGCCTGATATTGAGTGGACGTGCTTTTATGTAGTTGACAATTTTTATCGCAGTCTCAAGAACACGTTTAAGTTCTGGGTCAAGTGTTTTGCTCGCAAGAGCTTCTCTGTGTATAATACAATGCGTGAAATTTATGTGAGGCGCCACTTGCAAGACTCTTGCTTTAAGACCTTTCTTTTTCCCCAGCATCACTCCAGCACCATCTGTACACACACCGATGCACTCACCCGAAGACAGTCCCTCTTCTTTTAGTTTGTTGTCATATTTTGTGAAAATGTCCTCGCCTGTGCACGTTCCCTCCAGTGCGGTGCAAAACAGAATGTCCTCGTTAAGTTTTCCGTCAAAACTGTATCTGACAAATACAAGCAGCTGGGGTGAGTTTGATACATCTCTGGATTCATCTAATTGTAAAGCATATTTCCCTTTCTTCACTCTGTCCACCAGCTGACACTTTATGTCCTGGGTCATGTCGGAGATGCGCCGGGCAATAGTCCCGTTAGACAGAGGCACTGCTTCTAGCTCATGGGCCAGTTTATCCCCATGCATAGCCCGACTTATTGCTATAGCAGCGGGCTTGATAAGGGTTTCCCCGATCGTGTGTGGATTTTTGCCTGTGCAATTAAATATGCCACCTCATATGATGCCTGTTGAGCTTTGGCAGGGATTGTTGTTTGTTTAGTTAGAACTTTCTTTTGGCATTGTAACTCTCCCTCCTTTCATCGGAAAAAAATCTACTGGTTTAGCAGCAAGAGAGGGGTGCTTGGTTTTCAAGTGTCGTAGCATTTTTACAGGCTTTAGACTTTCATGTGCAAGCACCTCAGTGCACACTACACACTGGGGATGTTGAACTTCGTTGACGATGACGCATGTGAATCCATACTGGATAAATTCGTCTCGATACTTTCGACACTTGGAGGAAGGCTGTTCCAATTGCTGATGGATGTGCTCTTTATGCACACGCCGGCCTCTTTCCGTATCTGAGGACGATGGAATTTCTGACGGTGGTACTTCTCCACTCTCCTCCGCTGGCACCTCTGCTGGCCCTCCTTTGTTGTCTTTGGTCGATATTAACCAACGTTTCATTTCGAAAACAATATTATCCTATACTTAAAGCCTAAAAAATTACCTACGTGTCAGAAAGACTGTTTAACTTGGTGCTGTAGTAAAGTGACCGTTAACTGTCGTTAATCTGTTGTCATCACCTCAGGACCAACGGTCAAGGAAAATGAAAAGGCTGATGGCTTTTTTTATTTGCATGTTTTAACTATTTTTGTATTTTTTTACAATTATGGATACATTATGCTATTTCTAATCGTTATATATATATATAATATTTGTTAAAATATTTTTTGATTTCTGGAAATCATCTCATGACCCCCCCCTTGCTGTCTCACGCCCCCCTGGGGGGTCGCGACCCCTACTTTGGGAACCACTGGTCTAGGGTACTATTGTAACCTCCGTTCTCAGATTGAGGTAACGAGACGTTGTGTCGAAGAAGCGACACTAGGGGTCTCTCTTGAGAGCCTCGCGCATCTCTGAACTTGAAAAAAGGCCAATGAGAAATTGGCAGACAGAATTTGCATGTCCCGCACCTGGACATATGGGTATAAAGGGAGGGAAATGCGTTGTGGTCGGGAGGACACAAACGTCTCGTTCCCTCCATCAGGGAACTGAGGTTACAATAATAACCTAGACGTTTCCTGACTGTCGCTCACTTCGACGTTGTGTCAAAGAAGCGACACTAGGGGTCCATATTTAATCATGCCATGCGCTGAACCGTGTATGTGCGCTGCTGGCACAGGTGCGGGCAGGCAGTTGCATGCCAAAGCGACAGGCCGTGTCAGACTGCACGTACCCTTCCCCAATGCCCCATAAAATGGATTTTAAGGCCACATGTGGAGAATGGCACAGTGGTAGATCCTACCTATTGAGAGGGAACCGTACCACGAAAATACACACAGGAGGATTAATCCACACGGGGGCCCATCCTGTGGAGCACCTATTCCAGTACAGAGTAGTTTCAGTACTCGTAGTGGGTCTGGTCGGGGAATTCCTCCGCTGAATTCACGGACCAGAGGGCTAGGGAGGAGTCATCCAGGGAGCAGAGTTAGTGGAATCTCCTGAGATAATAGTGCACGTGATCACCTCAGTGGAGGGGAAACTGAGGTGGGCAGGTCCCCAACCCTCTTGATGGAGGCTAGCACAATCAGGAGGGCCATCTTCAAGGAGAGGGCCTCGAGCTCAACTGAGTCAAGCGGTTCGAAGGGGGGTCTCTGAAGGCCCAAGTGGACCATTGAGAGAACAGTCTTGGGAGGATTCAACCTCTGGCGCCTCTAAGGAAACTGATAATCAAGTCGTGCTTACCCAAGGACATAACGTCCACTGCGTAGCGGTTACATACACCTTCAAGTGGAGGGGACAGCAGGTGGTAGGCCAAATAGATCTTCCGCATCCCGACAGGGGCCATTCATGGAGTTTCCAGAGGTCTGAGCGCAGATGCCAGAGGGTGCCCCATCCCTGAGAAAGAAGGTCCTTCCAAAGGGGAATGCCCCATTGAGATATAATTATGTGCAACACTCAGCTTAGTCTATTTATATTTATCCAACATATCCTCTTCTGCCATTACATTCCCTTGCAATATCTATATAACAAATTTCTCTCTCTCTCTTTCTCTCTCTCTCTCTCTCTCTCTCTCTCTATATATATATATATATATATAGAGAGAGAGAGAGAGAGAGAGAGAGGAGAGAGAGAGAGAGAGAGAGTAACGGAATACATGTAACAGGATTACGTATTTAAAATACAAAATATAAGTAACTGTATTGCACTACAGTTACAATTTAAATAATTGGTCATTAGAATACAGTTACATTCAAAAAGTATTTTGATTACTTTGCATTTTATTGTCATTTGTTTCATTTAATATTTAGTCCTTTCAGATGGAAAACATTTATACATATAATTGATGCAATCCAAAGTGAACAGCAGTGAAACACTTTCTTATGATGTGTTACATTCATACGAGCAGACAGAGAAGTACGTTTGGAGCAGAAGAAATAGAAATAATCCTTGTGTAAAGTGTTAGCTTTACGCTAAACTAAAATGCCATTTCTAGCCATTTTACATGCACGTTACCAGACACGATCATATTTTTTTATCAAGAAAATTCACGTTGATCATAATTTCTTTTTTCTTGTAAGATCTTTGATATTCTGGAAAAATTCTTGATAATAACTTTTGTATTGTTTTCCAGTAAAAATATCTAAAAATCCTATTTATGTTTTTCAGAGAATGTCTTTTTAATATGTGAGTTTTTATAATCAAAACAAGTGAAAAAAATCAACCAGTGCTGAAGAAGTAATCCAAAGTATATAGTATACATTATTGACCTTGAGTAATCTAACAGAATACGTTACAAATTAAATTTTACAGCATGTATTCTGTAATCTGTAGTGGAATACATTTTTAAAAGTAACCCTCCCAACCCTGTGTGTGTGTGTGTGTGTATGTATGTATATATATATATATATATATATATATATATATATATACACACATATACACACTATATATATAATAATTATTGTTGTCTTGTTGTTGTTGTATTGTTTGTGCACTGGAAGCTTCCGTCACCAAGTCAAATAACTTGTATGTGTAAGCATACTTGGCAAAAAAGCCAAAATTAAATTGCATTGAATCAAAAGCATAGAGAGTCTCCCCTCAAATTACAACAAAGTATATCAATCATTTATGAACTGCAAAGCACAACGTTTCAATAACGTCCATATGTCTTTGAAATGTGTGGTCATCACTCACTTTTATTCATAATTCATTTTCTTGTTGAGTGAGACTGAACAAACGACTTGCCTCCTCCTCTCGTTCAACAAGTCAGCAGATCCTCGTTCATGAACGAGAAGACCGATTCATTCATTTCATTCACTTTTATCAAGTTTAAGAAAAGCATAAATTCACTGACTAAGCACAAAAGCTCAACCTTTCCATTTGTAATACATGTCATTTTAACTGTATGTTCTTTAGTCATTTTTACGCATTCATAAATTGGGGATTATGTTTTGTGCATACCTCTAAACTTCTCTTTTTCAAGAAACACCTTTCTTGAACGTGAATGACCACATGCCAAATTGAATGAATGAAATGCTGAACTGAATAAACAACATGGCTCCTCTTATTTAGTCAGTTAGCAGATCCTCATTCACGAACGAGATGGAGTGATTCATTAATTTTGTTAATACCAGTATATTCAGTTCGTTCTTGAGGTAGTCCTGTCTTGTTCAGTGAAGGGCATATTTGTTCAGCAGGTGAAACTTCAGTGAACGAGAAATATGAGTCAGTGTATGGAGGTGAACAAGAATTATTTGTTCACTTAAAAGTTTAGTTAAAAAGACAGATCTGTTCACAAACTAAACATCACTACTGATGGGTTTCTGAGAGTCTGACCCATATCAGGAATCCAGTAACAGTGCTTGCCCATTTAGCCCGGCTCACAGAGAACAAATATACATGTGACTTGTAGGTAATTCATCAATCATATTATGATTAAAGTTAAGCAAGTGTTTTAGTTTTAGGTCATTAGTGTACCAGATGCATTTACTTATACACGTTCATAACTAAAAGTATATTTCAGCCTAACTTTGATCTGTTGTGTTTGGACTCATCGTCATGTTTGTTTCTGCAGGATAAGGCCTATGTTCCAGAGAGGCTTGACTCAACACTAAGGGAAAAATGTTCTGTCTAATGATGTCATTGCAGGGATTGTTTGGAGTTTTGAGAGTTTAGGTCAGAGGGACTGTATCTAAAAGGAGACTCACCTATGACCCGTATCCTCTGACCAACAAGACTTGGTGTTTTAGAAATATAATATTTGAATGATTGCATTTACGTAGTTGAAAAGAACACCATGTTTGGATGATTCTAGAATTATCTGTACTGTTCAGCTATTATAGTATATTTTTCAATATTATAGTACGTTTTTATATCAAAGTACATATATGAGTTTCCTGGCCTTTGTGTGACCCAGGAGAGAGAATATGAGGTTACTAAAAGTGTTGATGCTGCAAAAACCACAATGAGCACACAGCTGTAACAACATAATGAGGCTATGGACCTTGAAACACAGCTGAAGATAAGGAGTAAAAACAACCAGTGGTCAGAGTAATTAAAAAGATTAAAGCCAGATTTCTACCAGTAAAAACATATCAAAAGGCTCTGTGAGATAATGGTGGTGAATAGTATCCATTGGTTACAAAAATAACGAAGGGGCGTAGAAAAGAGGTAATGCCAGATATCAAACTGTATAGAAGATGAGGTTTTGGACTAAGAGAGTCAGAACGGTCAGCTGGCCTTCTCAAGTTTATTGGTGATTCAATAAACTAAAAATTTTGGCATCTGGAACCCAGGACTCTGAGAGTTTTCTTGCATCTTAGAGAGAATCTTCAAAGATTTTCCACAACACTATCAGAACTCTGAACTTGAAAAGCCCCGTTCACACTGTCACCGATTTTGTCGCTAGATGCCTATAGTCTCTGTATTTCTTGTAGCTAGTGGGCGTTCCTACTGCTGTTGCTCTAACATTATTGGTTAACTAGATTGCCAGTAAAACAAATATATAATGAACATTCTGCAGGGGAGAGTTCTTTAATATAAACTACAGCTCAATGCATCCTATCATGAACAAGACGAACAATCTATTAATGTATGCATTAAATTCACAATGTCAACAATTTCTGGTACATTATACAATATAATAAATCAGTTTACTTGCCACTAAAAATGAGCATTCTGTGAAAGTGTTATAATCTGCATAAAAACTCAATGCATTATATCAACACAAAGATCAATTTTTCAATGCATCAATCAAACTCACTCAGAATGCTGACAATTTCTGACACGGTTTTCCACGCATCCCTGAAACATGATATAGAATTGTGAAATTGATGACAACAACAACTCCTCTGTCTTTCCTGCACTCGTATCCATTATCTCACAGGAGACAGATGACGTGAGCTTCACTGTCATTACTCATTGGCTGTCGCTGCGCGATATCTAAATGGGTGAAGCTGATATCCCCTACAAAAAAATACACTCTTTTGTGTGTTATCTGTTCATTTACGTATGCATTCATAATAAATGCACTATTATGCACAATAGTGTCAATAATACAACAATGGAGCAAGGGAGCAACATGAGATGCATCCAAAAGTAAAAGAAAAACAATGCAGAACTGCAGTATTTGTAAAGGATAATCTAGTCAACCAGCCGGTCATTATCGTAAATAATTATCACTCACTGAATACTTGATTTCACAGAATCTGACATTCAGTGGTCTGATTTTTCAGAATAATGACCGCACATCTGGGGATAAAGTGATATGAGTATTGCAGGTCATCAAATCTATTTCTTGTATCACTCTGTGAACTCTAGCTAATAAAAAAATCATGTCCATTTATTTATTTGTTCGTGAAGTAGTCTTATAAGTGGGATATATAACCAGTGTGGCACGGTGGAGGGCGGGACCGGCGCGTGATTACGCACGCCCGGTCCCGTATCAGGCTAATTGAGCCGTCAAGAGGGATAAAGGCCACTCGCAGACGGCGATCGGGAGAGAGAGCTTAATCAGCAGACATGTCTGTTGTCCTATGTGTTTGTTTTAAGTTCTTCATTAAATTATTATTTATATTGACAAGCCGGTTTCTCGCCTCTTCCTTGCCCGTGAACGTGAACTGTCTTTACATTGGTGCCGAAACCCAGGAAGGAAGAGGGATACGCCGTAGCGGAGTTCTCGCCACTTCTCAATGGAACAGCCGCGGCCATCTGCCGGGGGACGGAGGAGCCCAGCCACCTGGACGCGGAGGAACGGCCGCCGACCGCGAGGGGAGGAGGGGCGCCTGGCCGACCGCGGTTGGGACCGCTGCCAGGGGCGGGGAGTCCCCTACTAGCCGCTGGAACGCGGCGGGTTTGGAGACTGCCGACCGCGTGCAGGGAGGGGCTCGCCGCCGACCGCCTGGAGCGGGAGAACCGCTGCCAGGGGCGGGGGGGGGCCCCTTCGACACCCCGGGAACGCGGCGGGGCGTTCCGTCCACCAGGGGCTGAGGACTGCCTCTGATCTGCCCGGAGAGGCGTGGCTGTTGTCCTGAAGAGGGTGGAGAAGTGGCTGAGGAACGAGCTACGGCGTATCAGAGAACCGGCGAGTAAGTTTTTTTTTTTTTTTTTTCAATATAAATAATAATTTAATGAAGAACTTAAAACAAACACATAGGACAACAGACATGTCTGCTGATTAAGCTCTCTCTCCCGATCGCCGTCTGCGAGTGGCCTTTAATCCCTCTTGACGGCTCAATTAGCCTGATACGGGACCGGGCGTGCGTAATCACGCGCCGGTCCCGCCCTCCACTGTGCCACAACCACCAACAGAACTCTGCCGCTTCTTTCTTCTCATGCAAATCAATATTTCTTTGTTTATGTAAATAGCCTTGAAATAAGAAGTATGCAGGTCATTATAGCAAAATAAACCCCTTCAGAGTGATTAAAGAGTCCGCCACGCTGTGTCATGGTCCCAATCACCTTGTTGGGCTTTATTTTGCAATAACGACCGGCTGAGTGTACATTATCCAACTTTATTTGACTACTTGCCAAATAAATACATGTACATGAAATATAGATTGGAGATGAAATCATTTTATTGTAGAGATGTACAGATTGCAGAGTGAGACATGAGAACAGGAGCACATTAGTAGGAAATGACCAGTCAGATATGACTCTGAGCCTGGAAGTGTGGTCATTATTCAGAAATATTTTAGTTTGACAAATCAGAACCAAAACTATACAAAATACTTTGCAACAAAAAAGAAGACTCATTACTATTTTGCAAAGAGTACAGCTCCGGTCATGATATGGAGGAATGGTAGTGTCGGCCGTTTTAATTTGTTTCTCTCCAACACTGACAATAGTGAATGTTAAACGGAGTCCAAATCTCCAGACGTCTGTCCATATCTATTATGAGCGTATTTTTTTTAACAACAATGATAAGACAGAAGTGGAAAATAGAAAAATGTTGAATTCACCTGGTATCGTTTTGTTGCCTCACCTTTCTGTTTGGTCACTTTACGTACGGTCATGGCAGCTTGTCGTTTCTGATATTCAGAAATTTCAAAACCTAAAAACAACAAACCCAAAAGAAAATATGAGGGTGATAAAAAGTAGCTGCCATTAAGGACACATTTCAAGGCTTTTGCAGAAGGTAAATCAATACAATTTAGATTATAATCATGGAAAATAAAGAGTTATGGAGCTCACCTATTTTTTCATCCTCCTGCACCATCTTGCGTTCCTCGTGAAAAGCTCTTAGCCAGCGAATCTTCTCCTCCAGTTTCTTGGCGAGAAAGATGTGAATCTCATCCGTGTCTTTGTTGTGCAGCTTGAACGCATTCTTCACACTGACATTAAAGTCATCGTCTCGGCCATCAATAGCATCTCTCACATCATGCCTGTCCATGTCAATGCGGCCTTTATAGTAAAGTATGTCCCGTCGTATCAGGTCCTGAGGAGAGAGGCAGGGCTCACTAAAGCTGCTTACATTCATCAATGCACAAGCAAACTCATCTGCACTTGTGTTGTGAATGTTCTAATAGAAGGCATTTTCCACAAATACAGTTTTTTATCTTTTTTACAGAATTAGAGGCACAAATACAACGTTTGTTTTCTTGTGAGAACTACTCAAATTAGATATGTTTAATATATTGAGGTATTAAAACTTAACTTTTATGATTTATCTTGTATTCATACTCTATACAGTGATTGTGTAAAAGTAATAGAGCCACAGTTACAAAACTAGTTAATTATGTTGTTAATTAGATTGTTTCCCAGTAAAGTAGATTACAAGTACTTACTGTATAAAGTTAGGCACAAAGATAATGAAGTAACAATGACGAGAATCACTATACTGTCACTTTTCAGCACTTGAAAAAGAACTCGAATGAAAACCCCAAAACATCACCCTAACCATCCTCACCTCGTCAAAACAGAGCAATGCTTTATCACAACTAATTAAGCACATCCTGAAGACTTTTAACAACAGCAGATAGAATTAAAGTCAAATAGTTTTGCATTGAGATTTTAGTGGGGAAGTCCGCTATCTTCCCTAATAAATGTATTTGGGTCGTAAGCCAATTAGCTGTCGCCCTTGAGATATAAAAGGGGATGGATCCGTCTCTCGGACGTGTCATGGTTAACATCACAATTGCGTCACCAGCGTGGCACTGCTGCTTCTTCCGGCATTAGATGTGGATAATGAGAAAGGTATGAGCAGTCGGTTGTTTACCGATTTTATTGATATTTTAATTTGGTAACTGAATGTCCGCCGTTTGTATGATAGTAAGCGTTGGTTGCTTGACTACCATTCCCAGTCATATGGGTCGCAGCCGTGGGATTTTACGTGCGGGTCTTTCACTTCTTTTGTGGCTATCGCTGATGTGCATGCCTCAAGTACGTCTGTGTTCTGTCTTCATCAGTATGTATACAGGGGTGCTTGCTAATTTTGGGACGAAGGGCTGAAGGTAGCAATCGTAATATTGTGTTTTTGTTTTAGGTTCGCTTCCTGGTACAACTGGATCGTCTATGCAAACTACTAGTCCAGTGTTAACGCTGTATTGTGCATGCCTTTGAACACATCAGCAGCGTATCGTTGCGCTTCCCGGTACACCGGAAGTATTTGTGTAAACGACTAGTTTGGGCGTATTTTACATTCTGCCCTGGAATACCACTGCTGTTCTGTTTTGTTTACTGTGTTATTGTCTGTCTTGTGTTTTATGGTTTTGTTTTGTATTTTCGGTTGGCTGGAGTTTTGTTGATCGTGTGTGTGTGTGTGTGTGATTGTGAATAGTGTCATACGTGTTAGCTTGGGAATGCTCTGGCTAACGCTGTTTATGTGGTGATGTAATGCCAGAGCAACGCAGTGGCATGTGATTCTTATTGTAATGTGTTTTTCTTTATTTCAAGTGTCCTTGTGATCTGAGCTTTATGTAACCTCTTATGAGGAGTGGTGACACTGTTTGCATGTAGTATTTTTGTAGGTCATTTCTTGTTTAATTGTTTCTTTTATGAATTTGTGTTTAATGTGTTAATTTCATTTGTTCACAGGACTTGGGTGCCAAAAGCAGGAAGGCCGGCTTTATACTTTCACAGTGGGGGTGGTGACTGTGTGCAGTGCTCGTCACTGAAATCCTGACTTTAGGTGTGAGTGTGCACTTGTGAATGCCGTGATTCTTTATTATAGGTGTGATATAATCTTTGGTAGCCCACCCCCTCCGGAAAGCCCCAGGTTCTTTAACCCTCTGGGGTCGACGGATGCGCCAGCGCGTCCTGCTGGATATTTTTGTCATTACAGCAGAAATAACTTAAAATACTCCGTCATTTTTGGGTATACAGATAAGTGTAAGACATCATTAGAGACTATAAAGGGTCTACTTTTATTTGTGTACACTCATAATGACAATGAAACATTGTGCTTTTGTAAAATAAAGATAATAAAAAGGGTGAGCTGTCATCAGTCTCTGTGTTTACGAGCATATTTCAGAAACACGTCACAAAAATGAACTAAAACTCTGCGAATACTTATCACACAAACATGAAACATATGTCTAAAGAAATCTTGAAATGTCTACTTTTAAATAAACCAATTCAAATTTAAAACAAATATTCTCCTGCAATGCAATCTGTTTGAAACATAGTGATGCTCAGTTTTTACCGGTTCATGTAATTATCTGTAATGTGATCCCACCCACCAGCAGAGCGTGCCATTCATACGCTAATGTGCTGAGACGATCAATGCAAATGTACACGCCCCCCAACTGCGAGTTATAATGTAAACAAAATTCATTCAGTTTTCTGCGCGTTTGTAATGATACACAAGTGAGAAAGCTCCAGGATTGTAAGGAAGAGTTAACATTTTCCTCAGAAGAAGAGCGGGACGATGAACGTTTGTATTTTGAAGAGAGACTAGATCCAGCCAAGGATACAATTTCAGACGAGTTAGTCAATTCGTTTTCATTAGTTGACATGTTATTTTATATAAACTTGAACATATTTTACTAGTGGGACTGTTTCCAGACTTGCCAGCCAGGATTCAGAGTATTGACATTTGAAATATTTCCTAATAAGCAAGTTTTATTTACATTTAAATGCTGTTTCAGCTAAAGCAGGCATTTCAATTGTATGCTGTATAATATAAATATGATATGTAATATGATATAAAAATAATATGAATGTTTAGATTATATTTTAACTAGTGTTTATGCTGCCTCATTATCTTCAACAAAGCTTGTGCTTGCAAATATGTGTTCAGGTTAAATGAGTAAAATGCACTTTAAATATGCCCATATTAGAAAATCAGCATATTATAATGATTTCCGGGGATCACATGACACTGAAGACCGCAGTAATGATGCTGAAAATTCAGCTTTGATCACAAATTGCATTTTACAATATATTTAAATAGAAAACTGTTCTTTTAAATTGTAAAAAGAGTTCAGAATATCAATATTGTTTCTGTATTTTGGATCAAATAAATCCAGTCTTGGTGAGCAGAAGAGACTTCTTTTAACAGAAGTGTAGGTCTAAAATTAAGTAAAGTCTTTATGTAAAGAAAATATATAGTCAGATATCTTCTTTTAACTTAAAACTTGATTTTGATCATTAAGTCTCCTCACATTCATTCTCTTTCTGTCACATTCCTCATTGATAGGCTCAGGGGTGGGGTCATTGTCTCTCAGGTGTGAATCACCTAAATATTCATGATCATTTGCACCTCCTCACATATGACCTTTCAACACTAAAAGTGTCTAATAAAAAATTAAATTACTATATTGTTTTTTATGAATGAGTGATCAGGATGGTTTTCAGATCATTTTGTAGCAAAAACTCTAGGCTACAAGATACAGTTCTCAAAAGTCTTCTGGACAAATGTTTATTATGTGTTATATGACCTTATTTCAGTGACTTAAAATTTTTGTTTTTTCAAAAACCTTGCATAAACGTTATTTTCTCAAAAATACAAACATGTACATACATGTTGCTCACATATTATTGTAGCCCAGTTTGTGCTGAATACAGTGTTATCACACTTTAGCCATTAATATGTTTTTAAGCAACTGAAAAAAGCACAAATGTCTAGGCATGTCAAAACTTTTCCAGGGCCCAAAATACCCTCAGACCCCAGAGGGTTAATGGCTGTAGTTAAAATTTTCTTTATAAACTCCAGTGGCACCTTGGCTAAGGCCTTTTTCATTTTAAAGTTTGTGTCTTAAATCTTGCTAATAAAGATGAATATTTTTGTAAGGTTACTCATGTCTCTGACCTTTCATTGAGTAAGGGATTTGGTACTTTAGTTCCCTGGGGGAAATTCCCAGGGTAGCGTAGTCTTTGGCATAATTGTGTGCCGTACTATAGTTACTCAGTTCTTGTAGCGGCCTAAGGTCTATATTGCCACAATATTATAAAATAATTCATATTGAATCTCTGGTTGTGTTGCTCCAGTGTCTCTCAATTGACTGAACTCTGGAGTTTCTCATTTCACTAACATGAACACATTGTTAATAAGGAATGTTAACAGCTTATATATATATATATATATATATATATATATATATATATATATATATATATATATATATATTACACACAACACACACACACACAATGATGTATACAATATTGCATTTATGATACAAATATTTGATATTTTACAGAATTATAATTGTAAAGGGATTAATGGAAAGGAGGTGGCAAGAACCAGCTTGAAAATATAAATAATATTTTAATCGAAACTTAAACAAAAGAAAAACACACAAAAGTGTTGGAAAAATATGTGATCAGCATAAGACCACATCAGGCAAATTATTAGGACCACTGAGTTCTTAATAAAGTGCTCAGTGAGTGTATCTTTATGCCAAGTTTAAGGTTTGGCTTATTAAATATTATTTTTGTTGATGTGGTTTACTAATGCATTTTGTAATTAAGTCATCCAGTTTTTATTGAGTTTTACTAATCTTCATAAAACAATGAAAAGCATTCAGTTAAATGAAGGTTGCTTAGTTCTGATTTAATATTAGATCATGAGAAACCGGTCAAGTATGACATTCTGAAACGTTAAGGCTTTCTATAATCTCAATTATGGATAAAATGGCCAGATGAAAGAAAAGAAAATGTAAAACAAGTGATGCAAATAATGAATCATTGTAGGTGACATACCTTTTTGCACAAAACCAGCTGATGATCGAATAGGAAGAAGACTCGCTGCTGACTCCTGCCGTATGGCTGGTATATCCACGACATCTCACCTGTGTAGATCAACTCTGAACTTCTGTCCAGAATATCATCACCCTAGAGAAAGACACAAACATAAATCCAAAATAAGATTAGTGCCGAGTGATGATAGACTTTTATTTTAAAAACAAAAGAGGTCATAAGATGCCAATAACAGCATTTAGCAGTGACCTGAAATCATAACTTTTTTAATAAGAGTTTAAGCAATAGATACTGCTTGCACTGTGGTATTTACCAGTAATTTGGGAATTAATTTCCTTTTTTCTTTTAAATCACAGTCACTTCCGGCTTAATGTACCATCAATGAACAATCTTTGAGTTTATGGCAGGTCTGACTTGAAAGGTTTACAAGTTAGCACTAAACAGCAGTTTTGCTTTGAAGCTTTTGAATGTAATTTCACTTTTTGGAACCCAGCTGTTTAACTGAGCATCTGTGCAGTCGCTTAGAGATTGCAGTTCTAAAAGGATCCCTTGATAGATCTTAAGACATTTTGCTTAGACGAATGGTAAAACAAAATTGTGTCAAAACAGATTGTTTGACAATTGTTCCGAAGCCAATCCTTTCTGGCTCTTTTCAAGTCCACGATTGCGCATTACATTATTTTTTGGATTTCTATTTTTAATTAGACTGGTTGCACAGGTTTAAATCCAAATAGAGGAGCACTTAATATTTTAAATACACTACCATGAGAGCAGAAGGTTTGATCTTAGTGGTCATTATAAAGGTTGAGTTCCAGTAGAGCTGTCTGACTGAATGTGGTCCAATTAATTCAATGCAAAACAAAATAAAACAAGAAAGATTCTTCAAACGCACCTCCCATTCCAGCACTGAGGCCTGCCACTGGGCAATCTTGTCAATGTTCTCCAGTCTTCTTTTGCGTTCGTTGATTTGTTGGGTGACGTTCCGCATGACAGCCAGTGCTGCTGCCACATAACGGTAATCACTGCAGAGCAAAACACAAGATACAATTCATGTGTTCCAGTCATTTTGACTCCATTTTTTCACTAAAATAAATTGCTTTGATTAATCGATTGAAGTAAAATCTTGTGACTTTGTTGCCCATGCAATTCATTTAGATATTGTTTTTATTTAATTTTGTTACAGCTGTGGTGCTCCCAGCTCAAAATTACCAGCCATTGAATATGAATGGTCAGATTAAAAAAAAGAGAACAAAATTTGCCATTTTGTAGCATGTTTTGTAAGATCAATTAGAGCACATCCTGTTTGTGCATGTGCGCTTGCACAAAGTCCTCAAACATCTGTATACACTCACTCACTCACATTCACACACACACTCTCTCTCTCTCTCTCACACACACACACACACACACACACACACACACACACACACTCTCTTGTGCAATGTCTTTCCATACATCTCATGAATATTTCATCTTTTTGATCATTTTGAACAATTCTGAATAGAATTGTTGTGATTACAAATTTGCAAATTATGATAACAGAACAGTTCTTTTGTTAGCAAATTAAAAAAGCATTATTTGAAATTTGTTGGATCAGTTACAGTATATGCACTGTAAATTGCAGATTCTAAGCTTTTGAATTACACCTATTTTGTGTATATTAAGCAAGCGGTTATTAATTTTTAACATATTTATTAGTTTGTTTTGAAGGGAGTGCCCCCGACTTGCCAGTTTAAGCCAAGTTTAATGAGACCTTTTATCAATATACTGTGTGCGTATATGTGTGAGTGGATAGTTTCAGCGCCGAGCCTATTTTTGCCACGTGGCTCATGGTTAACTCAGCAGCTCTGGTGCAGTAGAAAACTAAATAATCAGGAGATTTTGGAAAAGACGCAAAAACAAATAAACAATATTTAAACCAAACCAACTACACACTACAATTAATAGGTCTGCATCTTGACCAACCTTTTTGGAAATTTCAGTCTTTCCCCATTCAATAAGATAGGAGCTGTACTTTATGATGCTGGTTTACATAGAAAATATCTGCCCAGCCTGCCCAAGAGCATTCCAAAGATTACAGCAGAGTGGACTGACTTGGCTTGAAAGGCACTTTGCCATAAACCTTCGCAAATTTGCCACAGATAATTTTCACATGCAAATTAGCTTTGCTGCAAATTGTCATTGTTGCCAAAGGTTCACCACTACGGGCGAAGTGTCAAACACTTGCGGAGAATCAAAAGCTCATTTGCATGTCGTGGCAAACCTCTGCCATTCCCGCGAGGAAGGAAGCAGGAGCCGGGTAAACATCCAAACCTGAGACATTTATTAACTATTTAGCACCACATAGAATACACGTTGTCACGATTCCCTGTTGTCTGCCCTGTGTTTCTCCCTTGCCCTCTGTCTCTAACTACACTTCCCATAATTCCCTGCCTTCATCACTACCAGCTTCAATGTTCTCACCTGTGTTTGATTGACTCATTAGTGTTTGTGTTTTTAAGCCCTGTTGTTCCACCATTCGTTGTCAGTAGTTAAATGTAATATATGTCGTTGACTGTGTTCCTGCCCGTGCCCTTCGTGGATGTTTCTCTTGTTTAGATTTTGGTTTTCCCATCGTGGATGTTTGATTTGTTCCCTGTGTTGTTTTGTCAGTTTTTCCAATAAAACTGCGTGTAGATCCTCACTCCTCGTCTGCCTTCGTTACAACACATACTGCTTTTCAGCAGTCACGTGAAACACATTTACACACACACAGATAGCTTTTGTTCATCTCTCTCTCTCGAACTGTGGCTCTGGCCCCTCTTTATCTATCTCTCCCAGCTGATTGTGCCGATTCTCCCCCAGCCATCCATCCTCATCGTTTGGCCACGCCCTGCTCATCACACATGTGAAAATAACGTGTGACAAATTTGCGGCTAGTTTAGATTTTTTTGTAAGGGATATCTTGTCATGATATATACAATATGAGAGATTTATAAACCATTTGAACACAAAAGGTGTGAGCACAAATGAACATAATACAAGGGTTAAAACAATCAAGAATTGCTGATGGCACTAAAAGTATAAAAGCAGATGTTAACTTCACAGCCAGAATATTAACTAACTTGCTGTAAATGTAAGCAACTGGATGTCTGGACATAAAGGGGCGTTCACACTGGCAGTGACTTGAAAATTTAAATCATGGACTTTGCACCCCTTGGCAAACACATTACCACCCAACCCTATAAATGTTTGATAAACCCGGAGGGTCCTATGGCACACCTTACATCTCAGAGCCTGGTGACCATCTTTAAGTCAGTTTTCGATAAGAATTGCCGATTTGAGCAGACATGAGCTAAAGCTACTGCTGGAGTAAAAGGAGCCAAAATGAGAAGGAACACTTAGAGAAACCAGCAGTGTAGTGATTGAATCACTTTTAGTGTGAACACATCTTAAGCTCTGGCTCAGGATCCTGTGCAACCACACATCCAGTGGCTCTGCATGTTTTTGTCTGTGTGTGTTACCTATGTTCCTGTGCTGTATACTTGAGCAGCTCTGCCAGCTGGAGTGGATACTTGCAGATTTTCTGCACAGGAGTTAGCAGGAAGCCGTCTATGGCGATGTCAATCATCTGCTGGAGGAGACGACAGGCCTCAAAGAAGTGCTGATAGCGACCGTCCTTCATCAGCTTAGAAAGCTCCATGCAGGCATCCAGATGGTTGTTGCAGTACTCTGAGTAGATCCAAAAGCCATCTTGCTATATTACAGAGAGAGGTCAAAAACTCATTACAACTGAACTGTTTTCAAAGATTTTCAAGAATCAGTTAAAGTACCTCATGTAAAATGTCAATACCTTAACATAGCCATGTTACTTCCAACAGATATCATGAAGGAGCTTGTGGTTACTAAAAAACACTCCAATTCGAACTATGAGGTGGAGTAAGTCTCTCACTGTGCCTATTGTCCTGTTCATTGTTAGTAATTTATTGTACTGTCCCGTACTTTTTGCACACGTTTGCATGTGCACTTTATATAGGTATTTTATTTAGTTTGTGTAGTCTCATGTGGTTCTGTGTTTGTCCTATGTTGTTTTATGTAGCACCATGGTCCTGGAGGAACGTTGTCTTGTTTCGCTGTGTACTGTACTAACTGTATATGGTTGAAACGACAATAAAAACCACTTGACTTGACTTGACTTGATAATATCAAATATAATATCAAAACACAAGGCAATGCACTCACATGTTCCAGGAAGCATGGCCCCATTTCACTGAGATGGGGTTCCTCAATGTTGTACTGTTTCTCCAAGTCTCGCACAAATCCCATTTGAAATCTGTAGATATCCTCAATGTTCCCAAAGATCACTTTTAGTTGGTCATCATTGAACATGTCAATCCTCTTTCTGCACTGCCTCAAATATCCCTAGATAGAAAATAACCATCTTCAGTTGAACATGCTGGGCTACAAGTCCAAGATTTGCAAGTCAAGTATCCATTATAGATCACATAACATCATTTCTGATTCCAACCTAAACATTTTCATTCTGATTACATGATAATCTCCCCATGGTACCAAGAAAAGGCACTTGATCGTTGTTATAGATGGCATTGCAGTACCTCGCATATGTCCTTCAGATGTTTGATGTAGTGACGTTCAGTACTCATGATCTCATTGATAACGTTGGCCCTCATCTGATCTCGGTTCTGAAGTGGTTGGCCAATACGTAGACAACCGTTGCCTGGATCAATGTGTCCATTCTGCACCTCATTGGTACCCTCCACTGTTTCTGTGGCCCCATTTTCCTGGTTTACCCACAGCTAAAAAGGAAAGAAAGACACATTATAGTTCTGTTCTAAAACCAAATGAGTTGCCTCGCTGCTTGTTACCTACAATAAGCAGATACCTTCCCAGGCAGCATCCTATCCATCATGTAACCATAAAAGTTATTCATTTGAAGCGCTCTACATAGGCAAAACTCACGACCCACACAAAACTGTGAGAATTCCATGAGAGACTGACAAACAGTTAGTTTCAATATAGTTTGGTTTATAGCATGTTGCTACGCTTATTTCTCCATACTCCAATTGTACAAAAATACATAGTACGCACAAATATTTGTTTAAATCAGACAAAAAAAACAAAACACATTGTGGATGTATTTCATCATCAGCCCATCGCATTGCATTCTAAAATTGCAAAATCTGTTAAGGATAGATCCAATACTGCCATAGAATTTGGACAAAACAAAGTATCTAATAAGGTATCTTGTACCTAATTTACAGTAGCTGCCTATGGTTTGGAAAAGCCTTCAGAATGATGCCTTAAAATGCTGTCTACGTAGGCTACTCACTAGGTTTTTGTCCCTAAGCTGTGAGTCCTGCGAGGAAATTGCTGTGGTGAAGATTGCTGGGGTTGATCAGCCAGAAGTAAAAAGAAATTTAAGGTTTAGGCCACCCATAGCTATAATAAGGAATGTTGACAACAAATATTTCACTTTCTCTCCGCAGTTTCAAAGATGATGGTTGTTCTTCAGACATTTTGACTGAGATTTCATGGGCACATTTAATTCAAATTAACTTACAGCACACTTAGTAAGCAACATTGTGTCACATGAGGGCGTATGGTTCCCTAAGTAATGCTCCATTTCACAGGACACCCTTACATTACTCACTAAAAACTAGGCAACCATTAGCCCCCGGTCCAGTCAAGAACATTTGTTTGGGTGTCTAAAACCCATCTCCCAGATTGAGTAAAAGAGTTTAAAATGTAAAGCAGTTTACTACAACCAAAAACTGACAAATATTGACATTTGGTTTAAGGCAACTATAATATTGGGTGATGCATTCAAAGCAGTGCATGTAATGGAGAAACAATCTGGATGATCAAGTTTTTAATCTATTGTAAAATCTCCAGGATGAAGAACACGTGATTTAGGTTGGATGTTAAAATGCTTTGTGAGACGGCAGTGTTCACAAAATCGAGGGACGCACCTTTGCCGTTGTGTTATGGAACCTTGGAGTTGCTATAGGGTTGATATAGAAAACTGGTTTTGTGTAAGATTGAAGAGGGTGCGGATCAACCTTTGGAAAGAATGACAGAAATACACTTTGTTTCAATACATTCTTGCTGCGGAAGAATACAAATGGAATAGTGAGATAGAAGTGGCTTGCGTTTTCTTTCCAAAGTCCAGAGAGAAAGATCTAATCAGGACCAGTGTCCAAGACTTCTACAAAGAGATGCTTGGGAGCTTCATAATTAAATCATAAGATCTGATATAATAAGATTAAAGAAATAGGAGACTGACCCTCACGAAGCTGGCGGGGAACCAGCCCTCCTCCTCATCGATTTGGCCCCACCACCAGTCTTTGTTGGAGGCATCGAGGACTTTTATGAGGTCTCCGGCCTTGAACGCCAGCTCCCTCTCTGCCATCGTTACATGATCCCATACTGCCTCTGCGCTGACCACTGAACCCCCACTGATCAACTGAAGAAGACAAAAATCATGTGACACTGAAAATATTTCATGGCATTATGGAAGTTTCAATGTTTATACAGCACAATTCAAATTTCCATAAACAAAAAAATGGAACATAAACAATATCAACAATGCAATGACTCTCCATGTGTTCCTTATAGGCCTGTTTATGAGCTACACATGCAATACAGTCATTCATGTTCCAGGCCATTTTCATTTAAACATTTATTTTCTTCACCTCATCAAAACATTTCCCATGTCAGTTGAATCGGCCACAATATCTACAGATCTCAGAATCAGGGCTCATCTATCTGTTACAAACATTATGCACTACATACAATGGCAAACTACAAAGCCAGCATAGTTCTTTGGACTCTGAGAGATCATTCTTTGTTAGATTTATTTTGCTTATGACACAGTCAGACTTAATCTTCTGAAGCAATGCATCACCTTGAGCAAGCATGAGTGAGTGAGTCCATATGTGCATGCATGAGTGAGCACTGTCAGTGCATTTGAGCATGCATGAGTGAGCACCATCAGTGCATTTGTGCATGCATGAGTGAGAACCGTCAGTGCATTTGTGCGCGCATGCATGAGTGTGCGCTGTCAATGCATTTAAGGATGCATGAGTGAGTGCTGTCAGTGCAATTGAACATGCACGAGAGTGCTGTCAGTGCATTTGAGCATGCAAGAGTGAGCACTGTCAGTGCATTTGAGCATGCATGAGTGAGCACCGTCAGTGCATTTGAGCATGCATGAGTGAGCACCATCAGTGCATTTGTGCATGCATGAGTGAGCACCGTCAGTGCATTTGTGCATGCATGAGTGAGAACCGTCAGTGCATTTGTGCATGCATGCATGAGTGTGCGCTGTCAATGCATTTAAGGATGCATGAGTGAGTGCTGTCAGTACAACTGAACATGCACGAGAGTGCTGTCAGTGCATTTGAGCATGCATGAGTGAGCACTGTCAGTGCATTTGAGCATGCATGTGTGAGAACTGTCAGTGCATTTGTGCGTGCATGCATGAGAGAGTGCTGTCAGTGCATTTGTGCGTGCATGCATGAGAGAGTGCTGTCAGTGCATTTGAGCATGCATGAGTGACTGCTGTCAGTGCATTTGAGCATGCATGTGTGACAACTCTCAGTGCATTTGAGCATGCATGTGTGAGAACTGTCAGTGCATTTGTGCGTGCATGCATGAGTGCACGCTGTCAGTGCATTTGAGGAAGCATGAGTGTGCTGTCAGTGCAATTGAACATGCATGAGAGTGCTGTCAGGGCATTTGAGCATGCATGAGTGAGTGCTGTCAGTTCATATGTGCATGCATGAGTGACTGCTGTCAGGTGCATTTGAGGATGCATGACTGAGTGCTCTCAGTGCATTTATGCATGCATGAGTGAGCACTGTCAATGCATTTGAGAATGCATGATTGAATGCTCTGTGCATTGAGTGTAAATGAGTGTCTCTGAGCTCCCCTGCAGAAAACCGTAGCCAAAAGTCCACACTAACACTCAACCCGCAGTTGCCTGGAGCTTTCTCTGAACTAACACTGCAAACACCATGTACTGAATACCTGATAAGTATTCAGTATAGTATAAGAACATGACTACAGGAACAGATCCAAAGCCATAATGATCAAAAAATGATCAATTTTATTCTTGTATAAATTATTCTTGGGGAACTAATATTTTGACAATGACACAGAAGCCAGAATATCCTTAGCCATGTTGAAAGTCTACATGTCCTCCCAACTCAGATACCGGGTATCAGGTAGGCGCCCTGAAAATGTTTGATTACTCCATCTATCCAGCTAACAGAAGTAATGCTGAAGCTGTTAGTTTACCTCTATTTCTTAGCTACAGTGTGGTAGTAATCCGAGTGATCATGATCATATACACATAAAAGACAATCTTTTGTCACTTTTTTGTCACCTGCTGGCTCAAATCTATTCACCACGAATCTCACCTGCTGGCTCGAATCCCCTCATGTAGCTGCTCTTATACATCTGCACTGCTCTTACACTCTAGTTTGGAACACCACGAACACAAGCGCTGTGATACAAACAGTGAAGTGTCGCAGAGCTGATATGACTCCTTTATCAGCACCATTGTAATGCCTCTAATCAGATTCGAGGACTGGAAGTAGCTGTTGTATAGTAGTCATGGAAAAAAATTAGAACCCTCTGTACAGATCATAACACACCTTTAATGCTACTTCTCATAAAGGAAATCCCATGATTCCAGCATATGTGTCTGAATAAATTATTGTTACATAATCAATCTGTTTCCCCCTCATGTTTCTGCATATGTCATTTCCAAATATGAAAAATATACAATAAATGACACTTCCCCGACATGCCATTGAAAATTATTTAATACATTTTTTTAAATTAAAATGTGTCTAAACTAAAAGAGAAGCATGTCCTTTACACATAATTTCATATTAAACAAGGTATTTTCTCAGCTGGTTAAATGGATTCAGTCATAAATTCGTAACTTTGAATATTTAGGATTAAATATGTGATATTTTTTTTTCTGTTTGACTATAGCTACACAATTCTGCCTAATCAAAATACTAAAGATAACCCTCTGTGCAGCTCTGAATATGGCAGACAAATACTTCATCATGTCAAATTTCAATGTGATTAATGAAGTTACCATGTCTAAAGAAACTACAAGCAAATATGAGACAATTTATGCATTCATGTATTCAAGGAGTGTTAAAACATCATCTGCATGCAAATGTCCTTTATAAGATTTATAAAAAAATAAAGGAATAAATATTTTGGAAGGAATAATCTACAAGCCCAAATAACAGCATCCACACTGCATTCACAGTCTTAGTGAAGCCTCGACTTGTGTCCTGAGAGTGAGGGCCAATGAAACATGCTTCGCTTTAAGTCAGCATTAAAACAAACACATTAACTGCGTTCCGAACAGACCACCAACACTTAAGTCTGCCTAATGACCCCAAGCATCCTCTATTTCTGCCAAATGCAACACATTTCAAACATATGATGAGCCTTTTATAGCATGAGATTACAATCCAACCATCCAGACTAAATAAATCCATTCCTCTAAAGTACAGCTCAAAGTGCATCACTAGAAGCCAGCGATTTCAAGCATTTCATAGCTGTGGTGTGAAAATTCACTTGGCCACATCTTTCAGCAAGTGAAGAAATGTGGCACCACCTGTGCTGTCATGTGATCACAGCTCTGATTAAATTAAACACTGACATTCAAACAGCAACATCCTAATAGATACTGTGAATTAACCTTGCTATAAATACAGACACACATTTAAACATAGTACATATAATATTATTAGCAGTTTTACTGCTTGAAAGTCTCAGAATTTAAAAACTTGCCATTTATTTTGTGGTGCTCCCCTGCAAGAATGTAGTTTGAGTATTTTACAGAAAATTATATGTGATCTTCAGAAATAAAATACTATTTTACTTTTGTCTCTAATTAAGTGGTGTTTAATATTATATGCATTCAGAGCATCGTCCATGAATTGGATGGTAAGACCTGATTTGAGCATCACGTTCATAAAACATTGACACAATGATGATAAAAACACATTAAACATCACATATAAGGCTACAGGAATTGACATTTGAAGAATTACAGTTATGAGAAAAGATTGAAGAGATCGAAGAGATTTCGCGACATCAAAATTGTAATTGTAAAACGTATTTTACCATGCTCACTGCAGTAAAGAGGAGAATCAAAGATACGAGCCGCAGTTAAACAACCTCTGATGCTTCCCGCACAAGAAACGATCACAGATGTCTGTGTCTGTAAGACAGTGTGGCAGTCATGCTGAATTCGCATTAGCTGGAGCCCATGAAGAATAGGAGGATCACGTTGACCAGCAGCAGAATGGCGATAACTGTGAACACCGCCACCGACTGAACGTCCAAGGTCATTCTGGAGAGCCGAGAGATACAGGACGCAGATGTGCGCTTGTCAGACCTGCGACCAATGCAATGATCAATGCATCTGCCCGCAGAGATCTGTACGCAAGACGTTAAATAAAATAAATAAATACACACGCGTCTGAAAGCATAGTGAGCTGCCTAACTAGACAGCATGTGGGCATCACGGTGCCCAGCAGCTCGGCTGGCTCGGAACCTCAGCCTAGGTGGCCAGCTCCCTATTGAGACACTGCCCCAGTATTGCTCTTTGCCTAATATAAAAAGACAGAGCAAATATGCCTGATTCTCATCATCCTAATCTGTAACAGTGTTTGTCAGCGTGTCTTTTGTCGTCAAAACAACAAAAATCTGCAGCGAAAGAATCGATTTCCCATGAAGTGAACCTGCGCTCGGCCAATCACATCACGCCTGCATGATAATAAACCCTCACCATGGAAACACAGTTATTAATATGAACAAACATTACTAACGTTATGTAATGTTTACCACATCATTAGTCAACGTATATCTAGTTAGAAATGTTTCATTCATACGGTCACATTCAGGTCTTTATGGGACGTTTTGTATGTCAGCATTTTAGGATGAAACTGCTTGTTTAAGGTAAGATGTATAAAAATAAAAATGAGAAAAATTAGGTTTCAAATATGAACCAGTTAGTGTTCATTGTTAGTTCATGATACCTAGTGCAATGTTAACAAATTGAATCTTATTGTAAAGTGTTACCATACAGTTTATTTGTACTGTATAGCTATAGGTTGTTGATGGTTGCTATAGATTGGTCACAGGTGTACAACTATCAGTTATATTACAACAGCTTTGAATGTGGCTCATCCAATCAGAAGTTAGAGTCAAGAAATGTTTTATAATGAAAACATCATTTCTAAAAGTGCATCTAGAGAGACGAAAATGTCATACATTTTTGATTATATTCATATCTTGACTAAATTATAAGTCTTAAATAGGCCTACAAAATTATATTTCTACCAATATTCCCCAGAAAAATAGAAACAAACATAGAGGTATACGGGGCCGATTGTAGCCATGGGCAGGGGTGGGCTGAACCCACCCAAACGTGAGTTTTGCCCACCCAGTCAAACATTTACGAAATAAATACAATAAAAATAAAACAAATTCCCAATTTGTGCATTGGTTAAAAGCAATGTGGGGGCGGGCTGTGTGTTGCAAACATTGAGGGTGGGCTATAGACTGCCCAACCAATCACAAAACAGCACCAGAAATGTGTAGCGTTCTTCTATTTTTGTAATTGGCTGAAGCGGCTGCTGCTGAGACGTTACGTGAGCGAGAACGGTAATAAGAGCTGTTTGTGTGTAATGTACAGGTTTTTGTGCCCATATAGAAGCCTGGTGCTGTCTCAGTGTGCAGTGACTGCTGTTAATGTGTCACAGATTGATCTTATCAAATCTCCATCTCCCTCCACATCAGCTCCCCAAAATCGCACTGCGGTTGTTCTTGAAATTCTGGACCTGAATTATAAAGTAGAGGTCTGTGCGCGATGGATTTTACAGACCCGCTCCAGAGAGATTGTCTCCCGCTACTGCTAAAAATATGTAGTCATTTGTCCCGCTTCGGTCTGCAACTTTCACATTTTGTACCGCTTCCGCCATCAAAAGCGCACAGGTGGTCTGCGCGAATTTTTCAGTCCCACTCCCGTAAGATTCTGTTCCTTCTATCTTATATTTTTATTACAATTCCCATCCTTAATTAAAAAAATAAAATAAAAAATGGGTAGAGTGTGAAAAAACGTTTTGTTAACACTAACATTGCCAAACATCGGATTGCCCTTTGGTTGCTTTCAAAGTTTTGTTTGTACCTTCATTTAATAAAAAAAAACATATAGCACTTAGGGACTTTCTGCTACTTGGAGTACAAGGAAGAATTTGTTTGAATCAACCCGGCGCTTGTAAATCGTAATTTTTTTTTTTGCTGCTCTTGCACAATAGAGGGACTACACGAATAACACTCTAAACTTACATACATTAAATAAATCTATTTATATTTTATGCGGGAGTCAAGCGGGTAATTTCTTTCTCCCGTTCACGCGCACACATCATCCCGCCCGCACCTGCACTCATCAAAACCTGTCCCGCACCGCACTGATGTGGGATGCGTGCTTCTGTTTCCCCTGTTGTTAATTCGGTGTCGATGAGAGATTCTGTCTGTCTCCACGTAATTCTGTCTTACATCTTTTTGCCTTGCTGTGATGGTTTTCTGTTTATTGTTTGTCTTTGCTTTTTAAAATACTCTGTTTTGCCATGAAAATAACCTTTGGTGCAAACATGGCATTACTTTCCATCCATCCATCCAAATTCCTGTGTTCCATAAATGATTTTACACATAGTTTCACTGGTAAAAATAGAAATACCTTTTGCTACCCTACAAATGCCATACTCATTAACTAACATTGAAACTGAGAAAAATGGCTTGAATTATTTTGATGTTAATTTTGCTGTTACTGTATTTTCACACAATGGTTTCTCTAAATTTCAGAATATGAGACAAACTCATCTGTCACCGGACAAATCATAAGAGACCTGTTTCAGTCTGAACTCAATTTTGCATTTTGTAGGGTAGTATCATTGCTTATTACATTTCTGTAAAGCAGAAAGAATTGTCATCACTTAATATTATATAATTACTTCTTTAAGCATTTCCCATCTCTGTCAAATTTTAGGATCTTAAACGTATATTTTATTGATCTCGCCACCTAATAATATATTTCCTTTCACTCCATCCTTATTTTCCTCCTTGATATTACTTCTCTCCACTCCATCCTTGCATTCGTGGGGACTCTAATTTGTCTTTATAAAGGCTGTAATTCTAATTGATCTAAAATTATATTGCATTATTTTGTTTCTTAGTAAAAGAGGTAGTATAGAACCTCTATTACTTCAATATTATGAGTCAAGTCACATTTATTTGATCAGCACTTTTCACAACAGCCATCGTTTCAAAGCAGGTGTACATGAAATTATGCTATAAGAGAAAATTAATTAATAGAATGCTAATATTAGTTATGTTTAGAACTATTAGTGGTTAAAGTTAGTAAACTAATTAAGTCATATGATTATATACATTGTTTATCAGTTTATTTATTTCAATATATTTTTAATATGAGGAAAAAGTATAAAATATATATTGGGTCTTATGATCTTGACAATTGTTATGCCAATTAAAGACTAAATTAGTAGTTTGAGTAACCCCTTCCCCATCCCAAATTCCCACCTATGATATCCCTCAGCCCACCCTAGCAAAGCTGTCAGAAGCCAGGCCTCAAGCTATACAAACAGTGGATATAAAAAGTCTACACACCCCTGTTAAAATGGCAGGTTTTTGTGATGTAAAAAAATTAGACAAAGATAAATCATGTCAGAACTTTTTCCACTTTTAATGTGACCTATAACATGAACAATTCAATTGAAAAACAAACTGAAAATTTTCATGGGGGAAAAATGAAAATGAAAAACCTTACAATAACCTGGTTGCATAAGTGTGCACACCCTCTTATAACTGGGGATGTGGCTGTGTTCAGAATTAACCAATCACATTCAAACTCATGTTAAATAGAAGTCATTACACACCTGCCATCATTTAAAGTGACTCTGATTAATCACAAATAAAGTTCAGCTGTTCTAGTAGGATTTTCTTAGTTGCATCTCAGAGCAAAAGCCATGGTCCGCAGAGAGCTTCCAACGCATCAGAGGGATCTCATTGTTGAAAGATATCAGTCAGGAGAAGGGTACAAAATAATTTCCAAAGCTTTAGCTATACCATGGAACACAATAATGACAGTCATCATCAAGTGGAGAAAATATGGCACTACAGAGACATTACCAAGAACTGGACAACCCTCCAAAATTGATGAAAAGATGAGAAGAAAACTGGTCAGGGAGATTTCCAAGAGGCCTACAGCAACAATAAAGGAACTGCAGGAATTTCTGGCAAGTACTGGCTGTGCACTACATGTGACAACAATCTCCCATATTCTTCATATGAATGGGCTATGGGGTAGGGTGACAAGACGGAAGCCTTTTCTTACAAAGAAAACATCCAAGCCCGGCTGAAGTTTGCAGACACAAACATTAAGTCTCCCAAATGCACGTGGGAAAATGTGTTTTCCGATGAAACTAAGGTTCAACTTTTTGGCCATAATTCCAAAAGGTATGTTTGGCGCAATAACAACACTTGCACATCACCCAAAGAACACCATACCCAGAGTGAAGCATGGTGGTGGCAGCATCATGCTTTGGGGCTGTTTTTCTTCAGCTGGAACTGGGGCCTTAGTCAGGGTGGAGGCAATTATGAACAGTTCCAAATACCAGGCAATTTTGCCACAAAACCTTCAGGCATCCGTTAGAAAACTGCATACCACTTGGTGTGTGTGTGTGTGTGTGTGTGTGTGTGTGTGTGTGTGTGTGTGTGTGTGTGTGTGTGTGTGTGTGTGTGTGTCACACGCTGTATGTCACTGTTTCTTGAGATAAGTGACTAAACATGTTTTCAAAATTAGGTTAAATATTTTTTTTATACTAAATGAATCTGAAATGTGTGTATATATCTGTAGGCAATGCCATGTGATAGACTTCTAGTTATTCCAAGTTTTGACTCGTATCCTTAATTCTTACCATCTTGATTATGCACTCACAATCGGGGAATCCATGAAATCTTTATCCTTGTTTATTACTTAACGGATTCACATTTCTTCCATCTTTACAGTTCACTTAGTTTTTCAACAACATATTCGTTGACTTTGACAACTTTTTACTTTACTTTGAGGATTATGGTCAAAAGCTTGTATTATTCCACACTTCGTCTCTTTACTATGTCCATCAGCATTTACGCTCTGCACGTACCACCGGCTGCCCTTCACGAACATGCGCGGAATAACCAAAAGACATTATCCAATAGCAAATTAAATATATGCAGTTAATAAAGAATAAAGATATAAACAACAATAAATGTCTAAAGAACACAACGAATTATAGTAATACATTTAAATAATACTAATCAGAAATATGGCTCCTACATTTCCAGCCCCTAATTGACAGACAGGAAGACTGACAATTATCTTTTTACCAATAACAATTGAGCCATATAATCTTAATTTTCACATTATGCATAACTTCGAACACGTTTCAAACATTCAATATATTAAAATGTTCATTACTTATTTTCTGCAATGTCGATATCCTTACATAATGGAAAAACACTCATAATTGTGTGAGGCACAGTTAACAGTCCATTTCACAAATAAGGCATAACTTGGTCTTAGTTTTAGCCAACACACGTCTTACAAGTCCTTTTTTGACTGGAAACACCTTAGTGATTCGTCCAAAGAGTCATGGATTTCTTGGCAAAGAGTCATCTATTATTAGGACAACATCTCCAACTGAAAGGTTTTTTCTCATTTGAAGCCATTTTTGATGCTCTTGGAGCAAAGGTAAATATTCACACATCCATCGCTTCCAAAATAAGTCCGCAAGGTACTCTATTTGCTTCCACTTGCGACGTGCGTATATGTCCTCCTTTTTGAAAAGTCCAGCTTGTTGCTTTATCATTAATAGCAAATTATTAGGTGTCAAGGGTTCAAGATCTGTGGGATCATTTGAAGCAGTGGTAAGTGCTCTGTCATTTATTATTGCTTCCACCTCACATAGAAGTGTGTGCAGGCACTCATCAGTAAGTGTTTGTTCCTTCAACAGAACCTTTAGGATCTTTCTGTCTGACCTTATCTGTCTTTCCCATATATCACCGAAATGAGATCCAGAAGGTGGGTTGAATATCCATTGTATTCCTTTTTGCATGAGAGTTCTTTCAATTTTTGTTTGATTCCACTGTTGAATGGCTTTACGCAGTTCAATCTCAGTACCTTTGAAGTTAGTACTATTGTCACTTCTCATGATTGACACCTGACCTCTCCTGCACACAAAGTGTAGAATGGCATTCAAACCGGAGTCAGTGTCCAGTGTAACTGCAACTTCAATATGCACAGCTCTTGTTGTCAATAAGTAAATACACCATATCGTTTAACATTACTTCTACCTTGTCTAACTTCAAATGGTCCAAAATAGTCTACCCCAACATTAGTAAAGGGTGGCTGATCTGGTATTAATCGGTCATGTGGCAGTTCTGACATTTTGTCCTACAGCCTTTGCTCTTATTTTTTTACATGTCACACATCTAGAGGAACTTCCTCACAATGGGGTTTGCAGATGGAACTTTTTGTTGCATTCTTGAAAGCTTGTAGTTCCTTCCATAATGTCCAATTTTCTCATGAATGTCTCTTAAGATTAAAGTAGTGACATGAGTCTTTGGGTATGATAACTGGATGTTTTACATGCTCAGGCATTGTAGATTTACCAAGACGACCTCCAACTCTCAACATTCCATCCTGAAGTTTTGGATCAAGACTGGAAAGGCAACTGTTCTTTTTTACAGATGCATTACCATTTTGCAACATGGAAATTTTGTCTTTGAATGCTTGACCTTGATTATCTCAATTTCTGCCCTTGTTAAGTCCTGCAGAGCTAGAGCTTTTTTTTTTTTTTTTTTTTGCTGAGGTTCTTGTTTTACAACTCTGGATAAGCATGTCCTTGAAACGAATAATCCAGGCTACAGCTCTTCAACTTATACCAATCAGAGTAATGATTAATCAGTTTGTTCACAGTGTCTAAGCCTTCAGAAGTGCCCACAAGATTCACTGAGACTGAGTGTTAAACTTCCATCGTTGTAAGATTTTTCTCTGGCCACATACTCTCTGGGTCTTCACCGCTACAACTCCATATGTGGAATAGTAATTTGCTTTAATGATGCTACACGTGAATTCCCCATCATAAAGGCACAATGTTCACGCCCATCAACTTTTGCTAATCTGCGGTAAGAGACAACTCCATATCCCAATTTGCTTTTGTCCAAGAAGTGATGAAGTTGAGCTGTTGTTGTAACTCCATAGTTTACTGGTTTTACACATCTTACACTGAAGTCAGCCAAGTGTTTCATCCCTTGAAACCAGGCATTCCACTTGTCTGAAAACTGTTCTGGTATGTCATTGTCCCATGCAAGTCTTTCTTTGCACAATTGCTGCATCAGAATTTTTGCTGGCAATAGAACAGGTGCAAGAAAACCCAAGGGGTCATAGATGGAACATAGATGGATTACTCTTCCGGTTACAGGTCTTTCTTTCTGACTGATATTAAACTTGAACATGTCTGAATTGACACACAATAGCACCCCTTATGCTCTCTCCACAGGAAGCATATCTTGACTCCAGTCCAAGTTTCTTACATCTTTAGCTCTCTCAGGAACAGAGGCTAACAATGTACGACTGTTGCTTGCCCACTTTGTAAGATGAAATCCTCCACTAGCACAAAGTTTTGTGAGATCACTGTACAAGACAATTGCTTGAGTATGGCTTGTGACAGACTTTAAACAGTCGAAGAGCAGCAATTCAGCAAGCAAAAAGAAATTCAAGAAAAGTGTCTCCTTTCATGAAGAGTACTCAAACTTTATGAATGACATGCTTCACAAAAACCATGCAGTTAAGGTACCCATATCACACCTGAGTCGTGAAGATGGTCAAGTCTGGTATATACCTCACCATGTTGTGTACCATCCTCAGAAGAAAAAACTAAGTAGTGTTTGACTGTGCTGCCAGCTTCCAAGGAATATCTTTGAATAGTGAGCTCCTACAAGGCCCAGATATGATAAACACTTATCGGAGTGTACACATTTCAGGCAAGAGTCAGTTGACATGATGGCAGATGTTGAAGCAATGTATTATCAAGTAAGAGTTCCTGAAAAAGAGACTGACCTGTTGCGCTTCCTATGGTGGCCAGATGGAGATGTATATCAGGACTTGGTGCTTGCTGAACTGCTGCTCTTCAATTGTTAGGCATTTGAACAACAGTTTTCTTGAAGGAAAGGCCAATATAATATTGACCATTGACAAACTGCAATGAGTTGGACACAAAATCCAAAAACCTGATGATCCTGCTGAGACAATTTAGCTCTGTCATCACAATTTCTTTTTGGAAAATCATGATTGTACTGTTGTATGAGCATCTTCCACACTTTAAATGGAAATTCTGTTGACTGTAGAACTTGTTAGTGTTGTCGTGCATACTGTCCTCAACAGGTTCTCTAAGAGGTCCATTCGAAATCCATCCAAGAGTAGTCTTTACAGCATATGGCCCATTTTTCTTACTGTTAATTACTTTCCATGGCTCTAGAAGCTTGTACTCTTTATACCCATTATTAGGATTTCAACTCCAGCATCAATGGGAGGCAATTTCACTTCACTGATGTAAGGCCATTTGGCAATGTCGTGTTGCTGTGGAATGTTTTCCATTGAAACTGGGATACTCTTTTGTGTAAACCCTTTGGAAAGTTCAAAAAAGTTGTTCTTCCAATCCACTTCACAGTCAATGAGCACAACTTTCTACTAGTTTCTTTGAGTTCATGGTGCTTAAAATCACATCAATCTTTCTACCATGGACATTCAACCGTCTTGATAATGCCTCCGTGCAAAAAGTGGCTGAACTGCCTGGGTCTATAAATGCATACACTTCCACAGTCTTATCACTTTTTCTGGACTTTATTTTAACAGGTACTATGGCAAAAACACATATTTAGTTGACGAGTCTTACATTGAAATTGAATCAGCAGTATCACCTCTTAAATTGATATGTATAATACAATAACTGGTAATGATTCATGAGTCCCCTGTTCTTTATGTAAAATCGCTTTGAATATAGTGTCAGAAGAGTGTACAATTCATTCAAAATATGTAAATTAAGTGTTTTTCATCAATAGCACGTTATGACTCCGGTTCTTATTATCTTCCAGTCATGGTCACACGCGATGTCCAGGTAACCTCAAATCATGAGATTCATCCGCCAGAAGAGCAGTGTTGAAACAGGATGGCTGTAATGTATTCTTCTGCAAACTGCTTGCAATTTTACATTTCAACCACAGATGACACTAGAGAGCACAAAGTTATTTAGTGCAGCTTTAAGGAACAGCTAAATTGAATATCCATATTTTATTTACCTATCCCTTAATCACATGAACCTTGGTGTCCCTTTCCTTCACCCCTGAGAAGGTATATTTGAATAGGGTATTGTATCTAAAAGGTGCTATTATTTTTATTTATTTTGATCACTGTCATTATCCTTACATTTTTTTTTTGTATTTGATATTTGTTTTCTTATCATTTTTTTAACTTGTTGCAAACACATACTGCATCTTCTAGTGACATTTTGATAAAGAGTGGGCAATCTTTTTTTTTTTTTTGAAAAGCAACAGAGTTTAAATAAAAACCTGACAGATGACGCAAAGTGAGGTCACAATTTTGATTGATGCAGATTTTTAAGGAAAATATCATTTAAATTTGATGTTTTGTTTATCTTACCTTTTGATATTTGTTTATGAATTTTTAAACACTTTTTTTTTTTTTTTTTTTTTTTTTTTTTTTAATTTCAATGAAATATCTGGAGTAATGAAATGATCTCTTCTCGTACACAGATGCAGAGCAGACGGTTGTATAACACGAGAGACAGAGACTCGCTCATGTCCTTTTCTGACATTTACACAAAGGTCACATATGAAATTCAAACAGATATCTATTAATCATTCATGAATACAAAGAAGAGTTTGTCAGAATCATATGTGATGTTACACAACATCTTTCTCAGCTGTCTTAAGCAGAAAGGCAGTTTAAATGAAAGGAATCTTCAAATCCTTCAAAGCAGTGTGAAACTGAAAATATCAGTATTACTGCTGTATGTTTTGTCATTTACTGACATTGATGGATTTGCTCATGGAAAAAGATTATGCTGTCTATGCATTTACTGTTTAATCCATTTCAAATCATTCAACAGTTTTACAGGATTTCAGCATCCTATTCTTAATCCAATATACTTTACAAATATCGATAACATAGCATCATGCTGCTCCCAACTTATAAGAAAATACAATTTCTTTCAAATGTAGTCATATTTATAGGAGGAGTACAAAATGTCTAGGTTACGTATCCGTTCCCTGATGGACGGACCGAGACATTGTGTCGAAGCGACACTAGGTGTCTCTCTTGAGCACTGAATGTGCCTCTGATCTATGAAAAAAGGCCAATGAGAAGTTGGCAGACAGTATTTGCATACCCCGCCCCCGGACATACGTGTATAAAAGGGGGAAATACGTTAAGTTCATTCAGGATTTTTCTGAGGAGCCGGAAATGGTCCGGCCACTACAGTGACTCGGCTCAGCGACGTGGCCGGGAGGACACAACGTCTCCTTCCCTCCATCAGGGAACAGAGTTTACATACGTAACCTAGACGTTCCCCGTTTGTCGCTCACTTCGACGTTGTGTCGAAGAAGCGACACTAGGGGTTCAATTTAAATCACGTCATGTGCTGAGCCGTGTACGTGTTCTGTTGACACAGGAGCTGGCAGGTATTTTATGTGCAGAGGCGACCAGCTGTGTCAGATTGCACGTACCCTTCCCCAATGTCCCAAAAAAGTTGTCGGGATCCTTCTGGTTACCCTAGGCAGGGGAACAAGGCGACCTGGGAACGGGCCTAGCCTGGCTGGGCCTCTTTTCTCTGTTTTTCACGTAGAGCAAGAATGGCTGGTGCCCTTACACGCATGGGGTCTTAACCTGTTTCCTATTCTTTCAGGGGTAAAAGACCCTGCGGAGACCGCCCCTGCCCTGAAGGGGAGGTAAGAGTGTTGAATACATCACATGGGTTTTTCAGGCGGCATGTGGAAATGGCGCAGTGGTAGATCCAACCTCGTTGGAGGGGGGAGTTGCTACAACACGGTGACCGTTCGGGAGATTAAATACCCGCAGTGGATTGGGTCGGCGAGTTCCTCTGCTGAACTGCAGACCCAAAGGGCTAGGGAGGAATCATCCAGAGATCCGAATGAGTGGGATCTCCATTGAGAGAAAGTGCACAGTTTTACCTCGTCCGAGGGAAAGGGCGCCAGGTGCAAGCAATCCATCCGGCCAGACCATCAGCGTGTTACTGAGTTCTACCGGCTCAGACCTGATAAAACAAGGGACGATACTGACTCAACATGGAGATTGTAGAATCTGGTATGTGTATTCTCATATGCGCGACTGCCGCGGAGGATGCCATATGCCCCAGGAGCCTCTGGAAGAGTTTAAAGGGACAGTTGTGCCTGGCATGAAAGAGGCGAGGCATCCCGACTGTGCACGCTCGTTGGTGAAGCAAGCTAACATTGAGACTGAGTCTAACTCCATGCCAAGAAAAGAGATGCTCTGATCCAGGGCGAGCTTGCTCTTTTACCATTTGACCTGAAGCCCCAGGCGGCTGAGGTGCCTGTGCACCTGGTCTCTGTGAGCACATAGTAACTCTCGTGAGTGGGCCAAAATAAGCCAGTCGTCGAGGTAATTGAGTATGCGAATGTCAGCTTCTTGGAGCGGGGCAAGAACTGCCTCTGCAACTTTCGGGAAGACGCGAGGGGACAGAGACATGCCGAAGGGGAGGATTTTGTACTGATACGCCTGGCCATAGAAAGGGTCGGTGTCGAGCCAGAATTGAGACATGGAAGTACGCGTCCTTCAGGTCTACCGCTGCGAACCAATCTAGATACCGCAAGTTAAGATGTGTTTTTGTGTGAGCATTTTGAATGGGAGTTTGAGCAAAGTCCGGTTGAAAACTCGCAGTTCCAAGATCAGTCGTAAGCCGCCGCCTTTCTTGGGTACAACGAAGGGCTGTAGAAACCCTTCTTCATTTGGGTTGGAGGGACAGGTTCTATCGCGTCTTTGAGTAAAAGAGTAGCGATTTCCGCACGCAGGGATTTGGCATGTTTGCGTATACTGCGGTAAAGCGTGAAGGGGGGCGGGGGCCTGGCAAACTGAATTGTGTAACTGAGTCGAATGGTGAGGGTTGAGAAGTGAAAGCCACACATCCAAGCTCCGTGCTAGGGGCACCAAGGGGCCGGTTATTTTTGACGTACCCGGCGGTGCTTCGCAGCGGGGTGGAGCAGGTAATACGGCGTCGGGACGAGAAGACGCGTACTGAGGCTCTAGCACTGAGAAAATACTCGAAGCACTTACCTTGCTCCGCACACCCGGCAGGGGGCGGGTTAGCGACTGTGTAGGAGGTCCAGTGTAGGCGTCCTCTAGACTCGTTGGAACCGGCTGGCTGGGGAACAGTCGTGGGGCTGAAGGTGGAGGGTCCACATCATGCAAGCATGCCGGGACTGTAGAGGTCTGACAGCAGGGTGCCGTGAGAACGGTATTTGCGGGCCAGGTGACCCAGAGACAAAGGAACACGAGACAACGCCTGTGGATGTCTGAAGCGGAGAGCACTCTACTGCATCCAGGAACTACACAGGAGTGAAATGGCATCTTTACAAAGACACAACCTGAAAAGGACGTTCAACACCACTGTGTATTGCTCTAATAGAGGAAAATACTCTTTTACAAGCTGCACTGCCGTGCAGGGAAGGAGAGAGCCGCTGTAGTGCGCTGTACCAACAGCAGAGATCATCAGAGGAACAGGAACGGGTGTGTGACTCACAGCTTGCTGCAGTACAACCATTGGCTCTGAAGAAAATTTCTGAATGAACTGCTTTTATACCCGTATGTCCGTGGGCGGGGTATGCAAATACTGTCTGCCAACTTCTCATTAGCCTTTTTTCATAGATCAGAGCCATATTTGGTGCTCAAGAGTGTCTAGTGTCCC
Organism: Moxostoma hubbsi; assembly: GCA_032164185.1. Lineage (NCBI taxonomy): Eukaryota > Metazoa > Chordata > Actinopteri > Cypriniformes > Catostomidae > Moxostoma > Moxostoma hubbsi. Next base: position 40,195,716 of record JAVLUX010000025.1, on the reverse strand, counting down.
TAGTGTCGCTTCTTCGAAAAAACGTAGAATTGATCGAAAGACGGAGAACTAAACATCATTATTTTCTGAAGAACATGTAAGTGCTGCTTGAATGTACAAAAGTCTGATGTTGTGGGTGGTTGCCATGGTGTTACTATGCAATATATTGCCACATTATTTAGCAGAGATGGGCCACTTATATTAAAATTAATGGGAGAATTTGGAATGCCTAATGGCAGCCAACAGTCAGCGGGTGTAGAAAGGATGTCCTGCCTTACAGGTAAAAGAGCAGTACACCTTTTAGAAACAGACATTGTCAATCAACTTAAGATCGTTCATGGAGTAGGTGAAACCCTATTTTGGAGTAACCCTGCCCTCTTTTGAAGATTCCACCCCATTTGGAGATCTCGGGCCTGCATCTATATCTACTTGAAAAATTTGAAAAGCATATAATATACAGACAGCATATTTTAATTTTAATTATTTTTTATGTTACTTGTTTAGCAATTAGTTGCTAAATTTGTAGGTTCCTTATTGTGCTTATTGTGTTTGTCTTTGGATTTACCCTTTCAGACCTTAATGTTTCTTGTATTTTGCCCTCATCTTGTTCACAATCGTGTCCTGTTTCCCATGCTCCTTTACAAATATGATTTGTTATTTGTCAATTATGTATTACAGAAGCCCTCACGTGTGACATCTAGGTTCGGTGTGAAGTCCTTATACATTTTTCATGCTTAAGTTATGTCCCATACAACACACTTATAAAATACACAATGAAAATGGAACGATACTACCGTCTATGGGAAGCCGCATGCACTGAGAGCATGAAGTGTCCAACATTCCATGTTGAAAAAAATTGGGCAACGTCAGCTTGAATTTGTAAAATTCATGCAGTAGTATGAGCTGATTTGCCAATTTACCTGAAGTTGATCAATCAGTAAGTGGCAAAAACTCAGTAATTTCTACAAGCTGTTTAACTCGATACACATACTGTCAAATCTATTTGTGTGCTGTTAGAATCAACTTAACTTTGGCATTAGTTTGTTTCTAATAATTGTTTATACAGTAGTATAATGTCATTAGTAGAATTACTGGGTGATTCTTCAATTAGGGGAACTTTTATGTCCCCAGGTTATACATTCATGTTAAAAATACTATATTATAAAATAAATAGTTTAGTTATTTCAAATAATATGTATTGCACCACCAAAAAATGTTATACACTAAAATCAGTATGATTTCCATTTTTAAAAATGTTTTCATCACTAATATTTGGCTACTCAGGCCTTGTCCCCAACCCAGACTTTAAAACTTATCTGCTCTGAAAATGTGATAAAATGTTATCAGTTCATTAAAAAATCACAATATATGTTTAAATAGTAACTTAAAAAGGCACTTGATGCATAATCCGGGTTCATATCTGTGCAATTTGTGAATATTTTTAACAATTTAGTATTGTCCACAACAATACTGTCATTACCGCGACAGTCTATGATTACAACAAGGATATTTTTGAGGGTAAGACTTGTTTATGCCGTAACCATGGAAATGAAGACTAGCAGGGGAGCACATGTCAGCCATGAAGGAACAGTGAAATTTGATGTCTGAAAAAGTAATTTAATCATGAATTCCTTCTGATCATGGAGTAGACTTATTCAGCGTCATTACCATAAATGCTGTAGCAGCAATATTTTGAGATATATATATATATATATATACACTACCGTTCAAAAGTTTGGGGTCACTTGTCTGAAATGTTTCTCATGATCTTAAAAATCTTTTGATCTGAAGGTGTATGCTTAAAAGTTTGAAATTAACTTTGTAGACAAAATATTATTCTGCCAAAACATATACATTTATTTAATTACAAATCTAAAATTTCCTAAAAAAAAAAAAAGTTTTTGAAATGGATGACTTGGATCAAAATATGAAGAAAAGAAGCCAATAAGTGCCCAACATAGATGGGAACTCCTTCAATACTGTTTAAAAAGCATCCCGGGGTGATTCCTCAAGAAGTTGGTTGAGAAAATGTCACGAGTACATGTCTGCAAAATCTAGGCAAAGGGTGACTACTTTGAAGATGCTAAAATATTACATAGTTTTGGATTTATTTTGGATTTTTTGGTCACAAAATAATTCCCATATTTCCATTTCTGTTATTCCATAGTTTTGCTGACTACTATTATTCTAAAATGTGAAATAAATAAATAAATAAAGAATGAGTAAGTGACCCCAAACTTTTGAACGGTAGTGTATATATATATATATATATTTCACATGATTTATGTGTATTTAAAGTTCTTTTTGTACTAGCTGTTGATTAATGTTAGCAAAACCATGACCTAGCATCTTTTTTCCTGGAAAAATGTAAAAATGTCATTACCGCAACACGTCATTACCAACACACAACTTGTTGTGATGGTAATGACAAGTGATGGTGGTAATGGCATGTTTTGTGTCACTATCTATATCATATCATATGTGTTTATAAATTAATTTAAAGAAGCATAATAGTGTGATTTTACAATGAGATGCCATACTTCCTAAAACTATTTTTTTCTTATTTTTTAACCAGAATGGCTCCCAAGAAATCAACTGAAAGGTCTAGAGATTATAGAAAAAAATTGAAGGAAGATCCTGTAAAATATCACCAGTACATTGACCGAGAAAAGGAAAGATACAAAAGAAGAAAAGAAACAGGAAAGCTTAAAGTAATCTCACAACTTTCAAAATGGGAGCAAAGACAGAAACGCAAACAATGGAGAGTTAACCAAAACAATAAAAGAGCCAATGACAAAAAAGTACAACACTATGTAGTTTCAAACACCCCCCCCCCCCAACATCTAATTTAAATTGCAGGAAAAGTGCAAAGTCTAAATTCTAAATAAAACCTAATTTTATAACAAGGACAATTCTTTATGAAATTAAATTAGTTTATTTTAATACCATGTGCAAGATCCTAAGCAAAAACATTGGGTCACCACAATACTCCCACATGACACACAATGGCATGGCTGGAGTTAATTTTCAGAACACTTTGCTCATTGAGTGACTACTCTACGCCTGTCATTTAAACTATGGCCCAGTATCTCTTTCTCTCCACATCCCATCCATCTCCCTTTACCATCTCTAATTAACATTTTGAATGTTCAAATACATGTTTGAAAGCAAACAGATTTCATTATGCATTGTTAGTTTTAAGCCAATGCAACTTTTATGAGTTTTAATATTTCACCTAATGGTAATAGTCATTGTTATGAAATGTTATATTTCAATGTTATTTTTTTTTTATGCAAAGGATATTTTTATGCTGTTTTATCCAATTGTGACAATTCTCTAGAAAATATTGTATGGTTTCTTCATGATTGAAATAAACATGTTCAAGTTGATGGTTGTGTCATTTATATATATCTCCTCACATCTGTCCATTTCTTTCAACAACACTCACCAGAAGTCATTATTTAAGCCTTTAAATTTGCTTTATGTATCAGTGCAATTTTCATTAATGTCATTACCAAAACAATATGTCATTACCAGAACAGTATGTCATTACCGCCACGTTGCTTAATTTGCAGCAAACATACCTTTAAAACTGTTTTATGTTTAATATTGAGGTGCTACATGAAAAGCCTAATGAAATACTCATCCACCTATTCAAAGAAAAAACATCTAAAATTAATTTTCCAGAAATTAAACAAAAGTGTGCTTTGATGAACACAGAAAAATATGTTTGCAAGATAAATGAGTTTAAATGATCTCCTTGATACATTCTTTGCATTATGATACTTTTTGATGTTGTGATGGGAATGACGTTTTGCAGTGCCAGTTGGCAAATAGATATAAAATACTCAAATAATATTTAAGCTCAGTCGTGGCCATTATTATATCTTTACATCAAAGCATGTAAACATTGTCTTGACATAATTCAAACAAAATTCAACCAAATTTCATTCATAAAAATGTAAGATGGCAAAATAGCCCCCAATTGAAGAATCACCCTACTATGTTTGGGATGCTTGTCAAAGGAAACGACAACCAACACAAAGACAAAAGTAACTCATCATTTGGTCTTAGGAGAAGTTCTAAGATTGCTTTGCTAACACCTGGACCCTAATCAGGCTGATTAAGCCCGAGAGGGATAAAGGCAACCAGAGGCGGCAATTCCAGAGAGAGAGAACTACAGGCAACTGCCCTGTATGTGGTGTACGTGTTTTTGTGTTAGTAGTGTATCAAGACAAGTTTAGGTCGACATGCCATATGTTACATATAAACCATGAATTAATAAAATAAAACAAAAAACTTTCCACTAAATCTATTTAGTAGAAAAGGGAAGCATCTATATATATATATAACATGATTAGAGCCTATTAATTTCAATAGGGCCTTGCCCAATCAAAATGGCAGCACAGACCACAAGGTGAGACATTGAACTCAGTTTCCCAGGTTCCTTCACAGTTTCACAGCTGGATGTGATGTCCCGCCCATGGACCCAATCTCAAACGCCATTAGTCAAAAAGCGGCCTATGACCGATGACGTCCTCTTGTCAACAAAACTAGCAGACAGAGGTGAATTTCGGGATCTCTGCACCCAGCTTCTAAGCCAACGGTTTAAAGTGATGCGTATCTACACATACAAAGGAGTTTTTCATCCTTCTGGACAAAGGACAAAGAGAGACCACGTTTTTCTAACCTCACCATTTGGCCACGGTAGAGTAAGATTAACTTAGCTTTGTTCCAGTCTCGTAGTATACTTATTACAACCGGTTCATTCATTTTCACTGCAAGACAACAGTGAATTTATTATGAACAGAAAGGCCTCCGCTGGTGACATCAAGGGAAGGGCCAAGGGAAGGGAACGCCTGACATTCTTTGATGTCCTCCATGACGAGCTCTCTCATTCATGGAGGAAACCTTATACTTCCTGTGTCTTCGTGCCCTCAACGTTGACATATTCGACTATCGTGGGTGCTGAGGCATGGGGGTATTCAGTGATGCCGCCGGTACAAGAGACACTTGCGGGTTATCTCTCGTCTGGCTCAACATCGTCGCTAAAAAGTCTCACTCTCCCCACAAAGCTGTGTAGGACTACCTCTACGCTTATTGGGAAGGCTTATCTGGCAGCAGGTCAGGCTGGTGCTGCCCTGCACACTATGGCAGTGTTACAGGCATACCAGGCTGACCTGTTGAAGGACCTGAGAGTGGGCGCCATGGTCGATGAAGAGGCTTTCTCAGAGCTTCGTCAAGCCACAGATCTGTCTCTCCGCATGTCCAAACACGCCATTGGCTGGTCTATGGCTGCTGTGGTCAGCACTGAGAGACACTTATGACTCAACCTTTCGGGCATCAGAAATAAGGACAAAGTTTTCCTCCTCGATGCATCGGTTTCGCCTTCTGGCTTATTTGGTGACAATATTAATTCAGTTATCACCAGGTTCCAGGAGGCGAAGAGTCATAAGGAGGCCTTTGGGCAATTCCTTCCTCACCGCACTCAAGGGGAGGGGCTGTCGGCCACCACCCTGGTACTTCTAGAAGGGAGGCTCAATAACAAAGTGTGGTGAATTGTGCTCCCCCTCGTAGAGACTGGGGGCCAATTCGTCGCCCTCAGCAAGACCACAGGGAAGTCATCTCGAAGAAGAGAAAACTCTGACAGTTTCCCCTTGGGTCGGGGCGTGTGAAACATCCACCTGTACCTTCCCGATACCCCCACGAAACCTCTCCATTAATGCCGCCTCTGGTGTTTCGGGAGTCAGTGGTTTCCAGCAAAATGTTGGGTGTTCCGTTGCTTCCTGCCATAATCCAGGACCTGGAATACTCGACATCGCCTGAACAGGAAGTGTCAAAATTGATTCCCATCTCAGAGAACCTGACCACGTGGAAGCTACTGCCAGGAGTTTCTATGTGGGTTCTAAGAACAGAAGAAAAAGGCTACAGAATTAAATTTGCCGTCCTCTGCGTTTCAATGGCATGGTCTCCACTACTGTGAAACTGGAACAAGCATGTCTACTGTGGAAAGAACTGCAAAATCTCTTGGTCAAAGGGGCCATAGAACATGTTCTCCTTCCAGAGAAAGAGTCAGGTTATTACAGCAGATACTTTCTGGTTCCCAAGAAGGGTGGGGGGTTGCGTCCAATTTTAGACCTTCGAAGCTTGAATCGCTCAGTCAGGGCTTTCAAGTTCAAGATGCTAACCGTCAAGACGGTCGTGTCTCAAATCCAACATCATGATTGGTTGGTCATGATCAAACTCATGGACGCATACTTTTATATAGAAATTCTGCCACAACACAGGAAGTTCCTGACGTTCGATTTTGGGGGCGAGGCTTTCCCATATCGGGTTCTTCCATTCGGCCTAGCCCTATCACAAGGTGCATTGATGCAGCACTGGCTCCTTTGTGACTCTGGGGCATCGCATTCTGAATTATATAGACAACTGTCTGATACTAGCACAGTCACAATAATGATATAATAGGGATATCGTCTTAGCTCATCAGGTTTCTCTGGGTCTGAGACTCAACGTCAAAATGAGCATTTTCTCTCCCACTCAGGAAATTACCTATCTGGGGGTTGTATGGAATTTGATCGTGATGTGGGCACAATTGTCTCCCGCTCGAATCGTGTCCATTCAGAACACCCTGAGCAAAGTCAGGCTAGGCCAATGTTGCACTGTTCGTCAGTATCAATGAATACTAGGTCTCATGGCATCTGCGTCCTCGGTGATCACTTTGGGCCTTCTGCACATGAGACCATTTCAGTTGTAGCTCAAAGCCATGGGATTTCATCCAAGGGCCAGTCCCCTAAGGCAGATGAGGTTTACGCGCCGCATGCTTCATACCCTTTCTATGTGGTTCAGACCCCAGTTCCTCACTTTGGGTCCCACTCTAGGTGCGTCTTACCGTTGCAAGTTGCTAATGACAGACGCCTCCCTGACGGGCTGGGGAGTGGTCTTAATTGGTCATCCAGCTCAAGGGGAATGGGAGGGTCATCAGCTCGATTGGCACATCAACTGCCTCAAGTTGATGGATGTATTTCTGGCTTTGAAATACTTCCTCCAGTATTTGAGAGGCTGCCATGTCCTGGTGCGGGTGGACATCAGTAGTCTCTTGCATAAACCATCAAGGAGGTCTACATTCATGCCAGCTGAACAGACTGGCATGGCAGATTCTGCTTTGGGCCCAGGGCAAGCTCCTGTCAATCAGAGTAGTTTATATCCCTGGATGCCTGAATATGGGAGCAGATTTACTGTCCAGACAGAAAATACCAACGGGGGAGTGGAAACTCCACCCTGAGGTAGTGGAACAAATCTGGTTGAGATTTTACAGAGCAGAAGTGGACCTCTTCGCCTCCCAACAGACAGCGCAATGTCCCCTCTACTTCTCTCTGAGTCACCCAGCCCCCCTGGGTCTGGACGCGATGGCACATACATGGCCCAGAATTTGCCTGTATGCATTTCCTCCGGTTTCTCTGCTCCCGGCAGTCTTGGCCAGAGTTCGCCTGCAAGGGTCCTGTCTCTTACTGATAGTGCCGCGTTGGCCGAATGGGGTATGGTTCTCGGAGATAATGTCTCTCCTCGACGGCTCGCCTTGGGCGATTCCGGACAGGAGGGACCTTCTGTCTCAGGTGCAGCGTACAATTTTTCATCCCTGGTCCAAGCTGTAGAACATTCATGTTTGGCCCCTGAAGGGTACCAACTAAGGGACACTGGGCTTTCACCTGAAGTTAGCGAGACCATTCTAATTGCTAGGGCTCCCTCTACTAGAAGTTATGCCAATAAATGGGGTGTCTTTGAAAGATGGTGCAGTGCACATAAAGCAGATCCAATTAACTGCCAGATTGTTTCAGTTCGTTACTTTCTGCAGGATAAATTATCAGCAGGCACATGCCCTGCCACTCTCAGGGTTTATGTGGCCGCTCTATCGGCTTGCCATGCCTTGATTGATGGGATGTTTTTGGGGAAACCAAAAGCATCTCCTGCTCGCTTGCTTTGTTCGTGGAGCCATGCGTTTGAAACCTCCTGCTAGGACCAGGATTGGACCCTTCATGGGACTTAACAATAGTCCAAGTAAAAACTCTAAAAATAAGCCACTACAACATAATTTGACTATTGGTGGATGTACTGTTACATCATCTTCAACAGCAAAGAACTTAGGTGTTATATTTGATACCAATCTGTCCTTTGAAATTCAAATTACCAATATTTGTAGAACAGCATTCTTCCACCTAAGAATTATTGCTAAATTACGGCACATGCTCTCTGTTGCTGATGCCGAAAAACAAATTCATACGTTCATGACCTCAAGACTAGATTATTGTAATGCATTACTGGGAGGATGTCCAGCAAGATCAATAAATAAACTTCAAATGGTTTGAATTGCAGCAGCCAGAGTGCTAACGAGAACCAAGAAATATGATCATATTAGCCCCATTTTATTATCGTTACATTGGCTACCTGTTAAATTCTGTATTCATTTTAAAATTCTACGTACAAAGCTTTGAATGGTCTAGCTCCACAGTACTTAAGTGACCTTCTACCACGCTATATTCCATCACGTTACGATCGCAAAATTCTGGCCTGTAAATAGTTCCTAGAATATCAAAATCCACAAAAGGAGGTAGATCCTTTTCATATTTGGCTCTGTCAGGAACTCGGGGGTAACGCAAGGTCAAGGGAACTGCTTGGGGAAAATGGGGAATGTGGACCCAGTTGCAGAAATGAGAGCACAGTCAGGGAATACACTAAATGTCCTTTAATTAGTCCAGAAGTTAATTTCAAAACAATCCATAAAGTTATTCCAAACTGAAAACACCAAAAATGTTCCAAAGAGTCAATAGGGAAAAAAAAGATAAAGTCATACCAACAGAAGATCCCAAATGTTCCAAAAGGTCAATGCAAAAAGTCAAAAAGGTTTAGAAACCTCAAAGGGTAAAAGAGTGTCTTCAAAAAACAAAAGACTACAGATGTTGGTCTCAACATATCAAACACTGAGCATAGAACAGAGGATACAAAGGCAGGAAACTGAAATGAAATGCAATGAGGGCCTCTAGTGGCCAAAACAAGTCCATAAACCTAACAGGCTCCTATGAAACTATGGAATAGTCTCCCTAACACTGTTCGAGATGCAGACACACTCCCTCAGCTTAAGTCTAGACTATAGACTCGTCTATTTAGCCAGACATACACCTAATTTATCCTCCAACCCACAAGTAGGCTACTTTAGTTTAGTCTGCCGGAACCAGAAACCAGAAACATTGATCATGATTTATAACTCTGAATGGCATCTATGCTTATATTATTTAATTTGTTTCCCTGTCTCAACTTCGGGACTCCTTTTCAGAGGTCATCAGAACTGGCTGATCCAGCACCATTCCTGCATCGTGTTGGACTCCACTGCTACGTGTCGCGTAGTGATGATGACTAAATGCAGCCGGTGCCAGCCGAACATCCCTTCAGTCTATTATGATGGACTTCAGAGGATGAACTAATGCCAACTCCAACCATAAGGCATGGGATACTTCATATGGCATTGTCTGAACCTTGGATTTTGGATGGAACACACCGAATAACAATTGCCAACGAAAGCCTTCATCAGCCAATTCACAAGGACAATTACATCTATATGAACTTCTGCAGTTAATCCAGGATGGACTTCAAAGACATTGGTCATTAATCTGAAAGTTCAAACAAAATCGATGTTTAAACATTGACCCCTAACACTTACTAAGTTTAATCATTTTAAACCACGACTTGAACTATACATAAGTAATATTTACATTATAGTCATGATGTTAGCCAGAGGGGAACTGGCCCCCACTGTGAGTCTGGTTTCTCCCAAGGTTATTTTTCTCCATTATCAACATCTTATGGAGTTTTGTGTTCCTTGCCACAGTCGTCTTCAGCTTACTCACTGGGGTTATTAATACAATCATTATTTAATTATTTATTTTTAAACATGATTAACAATCGTATTTTATCTAATTACACAATGATGATTCATCAACAATATAGACATTACAGTTTTATCGTCTGTTAATGCCTGATCTTCTGTAAAGCTGCTTTGAAAAAATCTGTGTTGTGAAAGGCGCTATACAAATAAAATTGAATAGAATTGAATTGTCCTTGAGGGTCTGGTTCAGACCCCCTTTGAACCTCTAGAGCAGGGGTGTCAAACTCCATTCCTGGAGGGCCACAGCCCTGCAGAGTTTAGTTCCAGCCCTGCTCCAAAATGCCTCCTTGTAATCTAAAAGCACTCCTGAAGACCTTGATGCTTCAGGTGTGTTTAATTAGGGTTGAAGCTAAACTCTGCTGGACTGTGGCTGCTGTGGACTGAGTTTGACACCCCTTCTCTAGAGTCAGCGTCTGATAAACTTCTGACTCTCAAGATGGTTTTTCTTATGGCAATTACTTCTCTAAACAGAACTGGGTATCTGCAGGCTCTGTCCGTCTTGCCATCCTGCTTAGATTTTGCCCCAGGAATGTCTAAAGCATTATTCCACCTTCACCCTGACTACCTGTCTAAGGTTCATTTCTCGTACATCGAAGCCTTCTGCTCTCTGCCATTTATAACGCTGGAGCAGGAAAGACTTCACGGACTGTGTCCAGTCCGCACCCTTCAGACTTATGTCCACCGCACTAGCCAGTGGCACAAGACAGGGCAACTATTTGTTTGTCATGGGGGTCGTAACAGAGAGGTAGCCTCCTCTAAAGCTTTGGCCAGAGGTGTTCCTCTGCAACATGTTTGTAATGCGGCGGGCTGGTGCTCACCGCATACATTCATTAGATTCTATAGTTTGGATGTTCATGCTACTCCGGGCTCTTATGTCCTTGAGTCTACATCACAAGCACATGTCTGAGACCTCTCGCGCTCTCGTGAGCACAACTACACTACCGTAAGTGGTCCGGACATCCACAGTGCAGCAGCGTGGGTATTCTCGTTCCCAAAGTGCTAAATCAGCGCAGCATCAAATTGTAGCTTTTTGACAGGGAACGTCTTGGGTTACATAACTGTAACCCCTGTTCCCTGATAAAAGTGGAACAAGATTCTGTGCTTCATTGCCACACTGAGGATGCCCCAGGACTGCTCTTCAGACAAAATACCTGACGATGCACCTGTGGCGCATCTATTTATAGCCCCTTTACTGGTGCATCCTGATGATGTCACCGGTGGAGGCTATAAATTTTAGTCAATTTCATTGACATGTTGCACACAAATTCACAGCTGGTCACTACTAAAGATGATCCCGAAGCGCTAAATCAGCGCAGGAGCTTGTTCTGCTTTTATCAGGGAACAGGGGTAACAGTCCAGTTCGCCATTTTGAATTTAGTTTCCATTATAAATCCAGTTTGCCATTTTGAACCTAGTTCTCCATGTTGAAACCGATCCTCCATTTTGTAACTAGTTCTCCATGTGGAGTTTAATCCGCCATTTTGTTTTCCTTGTTACCGAATCTAGACACACCCCCACATACATGCATACATACATACACTAGCATATAGTGCCACTACTAGTTAGAATTTCCATGTTATGTTTTTGTGTTATATTATTATATTATTGGCGGTGTTCATTGCTGTTTGATACATTTTGTTATATTATAATAAGTACTCCTAGTTGTTTGTTTGAATATTGTGTTGAAGCCAGCCGCTGCCATGTCAAGAACTCCCCTATTACTTCAGTGAATTATTATTTTGTTGTTGTTAGAAGCCAACTGTAACCAGATTACTGTTGGATTCATGGCAATAATTTGACTAGTTTCTTCCCTTTTTGATTATTTTGATAATCAAAATACTCAACCTTCAGGGTAGATTTTTATGAAACTCGATCAGTCACTTACTATCAATTTTCTCTTGTCAAAGAGTTGTGCCCTGAGGATAGAATTTAATGAATTAAATTATATTATTTAATTTAATTAGTAATTAATAATTGACAATTATTAATTAGTAATAATTTCTGATCTAAACAACCAGTAGCACCCTACATTTGTAACATTTTGATTATTAGAACCAAAGTTCCCCGGAGAAAATTAGATTACCATTAAAGTTTCACATATCAGTGATCAAATTATACAACAACACAGTCACTAAAAATCATTGTGCTCAGAACTCATGGATTTGAGGATCTCGGTAACCCTCTGTTTCACAGGTCAGCCTTTACCAAGTAAAAAACAGTCTTACACCACTTTAGGTTGACCACAATGGCAGTAGTCCTTTGTCAGTTGAACTGGGTAAATACAAGCTTTCGATTCACACATTTGACAAAGCAGTGGAGTTTTGCCATCTTATAATTCATGAGATTGTAGCAGACTGTAATTACAGTACATGATCTGGTAATGTTTGGGAGTTGCCACCCCACTCATTTCCTCTCAAGATGGACTGCATCTTTTGTTCAAGCTCTGAGCCTTCGTCAACTGTTGACTTCCTGTTTCCTGTAAGCGACATAGCCAGACCATGAAGCCCTAAAAATATAATTGAGTAATTTCCCTGCACACTATGCTGTCATCAATGTTGAATTATCAGCTGTTTGTTCTTTCAGTAAAACATAATTCAAAACACTTTGGCGTGAAGGTCAAAAATGTAAATAATCAATGGTAAATGATGTGTGTGTGTGTGTGTGTGTTTATATATATATATATATATATATATATATATATATATATATATATATATATAAAGAAAAATGTGACACTTGAATTACCATTAATCTCAATATACAGTAAAAGTGTCTGCCAGTTGAAATGTGTTTTCTGGAGTGATGAAATGCACTTCTGTGCCAGGCAGACTGCCCACAAATCTGTCTTTTGAACAAAACCAAAATGAATATATAGGATCTGATGGAAGGTGATACTGGATAATGTTGAAGCATCCAATGATGGTTCAAACAATTCTATACTGTTTAGCAGAAGTTTTGGGAACACCCTTTCCTGTTTCAGTATGACAGTTAGCACAAAGAGAGAGATCCATACAGACATGTTTAGCTCACATGGATGTGCAAGAACTTGAATAACCCACAGATGTCTGACCTAAACTCATTCAAAGACCTTTGGGACATATCAGCAAAGGGGGAGACATATTAAAATGTTCACATAAGCATTATATATACAATATGTACACATTTTACTTGTGCTGTCAGTCTAACAGGATAGGGCTTGAGCTAGAACCACAAATGTGTTATGCTTAACTTCAGGAAGAACCCTTGAGCTCTACTTCTTGCCCTATTGGGCTCTTAAAGGAATAGCTCTCCCCAAAATTACAATTATCTCATCATTTAATCATCTCTATATCATTCCAAACCTGTATGACTTGTCTACTAGCTGCTTGTGTTCTTGCATCAAAACATCTACTTTTGTGTTCCACTGAATAAAGAAAAGTCATTCGGGTTTGGAGAGACATGTGGAGAAATATAAGATGATGAAAGCACTTTAAGTCACATAGGCATACATTTTGTGTAGTGTGTCTGGGGAAGCAACAAAGGACAGGACAAAATGTCGATGCTCAGAGGCAAACAATGATGCTTCCTGTATGAGGACTTGAGCAGCAAGTTCACAGTACTTCTCAAATGTATCAATTTATAAAGTCACTCATAAGGAATATGTGAAAAAACAATCAATCTATAGTAGAGCTATAATAATCAGGGGTGTAAAGTAACGAATTACAAATACTCTCGTTACTGTAATTAACTACTTTTTTCCCAAACATTTTACTTTAAGTAGTTTAAAACTTGTATACATTTATTTTTACTTGAGTACATTTTAAGTGCTGTAACTGTACTTTTACTGTGCTATTTTCCCACTGTCTGTGTTCGCTAATTCCCTGTCCTGATTTTATTTTTATCCATCAACATGATTGGCTAGGGAGAGTCTTGTGATTCCCGTCCAATCAAATCACACATAAAAAAACTTGAACGGCATCTGCAAATCTGGCACAAACTTTTATGGATGTGGAGAATGCTTCAAGTATAGTTTACAGCTGAACATCACGGCTGCATCTGAATGGGATTTTTGCAGTGAAAAAGGCCAATTGCTTGATCGTGTCATGTGAGTTTAACTTGCTCAAGCCAGAGATCAGCCTTAATCCTGCCTATAATTTGAAGAAACATATCGAGGTAAATTTTATATTTCTGCTTACTAAATTCTGTGTGTCTATAATGTAGCCTGTAATTTAACTATCTATCACTGAGATCACTGTGCTGCTGTGAGAGATTTCTGCAATGTTATCAATAGGGCTGGGCGATAAAACAATCTTGATTTTACTGAATACAGAGATATGTCCTCGATCAAACGTTTGAGCAGTTTTCTATATTTAGCCTATGTTTTACATCTAGAACAGGGGTGTTCATTACATCAATCGCTAAAGCAAGACAACAGCTGGTTGGTTGATCTAGATGAAATATAAAAGATTGAATTTTATTTCCTGACGTCTGTAGCTGCGTGTTGTTTGATTGACAGGCGGCTAATGTTTGAGTGCTAATGCGCTTAAATGGTCAAATACACTTTATAATTCCATTTTGATGAGGATTTAATGTAAACACAGCCGTTTATGTCTAAAGTGAATTCAAACAGTGTGACAAAAAGTGTATTTGCATCAAAATGTTGGACTTGAAGTGTACATGTAAATGAATTGGGCACTGTCTAGTAGGCTTTGTCATATAAAGGCTAATAATCATAAAAATATGAATGTAATAGAATAAAACAGTTATATTTTTAATAATAATATATTTTTGTTAATTTTTTTTTTATAATTTAATGTAATTTTTTAGATTTTTAATAATACTTACTCCTGATGTAGAGTGTATTAATTTGTATAATAAATTACCAGGAAAGTAGAGATAATAAAATAATTTATAATTAAGCTTAGCCTTTATAAAATAGAAAAGTATCAACATTTGCAGAGCAATACTTCAGCAGAACATTCCACCAGCCACAAACTTCAGAAAATTGTGCATCATGCATTAGAATGAGAACACAATTATATCTGGGTTTAAAAGATGCAAGAACTAAATCATTGTGGAACATTGTATCTCAAATGGAGGACAATGTGGCCCCCCAGGTGCTACTTAAATAAATAATTCACACAAAAATGAAAATGCCCTTATCCTTTGCTCACCCTCATGCCATCTGTCTATGACTTTCTTTCTTCAGAACACAAATTAAGATTTTTAGAAGATTTCAGCTCTGTAGGTCCATTCAATGTAAGTGAAGGGGTGCCAAAAATGTAATACATACAACTCCAGTGGTTTAATCCATGACTTTAGAATTTATATGACAGGTGTGGATGAGAAACAGATCAATATTTAAGTCCATTTTTGCAAAAAATTCTTCTCTCTGCCCAGTAGGCGGCGATATGCATGAAGAATGTAAATCACCAAAAACACAAGAAGAACATGAAAGTTAAAGTGGAGATTCACTGAGTAGGCAGGAGAATTATTAAAAAAGGAATACAATTTTGATCTGTTTCTCACCACATCTATCACATCTATCTACATGGATTAGACTACTTTTATGATGATTTATGTGATTTGTGGAGCTTCAATATTTTACCACCAATTCACTTTCATTGTATGGAAAAAGAGCAGAGATATTCTTCTAAAAATCTTAATTTGTGCTCTGCAGAAATAAATAAAGTCATACACATCCAGGATGGTGAGTAAATAATGAGAGAATTTTATTTAAGCGTGATGTATCTCCTGTACCAAACAACGTTTCGGCATTAAGAGAAATTTTGACTCTACACATAAACTGATTTTAATGTAATTGTTACGTACTCTTGAGTACTTTTAAATGAGCTACTCTTTTACTCTTGTAGTTTTTAGGACAGCTACTTTTACAATACTCACACTACATTTTTTGGGAAGTAACAGTATTTCTACTTGAGTATGATTTTTCAGTATTCTTTCCTCCCCTGATAATAATTGAGTAATGATAGAGCAAAGGCTGCTGTTACTACCGAAGGTTATAATATAAGCAGCTGATATTTTCTCAAATCACTGAGTAAAGTTTTATCGCACAGAGGTTGCTAAATCATATCTCAGGAAACTAATTTAAATTTCATCTCTCGATATCTTAGATGTTTCTCCTAACATTTCTCACAATGGCACAAATGAGACATACAATAAAATGAATGTGAATAGCATAGCTCAGATAATCTGATCATTTGATAAAGAATTTGAAAAAAGTTATTGAGATCTGGAATCTTTGCCAATACATTGTTAAGAAACTGTAGATTAGACACATGTGAGAAAACTGCAAAGAACATTCTGATAAGTAGGGCACTTCAGCAAAAATCTCTGCTCTCCTTTTAGTCTCATATTGGCCTATGAAGCATCTATAAGAGATTGTGAAAACGTTGCTGTTCTCCTCCTCTGTGCCTACCGAACACTGTCATGTAACTGGACAATCCTTCAAGTGACCATGGCACTAGTGGATAAAATCGCTACAGAAATCTTGTGATACAGAATCTTCTGATTCTGAAATGAGCTGTCATGTAGCACACTGTAGGGTTGCACTGTCTCTATGAACAATACAGCTTATAAACAGTGATCAAAGGAATAAACAACAAACTCTTTTCCAACCCATCATCATTACAGCATGAATAAAGCATTACTCAGCCAATGTAGGTCAAGGAATATTTCCAACTCCTCAAACAGAACCATGCTTCAGCGTAGAATGTCTGCTAGTGCACTCTCTATTTATTTAAAATGCAAAATATTAGTAACTTTATTGCACTAATGTTAAATTTTAATTAATTGGTAATCGGAATACAGTTACATTCAAAAAGTATTTTGTTTACTGAAGAGATTACTGTGCATCTTATTGTGATTTGTTTAATGTAGTATTTAGTCTATTCTGTAGGAAAACATTGATCAGTGTACTGTAAATGATACGATCAGAAGATTCAGACTCTGTGAGGTTTTGAGGCAGAAATTGTTAGCATTGTGCAAACTGTCATGTGAACATTTAGCTTTATGCTAAGCTAAAATGATATTTCTAATATTTTACATACACCTGTTTCCGGGCACGATGATATTTTTTCTATCAAGAAAATCCATGTTAGATCATATTTTTTTTCCTAAGACATTTCTTAAGATATTAGGACAATGATGTACTGCATAAATCTTACACTTGATGATCATTTTTGTACAGAATTTTTGTAATGCTTTTCTATAAAATGATCTGAAAATCCTTAACAAGAAATAATTAGTAGGGGTGTAGCGATTCACAAATTTTCTCAAAGCATTGATTATTTATCCTGGCGATCTAAATGCATCTTGAAATATAATTTTTGAATCGAGACTCATTAGTGTTAGGCAATAATCAAATTAAAATGCTAAAAATCTGAGGACCCTCGATTTGACAAAAACGGTGTATAATATTTTAAAATGTAAAAATTTAAAAGTTACAAGCATGTTTTAATGGAGACATGTGCGGCTTTGTTCTCTAGGCACTCACCCTCATAGTTGTCTCCCCTCACAGGCATGTGCTTTACTGTTCTGTCGCCCCTCATGCAATCCTGCTCTCAGTTCTATCCGTAACTCTTTGAAAATATTTCTCAGAAGCTTTCGAGCACCTTGTGTCTGATCTCTCCTTAGGATGGACTCTGAGAATCACATAAGCAATTGACAGCTCACGCTGTACCCACAAACTTGCTACAAATTTGCCTCTCATTATTTTCACATGCAAATGAGCTTTTGATTTGCTGTAAATGTTTGCCAGACGTTTGCAGCTCTTTGCCAGTTGTGGTGAACCTCCAGCAAATTTGACAATTGCCACAAGTTTGCTGCAAAGCACATAAAGGGAAAGGATTGTATTGGCTCATTGGCAGCTCACTGGCTGTGTGCGAAAACTGGATAATGCTGCCTACGAAGATAGGTTGAAAATGATTTGCTTTTCAAAATGTACTGAGACCACAGTTTCATTAAGAGTACAATTCATCCAAAAATGCTGTTTGGTTAAGCCATTAAATAAGGCAGCAAGTCTGCTGCCTATATGTTTTTGCATTGCCACTACTCAAATTAAATGTGGTCACTGTGGTGAAATCGTGGAATTTTTATAGTAAAATACTTTTGTAGTTATGCTTGACTCTAAAATATTCTTGACTAAGCCACATTGGGGGAGTATTTTAAGAATCCTGTAAATGCATTTAAAAAATGCAGAATCGAACACGTTTTTCTTCTGTATTCAGCATGCTCTATTCCCAATGCACTATTTTTCCTTGTGGTAGCGCAGTGACTCGCCTCACACTATTCACCATGGCATTCACTCAGCACACCCTAGATTCGACCCAGGCTGTCACTTCAAGAAAGAATTCTACAAGACTACATTAGATTACACAAGCATCATGTAAATAAGATTTCATGACAATCACATTTGTAACACATTTTAATAGCTCACTGCTGATAACCATTTTATAATTGAATTTTCTGTAGAAAGTGTAGCAGTTTCTGCAGCAGAAATGTAGCATGGTGTAAAAGCACATGTGTTGCTTGCAGCCAAAGTTGTCTAATGTTAGTGAGTGTGTGATATTTAAAGTGCAATATTGTTGCAATATTGTCAGAACTCTAGATTTTTTGTAGGGCGTTTTGTTCTTTTAAAAAAGACTCATGAGTGAACACTTAACAAGTAGCCCAAGTATGTTTATTGGCAGCAGAACATGGGCAAAACCTTTCCAAATCTTGGTCAAAAGGAATCACATTAGTTTTTTGTTTATTATAGTGCACTTCAATAATCACAATATGAATTTTGTACAAATTGTGCGGCCCTAAACACATGCAAATGCTCAGCTCCCTAAATGTTTGGGGGCCTTCCAGATTAATCCAACCAATTCAACAAACTATTGTTTTCTGCACATATTTTGTACATGAGAACCTTTATTAGACTTAAAATGAAAAACATTAACTAACACATTTTGGCAAGTAGGCCTTCATCAGGGTTAAGATAAAAAATACACGACATGCTCATTTAAAACAACTCTGACCAGTGAAAGCACATTTAAACAACCAATCATATTGGGCTCTGGAATTAAATCCCAGCTAATTTTTAGGTTATTTAGGGACGTGCATTACCTCAGTCATTCAATCAGTCAAGACACTCAACTAATCACAGTGTCAGAATGGTGTATCAAATACATAACAATTCACTAGTACGCCTCACAAATGAAACTATTAAAAATATATATAAATCCAGACACAATTTTTCAACACCAAACATAAAAAAATCAGAAATAAACAACATAAGAACCATCATGATTACAAAAGGATGTAGGAATTTTTACAATGTTTTTCACAATAATAAACATTGTTGCGTCCACCAAAGCACACAAACAACTGCTCTGACTTATTCCACTGGCTTGTATGTTCAACATAAACTTGCATCGGCCAAACTGGGCAAAACATATGTGTAAAGAAGATCATTTTCATGGGCAAGGAAGAGGCGAGAAACCGGCTTGACAAATAAATAATATTTTAATGAAGAACTTAAAACAAACACATAGAACAACAGACATGTCTGCTGATTAAGCTCTCTCTCTCGATCGCCGTCTGCGAGTGGCCTTTATCCCTCTTGACGGCTCAATTAGCCTGATACGGGACCGGGCGTGCGTAATCACGCGCCGGTCCCGCCCTCCACCGTGCCACACTCCTCCCCCGTTCTCTCAGGCTGGGGACCCCCGGCCTGACGTACATCCCCTGGGGGGTGGGGCGCCTCCCGCACGGTCTGCCGGCGGGTCATCCCCATCAACCTGGACGAGGGAGGGGCAAGGGGAGGGAAACAACAATTAAAAATAGGGGGGGGGAGGTTCCTGCACTGGGCGGTACCTCCCCTCCCACGAACACCATAATTTAAAAAAGAGGGAAAAGGCCAACGCAGAGCGGTATCGAGAGATTTAAAGGAGAAAAAAAAAAAAAAACTTACTCGCCGGTTCTCTGATACGCCGTAGCTCGTTCCTCAGCCACTTCTCCACTCTCTTCAGGACAACAGCCGCGCCTCTCCGGGCAGATCGGAGGCAGTCTTCAGCCCCTGGCGGACGGAACGCCCCGCCGCGTTCCCGGGGTGTCGAAGGGGCCTTCCCCCGCCCCTGGCAGCGGTTCTCCCGCTCCAGGCGGTCGGCGGCGAGCCCTTCCCCGCACGCGGTCGGCAGTCTCCAAACCCGCCGCGTTCCAGCGTCTAGTAGGGGACTCCCCCGCCCCTGGCAGTGGCCCTAACCGCTCCAGGCGGTCGGCCAGGAGCCCCTCCTCCCCTCGCGGTCGGCGACCGTTCCTCCGCGTCCAGGTGGCTGGGCTCCTCCGTCCCCCGGCAGATGGCCGCGGCTGCTCCGCTGAGCAGTGGCGAGAACTCCGCTACGGCGCATCCCTCTTCCTTCCCGGGTTTTCGGCACCAATGTAAAGAAGATCATTTTCATGGGCAAGGAAGAGGCGAGAAACCGGCTTGACAAATAAATAATATTTTAATGAAGAACTTAAAACAAACACATAGGACAACAGACATGTCTGCTGATTAAGCTCTCTCTCTCGATCGCCGTCTGCGAGTGGCCTTTATCCCTCTTGACGGCTCAATTAGCCTGATACGGGACCGGGCGTGCGTAATCACGCGCCGGTCCCGCCCTCCACCGTGCCACAATATGCAATCTTTCATGCTCCTCCGACTCAAATGGGGGAGGACAGAAAGCCTGAAAATTAATAGTCTTTGAGAGAAATGATGTTGAAACTACCTTGGGCAAATAGCCCAAATGAGGTCTTAACTCCAGTATCCAGAATGGCACGCAAGCCACCGTCTTTTTCCGGGACCAGAAAATAACGGCTGTAAAAACAATCTCTCTGAAAAGGGGGTATCTCCTGTATTGCCCTTTTTTCTAAGAGAATGAATTTCCTGAATTAAAAACGGCAACAGAATTGAATTATTCAACCATGCTTTATCATTCTAAGTACCCAGTTCGAAATGCCCTTCAGCTGCTACCAAGCCGACAGATGGGCAGACAGATGGGATTAATGGGTTTTGCCTGTAGCGTGACCTGTAACCACTAGATGGGGCACTTGGGTTACTTTTGGCGACTGCCCCTGAACCAGCAGCACAGGAGAGGGAAGCCTTCGCTTCATAAAAGATGAGCATCCTGAGATGCCTTTGCAGTAGGGACGCTGACAGAATATACCTTGAATGGGGAAAATGTACAAACATTAGGGGAAATGTTTAAATGGGAAAAGTGGTTCGCCACTTTGGCCCTAGCATTCTTTATGCGGGGACAACGTGTGGTGCATTTGTTCACTGTGTGTTTTGTGTACATTTTCCACTGCACGTGTAATAATCTCCAACAATTCCACATAAGCTGCCGAAGGTCTGGAAATCCGACTGCTAGGAGGAAAGGCTTCAGCCTACTCACGGCGATATCTTCAGAATCCGATTCTGCCATAGATATGGCGTCCTCATCTTCAGAGCAGAAGGAAACTGCAGTGCGGGCCTCAGGACTAGGCCCACGTGTAAACTCCATGGGAGAATGTCTAGCCAAATCCGGGGAGTGTGACAGGGAGAACCGTAGGTCGGCCTGCTGCTCAACTCCCATTTCCTCGGCATACGCGCTGGCCTCCCACAGCCTATATTGTGCATGGTAGATCTAGCTGCAATAACATGATGAAAAAGCAGATCTCATTCCATAGAAGTGTGAGCACCCCAGCTGTAAATGATGGCGATGGAAGCTTTCCATTATTTGATTACTGTACATAAAATACATAACTACCCTATGACAAAAGCCTCCTCCCCTACCCAGTGCAGTTTACATAAAGTTCAAGGAAATCTACTGTTAAAAATATGTTGTTGTTCTTTTAAAGTTTAATAAATGCCTGATGTTTCCGAAGTCAATGAGTAATCATGTTAAATAATCATGATCTCAATATTTACCAAAATAATCATGATTATGATTACTGCCATAATCGAGCAGCCCAAGCTTAAATCATTCTTGCATGAGTAATTTTGTTAGACTTGTGAAGTTGAAATGCTTTTGGGTGTATAAATATAGAAATATGCTCTGGTTTTCACCAGCATTGATCAAAGAGGCCACTGCGCACCATAGTTAATCTCCACTGATTCCCAGCAAGCTCTGCTTGCTTTGATGACTCATCTATGAGGATGTAACCATTACATAATGTGAGTGAGGGAACCAAATTCACTCTGAAGGGGAGATTTCACTCCCCTACCTCATAACAATCCTCTCATATACAAGCTCAAGCTGACACGTGAGCTAGATTCTCTCATGTAGAGTCTCTCATGTAGAGTTCATCACTAAACTAAAGCTCACAGAAGCTTCATCAGCAGTTTATTTAGAGGTTCAGTGCGTCTCTCAGGCCTTTGGCATGCTCATTTACACATATACCAGAAAGAGAGGTATATTAAGAGAAAGAGAGATGTTAGAACTAGCCACTAATTCAGAGTGCAGTACAGTCTCTCTGCAGGAACGCAGCTTATCCATTCATACCACATCATACACATTGCCATTCTGATGATACCTACACTGCAGTGTCAAGTCGAGCCTCATGCTAGAGTCCCTCAAATTTAAAGGAGCACTCAGTCATTTTTTTTCCTCATGAAAACAGTATAACTCCTATAGAAATTAATAGTAATTTGGAAACATATGTATAAAATCAAGAGCACTCACAAGAGATGAAGACTCCAGGTGATTGATTCCACTGTGTAAGATTCCCCCATGGGGGTTGCCACGTTGGGATCACATGACCAGCTGAATAATACTCACGTTATTTTTTATTTTATTTTACTTATACTCATGGAATAATCACAACTGACTGTGAATAGTCAATTTCTATGATGACATCAGTAACTTAAAACTATTAAGTTTTAAGCAATAAGACTTCTGAACAAATGATCTCTCAAGTTCAACAATCAGCACTGCACTTTATTAATCTTCATTCTGTCAAATATATTCTCCCCAATTCAATTAGTGTATATATATTTTTATATAACCTTATCTAGTGTATGTGTATTCTATATTTTGTGTATTGTTTACTGTACATTGTATATCAGTACTATGTTGTGTAATTGTGTACATTTGATATGTAAATTGTTGCGTAATTATATGTACATTTGTTATGTAAATTGTGTTGTGTAAATATGTTGTTTATTGTAAATTGGTTTATGTCTCGTCACTGTCATTACTGCTATGTTGCTCAGAACTGCACACAAGACTTTCACCTACTGTTGCACTCGTGTACACAGTAGTGTGACAAAGTAATTTGATTTGATTTGTTTAAATAATGCTGCATCCATGCCACTAGAAGTCAGTATAAGTCCAAGACAATATGAACAAAACATTGCAAGGGTGCACCATTAACTATTTTCAAAAGAAAAACAAATAGCCTCCAGCAATTGCAGTGTTAGTTATGTCCACAGATAAACCTGATCAGGTGACTACAGTGTCATGTGATGACAGCGGCTGCAGCACTCACCATGTTGACATGCAGCGGCCCTGATCCTGGTCTGAATAGCTTCTGGCGGTTGGATCCTTTGCTGCCGTTCCTCATGCCGAGAACACCTGACTGAGTTTTTGACTTCACTGCAAAACAAAAGGAATGCTGAAATTATTATGCTGAAATAAAGTTTTTTAAAAAATACAATAAAATATTTGCCAAAGAAACTAATAATGTAAACTGTAATCATGACTATAAGAGAAATGTCTACAGCTATTTTGGCAAAGTTTTTGTGTTATTATAACAATAACACAAAAACTTTGCCAAAATAGCTGTATGACATATTTTAAATATTTCAATTAAGCTGTGCTTTATTGTGAATATAATCAAGGCTAAAGGGCGTTGTTAGGCTCGATGTGAAGCAAAGTATCTGTAACCACTTCATCCATGACTATATTCACAATATGGCACAGCCTTGATTGCCTTATTGCTTATTTAAACTGGTTACCACATAATAAAAATATTAAGGACACAAATTTTTCTTTAAACTTATTTTTTTTAGTAAAATCTAGAGCTGCCCAAATTAGCACATTAACGCATACGATTAAAATGTTAAAATTTTCTTTAATGCGATTAACACATGTAGCAATTTTGACATTTGTTTCTGACATTTTATTCAGCTCCATGTGAGAACGGGGGAGGAGTGTGGCACGGTGGAGGGCGGGACCGGCGCGTGATTACGCACGCCCAATCCCGTATCAGTCCAAATTTGCTGGAAATTTGCTGCTCGTTATTTTCACATGCTAATTAGCTTTTGATTCGCCGCGAATGTTTTTGCAGTTCCTCTCAGGTAGTGGTGAACCTCCGGCAAACCTATGGCAACAATAGACAATTTACTGCAAGTTTGCTGCAAAGCTCATTTGCATGTGAAAATGATCAGTGGTGAACTCGCGGCAAGTTTGCAGCGAATTTGTCATGAACTCTCATTCCCCGTCTGTCGCTCACTTCGATGTTGTGTCGAAGAAGTGACACTAGGGGTCTCTCTTGAGTGCCGAAAGATGCCTCTGATCTATGAAAAAAGGCCAATGAGAAGTTGGCAGACAGTATTTGCATACCCTGCCCCCGGACATATGGGTATAAAAGCGGGAAATACGACGAGTTCATTCAGAAATTTTCTTCGGAGCCGATGGTTGTACTGCAGCGAGCTGCGAGTCACACACCCATACCTGTTCCTCTGACGCTCTCTGCTGTTGGATCTATGGTGCACTACAGCGGCTTTCTCCTTCCTTACATGGCAGTGCAGTTTGCCCCTGGGCACTTCGACAGCGCAGAGCATATTAAAAGAGTGATATTTCTTTTAAAATAGTGTTTTCTCTATTAGAGCAATACACAGCGGTGTTGAACATCCTTTTCAGGACGCGTGTTTATACTCCCTGACGCTCAGATGACAAACATGCTTTCCCGGGTCGCCGCCAGCGTGGGCTTGGACTGGCACCCTCCGTCCTCCCCACAGCCATCGCGGATGGATGACTGGTTCCTTGGGTCCGGGCACTGATCACAGCCTCGCCCTCCCCGGTCCCATTTTTCCCGGAGGTGCATGATGAGCTGACGTCATTGTGGAGAGCACCCACTCGTCACAAAGTCACTCGCTCATCCGCTCTCGCTACCCTCGACGGCGGAGCAGCCCATGGGTACACAGCATTTCCCCAGGTGGATAGGGCTGCTGCGCTCCACTTATGCCCCAGAAACCCTACCACCTGGCGGGGTCACCCTGTGCTCCCCTCCAAGGCCTGTAGGACAACATCCTCGCTGACTGCGAAGGCCTACAGCGCCGCCAGTCATTCTGCTTCTGCCCTGCATGCCATGGCCCTCCTGCAAGTCCACCAGGCCAAGGCACTCAAAGATCTGCACTGGGGTAGCCCCAGGATGTGCTGCAGGAACTGCGCTCAGCGACCGACCTCGCCCTTAGAGCCACGAAGGTCACAGCGCAGTCACTTGGGCAGGCGATGGCCATGCTCGTGGTCCAGGAACGTCATCTGTGGCTGAACTTAGTCGAGATGCGTGAGACCGACAAGGTTCACTTTCTCAACGCCCCTGTCTCCCAGTTCAGCCTTTTCGGCGACACCGTCAAGGACTTCGCCCAGCAGTTCTCCGCGGTGAAGAACCATACGGAGGCCATATCTCACATCCTGCCCCACCGCAAGCCTGCCGCCATGGGCCATGCCCCGTCTGCTCGCTGAGGGCGTCCTCCTGTGGCTAAGAAAAACCCTGCTCCACCTCAACACGGGCCCAGCTCTCAGCCCCAGCATCAAGCACCCCGCAGGAAGCAGATGCCCCCCATCTCACGGACCCCCTCGAGGACCCGGAAGGCTCCCAGGCGCTCCTGAGACATTCGACCCAGAGATGTTAGCTCCGGAGCTGGTAAGACCACTCCGTCCCACGGTAGAGGGCCGGGAGGAGAATCTATTGTTGAATTTATTTAATTTGCTGCCCCCCCTACACAGGGCTGCGGTACCCACATTCTCAATAACAGAGCTATTTCCTTTGTCTCTGGGTCATCTGGCCCGCAAATGCCGTTCTCACGGCACCCTGCCGCCAGATCTTCACAGTCATGGCATGCTGGACGCGGACCCCCCGCCTTCAGTCCCACGAATGTCCCCTGGCCGGTCGGTTCCGACGAGGACGTCCTCGCCTCCCGACGCCATACTACCTGCTCTGCCCCGCTGCGAAGCCCCGCCGAGTACATCAAAAATAACCATCCCCTTGGTGCCCCTAGCGTGGAGCTTGGATGCATGGCTTTCACTTCCCAACCTGACACGCTGGCTGGCCTGGACCATCCGACTCGGTTACGCAATTCAGTTTGCCAGGCCCCCCTTCGCGGGCATCCACTGCAGTATACGGCGAACATGCCAAGTCCCTGCAAATGGAAATCGCTACTCTTTTACTCAAAGACGCGATAGAGTCTGTCCCTCCAACCGAAATGAAGATGGGTTTCTACAGCCCTTACTTCGTTGCACCCAAGAAAGGCGGCGGCTTTTGTTTGAGTTTTCAACCGGGCTCTGCTCAAATTCCCATTCTAAATGCTCACGCAAAGACACATTCTATTTTGCATCCGGCATCTAGATTGGTTCACAGCGGTAGACTGAAGACGCGTGCTTCCACGTCTCAATTCTACCTCGACACAACCCTTTCTACGGTTCGCATTCGACGGCCAGGCGTATCAGTACAAAGTCCTCCCCTTCAGCATGTCTCTGTCCCCTCGCGTCTTCACGAAAGTTGCAGAGGCATCTCTTGCCCCGCTCCGAGAAGCCGGCATCCGCATACTCAATTAACTCGACGACTGGCTTATCTTGGCCCACTCGCGAAAGTTACTATGCGCTCACAGAGACCAGGTGATCAGGCACCTCAGCCGCTTGGGGCTTCAGGTCAACTGGGAAACGAGCAAGCTCTTTCCGGTTCAGAGCATCTCTTTTCTCGGCATGGAGTTAGACTCGGTCTCAATGTCAACACGTCTCACCAACGAGCATGCGCAGTCAGTGCTGAGATGTCTCGCCACTCTCAGGCCAGGCACATCAGTCCCTTTAAAATGCTTCCAGAGGCTCCTGGGGCATCCGCACCCAGACATTTGGAACCTCCACGTCTGACCCCTGGACGGGACGTGGAAGATCTAGCTGGTCTACCACCTGCCACCATAGACATAATCAGCCAAGCCAGAGCCCCTTCTACCAGGCATCTTTGTGCCTGTTCGGAAATTGGTGTTATTCCCAGGCTGAAGACACACAGAAGTGCGCAGTTAGGTCAGTGCTCTTATTTCTGCAGGAGAGGCTGGAGGGGAGGCTGTCCCCTTCCACCCATAAAGGTGTATGTCGCTGCCATCGCGGCCCACCATGACGCAGTAGACGGCAAGTCTTTGGGTAAGCACGTCTTAATTATCAGGTTCCTAAGAGGCGCCCGGAGGTTAAATCCCTCCCGGCCAAGCCTGTTCCCCTCATGGGACCTCTCAGCCGCTAGAATCAGCTGGACTCAGGGCGCGCTCTCTAAAGATGGCCCTGCTGATCGCACTCGCCTCCATCAAGAGGGTCAGGGACCTGCAAGCATTCTCTGTTAGCGACAATTGCCTGGAGTTTGGTCCGGCAGACACGTTTGTGATCCTAAGACCGGGCTACGTGCCCAAAGTTCCTACCACACCTTTTAGAGACCAGGTAGTGAACCTGAAAATGCTGCCCTGGGAGGAGGCAGACCCAGCCCCTTCGTTGTTGTGTCCGGTACGTGCTTTGCATACCTACTTGGACCACATGCAGAGCTTTAGATGTTCTGAGCAGCTATTTGTCTGCTTTGGCGGACAGCAGAAAGGGAACGCTGTCTCCAAAAAGAGGCTTTCCCACTGTGTAGTGGACGCCATTTCATTGGCCTAACACACCCAGGCCGTGCCCCCCCCCCCTTATGGGTCGGAGCACACTCGACAAGGAGTGTTGCGTCCTCATGGGCACTGACCAGGGGTACCTCCCTAGCAGACATATGTAGAGCAGCGGGTTGGGCAAAACCTAATACCTTCGTGAGATTTTACAATCTCCTGGTTGAGTCAGTATCGTCCCGTGTTTTCTCAGGTCTGAGCCGGTAGAACTCAGTAACACGCTGATGGTCTGGCCGGGTGGATTGCTTGCACCTAGCGCCCTTTTCCTCGGCTGAGGTAAAGCTGTGCGCTTTCTCTCCCAGGAGATCCTACTCATTCGGATCCCTGGACGATTCCTCCCTAGCCCTTTGGGTCCGCAGTTCAGTGGAGGAACTCGCCGACCCAATCCACTGCGGGTACTTAATCTACCCTGTACTGGAATAGGTGCTCCGCAGGACAGGACTCCTACGCGGACTCCCCCTGTGTGTATTTTCCGCAATATGATCCCCTTACGAGTGAACCCGCGTCTCCCTTAGGCAGTTCCAGCTGCCCTCCAGTCACAGTGTTGTAGCAACTCCCCCCTCCTAGTGAGGTTGGATCTACCACTGCAGCATCTCCACTTGCCACCTCCCCTTTCGGGCAGGTGTGGCCTCCGCAGGGTCTTTTCCCCCTGAAAGAATAGGAAACTGGGTAAGACCCACTTCCCTTGATGCGTGTAAGGGCCCCAGCCGTTCTTGCACTATGCGGAGAAACAAAGAGAGAAAAGAGGCCCAGCCAGTCTTGGCCCGTTCCCAGGTTGGCAAGCGTCACCTTGTTCCCCTGCCTAGGGTAACCAGAAGGATTCCGACGACTTTTGTGGGGCATTGGGGAAGGGTACGTGCAGTCTGACACAGCTGGTCGCCTTTGCATGTAAAATACCTGCCCGCTCTTGTGTCAGCAGAACACGTACACAGCTCAGCACATTGCGTGATTTAAATTGGACCCCTAGTGTCGTTTCTTCGACACAACGTCGAAGTGAGCGACAGACAGGGAACATCTAAGGTTACGGATGTAACCTCCGTTCCCTGATGGAGGGAGCGAGACGTTGTGTCCTCCCAGCCACGTCGCTGAGCCAAACCACTGTAGTGGCCGGACCATTTCCGGCTCCTCAGAAAAATCCTGAATGAACTCGACATATTTCCCCGCTTTTATACCCGTATGTCCGGGGGCGGGGTATGCAAATACTGTCTGCTAACTTCTCATTGGCCATTTTTCATAGATCAGAGGCATATTCGGCGCTCAAGGGAGACCCCTAGTGTCGCTTCTTCAACACAACGTCTCGTTCCCTCCATCAGGGAATGGAGGTTACATCCCTAACCTAGATGTTCTTTCAATTAGTCAACCTCCCACTTACAATTTGGGAAACGTTTAATGTTACTTGAATTGGTGCTATTTTAGCATTTCTGTGTTTATGCTGTAGAAGGCTTTGTTTTCTTTCCTAAGGAAGGAGGGCTTTAACCTCCGGGTGCCTCTTAGGAACCTGATAATTAAGTCGTAAGGTAAATGCATGTTGACAGGAAAATTATATAGTCACATTTCAGCACTTTCAAAATCTATAAATAATCGCGATAAACTCAGAAAAATTATGTGATTAATTGTAAACTATAAACAGAATGTTGCTATGCAACAAGAATAACTGTTTTATGAATACAATTTACAGACAATAAACACTACATCAGTTTTAAACAATTTTCTATTGACTAATATTCAGCTCTGAATTTTATGCATGGCTATTGAGCACCATACAGACATATTGTTCACATGAGTTGATCATCAGTGTACCTGGTGAAGTGAGCACATGCATCAGGTCCAGTGGCTCTAGAGCCAAAAGCGTGGTGGGCAATGGCAGTGAGCGACATCGCTGAAGCAGAACTTTAAATGGAGGATCTGCAGGCGACTGGCCAACAGGACGAGAGAGGGCCTGAAAATCACTGTATAAAGTCAGGTCACACGGGACACGTATTAAAATATTAAAATGATATTAAAATGACAGGGACACATATTATACTGATTCCAAAACATGACCTACAGTTTAGCCTACCAATGAGCAGACATGATACCCAGATGTAGTGGTGTGGGGTTAATCAAGAGAAAAATAGCATCTGAACGCACCCAACTAAGGATGCCTCTCTCCATCCACTCTGAACTATAGTGGTCAATAATGAAACTGGTTTATGGAAATACAACTCTCACTTGATAATGCAAACCAGTGATGACTTATTACTAGGCTGATACAGCTATACACTTATATAAATGGAAGTTAAGGTCTTTCACATGAGTATGTCATAATTGTTTTTATAGGGCACATGAATGCTAATTGAAAGCACACAGGGATCTTGGCTGCGGTGGTTACATAATTCTAATCACATTTGAGGTTTTCTGGGATCTCTGTTGTATTGTAAAGAGGAAGCTTACTCACAGCAGATTTGGACTTACATCAAAGTTTCTTTCAGTTTTTCTCAAGCAGTCATGCTCAAGATTAATATTAAATACCTCATAAAATCAAAATTGGAGTTTTTTTTTCATGTTGATTTTTATGCTACTATTAGAAGTCAACAAAACAATATTTTAGCATGTTTGGCATTTAAAATGTACAATCTTTTTCTTTCAGGACAATTAACCTCTCATTTTGCACTCGAGGACATTTTTCATTTAATACATTTTCGCAACCGACTACCAATAGGAAGTAGCAACTCACGGTTCACAACTGTGGTGTAAATTAAAATTTAATATTGGCCCCAACTTTCAGGTTCAATAGACTTTCAGGAGTAAGAAATTCTGTCAATATGTCAACACATGAAAAAAAGAGCTTGGCTAGCCATTTTATACTATAAACAAAAATACTTATCCAGTATTTTTAAACAAATCCAGATATTTGTAACATTCTCATAATAGCATTTATAAAAGAGCAATTATTGATCATGTCAATGGCAGCACAGTTACACTGTTAGTAATGGAAGCATAGTGATATAATTGCAGTGTGTTAGAAAATATTATGACCATTAAAAGTTCAAAGTAGTAATAATTAGTAGTCTTATTAGGACATTCTTCATTAAGGTGAAATTACTAAGAGGTGCAGTTGACAGCTATATGATATTTAAAAGTCACTGTCCATTCATGTTACCTTAAATAAGTTCTCTGGACAGTTTGTCATTTTCTTCTTATTTGCAATGCAAATATCTTGGTTTTCATCTGCTGTTGTGCTAGATAAGTGCTTCATCTGATCTGAGTGTTCAAAAGTTTCAGAATCTCTCTGGTCCAGTGACTCTGAGCAGGGGCTCTTCTCTGCTTCTTCACATCTTGAGTGGTTCTCAATGGTGGCTAGAGAGATGTGAATCGAGTTGAGCTGCGATTGAGATCCATCCGAGTCATTAAACAGGGAACTGTTATCTGGTGGAGAGTCTGGACATGTCCTCCAGGCCTTCAGCACCACAGCAGGAGAGCCACCCACTGTGGCATTGGCTGGTAAGACCACTTTGCATGCCAAATCAGTGGATAATTTAGATTTACCATTATCTGAGCTATCAGTTTTATGCTGACTCCTCAAAGTCAAAGGTGTATTGTGGATGAGCTCTGATGGTTGAGTTTGTAAGTCCTGAGGGGATCTCTGTCCTTCAGGGGGGGAGAATGAGCGAGATGAGTTTCTCCATCTCATGGCAGTCTCTGCCACACTGTTGAAAAATCTGAATAGGCCTCTAAAATGGCTACTTTTGCCATCAAGCCCCGTTTGCTCAGGTGCAGAGTTCAAATCTTTGACGAATTCAAAGTTGACCGAGCCATAGTCAGAGTCAATGGTTTTGTCCAGGGTATTCATAGACTCAAAACTACTCTCGGCCAAAGGTGAACTTCCCCTTCCTTTGAGGGAAATTCTTCTCAAGTAATTCAAAACATCGCCCCCCTTTGACCATTGTCTTCTTTGAGGTAACTTGAGACTTTGCTTCACGTATCGTTCTTCATGGTCCATCACAGATGAATTGTTGCAGTTTGATGAGTTGTAGTGAGCTTTCTTTGTGTACGTTTCTCTTTCAGATAACTTAGGACAGCACACATTTTGGTTACTAGTTGTGTCCTTGAGCGCCTTGTGTTCACTCTCTGGAGTTCCAGCTGGGTCTATGTCCTCAAATGAACAGTAGAAGTCTGTAGTGTGTCCTGCAAATGAATGTCTCTTGGCTTTATTCCTAGAAAAGTTATTGTGCTCTGAGGAGGGAGAGTCCTTGCACATATATACGTCATCCAGGTCTTCTTTCAAGTTGCTGTTGAATTTGACACTGGAGAGCTTACCAGCTTTCCCTCTAAAGACAGATGGGGACTTTAATTTCTTGAAGGACCTCACCTTGTTTTTGATGGACAGTTTGAGAAAGGACGCTTCACCTGGGAGGACCATAGAGTGAGGTCGCCGGTCCAGGTCAGAAGGGGTCTTGCGGCGGTTCAGAATCCTCCAAATGACAGCAGATCTGGACCTCTGGTTTGGTTCCGGCTTCTCTCTTCTGAGGGTCTGACAGGGAATGATGGGCTCTGAGGAGTTGGGCTCTGGAATCCATGAGATCTCTGTTTTTCTTTCCTCGTCTAGCGAAATATTGAACACACTGTTGACAAATCCATTGGAAACAGCAGACTCTGCTGTCGGGCTGGTTGAGCTATCCATCCTCACTCATTGTAAGACAAGATGTCAGGAGTCAACTATGGGAAGCGGCATTATTGGCATCCTTGAAAATGTCTGTGACAGATCAAAATATCACACAGTAGATTGATAAGGAGATTAAAGTGTATGGTTTATGGTAACTCTAGACTACTGGAATTTTTAATGTTAAAATAATATATATAAATAACCATTGTGTTATCATTCTATAAGATTATAGTTGTTTAAAAAGGATTAAGTGGCTGCGGTTTTGATATAGTATATTAAACTTCTCTCATGAATATGTTGACTCATTGTAAGGATTTAGAAATCACAACACACCCATATGCTTATTAAAGGAAACGGAGAACACTTTTCCAATTGTTCCAAACCCAATACCTCAGTGAATGTGAATTTATCAGTATGTTTACCACAAATCACAAGTCAGATGAATCTTAACTGATAATTGGAAAAAAAAATTTTTAATAAATATCTGAGACCACTCGAGAAAATGCTCCTCTTTCACAATTTTCTCATTTTAACTTTTTTTTGTTAAAACTATTCAAATTAAAATGAACATGGATTTAAGAAAATCTTAGTATTTGGTGCAATTGTGAATGTTATCCAGAGTGATTTGAGATTGTTCCAAAGGGCATAATTTCAGTTGAAGCATGAAAATCTGAACTTTTGTACAAAGTTTTTAAGTACTTTTTATAACAATGTCATAAATTTGCTTATATTGTATAGAGAAACGATTACATACTTGATTTTATGTCATTCTGTTCCATTTTATTTTGTATAAATGAATCCCAAAACTTTGTTTATTTCCAGCTTTTAATGACACTTTGAATGCCAGATTGTTTATGTTATATACTTGAATATAGACAAAATTGCAGTCAATTTAATATAGCTGTTCAACTTCTAAATCTAATAATGTAAAAAACAGTTTTTAGAGTGCTACATTATCTCTGATAATACACATTCAAAACAACACAGAATTTTACAAACTCTGCATTCTTTAAGAAGACAATCAGAAGCAAAATAATAATAAGAATAGTCATAAAAACTTACCAGATTAGTAAGAATTGTTATTCCATTAAAGTGCATAAAACATTCTGGGCATAAACTTTGGCTTCAAAAATTTTTTCCAATAGAATCATTCCATACTGTTATTGAAGACGGTAGTTAAATCAGAGCTTTCTTAAGAAATGGTCCAGGGTTTTTTCTTAGTGGAGTAAAGCTATTGAACTCTTGCTACAGAGAATGAACAGACGCGACACACGCCCAGTTCCTCTCATTAAATTTGTGGACATAATCCGGATATTTGTGCCATTCTTCCATGATAACTTGAATGCTCTCTTCACATGGGTCAGTCATTTTTATATTTGCAAATTAATATAAGCTTCAAATAATTTTAAAATGGATTTATTGTCTTAAAGTTTCATGTATGTTCATCAGTGCTATAGCAAGCTTTGCAATGGACTTTGGAAATGGAGACAATACACAAATGTATGGTAAAAGTTTCACAGCCTATTTGAAACACTTCCTTTTTGTCCTGTTTTGGTGCTAAATTAATCACATGGCATTTCCCTCCCCGACTCAGGAAAGAGAGTTTCTTACACAAGTGAGCAAAAAAAAAAAATGCTTTAAGCTTGACAAAGTCAGGAAGCCTGGCTAACAGTATATAAATATCTGCTCTATACTCTCTCTCCCTTCTGCCTTTGCTGCACCATTGTGAGGGAAAGACAATTGAGTTTCTTTCCCCTTGTGAGTCACTTCACTCTAGTTTGTCAACATCATACTCCTACAATAGCTATTTCATCAGACCAAGCAACTTACTGGCTCATACTCGGCATAAATCATAACATTAGAGAGCGTCGACTTAATCATAATAAAGGCAGAGTATAAAATGTAAAATTCAAGACAGCAAATACACAGTGACATTGACTGCATCGGTGTATTTAGTAAATGAGCATGGCATTGTCTAAGCCTCATACACTTAAAAATATGTTTTGTCAGGTAACATAAAATGCCCTTCATTTGTTAACATCTTTATTAACTGGTTAAAACAAAAAAGAAGCAAAAAGAGCAAAACATAGCAGCACATTCCCGCAGCACCTCACATTCAGCACACTTCCTGTGCAAGAGCCGGCAGCTTCCTGCTGTCCACTTCAGTCACAATGCACATCCTGGACAAAATAACTGTAGCTGTTATAGTTTGTGCTTTAAACCAAAGCAAAGGCAAGAGTAAATTCATATGTGAATGTGAAAAGTGTGAAATCCTTTTTTACAGAGAGACAGAAATGCAAGAAAGAAGAGAGTAAGACAGCTTGAGACATAAACTGGTCAGAAGAAAGATAAAGAACTTACAACATGTATGTAATGACATTTAATTATCTATCGTAGCCGTAATGTTCTATATCTCCTGTTCAATGTGCTGTTTAGAAAGCACCTCTGATGTCATCGCTTTTTATCTTGTAGAACAATTGTCATCTTCCTCAGTTTCCTATGATGCAGCTCCAGATCCACAGTTTGATAGTGAGTGTTTAATAAAACACAAGTCTACCAGTCAGATGCAGAGCCATGAGTTTTTCACAGGGGTGGCCTGGCAGGGGCCAGCAATCAGTCTGTGGTGGCACAGAAATATTCAGGCAGCATTTTCATATCGTTGGACATAGAGAGGTTGGGGAGTTGGTGGTGTTACATGCATCCATATGAGGTCGAGGTCAAAATAGTATACTTTGAAAAACTTAGCACTTGACTGTGTGCAAGATGATCCGGCACACTGAAAAAGAAGATATAGCTCTATAGGATGATTTATACTTTTGCTTGGAATCTATGGCGTAGGCTCTGAGTAGTGGCCAACGCGTTGGTTTGCATTTATAGTTCTGAGTTGGTGTCTACATTGTTCTGTGATTACACAGACAAAATGCTAATTATACATTCATTTTAGAGTTTATAAGCTGTAAACAGATATATTTTGTTGTGTTTCGCCTGTAACTTCATGAACAGAACATAAAAACAGCAGATGCTCCTGATAGAAACAATTGCTTTAATGGTCCAGAGTCCAAATACAATGTGATATGATGCAGAGATATTAAAATAAGGGAGGTAAGGGGAGTCACGTGATGCCATGTGAGAAGCAGACATTTAAATGGCGAGCTCTGCACACTTTGCTAGTTTTATATTATTTTTATGTCATAAACTGGTGCGATTTGATACACCCTGAAACATATCTGTTCTTTGAATTCAACATGGCAAAGAACTCAAAATCTTCAGGCTCTGGAGATATAAAAAGACAAGACAAGCTGAAACCTCTGACAGGCCCGAAGACCAAGGATTCAGTTTGGACAGTGCGGTGGGACTGTGATGCTGACTAAGAGGATCTTTCTGTAATATGTCAGTTGATTACTGTGATGGAAACTAAATTCCATTTCGAGTCGGTTACAAGATTGTTGGACGCTGAGAAAGGGATCGATTATCTAGAGTCATCTGAGAGGGAATTAGCTGCTAATCGGCTAGCGACCAAGATAGACTTGACTGGAGAATTGTAATTGGCAAAACAACATCCACATTTTTTGAATTTCTGAGCATGAGGAAGGCAGAGATATGGTGAAATTCCTAGATGAGCTCTTCCTGAGTCTGCTCGAATTAACAGGCCATAAACTGGAAATCGAGCAAGCTCACAGGTTTCCAGCTCGGAGATCCGCTGAGGGAGACAGGCCAAATTTCTGAGATTATCTGATAAAGATCTCGTGTTGCGCGAGGCGAGGAGTAAAGGAAAGCTTTCTTGGAAGAATCAAAGCATTTTCTTATACCCAGACTTTGCGAATTCGGCAAGAGAGAAACG
The DNA here is from genome assembly GCA_032164185.1 of Moxostoma hubbsi. Lineage (NCBI taxonomy): Eukaryota > Metazoa > Chordata > Actinopteri > Cypriniformes > Catostomidae > Moxostoma > Moxostoma hubbsi. The sequence continues at coordinate 40,159,445 of JAVLUX010000025.1, read as the reverse complement.
TGATCAATTCAAGGAATGCAAGAAACTCTTACATCAAAGGTTGCATTTGCACTAATGTTCCTGGCCAATCTGAGAATAGATACTAAGGATAGTCACAAAATATTTACATGCCTACAGCAAGCATTGTCTTTTATAGACAATGTGGTGCTTAAACCATTTGGTGATTTTTCATTTGGCCCCCAATTGAGCTTGTCTCGCTGTACTTACACTTGAATGTCTGAGGAAGCTGGGCGCCATTTTTGTTTCCTTTGTGTTGTCCTTATTTTTTGTGTGCTGGTTCTGCTAGCAGCTGGAATTTGTTTTGTGGAGTAACACACCTTCGAGACCTTTGTGAATGAATCTACATGTTCTTTGTGTTTATTCTGCCTATTGGCTGGAGTTTGTTTTTAATTCTGTCTCATCAAAATTTTGTACAGAAGCACCAGACTTGAGAAATCAGACAGAAAAGTTGTTGCGAGGGCTCTTGTAGGCATACATGGACTGTTTGGGTTTAGAGGGATGGACACCAGTTGGCGTTTTCGGGCGTGGGGTAATGCGCACGTTTTTCTTTTTTCTGTTTGTTTGGTTCAGGGTCTGACTGTGGCACTAATGTTGGAATGTGGTCTTTATAATTTTATTTTTGACACACAATCAATTTTTTTTTCTTTTTATTTAAATTGTTGAATGGAATAAATAAAAATTGTTAATAACAACAAAAATAAATCTAGGTACAATGTGATGCTACCTATAATATTACATCCTGGGGGGCAGTCTCTGTTTACAAAATGCAGCAATCACATCTGTTGTTGTCTACGTCGATGCAATGCAGTTACGTTTTTAAAGAGGTACATGTCAGGTTACGGCATAGCCTATGGTGTAGGTTTGACGCAGAATTATAAATCTGCCTTTGGTCAAACACAACAGACAGCGCAATGTAAACAATAAAACTACAGAGTCATCTTTAACCAGAGATGAGGTTAAATACCATTATGAGGACAATTGCCCTGTTTCAGTGAGGGTGATGGGGATGCACTTATTCCTTTTTATTGAAGATTGTGAGGAATATTTTAATTAATCCCCTTATGAAGTCCAAGTTTCTCTTACCTAAGATGGAGAAGTAATATTGCAAGTAATTCTTACAAGAGATTTAACTAGTAATTTTATGAAATTATAAGTTAGTTTGTTGAGAAGCTCTCTTACTCTTTCTGGTGGAGAAGAGGGAGTGCTTTCTTTGTTGCCCACTGATCTTACAGTTAACACACTTTTTCACTTTTATCTTACCCTGCCTTACTCCAAATATTCTTGTGAAACATTCCAGATCATTCATTAACATCCACAAAAAGCTGACATGGCTAGGAAGTTCAAGTTCTTAGTGGAAAATCTTCTGCTGGTCTTGAAAGCACACTTGGTTATCATATTCCTAAGAATGAGAATACTTTTCCACAATACACAATATTTGTCTTAGCATGGAGCTGAGGAGTTCAACACTTGCACTTCAAGGTTAGTATGAAACCTGACAGCATATAAAGAGCTGATTAAAGACAACTTTGTTGATTATAATGGGAGCACCTTGGCTGCTGTCAGTGTGGCAAGAACGGAGGATACAAAGGCATACAGAATAAAAACAGAATCATAAAAGAGAACAATATTAAAATTAAAATCAATGCAGAAGCACGTGTCAAGTTAAAATAATTTTCCTCTTGAGTAAAACTGTATGTTTGAAGTCACTTTGTTCTCCCACAACTCTCAGAATCCCGATCAGCTGCTCACCACAAAAAGTGAGCTGCACCTGTTGCTCAATGCCAGTTAGAGGCAACTCTTCTACTGACCCACCATCTGTTTTATTTGGGGAATTTTTTTTATTTGCAATTGTTTTTTTTTCTTTTTCTTATTTCTTGCCACCATCTCTTAACTTCTGCAGTTGTTCTTTTAATTTTACCCACTAGGTTGACTTTGTTTGTAATTTAGTCCCGTATTGCATTATTCTGTTTTCTTCTGTAACACTCTGATGTATTTATTCACCTCTTTGACTAAGGTCTCAAACGCTGTTGTTTCAAATTTATTTCCATTTATGGTTTGGTACAGTTACCACTCAAAAAATTCCCCTTTAAAATATGAGTATGCCTACATAATTTGCATGTGTGTCTATTTGTGCAATTATTGTTAGTAAATCACCCGCAATACGCCCACGGTATGCACATGCAATTTGAAAGTTTGCACAAGCACATTGGCACCCGTTATTTGAGATCTTAGTAAATCTGGGCCAAAGCCTCGTTTGCCAGAGATAGAAGCCGCCAGTCTCCCAGATTTCTGGCCAACATTAATCAACACATGTAATAGAAGCAATACACCTGGTGCAGATAGAATGAAGTTCCTTTCCTAAGAGCTCTAAGCAGAATCAGTATATTTTGCTTGTTGTGGATTGTTGCTCTGTAGAAAGGCTATAGAGTGAAACAGTCTGGTTCTGGATTAAATGTCTGTGGGGAGGAGGAGGGCGCTGAATCAGCTAATCAGCTGGAGAGCGAGATAAAGGGGAGCCGGAGGTGCCAGTTCGAGAGAGAGTGAGAGATGCACGTGGCCATGCTGCATGTGTGTCTGTTAGTTTAAGTTTTATGTTGTTTTAAATTAATTTATATCATTAAACCTTTATGTTGACTGTTCAGCCAGTTCCTGTCTCCTTCTTGCCCATCCTTATACTGTTAGTTATTTTTATTTGTATAGCGCCTTTCACAATACACATCGTTTCAATGCAGTTTACAGAAGATCAGGCATTAACAGAAGATAAAATTGTAATATATATAATGTCTTAGAATCATCATTGAGTAGTTTGATAAAATATGATTGTGAATTGTGTTTAAAAATAAGTAATTAAATAATAATTGTATTAATAACCCCAGTGAGCAAGCCAAATGCGACTGTGGCAAGGAGCACAAAACTGCATAAGATGTTGATTAATGGAAAAAATAATAAATAAACCAGACTCACTGTGGGGGCCAGTACCCCTCTGGCTAGCATCATGAATATAATGCCAATATTACTTATGTATAGTGAAAGTCATGGCATAAAATTATTAAACTAAGTAAGTGTTAAGTATCCCATGTCTTATGATTGGAGTTGGCATCAGTTCATCCTCTGAAGTCCATCATAATAGACTGAAGTGATGTTTGCTGCTTTTAGTCATCATCACACAGAAATACGTAGCAGTGGAGTCCAACACAAAGCAGGAATGGAGCTGGATCCACCTAGTTCTGTTGACCTCAGGATAGGAGTCCTGAGGTAGAGACAGTGAAACAAATTAAATAATAATTTAATGCCACTGATGCCATTCAATTTATTGCACTGATGCCATTACATTTTTTGCAGAGTTATAGATCTTGATCACTGTTTCTGGTTCTGGCAGACCTAACTAAAGCAGCTTAATTGTGAGTTGAAGGATAAATTAGGTGTATGCCTGGCTAAATAGATGAGTCTTTAATCTAGACTTAAACTGCGTGAGTGTGTCTCCATCTTGAATAGTGTTAGTGTGACTATTCCATAGTTTAGGAGCCACATATGAAAAGGATCTACCTCCTTTTGTGGAATTTGATATTCTAGGAACTATTAAAAGGCCAGACATTTGTGATCATTATGAACATGATGGAATATAGCGTGGTAGAAGGTCACCAAGTACTGCAGAGCTTGACCATTCAAAGCTTTGTACTTTAAAATGACTATGAAATGTAACTGGTAACCAATGTAACAATGATAAAATGGGGCTTTACATGTCTCTGATCACTACTTTGTTCAATTCAACATGACTCTCACATCTACATTAAAACAGACTCCTCCTTTGATTTCTTTTCGCCGTAACCTCCATTCTCTTTCACCCTCTTGCCTTTCCACTGATGACTCTACCTCTCTTTCCACAATAAATTTATCTTCCACGATTGATGTAAACACTGCCACAGACACACTTAGCTCTACTTTAACAACCTACCTAGACAATATCTGTCCTCTCTCCTCAAGGCTAGCACATATTATATTACACCACCCAGCCACTGGTTGTCTGATGTCCTTCGTGAACATCGGACTGACCTCAGGGCAGCTGAGAGGAAATGGCGGAAATCTAAAGACCCAGCAGATCTAGGTAAGTATCAGCTTCTGCTTGCAGAAGATCAACAGCACCACAGACACTCACAGCTTGTTTAGAACATTCAATACACTTCTCTGCCCTCCCCCTCCTCCACCTGACACATCACTGACAGCAGATACCTTCACCACATTTTTTCTATTAAGGATACAACCATCAGCAATACATTCACAGCACCATACCCTGTCAAACACCTGTCTCCTGTATGCAACTCTTCTCTCTCTATGTTATCTCCTCTGACTGACACTGAGGTCTCTAAACTCCTCCTCTGCAACCACCCCACCACTTGTTCCCTTGACCCCATTCCTGCTCACCTTCTCCATGCCATCACTCCGTCCATCTTACCTGGACTCACACACATAATTAACACGTCTCTATTTACAGGCACTTTTCCCACTACATTTAAGCAGGCTCGAGTAACTCAGCTGCTGAAAAAACCCACACTTAACTCCACACAGATAGAACACTACAAACCAGTCTCTCTCATCCCATTCATGGCAAAAACACTTGAAAGGGCAAGTGCTCTGCCTATCTCTAACAGAACAAGCTGCTGGATGACAATCAATCAGGCTTCAAAAGTGGACACTCCACCGAGACTGCCCTGCTGTCTGTCACTGAGTCGCTGAGACAGGCGAAAGCTGAATCCAGATAATCCATCCTGATTCTGCTGGACCTTTCTGCAGACCTTTCTGCAGCCTTTGACACAGCCAACCACCATATCCTACTCTCCACCCTGTCTACTCTGGGCATCACAGGAACTGTGCTTGACTGGTTTAACTCCTATCTTTCAGGTAGGTCCTTCAAGGTTGCCTGGAGAGGAGAGATATCCAAGCCACATCATTACTGGGGTACCTCAGGGATCAGTGCTTGGGCCACTTCTCTTCTCTTCTATATACACAACATCATTGTGACCCATCATTCAGTCACATGGTTTCTCTTACCACTGCTACACTGATGACACGCAACTCTACTTGTCTTTCCAAGTCGCTGTTATTTACAGATCCGATGTATCAATCACTGAAATCGTTGCTCCCTCTGTTGCGTCATTTCAATTGTATTGTACTGCTAATTTACAGTCCTCCTAAACCTAACCCACTCTCCTTCTCTGAACTTACTGAACTGTTGACACTTCTAAGTCCTATTTGTTCAGCTATGATTTTAACTGGAGATATTAACATTCATGTTGACAATTTGAATTGTGTTAATGCTGTCGATTTTTTGGAAATTATTGACGGTTTTATTTTTACCATTTTAACTTTCCTACTCATAGGTTAGGACACATATAAGATTTGGTTTGCTCCACTCGTGTTGCTATTCAGTTGCTGGACAGCACTAAGTGACCATAAACTCATTATTTTTGAACTCAGTACTTAAACTTCAAAGTCTTTGATTGAAGGTGTTATCACATTTAGAAATATTAATCAAATGGACTATGACCTTTTCGCTAATTCTGTTTCTGTGCTTCCGATTTTCAATTCACTCGAGGATTATAATTCTGTTTTGTCTATTATGTTGGAGGAGTTTGCACCTCTGAGAGAGCGTGTTGTCACCTTTAGGAAACCATGTCCCTTGTATACAACTGAGTTACACTTACTGAAGGCCAGAGGTAGGCAACTAAAGTGGCAATATAAAAAGTCTGGACTAACAGTTCATGGGCATATGTTTGTTCAACACCAAACTGATTATCATAACTCTCTCAATGCTGCACGTAAAGATTACTATCCTTATGCACATATCCAATCTTCCTTTTTTGGCAAAGGTTCTGGAACGTGCTGTTGCAGCACAATTACATAATCACTTATCTCAAAATAATTTATTTGAACAATTTCAATCAGGTTTTAGAACTGGGCATTGCACTTAGACTGCATTGGTGAGGGTCATGAATGACCTCCATATTTCAGCTGACACAGGTGCATGCAGTATTTTGGTTTTGTTAGACCTTAGTGCTGCATTTGACACTTTATCCCACACTATCTTACTGGATAGGCTGTACAGCTTGCTTGGTCTCTCTGGGACAGTGCTGGACTGGTTTAGATCTTATCTTACAGAACGCTTTCATTATGTCATCTTGGGTAATAAGATTGAGACTGTACCAGTGCATCAGGGTGTTCCACAGGGGTGAGTGTTGGGCCCAACTCTATTCAGCATTTATATGCTTCCCCTCGGGCAGATTATTGGAAAGTATGGCCTTGGTTATCACTGCTATGCTGATGATACACAAATCTACATCAGTACTGGCCCTGATATTAACTGCACTTTAACTTTGCTGATGGAGTGTCTGCGTGAAATTAGTACCTGGATGCAGCATAATTTTCTGAAACTGAACTGTTCCAAAACTGATCTTATGCTTATTGGTACATTGGCTGCTACACGTAAAGTTGACCTAAATCTCAAATTGATGCTTGACAACAGCCTTGTGCCTCTCTCCTCAAAAGTGCGGAACCTGGGTGTCATCTTTGACGCTCAGTTGACATTTGATGCACACATTAAAAATATTTCCATCCAAGCCTTTATCACCTCTAGGCTGGATTACTGCAATGCCCTCTTTTCTGGCCTACCAGCAGAAATCATAAATAGGCTTCAGCATATTCAGAACTCTGCTGCTCATGTTCTTACACATACCTCACCATGTCTACACATTACCCCTCTGCTCTTGCAGTTGCAATGGCTTCCCATTCATGCTCGTATTGATTTAAAAACTCTAATTTTAACATATAAAGCAGTATCTTTGCAGTGTTGTTGCGCCCTACACTCCCTCCCATTCTCTTCATTCTGCCAATTCATTTGCAATTCAGCAGTTCTCCTGCAAACGTAAAAATCTATGGGGAAAGAGCTATCCCTATCAACAAGCTACACTTTGATGCTGTGCTGATTTAGTGCTTTGGGAACGTTTTAGGAGTGACCAGCTGTGAATATATGTGCAACACGTCAATGAAATTTACTAGAATTTATAGCCTCTGCTGGATCATCATTGGATGCACCTGTAGCAGGGCTATAAATAGATGTGCCACAGGTGCATCATCAGGTCTTTTGTCTTCAGACCACTCTGTGTGTGTTAAATATCTGTGTCTAGATATCAGAACTTTCTTTTCCTCTGTTAGGAGTTAGAATTTGTTGCAGTGTGCAGAAAACCTTTTCTCCTTTCCAAGAATGAGTGTGAAGCAAAGCAAGCAGTGTGTTTTCCCGTGTTTACGCTCTATGGCTGAAACAGACACACACCAGTTTTGTTTTGTGTGTTTGGGGGAAGAGCATGCTGCTCCTGTGTTAGGGCGGGTGTGAGCATTGTGATCTGTTTACAGTGAAAATGCTTCACACTTGTCTCGCTTACTTCCAAGAGCCAGCATCCACTCTTTCATCGTGGGTCTCTCGCATGGATCTGGCTGAGGAGCGAGAGACGGGTCCGTCCCTATTGCTCACTCACTCCCCAGATCAACCTGGTCCTTCTTGTGAGCCTGAAGCACGCTTCGGTGCCTCTTCGGTTCACGGAGGGGATGCTGAAGCTCTACCCACCTCTGAACATTCCACGCACAATAACAAAGTGGCTGAGGAATTACTCTAGGTGGTTACTCGGGCTATAGCTAGGCTACAGTTAGACTGGCCATGCAAACTAGAGACCCCCAAACGCTCTAAACTAGAAGACAGTTTTCTGTCTAAAATCTAAAAGAAGGGAACGCTATATCAGTCGTCCACCCAGCCCCACCCCAGTCCTTCTAGAATGGAGGCTCAAAAAACAGAGCGTGGCGAATCGCGCTCCCCCTCTCAGAGACTGGGGACCGGTAACCCTTGGGAGGGGTTGTGTGAAACATCCACCTATACCTTCCCGATACCCCCACAAAACCACTCCATTGCTTCCTGCCGTAGCCCAGGACACGGGACACTCAACATCTCCTCGGCAGGAAGTGTCAGAATAAAAAAAAAAAAGGGCAAAAACCCATCTCAGAGAACCTGGCAGTGTGGAAACTAAGAACCCTAAGAACAGTATAAAAAGGGCTACAGAATTAATTTTGTTCGCCGTCCTCTGCGTTTCAGTGGCGTGGTTCCCATAACCATGAACAAGCATGTCTACTGTGGGAAGAACTGCAAATCTCTTGGTCAAAGGGGCCATAGAACATGTTCCCCTTACAGAGAGAGTCAGGTTACTACAATGATACTTCCTGGTCCCCAAGAAGGATGGAGAGTTGCGTCCGATTTTAGACCTTCAAGGCTTGAATCGCTCAGAGGGCGTTCAAGTTCAAGATGCTAACCATCAAGACGGTCATGTCTTAAATCCAACATCGTGATTGGTGGGTCACGATCGATCTCATGGATGTGCACTTTCATATAGAAAGTCTTCCACAACAAAGAAAGTTCCTGAGGTTCGCTTTCAGGGGCGAAGCTTTCCAATATAGGGTTCTTCCATTCGGTCAAGCCTTATCACCCTGCACATGGATACAGCACTGGCTCCTTTGCGACTCCAGGGCATCCGCATTCAGAATTACATAGACGACTGGCTGATACTAGCACAGTCAATAGAACTGGCATTACAATACAGGGATATCATCTTAGCTCATCTGGTTTCTCTGGGGTTGAGGCTTAACGCCAAGAAAAGCATCCTCTCTCCCACTCAGAAAACTACTGGGGATCGTATGGAATTCGATCACAATGCGGGAACATTTGTCTCCCGCTCGAATCGTGTCCATTCAGAACACCCTAAGCAAAGTCAGTCTAGGCCAAAGTTGCACTGTTCACCAGAATTAAAGAATACTAGGTCTCATGGCATCTGCGTCCTAGGTGATCCCTTTGGGCCTTCTGCACATGAGACCGTTTCAGTTGTGGCTCAAAGCCAGAGGATTTCATCCAAAAGCCAGTCCCCTAAGGCTGATAAGGGTTACGCGCCGCCCATTCTATGTGGTTCAAACCCCGGTTCCTCACTTTGGATCCCACTCTAGGTGTGTCTTGCCGTCGCAAGTTGCTAATGACAGGCGCCTCCCTGACGGACTGGGGAATGGTCTTAAGTTTTTGTCCAGCTCAAGGGGAATGGGTGGGGCATCAGCTCGATTGGCACATCAACTGCCTCGAGTTGATGGCTGTATTTCTGGCTCTGAAATACTTCCTCCAGTATTTGAGAGGCTGCCATGTCATGGCAGAGCAAGCTCCTGTCAATCAGGGCAGTTTATATCCCTGGATGCCTGAATGTGGGAGTAGATTTACTGTCCAGACAGAATATACCGACATGGGAGTGGAAACTCCACCCCGACGTAGTGCAACAAATCTGGTTGAGATTTTACAGAGCAGAAGTGGACCTTTTTGCCTCCCAACAGACAGCGCAATGTCCCCTCTACTTCTCTCTGAGTCACCCAGCCCCCCTGGGTCTGGACGCGATGTTACATACTGCTCCCGGCAGTCTTGGCCAGAGCTCGCCAGCAAGGGTCCTGCCTCTTACTGATAGCGCCATGTTGGCAGAACAGGGTATGGTTCTCGGAGATAATGTCTCTCCTTGACGACTCGCCTTGGGTGATTCCGGACAGGAGGGACCTTCTGTCTCAGGCGCAAGGGACAATATTTCATCCTTGGCCCGAGCTGTGGAAACATAATGTATGGCCCCTGAAGGGTACCAACTGAGGGACACTGGGCTTTCAGCTGAAGTTATCGAGGCCATTCTAAGTGCTAGGGCTCCCTCTACTAGAAGAAGTTATGCCAATAAATGGGGTGTCTTTGAAAGATGGTGCATTGTCCATAATGCAGATCCAGTTAACTACCATATTGCTTCAGTTCTGGACTTTCTACAGGAAGAATTATCAGCAGGCACATGCCCCGCCACTCTCAGGGTTTATGTGGCCACTCTATCGGCTTGCCATGCCTTGATTGATGGGATGCCGTTGGGGAAACATCCTCTGCTCGCTCGCTTCGTTCGTGGAGCCATGTGATTGAGACCTCCTGCTAGGACCAGGATCCCTTCATGTGACTTAGCAATAGTCCTTGAGGGTCCTTTGAACCTCTAGAGTCAGCATCTGATAAACTTCTGACTCTCAAGATGGCCATACATCCGATCACTCTCGAAGCCTTCTGCTCTCCACCATTTACAACACCGGAGCAGGAAAGGTTTCATGGACTGTGTCCAGTCCGTACCCTTCAGACTTATGTCCACCGCACTAGCCAGTGGCGTAAGTCAGGGAAACTATTAGTTTGTCATGTGGGCCGTAACAAAGGGGCAGCCACCACCAAGCAAACTATGTCACATTGAGTGAGGAATACTATTGCCCTGGCCTACGAGGCGTGTGGTCAAGCTTCGCCAGTAGGTATCAGGGCTCACTCTACCAGAGGGGTAGAACTACCTCTAAAGCTTTGGCCTGAGATGTCCCTCTGCAACATGTTTGTAATGCGGCGGGCTGGTTCCTCTCTGCATACATTCACAAGATTCTATAGTTTGGATTTTCATCCCACTCCGGGCTCTCATGTCCTTTAGTCAACATCACAAACTCATGTCTGAGACCTCTCGCACTCTTGTGAGCACAACTACACAACTGTAAGGGGTCTGGACACACAGAGTGCAACGGCGTGGGTATTCTCATTCCCAAAGCGCTAAATCAGCGCAGCATCTGATAAAAATCAGGGAACAGGGGTTACATTTAAGTAACCCTAAGCTATGGAATGCACTTCCTTTTACTATTAGAGACGCCCCAACCTTGGATTGTTTTAAGAAGTTGCTTAGCATCCGTCTATTGATGGACTACAGTCTTATAATGGAGTACATAGACAATCAATTGCCAACAAAAGCCTTCATCAGCCAATTAAAATGGACAATTGCATCTATGTGAACTTCTGCAGTTAATCCAGGATTGACATCAAAGAAATTAGACATTAATCTTACAATTCATACAAAATCTTTGTTTAAATACTGACCCTTAACACTTACTTGGTTTAATACATAACATAAGTAATATTTACATTATATTCATGATGTTAGCCAAAGGGGAAGTGGCCCCCACAGTGAGTCTGGTTTCTCTCAAGGTTATTTTTCTCCATTAATCAACATCTTATGGAGTTTTGTGTTCCTTGCCACAGTCACCTTCAGCTTGCTCACTGGGGTTATTAACCCTCTGGGGTCGACGGACACGTCGGCGTGTTCTGCTGGATTTTTTCGTCATTACAGCGGAAACAACATAAAATTCTCCATCATTTTGGGGCATACAGATAAGTGTAAGACATCATTAACATCATTAGAGACTATAAAGGTCTACTTTTATTTGTGTACACTCACAATAACAACAAAACATTGTGCTTTTGTAAAATAAAGAAAATAAAAGGGTGAGCAGTGTCTGGGTTCGCGAGCATATATCTGAAACACGTCACAAAAATGACTGAAACTCCACGGATACTTATCACACAAACATGAAACATATGTCTAAAGAAAGATTTAAATGTCTACTTTTTAATAAACCAATTTGACCAAAATTTAAAACAAATATTATCTTGCAATGCAATCTGTTTAAAACAAAGCGATGTTCAGTTTTTACTGTTCTATCTAATTATCTGTAATGTGATCCCACCCACCAGCAGAGCGCGCCATTCATACACTAATGTGCTGAAACGATCAACGCAAATGTACACACCCCCCACTATTAGGTCAGATGTAAACACATTGAATTCATTTTTCTGCACGTTTGCAACGATACACAAGTGAGAAAGCTCCAGGATTGTAAGGAAGAGTTAACATTTCCTCAGAAGAAGAGCGGGACTCCGATGAACGTTTGTATTTTGAAGAGCGACTTGATCCAGCTGAGGATACAATTTCAAACGAGTAAGTCATTTAGTTTGAATTAGTATGAATTAGTTGACATGCTGTTTTATATAAACATGTACATATTTTACTAGTGGGACTGTTTCCAGACTTGCAAGCCAGGATTCAGAGTATTGAAATTTGAAATATGTCCTAATAGGCAAGTTTTAGTTACATTTAAATGCTGTTTCAGCTAAAGCAGGTATTTAAATTGTACGCAGTATAATATAAATATGATATAAAGTTGATATAAAAATAATATGAATGTTTAGATTATATTTTAACTAGTATTTATGCTGCCTCATTATCATCAACAAAGCTTGTGCTTGCAATATGTGTTCAGGTTAAATGAGTAAAATGCATTTTAAATATGCCCATATTAGAAAATCAGCATATTATTATGATTTCTGAAGTATCATGTGACACTGAAGACTGCAGTAATGATGCTGAAAATTATGCTTTGATCACAAATTACATTTTACAATATATTTAAATAGAAAACTGTTCTTTTAAATTGTAAAAAGAGTTCAGAATATCAATGTTTTTACTTTATTTTGGATCAAATAAATCCAGTCTTGGTGAGCAGAAGAGACTTCTTTTAACGGTAGTGTAGGTCTAAAATTAAGTAAAGTCTTTATGTAAAGAAAATGTATAGTCAGGTATCACCTTTTAACTTAAAACTTGATTTTGATCATTAAGTCTCCTCACATTCATTCTCTCTCTGTCACATTCCACATTGATGGGCCCAGGGGAGGCGTCTTTTGTGTACTCAGGTGTAAATCACCTTAATATTCATGATTGTTCACACTTCCTCGCATATTACCTTTCAACACTAAAATTGTCTTACAAAAGTTAAATTACTATATTGTTTTGTATGAATGAGTGATCAGGATGGTTTTCACAAAATTTTGTAGCAAAAAATCTAGACTACAAGATCCAGTTCTCAAAAGTCTTGTGGACAAATGTTTAGTATGTGTTATATGACCTTATTTCAGTGACTTAAAATTTTAGTTCTTTCAAAAACCCAGCATAAACATTATTTTCTCAAAAATACAAACATGTACACACATGTTGCTCACATATTATTGTAGCCCTGTTTGTGTTGAATACAGTGTTATCAGACTTTAGCCATTAATATGTTTTTAAGCAACTGAAAAAAGCACAAATGTCAAGACATGTCAAAACTTCTCCAGGGCCCAAAATAACCTCAGACCCCAGAGGGTTAACATTATCTATAGTGATTTCTTACTGGCGAAGCCGGACATCATTAGTGCCATCATTAGACAACATGTAACATGGAATGCAGGAATAAATAACATGAGTGGATGCCGTGACTTACCGATGTTGTTTGTTGTTGTTGGTTGTTCCTGAGTGGTGAAGATTTGAGATGGATGTGAATCCCTCATGCAATTGTTTGTTGTTGTTGGTTATTCCTGAGCGGTGAGGGTTTGAGATTGATGTGAATCCCGCATAGTGGGCTAAAGCACTGAACTTGTAATCAGATCACTGGTTCGATCCCCACAGCCACCACCATTATGTCCTTGAGCAAGGCACTTAACTCCAGGTTGCTCCGGGGGGGATAGTCCCTGTAATAAGTGCACTGTAAGTCGCTTTGGATAAAAGCGTCTGCCAAATGCGTAAATGTAAAAATGGGTGAAATGCTGAAAAATGCACATAGTTTAATCATGATAAAAATAGAAAGCGGATGCATGTGGAAAATAGCGATAGGAGAATAACGTGGGGGAAACCTGATGCGTGCTGAAAAATGGCAGATGTTAAGGATAAAGGCTGAAAACAGATATATAAGCGGTGTGTAAATTTGGCTTGAACAATTGGGGGGTTGCATCGTGAATCATTTGTATGTTTCTATTGATTATTGCTTTAATAATGCGAGTTGGGGGGGGGGGTTACTTGCTTGTTTTGATAATTTGAGTTTAACCCCTCCATAGTTTATGCCCATAGGCATAATTTCTAAAGTGGTCAACTGGAATTCATGAGGAACACGTGGATACTGTAGAAGTTAAACAAGGTAAATTTGCAGCTTTCATTTCAATAATGATCCCATTGAATGTTAGATAAAACCAGAATTGGTTTGCAACAGGAGGAATATGCTGTATCAGGAGACAATTGTCAGCCTGGCTTCACTGAAGAGCTGTTTTAACAGGTAAGAGAATAAACAACAATAACTGAGTAAAAAAGATTATACTATCTGTTTTTATTTGCAATGTAAATACTTTTAAAATATACAGTATAACAGTTGTTTTATAAAATGACAGTGTTTCAGATACTTATAAATTTTAATGTTAATAGAAAAGTTGACCCACAAATGTAAATTCTGTCATCATTTACTCAACCTCATGTCCTTCCAAATCCATATGACTTTCTTTTGCAGAAGCCAAAAGAAGGTATTTTGTATTACAAATAAGGAAATGGTGAGCAAAACAGCTTGTCATTATATGGACAAAAACATTCTTTAAAATATCTTCCTTTGTGTTCCACAGAAAAAGTCATACAGGTTTGGAATTATATGAGAGTGAGTAAAGGATGACAGCAGTTTTGGGTCAACTATTCCTTTTAAGTAATTCTGTCTGCCTTTTTCAGATGTGTAGGGAAATTGAAAATGGTTGGCACAGCATCTGGGCGAAACCTGACTATTTGTCCCGTCTTATCAAAACACTGCAATGAAGTGATCAGAGTAGAGGCAGGAGTAGGCAGATGGCCTGACGTTTTGCCATCTGAACTTCACAAGCCATTCTCTTCACCTGACTCTGTTTTGGAAATCAAAAGAGTTCAACACAATAAATAAAAAGCTATATGAAATTAGTTTGATTGTGAACATGATTTGACAAAGGGTTGTTGAAAGATTAACGTCATGGTTACTGTTGTAACCTCCGTTCCCTGAGGGAGGGTACAAGACGTTGTGTCGAATGAAGTGACACAAGGGGTCTTCCTTGGGAGCCTTACGTACCTCTGAACTTGAGAATAGGCCAATGAGTAATTGGCAGACAAAATTTGCATGTCCCGCCCCCGGACATACAGGTATAAAGGGAAGCGGGCGTGTGTCTGTCAGTCAGATTTTGCACTTTTACTGTGGTAGGCCTAGTGTCGTGGCAGAAGGGACACAATGTCTCGTTCCCTCCCTCAGGTAATGGAGGTTACTGTGACATTCCCCTTCTGTCACTCTCTCGACGTTGTGTCGATATGAGTGAGGCACAGTAACCTGAGTCGCTGCTGACTCCAAAGGAGGAGATGGCGGGTGAGTTGTGGGGAGGGATACGCCGTAGTAGAGTTCTCGCCACTACCATCCACCCCAACGGAGCAGCCATGGCCATCTGCCGGGGGACGAGGAGACCAGCCACCTGGAAGCGGAGGAATGACCGCCGACCGCGAGGGGAGAAGGGGCTCCTAGCCGACCGCCTGGAGCGGTCAGGGCCGCTGCCAGGGGCAGAGGACTCCCCTTCCAGCCGCTGAAACGCAGCGGGGTCTGAGACAGCCAAGCGGGGAGGGGCTTGGAGACCTACCGCCTGGAGCGGGAGAACCGTTGCCAGGAGCAGGGGAGAACCCTTCGGCTCCCCGAGAATGCGCGGGGGCGCTAAGCTGGGGCCGAGAACTGGACTCGGGTTGAGCCAGAGCTACCTGGGTTTTTGCCACCGCAGGGGGATGCCCTCGGTGAGCAGATGGATTGCAGGATCTTCAGCCGCATCGGGACAAGATGTGATAGATGGCCTCCGTCTGCTTCTTCACCGCTGAGAACTGCTGGGCGAAGTAGGCAGCCTCACTCTAGGGTCCACTTGGGTGATAGAAAACTAGGAGGTAAAGAATGGGTAGAGATGGGGAATGATAATTAGGCGGAAGTACTGAAGAGACAGTGGCTGGTAAATAAGCTCTAAGAGAGCTGAAAAGTGCTGGAGGGATCATAAAGCCCGCATTACGGCCGGGTTGCCCCGGACGGAGGTGGGAATCCAAGCTGCCTGGTCCAACCTTAAGTCTCCCTCCAGGCTTGGTGAATTCGATGTATGGGCCTGTGCAGCAAACCTGCAAACCCAGGGGAAGTGGCCCAGCACCCGCTTGAGCAGGCGGTCCCCTTGACCCTGGATGAGAACTTGTGGCTAGTTAATCGGGGCTTAATGGGCCTGATTAAATGTGTCAGATGACCAGTGGCCCAGTAGTCTTATTAGGTGTTCGGGCAGGCCTTTGTGTGCTGCTGTGGTTGTGGCACCATTTTAAAAAGTATGGCTTGAGTATGGTTTATTATAAAATGTAATGAACTTATTGGGTTTGATCTGTTTTGCTTTGTTTGATTAAGTATCTGATTGTATAGTTTAGGATCTGGAGATCTGAAATAGTGGGATGGATTTTTGGGTTGAATTTTGACATAGTGGTGAGTTTGTATAGGCAATGCAAAATTCTGTTAAGGTGAGCATGCAGGAAATGCTGCGGGAGGGATTTTTAACATTAACAGAGAACTTGCAGAATTCTATGGATCTGATCATATTACCATAAGGGATTGTTGAAAGTAAAGAAGAAAGGTCTATGTCCACACCTACTCAAATTTGAGAACGTAGATGGTACGGATGGAAACTGGCAGGGATTCAGAAACCACAGCGTTTGTAGTAATAGTGAGAGCTATTGCTGTCTGCAGTGTAAATGAAGGCAAGTGATATGGGAAGTTGGGAAAATACGGAAAAGTATTTGGGACCGGATTCATTTGCTGAGGAGGCAGAGGCAAGGAATTGTTCCAGTGTGGGTGTGGTTAGAATGATGAATAGAAGGGGGATAAAGTAAAGAAGGGAATGAGTCTGGAGCAGGATTGGTAGCCGGAGGCAGCCTCACATGGGAATCTGCTCCAGTGGCCAATGGATAGAAAGGAGTAGAGGAGAAGCTGGAGGCGGGATGAATGGCTTGTGAGGAAAAGGCAAGGGCATTTGGAAGGGCTAATGTTGAGGGATGCAGGCGATAGCCTGTATGAGCAATGGGAAATTAGTAGGACAGATTACTGGCTTGCTGCATGAAGAGAGATGGGATTGTAGAAAAAACGTTATTGGGTGGAGATGTGCATTGGAAGCCTGGAGAGAGAGAGAACTGGGCAGAGGCAATTCGGCAAAGGAGGGAATAGTGATGCGTGCTGCGCGACTGGAGGTTCTGTGCAAGCACCAAACTTCCGTGTTTACCTCCAGGTGTATGTTGCCACCGGAGCTAGAAGGCTGAGGAAGGATTCCCACAGATTTGGGGTTAGAGGCTGCCGATTTTAGCTGGTGGAGATGGGCTATGAGAAATCGCCACGGTTAGAGGCGACGAGCAGCTCGAAGAGCTGGGCTTTGATTGCGAGCCTAGGGTACATGACATCTGCAGTGGATAGAGTGTGTTGTAATCCACTGATTGTCCATTTAGCTATGCTGAGGAATGGCGATCTGGCGTGGAAAAGGTATGCGATGAGGTGCAGCGCCTAGGAGAAGAGGTCTCCGAGCGTAAGGTTTGGCAGCCTCGATTCACTGCTGAAGATTGAGGATCAGCATTGGGGGAAGCAGAGATGATCATGGGTTCGATGAGCTGTTGCGGGGAGTCAGGAGCCATGGAAAATTCATCATCGGAGGGGAACAAGTCAAGTTCCTGATACATCTTCAAGTATGGGTGGGGCATAATGCCAGAAGACTTAATGCCATGTAGAGGTAAATGATTGGTCAGGTTAAATTACCTTGCTCCTCCCAAACCTTGTTTATAAAACTCCATGTCAAGATCTTACATTTTTCAAAAACGAATGCTGAGACATCTGCACTCTGTTTCATTCTTTGTGCTGCATCTAGATTTTTTTTAGCACTGTTGTCACAAAGATTCAAAATTCTAAACAATTTCAGGCTGCATAGACGTGACTGTTGCAGTGTTTTATATTATTCCAGATTATTCTGCACCAAGTGAAGTTTCACCAAGTTAAAACTGTGTATGTTTAATGTTTCAGTACTGTTACGAATGTTGCCTTTGCTTATATAAAATATAGCCTATTGCAACAGTACTTGCTAGGGGAAGAAAGTAGATATTAAGCAATTTCTGGTTTGGATCTGGTTCAGGCTTTAAATCTGAATGTTTCATTCGGGCCACATGGTCTTGGGTACGGGCCGGGATTCATTATAAGGCCCGTGCAGACCTCTACTACAGACCAGTGTATCATGCCTATTGGATGTCTGTGCCAGTAGCCTCGACCGTCCCAGTTTCTACCTGGTCTCTCAGCCATAGAGGTCAGTTCCCAGTCACTAATGGTTCTTTGCCCCAAGCCAGCCCTGGCTCTTTGCCCCAAGCCTGCCCCGGCTCTTTCCCTCGGGCCTCAAATGGCTCCGTATTCTATGTCTTTGTCCCATGGGCCACTCATGGCTCCACCCTCAGAGCCTCCCATGGCCCTTAGCCCTGAGTCTTCCTCGGCTCTGTCCTTACACTCTTCCTCAGCTCCACCCTCAGATTCTTCCATAGCTCCACCCCCAGAGTCTTCCATGGCTCTGCCTTCCATGGCTCCATCCCCAGAGTATTCCACGACTCCACCTTCCATTGCTCCACCCCTGGAGTCTTCTATGGCTCTGCCTTCCATGACTCCACCCCAGAATCATCCACAGCTCCATCTCCCCTGGCTCCACCTCCTTTGACTCCGTCCCTCGAGCTTTCCATGGCTCCACCTTCCTTGGCGCCACCTCTCAGGCCTCCTGATCCTGTCACTGCTCTGTGACCTCCTCCCAGGCCTCCTTATCCTGTCCCTGCTCTTTGGCCTCCTCTCAGGCCTGCTGATCCTGTCACTGCTCTGTGACCTCCTCCCAGGCCTCCTTATCCTGTCCCTGCTCTTTGGCCTCCTCTCAGGCCTACTGATCCTGTCCCTGCTCTGTGGCCTCCTCCCAGGCCTCCTTATCCTGTCCCTGCTCTTTGGCCTCCTCCCAGGCCTCCTTATCCTGTCCCTGCTCTGTGGCCTCATCCCAGGCCTCCTGATTCAGTTCCTGCCCTATGGACGCCTCCCCGACCTCCTGAACCAGTCCCTGCCTTGTGGCCATCTCCCCAGCTCCCTGACCCTGTCCTTGCTCTATGGTCGTATCCCAAGCCTCCTGACCCAGCCCAACCACGAGCATAGGGATTTCTTATGTCTGGATATACATACCTTCTCCACTGTTTATGCACCTGACTTTCCTTTGATCCTGTTTGTTATTGATGTTACCAGTTTGAGCACAATATGTGAATTACCTTTGACTCTGTTCGATATTGAAGTTACTAGTTTGAGCCCAAGACATGACTTACCTGTGAACCTGTTTGATACTGAAGTTATCAATTTGAGCACACGATGTGACTTACCTGAGATCCTGTTTGATATTGAAGTAACTTGTTTAAGCACCTGTTAGTTTGTTTCCAGTTTAATAAACTCCCACACCTGGGTTCATCTCACTCTTCAGTGCTTGAGTATCATTACACAAACATTGTGTATACTGAAGAATTTAACAAATAGGCTTAGCATTTATGCAGGGGTTTGCTAAAACCTTTTTACCTTGTGCTTTTGATATAATAGCACTTAAATGTAATATGTGGAATTCTATTTTCATTATTAGGTTCCAATCTTGTGAATATTTCATGTTTAAAAATGTGTATGAAATTTCAAACAGTGACATCAGTTTGTGTCATTAATGCATTTTTATGACATCATAGAAATGAATAGAATGTGAAATGTATACATTTTTAAAAAGCTAAAATGTGATAGGAAAGCAAATAGGAAATAAAATATACACTGTCACATACTATAGATCATGCCGTTATATAAAGTATATGAATGCTATATATGTATATGTGAAGATGCTCCCTTCCCAGTTTGCTTAATATCTTTTTGAATTGCATTACATTTACATGTCTTCAAAAGACTGGTGCGTGAAAAAAACAATAATGTACTAGCCAATGGTGATTCTTTTTCCAACGTGTCTGTAGAGGGTTAATTAGGTGTTTTTAACACATGCTTTTGCTTCATGAATGATGAATGATAATAAATGGAAAACTACCACTGTACCACATCTACAGATCTGGTTGCACATTGACTCAATTTGGTACCCTTTCAAACTCTACATCTGTTGGTATGTCTGTTTGTGCTGTAAAGAGTGCTCATATCAAGTTGCCACTCCCAGGATTTCCCGGCTTCATCTCTGATTTTGGCGGTCTGTCCTGGAAAATGAAATTCCATTTGCAATGTCCCATAATTTAAAAATGTTCTTGACATGTTCGCCAATGCCAGCAGATGTTTATGTGCACTCTATCCAAATCAAATGTACTCTCCTAAACTGTTCTCTTGTATGAATCTTTAAAAAGTCTGATTCATTTTAGTAAATTGGCTTGTTTGGACAGTTCATGTACAGTACAGTATATGAAGCTCTTTTAAACCGTCCTCTCACATTGGGAAGTTTGATTCATTTTGGTGAATCAGTTTGTTCTGAGGATTAATTTACATGAAGACCTTTCGCACTGTTTCACATCTTTTTGTTTGTTGATGAATATTTATTTAAATGCTACTGTTAACCATTATTTCAATTATTTTATGTATGATTATGGATGTGTTTACATTTATTTACACACTAGTGTATCTGTTCAAATTTTGTTTAAACACATACTTCTACATTTTAGATAAAGGTAATACTTCAGTGTAGTTAGGCCCTATTGTTATTAGCTTGTAGTCTAGCTACCTATTTTTAAAATGATAGCTTCAACTCAGAAATATGCTAAACTTAACAAAATAATTGATGTTGTTTGAATAAATTATATGCTGTTCATTTTACTTAATACTTTGCATGGTGGTATCTTTAGGCTTCTTTTACTTAAGTATGGATATTGAGTACTTATTCATAAGCAGCAGCTCTCTAGCATTGTGAGTGTCATTGTGCAGTTTTGTTTTTTGTTTTTTTTTTCTCCAGTGGACACATACAGTAGGGAACAACTGAGAGGAAGTGCATTGTGATAAGTGGACTGGTTTGCTTTTGTCATTTGCAATGCTTTGTGGGATTTGCAGTACATGCCCTCATAAAAGACATTAAGTACATATTCTTAAACCATTGCCTTTTTGTCAGATTTTAATAGTCAATTGTCAATTTATAGTCACAGACATTAAAATAATTCCTCCTGAAATATTGGAATACAGTTGAAAATCACCCTAAATTCTGCAGATGAGAATAGGTGTTTGATAATGCTTATTCTGTCATACAGTGTGTTTCTCATATGGCACAGTATTAGTAGCCCATTTCATATGTTCTGTGGAATCTGTGTTTATCGGGTGTGTTATTGTTTTCTGCATGGGGTTCTTTTATCATCTGGCTACAAGCCATAGGAAGAGTTTTTGAGAAATGCTCAGACATGAGTGATTTCTGACTTTACTATGTTTTAAACTTGTTTTTTTCCCCAGCAAAAACCAGTATTGAATGTACTTTTTTTCCAGCCCAGAACACCTCATTAAGTATTTTACAGTGCAGATAATGTATTTCTTAAACAGATGTGGAGAGGGTGCAGGTTCTTATGGAGTTCTGTCTCTACATCTTTAAGTGACATATCTGAGTTTCCATTCAAAGTAAACTTCTAAACATTTTCATCAAATGTAGTACATACTTTGACTACATGAATTTGGACACAGCTCTGGATTACTTGGTTTTCTCTAATTCAGTCTAAATATAATTTTTTGTATTCTTGAGGAAACTTGATACATATCAACATGAACTACTACTCCACCCCCCCCCCCCCCTATAAATCATATTTAGGCAAGTGGCATATTTGAAGAAAAAAGTCCCCTATGATATAATGCCAAATGCTTTTTATTTGATTTTGATATATTCATTTACTGTAATGAGATTCACTGGGAACACACTAGTCAAAGCTATATTTCCATATATATAAAAAACCATATTGAGATATTCAATTTTTTAAATGAGCATTTATAGAATAAAAAATGAACTGCAAGTTTATTAAATAAACCACACACAAAATAATACATATAATGGGTTTTTGTATGCAGAGTTTACATGACAAACACCAATCAAATAAAAGAAATACACAAATCCAGTCAAATCTTCAAAAATCTAATTCGCAATCCAATGATATCTAATTGTACAGAAATAATTTAATGTGTGGAGAGACAGTGTATTTAACCATTATGACACCTTATGATCAATACTGCTGTAACAGTGACCTCTGATGGCAGGATATAGATTTATTCACTGTATATATGATATAATATTGATCATAAGCAATAGTTTGCACAGGAAAGAACTAGTCTTGCTCATTTCAAATGTGATAATTGTAGGTATGTTTTATTAGTTGATTAATTGTGCATTATTTTTATCAAATGAACTGACCTATTGTGTGTCTGTAACACTGTTCAGAATAGTATGGCATTTATAAAATGTCCAGCAGCAACAAAATGTAATGTTCAATTGCACTTTGATTAAAAACATATTTCAAAGCACTACAATATTTGTTAAGCTACTTTTAAAAGTTACAATTAAAAATGTAAAGATATAAAAAAAAAAAATAATAATAATAAAAAAAAAAAAAGAGTTGTCCAAGTCAATCTGGACCCAGACTATCCCTTCAAATATTCAAGTATTTATTAAAATGTTCAATTAAATTATATGACCATTTATTTATTTTATGTAGCATTGGCCGGTTGTTAATAAGGACATTTCTAGTACAAACCTTACTTTAAATTTCACCCTGACAATCTTACTTTAAATCATTATGATTTTTTATATCATACATAATTTTAAATAACTCATAAATTAGATGTAAACAATCAGAATATTCTCTCTCAAAATAACTAAAAATGACAATGAATCTGCTAATAGTTGTCAGAAATAGAAATGACCTTTCAATAATCACACACGTTCTTTGGCAGTAAACATTTAAACTATTATAGGACAGTGTTTCACATTTATTCATTACACCATTACAACAGAAAAAGAACAAACCTGATACACACATGAATTTGACATAGATTAGCTGTAGAATTTATATAATAAATATTTTTTGTATAAATAATAAAAAGCATCCCATTAACTTTATTATCAGAATTCTTCATACTGAAAAATATGACAAAATTGTATAAAAGGGGAAAAATCTTACAAGATGTTATACACATCAGGAGGGAAAATCAGCATGCATGTTTCAAATAGTTCTTCAGTATTTGAGGAATATCCAGACTGTCTATGGAGCTCATTTTGTTTTCCAGGGGAAGGAACTTTCGTACTGAAAGCCGCGTCTGAGACATCAGTGTTTTAGGACAAACTGTGTATAAAGAGGACTTAGTGTTAGAACCAATGACAGCACAAACACATGCACACATACACGCATGCACACACGCACGCACCCACACACACACAAACACAAAGCTTTGAAGCACTACTAGTGAGGATAAGATAAATGGTTTTCATAACTAAGCTTATGATATTTGCTCTACCCTTCTCCAACCCCTCACTAAAAACTGACATCAGAACATTTAAAGCAAAACAGTTCTTGGTTTTGAAATAGTGACGTCTCAAGTCACTGTATGACAGGTTTTATTTTATTAGTAAGGACATTACAGAGGACAGTTTGGTCCTCAAAAATACAGCAAAACAATTGCACACTTTTGTGTAAGCAAAGTCTCAGTTTAAGTCAGTTAACTCAGCGGCCATCTAGGTAACGTCCCCACCATCCAAATTTTTCCTACTCCCCATGTTGTCATTGCGTCATCTGTCCATTCATTCTTCTGTTGCGGTGATAGTCATCAATTACAAATCTAGATGTGGGAGCACAGCCTGGCGGAACTTAATAAGGACAACAAATGGACAGCCATTCCTTCTTTATCAAAGGGTTGGGAGGAAGTGGCCCTGGGTTACATGTACAGCAATGAACCACACATATCCCTGAGCTCTATAAAGAAAGCATAATTACAGTACTCATTAAAACCTTCTTAACACCAGGTATTAAAATGCTCAGGTGATCTGATCACATGTGGTCAGATGAGGTCCTGGTCGATTAAATGCATCTCCTTTGACCACTTCTGCTAAGCACGTTATTTTATCAATATATGATTTAGACATTGATATATTAAAATTATTCCACACTCAGTTGCCGTTTGTTTAACAGTCTGGCATAATAGAAATTGAAGACCACAAGAGGGCAATATATCATTTACTGAAGCAGACAAACACACACACACACACACAGGATAAGCTGAAGCGGCACAGGAGTTGGTAGTCCAAAGTAACTAAAGTTTTTGTACTACAAGAATTAACAAAGTGACATTGATGAGTTTGCAGGTAAGTGAAACTGGTGTAACTGCGCAAACTGAACTATTAGAAATGGCGATGTTTATTATACAATTTCTATGTATGCAGCCTTGAATAGGTCATACTTGTAACTGAAAACACATTGTGTAGGCTCTATGAAAGATACATGTCAGAATATCATCCAGTGATGGCTAGAGTAAATAATGTTTGTCCTTTGATAATGATTTGAGTCGAATTTAATCGGAAAACTATGCAAGTTGACGCTGAGTGTTGGAGGTGTTTGTGTACCTTTTGTAGAAAATAAATAATTGTTTCTAATTATAGAACACGCCATGTTGTCCACCAGACACATCCGGTGTGCTGTCCCCATTAATTTACCTTTTCGCTCACACTTTATTAAAGTTCACAAATGGTTTTGCATCCTTCATACACCTTTAGCACCGACCATTGTCATCGGACCATCTGAATCACAAGTTAACACCAGCTGAAAAACAGGGTTTAAATGAATGCAGCCTGAGCTAGTATATTGTATAGAACGACTTCCGGCGTAACATTGAAGCTACTGCGCTGCCATATTTGTATGCCAAAATGTTCCACTGTGTCTATTGACTTAATAGTCAAACATTAGTCTTTCAATCATGGATTTTATTTCTGAAATCTACCTGTAAAGCCTAAAATTTCCTACACATGTAATTATAATTTTATTTCATTTTATTTTTAATATTAATTTTTTTCTCCCAATTTGGAATGGCCAATATTAATCAGTTATTTAATTAAAGTCAGGATTTTTCCTGCTTAATGAAAGCCCAAGTGAGTTATATATATATATATATATATATATATATATATATATATATATATATATCTATGTCAGACAGCACATAAGGATTGAGCTAAATTTAAACAAGTTCACTGAAACTGAGGTAAGATACAAACAGACATTTTCAGACATATGTATTTCTAACATCAAAGTGTTTGTTCTGAGTTACTTTTGCGTACGTCTTTTCAATAAAAAGTGCCTTTTTCTCACAGTCACTTGCCTGAGAGAGAGCTAAGTGTCTCTCTCACTTGCTCTCTCTCTCTCTCTCTCTCTCCCCTTCTCTATCATACACATAGTGGGCACACAGCGAGAGAGAGAGAGAGAGAGAGAGAGGGGGGAGCAAAGATGGTTCAAATTAAACTGAATTGCTAGGTTTAAATGTTTTTTTAAATAGCAATCTCACACACACACACACACACACACATAATGTATTGTATGTATGTATGACTAGAGAGATCATTTGAATATGAAAACAAAGCCAACTCCTTTTTTCATGTGAACATTTAGTTATATGCTAGCTAAAATGCTATTTCTAGCCATTTTATATGCACCTGTTATCAGGCATGAATATATATATATATATATATATATATATACTGAAGAATATAATAATATATGTTAATACTGAGTAAATATTTTACTGTAGATTACGTTACTGGTCTTGAGAAAACAAATGGAATACATTCATGAGATCAGGCTCGTCAAATCAATTATATATTGTGTTTTATAGGTCAAACTGCATGAAAATATTTATTATCCAGCTAATGTGCATGAACAATCTAAAAACAATTCTCTATCAATAAGGTGATTGGCTGTTGTTACTGTAAGGCAGGGGACTTCTATTTTGTTATGCTTTTGCCCATTCGTTTCTCTAGAAGTTGTCTGTAGCTTCCCCTTATACTGTCTCTGGTGTGAATTTTAATGAACGATTAGTTGAAACCAGAGTGTAGACATTTAAAATACATCCTTCATTCAGAATTCGTAATTAGTTGTTAGGACATAAACAATAAAATCACTCTAGATAACATTTATTTATAGACTTACCTCTGTCTTTGAGTAACAGCATCACTGCTTCATTCTGTCTGATGTTTTTATCAATGATTAAAGTGGGCAGATATATGTTTGCTCCAAAGTCTATGAGCAGCTGAATGTATTCCAGTCCACATCCGTATCTGAGACACATCTCCAGCACCGTCTTGGGTTGTTTCATCCTGCTCAGCATCTTCTCCTCAGTACAGTTATAGTCTGGGTTCGCTCCATACTGTAGCAACAGTTTGAAACAATCCAGATGCCCATAAACAGCAGAAATATAGAGCGGTCCTCGACAGGAGGTAGAGTTTGTGGCCCAGTCGGGCATCTTTGTTTTGACATCGACTTCAGCACCATGCTGCAAGAGCTCCCTCAGGATATCCACATCACCCTCTCGGGCCGCAGTGAGCACGGGGGAGCAGTTGTTATACGGGCTGCCATTCGGGTTCGATCCAGCTTTTAATAAAGCCACAACACAGTCAAGATGTTTGGCGCTAACAGCTGTGAAGAGTGGTGTCTGGGCTTTCACATCAAGGCTGTCCACCTCGGCTCCATGAACCAGCAGAAGCTCCAGACAGCGGAGATGACCCTGAGCCGCGGCCGTGCGCAATGGAGTGACCGGGACGCCCCAACCACTGCGGTGATTGATGCATCTCCTGAACTCATCCTGAGAGAGAAGATCCGTGAGGAGTTTGTCATCGTCATTCAAGACGGCTTGATTGAGCTGCTGACAGAAGTTGGTGTCTTCCTCCTCATCCTCTTTGGGTTGAAGAAGAGAGAAGATCTTAGAGATGTCCATCAAACTCATGCTGCTGGACTTATCCAAAAGCATTCTTCAACACAACTCCTCAATACTTCATTTGAGCAGAAAGAAAGAAAGAAAGAAAGAAAGAAAGAAAGAGAAAAAGAAAAAAGTTCCTCAGAGCCAAATCCTTCATCAAACAAGCAAAGAGGGAAACTGGTTAATAACAGCGTGGTGAACATACAATATAATCTACTGGTTATAGGTATTCCAATATAAGCCTATGTTGTAATAAATATCTCAAATATTTTCATATAGGGGAGACTGAGACTTTTCATGCCAGAACTACAAGTTTTTGCATCAGCACATGGGACACTGTTAAAGCACTTCTCTCATAGTGCACAAGAAAATGCAACAGATGTTTTCTTCACTAAAAATGACTTTTTTTCATTTTGTTTCTCACCAAAACCCATCATATACTACCAGAAGACAGTATATGAATCACAAGTTGTATGGACTAATTATATGATTTATTTGAGTCCTTTTTTAGCTTTAAAGTGAGGCACTATCCACTGCCATAGTATTGCAAAGAGTTACATTCATTAAATATGATATTCATTAAATAAATATGCGTTAGAAAGTCATACATGTTTGGAATGACATGAGGATGAGTACTGCAAATTATGACAGAATTTACATTTTTGAGTAAACTATAACATTAAACAGGCTATTATAGGCTTTTCAGATAAATTCATGCAGTATAACAGTTATGAAACACAAAAAAATTCATGAGAGCAAAAATGTAAAAGGTAATGTACAAAAATATAAATGGCCAACAAATGTTGTAATGAATGAACTGTATAAAATGACATATTAAACACATATTTGAAAGCTTTTCCTTACCTGACATTTATGAAAAATATTCATGTCTTTAAAATGTCTCGATTACTGTTGTAACCTCCCTTCCCTGATGGAGGGAATGAGATGTTGTGTTGATGTAGTGACGCTAGGAGTCACTCTTGGGAGCCCCAAAACACCTTCAAATCTTTGAGAGAAGGCAAATGAAAATCAGCGAGTGGAATTTGCATGCCCCCCCGGACATACGAGTATAAAAAAAAAGAGAGATGGAAAGCAGGATTCATTCAGGTTTTGTGCTGAGGAGCCAAGACAAGGTCCTGGAAATTTCAGCGGGTAATACAGTATTGTGGCAAGAGGGACACAAGGATATGACAGTAACCAAGACTTCCCCTTCTGTCACTCACTCGATGTTGTGTCGATGTATGGACTCTAGGGGTCCCTATACAAAATGCCACTACAGCTGAACTGTTACGTGAACTGCCGATGCAGGTGTAAGCAGGCTACTGCGAGCGTAAAAACAGATGCACTCAGGCTGCTCGTAGCCTGACCCAACACCCCAAAAAACGTTGTGTAGTTCCCCACATCCCTGGGGAATGCACTGGGGAAGGTGTTCTTTTCCTTTCCTATTTTTTCAGGGGAAAAGACCCCACAGAGACCACACCCTGCCCTGAAGGGGGGTTTAACATGTGGCAAATACCTCACATGGGCTCAAGGCCACATGTGGAAGGGGTGGGGTGATAGGACCTGCCCTTCGAAGGGGAGTAGCTCTATAAACCCAGCGACCAGAGCAGAGAGGGCTCTGCCCAAGGGAGATATATCACAGGAGGATACTGGGGTAACCGACACCTGCGGAGCACTTACACCATTAAAGGGCATGTTAGCACACGTACTGTGTCCAACAACGAATTCCTCCGCTGAATTCATGAGCCAGAGGGCTAGGGAGGAAGGACATCCAGGGTTCACGGTTTGTGAACTCGCATGGATGAGAAGAGTGCACGGCTTCACCTACTGGAGGGGAAAGGTGCTATATGCAAGTGGTACACATGGCCAGCTGCCCTGCTTTACGAAACGTATCTGTTCATACCTGAAAGAACACGGGACGAAAGTGGCTCAACCCGCAGATTGTAAAATCTTATGAAGGTATTGGGTGTTGCCCAGCCCGCTGTTCTGCAGATGTCTGCTAGAGAGGTGCCATTGGCCAGTGCCCACGAGGATGCCAGACTCCTTGTAGAGTGTGCTAGTATTAAGGGGTGGGCATGGCATGGGCCAGCACGATGGCATTCATGGCCCAGTGGGCAAGCCTCTGTTTGGGGACAGCGTTCACTTTCAGCTGTCCCAGGGCGAATTGCGACATGCAATGAGAGCGTAAACCACCTCGGTGGTTTGTTTATGCTACTGTCACCATGTTGTCTGTCTGGACTAACACGTGCTTGCCCTGGATCAACGGCTGTAGCCTTTGCATGGTGAGCTGTACTGCCAGCAACTCGAGGCAGTTGATGTACTAACACAGGTGTGGTCTTGTCCAGGAACCGGCTGCTGCATGCACGGCCAAGCCTGACTTGAAGGCATCTGTCGTAACCACAACACGCCTGGACACTTGCTGAAGGGGAACTCCAGAAATGCAAGGTCTGTCCAAGGGCTGAAGAGGCAGCGGCAGACTGCCGTGATAGCCATGCGATGTGTGCCGCAGCACTCATTCTGTTGCTTCACCGTCGAGAACTGCTAGGCAATGTCCTCGACGGTATCACTGAACAGACCGACCTGGGAGATGGGTGCATTTAGGAAACGTGCCCTCATCTCAACCAGGTTCAGCCACAGGTGGCGGTCCTTGACCATGAGAGTGAACATCATCTTTCTGAGTACACGCAGCATGACCTTGGTTGCATGGAGGGCGAGGTCGGTTGCAGTGCGCAGTTCTTCTAGCACATCGGGATCAGAACAACCCTTGTGCAGATCTTTTAGTGCCTTGGCCTGATGGACCTGTAAGATTGTCAAGAGGGCCATGAAAAGCAGGGTGGAAGCGGCCTGACTGGCAGCACTGTAGGCTTTGGTCGCCAGAGACGATACAGTCCTACAGGCTCGGGAAGGGAGTGCCAGCGACTCTGCTAGGTGGCGGCACTCAGTGGGCACAGGTGTGCCACGATCACCTTAAACACCTGGTGTATCGCTGCATAACCCTCGGCTGCACTGGCGTAGATTGGAGTGAGAGCGAACACTTCCTCAACATGATTATGGCCCAGACACATAAGGCAGCGATCGTGGCCATCAGAGATGGAGAGGTATCGACCGCACCCAGGAACTACACACTTTAAAAAGACGTTCACGTCAATGTGTTTGCTCAAATAGAGGAAATATACTCTTTAGAGGAGAAATACACTCTTTTAGTGCTGTTGAAGTGCCCAAGGTTGTTGCTCTGCACTAAACGTGCAGATGGAGAGAAAGCCACTGGAATACACCGTATATCCAACAGCAAACACTTCTTTAGAGGTGAATTGGAACAGCAGTGGATTCAGCTTGCTGATACACAACAACCGCTCGACTCTAAAGAAAAAATCTGAATGAATCCTGCATTCCAGCTCCCTTTTATACCCATATGTCCAGGGGAGTGGCATGCAAATTCCCCTCACCAAATTTCATTGGCTTTTTCTCAAAGATTTGAAGGTGTTTTGAGGTTCTCAAGAGCGACTCCTAGTGTCACTACATCGACACAACATCGAGTGAGTGACAGGAGGGGTACACAATTTAACTTTAGTTAGGAGGTCATAATTAATTATTTAAAATTTAGATGTTTGAAGCCATTTTATTACATTCATAAAAATAGGTTTTTGAAACCAACTTATAAATCCACTGCTAGAGAAAACACAAATCTATGTAATTTAAGTTTTGACTCAAAACGTCTCGGTTATGTATGTAACCTCCGTTCCCTGATGGAGGGGCACTAGGGGTCTCTCTTGAGCGCCGAATATGCCTCTGATCTATGAAAAAAGGCCAATGAGAAGTTAGCAGACAGTACTTGCATACCCCGCCCCGGACATACGGGTATAAAAGCGGGGAAAAATGTCGAGTTCATTCAGGAGTTTTCTGAGGAGCCGGAAATGGTCCGGTCACTACAGTGGCTCGGCTCAGCGATGTGGCCGGGAAGACACGATGTCTCGTTCCCTCCATCAGGGAACAGAGGTTATATACGTAACCGAGACGTTCCCCATCTGTCGCTCACTTTGACGTCGTGTCGAAGAAGCGACACTAGGGGTCCACTTTAAATCACGCCATGTGCTGAGCCGTGTACGTGTACTGCTGACACAGGAGCAGGCAGGCATTTCACGTACACAAGCGACCAACTGTGTTTCAGACTGCACGTACCTTTCCCCAATGCCCCAAAAGAGTCGTCGGGATCATTCTGGATACCCTAGAGGGGAACAAGGCGACGCTTGCCAACCTGGGAACGGGCCAAGCCTGGCTGGGCCTCTTTTCTCTCTATGTTTCTCGGCATAGAGCAAGAGCAGCCGGGACCACTCATACGCATCTGGCGAAGGGGGTCTTACCCAATTTACCCAACTTACCCTGCGGAGGCCACACCTGCCCAAAAGGTGAGGTAAGGGTGGCGAATACATCACAAGGCTTCTTTGGTCACATGTGGGAAAGAATGATGCGGTGGTAAATCCAGCCTCGAGGAGGGGCGAGTTGCTACAACACTGCGACTGGAGAGCAGCGATAAAACTGCCTAAGGGAGATGCGGGTCAGCTCGTAAGGTGACCGTACCGTGGAAATACACACAGGAGGAGTCCACGTAGGAGGCCTGACCTGTGGAGCACCTATTACAGTACAGTGTACCCTGGGGTACCCGTAGTGGACTGGGTCAGCAAGTTCCTCCGTTGAACTGTGGACCCAAAAGGGCTAGAGAGGAATCGACCAGGGAGTCTTGTGGGTGGGATCTCCTGGGAAAAATAGGTGCACTGCTTTACCTCAGCCGAGGAAAAGGGCACTGGACGCAAGCGATTCACCCAGTCAGACCGTCTGCATGTACCGAGTTCTACCGGCTCAGACCTGAGAAAACACGGGACGAGACTGACTCAACCCTGAGATTATAAAATCTCGCAAAGTGTTCTCGCATCTCGCATTAGGTGTTGCCCAACCCGCTGCTCTACAAATGTCTGCTAGGGAGGTGCCCCTAGCCAGTGCCCACGAAGATGCAATACTCCTTGTTGAGTGCGCCCGGACCTGCAAAGGGGGGGGGGGGGGCTTTGGCCTGGGTCTAGATAGGCCAGAAAGATGACATACACCACCCAGTGGGAAAGCCTCTGTTTGGAGACAGCGTTCCCTTTCCGCTGTCCCCCAAAGCAGACAAAGAGCTTCTCAGAGCACCTAAAGCCCTGAGTGCGGTCCAAGTAGGCACGCAAGGCACGTACCGGACACAGCAATGAAGGGGCTGGGTCTGCCTCCTCCCGGGGCAGCGATTGCAGGTTCACTACCTGGTCTCTAAAGGGTGTGGTAGTAACCTTGGGCACGTAGCCCGGTCGGAGTCTTAGGATCACATATGTGTCTGCCGGACCGAACTCCAGGCAGGTGTCGCTAACATAGAACGCTTGCAGGTCCCCGACCCTCTTGATGGAGGCAAGCGCGATCAGCAGGGCCGTCTTTAGGGAGAGGGCCCTGAGTCCAACTGATTCTAGCGGCTAGAAGGGGGATCTCTGAAGACCAGCGAGGACCACCGAGAGATCCCAGGAGGGGAACAGGCTTGGCCGGGAAGGATTTAACCTCCGGGCACCTCTTAGGAACCTGATAATTAAGTCATGCTTACCCAGAGACTTGCCGTCTACTGGGTCATGGTGAGCTGCGATAGCGGCAACATACACCTTCAAGGTGGAAGGGGACAGCCTCCCTTCCAACTTCTCCAGTAGGAACAAGAGCACTGACCTAACTGCACACCTCTGTGGGTCTTCAGCCCGGGAAGAACACCAATTCATGAACAAATGCCATTTCAGGGCATAAAGTTGCCTGGTAGAGGGGGCTCTGGCTTGGTTGATCGTGGCTACGACCATATGTGGTAGACCAGCTAGATCTTCCGCGTCCCGTCCAGGGGCCAGACGTGGATGTTCCAAAGGTCTGGGTGCAGATGCCAGAGCGTGTCCTGTCCCTGAGAAAGAAGGTCTTTCCTCAGGGGAATTCGCCAGGGAGGGGCTGTAGCGAGGAGTACAAGATCCGAGAACCAGGCCCAGGTGGGCCAATAGGGAGCCACAAGGGTGACTTGTTCCTCATCCTCCCTGACCTTGCACAGCACCTGTGCAAGAAGGCTCACTGGGGGAAATGCGTACTTGCGCAGCCCCGCAGGCCAGCTGTGTGCCAGTGCGTTTGCCCTGAAGGGAGCCTCTGTTCGGGCATACCAGAGCCGGCAGTGGGAGGTCTATCGGGAGGCAAACGGGTCTACCTGGGCCTTGCCGACCTGTTCCCAAATCAGCTGGACTGACTGGGGGTGGAGCCTCCACTCTCCGCCAGGCAAGAGTTGACGTGACAGTGTGTCCACTATCACATTGAGGTTGCTGGGGATGTGAGTGGCATGCAGCGACTTGAGTCTACTGCATGCCCGTTGCACACGGCGCCCCAATCTGAGCTGGAGGCGTCGGTCGTAACCAAGACACGTCGGGACACCTACTGGGTTTTCTAAGGGCACCTGCCCGTTGAAAACAGAGGTCTGTCCAGGGTTCGAGTGTCTGGCGGCAGGAGGCAAGAGGCCAAACTGGGAGAGGGGGGCATTGAGGAAGCGAGCTTTGTCGGCCTCACGCTTCTCGACCAGGTTCAGCCGCAGATGACGTTCCTGGACCACAAGCGTGGCGACCGCCTGCCCGAGTGCCTGCACCGTGACCTTCATGGCCCTGAGGGCGAGGTCGGTCGCTGACCGCAGTTCCTGCAACACGTCGGGATCAGGGCTACCCTCGTGCAGATCCTTGAGCGCCTTGGCCTGGTGGACTTGCAGGATGGCCATGGCGTGCAGGGCGGAAACGGCCTGTCCAGCGGCCGCTAGTAGGCTTTGGTGGTAAATGAGGATGTTGTCCTGCAGGCCTTGGAAGGGAGCACAGGGCGACCCCGCCAGGTGGTAGGGTTTCCGGGGCATAAATGGAGCGCAACAGCCCTATCCACCTGGGGAATCACTCAATACCCATGGGCCGCTCCGCTGGCGAGGGTAGCGAGAGCGGATGAGCAGGGCTTGTGACGAGTGGAAAGGGGGGCTCTCCACGAAGTCATCAGCTCATCGTGCACCTCCGGGAAAAACGGGACCGGGGGGGGGGGGTGTGTTGGCTGTGAGTTGCGCTCAGACCCCAGGAACCAGTCATCCAACCGCAATAGCTGTGGGGAGGACGGAGGGTTCCAGTCCAACCCCACGCTGACGGCAGCCTGTGCAAGCATGTCGGACATCTGCGTGTCAGCCTCAACCTGGGCTTGCTGGCCTGAAGGCAGCAGCCCAGGGGAGGTATCAGCGTCAGGCGCCACGCTCTCTAATCCAGCGGCGAGCTCATCCACCTCTAGCTCCAGAGGATAGGCAGACCGGCCGTGAGGTGAGCTGCTGTTACCTCGAGCACGGACGGGAGTCAACGAGCGTGCCGGGGGCGGGTGGTTCGAGGGGGCGTGCCCGGTGGAGCTGCACCCGCTGCCCTCCCCAAATCGCCTCCATCACCAGCCACATCATCCTCAATCCCGTGGGAAGAAGGAGCGTCACGTGGGCGGCTGGAGTGGCGTGCTTTTTATTGAAAGTAAGCTGTGACCGCAATGTTGCCATGGTCATGCCCTCGCAGTGAGAGCATGAACCATCCACAAATGCTGCCTCTGTGTGATCACTGCCCAGACACACGAGACAACGCCTGTGGCCGTCTGAAGCGGAGAGCACTCTACCGTATTCAGGAACTACACAGGGGCGGAATGGCAACACTGCTGTGTAATGCTCTTTTAGAGAAATAAACACTTTTATAGAGAAAATCACTCTTTTAAATAAACTCTTTCAGTTCTCTGCACTGTCGAGGCGCCCAGGGGCAAACTGCACTGCCGTGAAGAGAAGGAGAAAGCCGCTGAAGTGCACTGTAGATCCAACACCAAACAAAGCGTCAGAGGAACAGAAGCAGGAATCTGGTGTGTAACTCGCAGCTGGCTGCATACACGACCATCGGCTCCAAAGAAAATTTCTGAATGAACCCGACGTATTTCCCCGCTTTTATACCCGTATGTCCGTATGCAAGTACTGTCTGTGAACTTCTCATTGGCCTTTTTTCATAGATCAGAGGCATATTCGGTGCTCAAGAGAGACCCCTAGTGTCGCTTCTTCGACACGACGTCGAATGGAACCTGGTTTTTAAAGAGTATTGCCCTTGCGGGAACTATCTACGGTCTTCGTTATATATTGTCTGCTTAAGTAAAGTCACAGACTACCAAATGTAACAGAAATGTGCATTTAAAACAGACACAAGACAATTTCTGATAGCCACATATCCAACAGTCCTGTCTAAAAAAAACACACTTTCACTGCTTTAGTGAACACATTTTGCCACCAAATATTATATTTAATAAATTGCATGCATTTATAACATTTAAAACTCATGTGACAACAGTAGAAATGTGACAACATGCCCCAAACTGACTTTCATGAAAAATTCCTTTCTGTAAAAATCTGCCTTCATTAATACTTGACCTTAATGTATGCCAGCATAGTTTGATTATGTTTGATTGTTTCCACAATAGCTAGAACAAAATAAATATTGTGTAAATTTACTTTAATTGTTTAAATTCACAAAAATGAATTTAAGAGGGTTTTGAACCAAGTGTTTGAAACCAACATACAAAACACACATTGACCGATTCGACTTTTACCTCAAATCTTAAAGTTAGTGAGATATAGCACTTCCTGTCTGACAATTAGTTCCGGTCTCGGTCTCCCCTAAAATATTTTAATTATAGTCACCATCTATGAACTTCCACCATTAACAACATATTAATCAGTTAGTGTTGCTGTAAATTGCTGAAGCAGAATGTTTTCATTGGTGAGTATTGTAACAAACACTACTCATCAATGGACGTCCTGTGGCCCTTTAAACAACACTTTATCCACTTCTCTTGGTTTATAATGCTGTTTCAATACACTGATATTTGATAGTGTAATTGTTACATACCTATAAAGAGTGTGCCGTATCCAGTGAGAGAAACTCCAGTGCTGACTCTCAGTGTGACACAGACAGACCTCAACAGACACACAGTGGCTAAATTTAGGCCCCAAATGGATCAGCCCATACTTCCATTCTTGGAGGGTCAGGGATGCAGTTATAATTAGAAAAGTGACAGTCCTAAC
The DNA here is from genome assembly GCA_032164185.1 of Moxostoma hubbsi. Taxonomy (NCBI): domain Eukaryota; kingdom Metazoa; phylum Chordata; class Actinopteri; order Cypriniformes; family Catostomidae; genus Moxostoma; species Moxostoma hubbsi. The sequence goes on along the minus strand of JAVLUX010000025.1, from coordinate 40,123,540 downwards.
AAACTCACACACAACATGAGCTGTTAGTGGCAGACTGGTATGTGATTGATATTTAATATCCACTGAGATCTTTTGTCAAATGACAGTACTGAAACCTGTGCAAATGTGATGACTATAATCTCAGGCTGTAAACACTGTAAGTGTCAGACTGAAATATATTTACTGCTGTCTGCGAAGCAAATTTAGATGTTTCTGTTTTTCACAATGCTTTCAATAAGACAATGTGGATGCTCATGTGTTGCAGCTGTTGAGCTGTCAGTCACTACAGATGACGACAGATGGTTTGAGTTCTCTTGCAGTGCGTCTGTGACTTCTTTAAATGTGTGAGTCCGGGAGGTCTTTCTTGTGTTTTCTTACTGTCTTGTAGTTGGAAGAATTTCTAAACTCTATTTCTCAAAAAACTCTTACTGAGTTACAGCATCTCTAAATCAATGGTTCATTGTTCATATGACATACAGCACAGTAATTAACACATATTAAATAATTAAAATACTCTACAAATCAGTATGATCAAATGGTGTTGCTTTGTGAGTTCCTTGTTTTGATTTTGAAGTATTTTAAAGAAAACAACTGAAAACTGAATTTACTGCTATTCAACCATTCAACAATATCTCGAAATAATTGTCTGTTGACAAATTTCAATATATATTTCAATCATTGTTTATTTGTTCAGAAATTACATTTAAAGTGATTTTAAATCATAATGTTTTATTCAACCTAGATTGAATCTAAAGTAGCTTCAAAATGTACAATTAAATAAAAGTCTAGCTAAAGATAAATTTTTTTTTTCTCTAAATAAACACAAGGAAGAATGGTATTTATTTTATAATATAATTTATATGCACCAATACAATAATAAAGTAATAAGACAAAAAAAAGACATTTACATACATTTATTTTTTACAAATTGATTTTGTGAATGAAGAAGGTGCATATACAAAAACTATATTCACTTTTATTTTGGAACCTAGTTAAATATGATTTATTATTGTCCAGTGAAGTTTATTATTTTAATATGATACTGAATTCTTATTATTATTTTAAGGATTAGTTTTAAACATTAGAAATATTTTATAAATAAATAGTCGTATTTACTTCACATTCACCTGGAGCTTTTATTTCGGTGGAACACTGAGGGGGATTTCACTAAGAATGAATAGCACTGATTATTTGCACACGCTGTCTTAGTAAATTGGGCTGGGTAATTTTTGTGAATGAAGAGCAATCTATACTAACCCTATCTAACATAGAAAGGAAGTGTGTTTGTGTGGAAAAGAATGACATTGACTTAATTTAATTACTCAAGACACAGCACAATTTCAGTGCTGACTACAAATGCTTAACCCTCCTTTTGTGTGCAAATTTGAGTACAAATTTTTATAATGACCGTGCACATTTTAAAATAAGATGAATTGCTCAAATTGTACATTAGACAGTACCACTGTCTCCTTAAGATGATTCACTTAGGTTTTCCTCTTTTGTAAGTCACTTTGGATAACAGCAGTGCAGTGTGTAAAATCATGCAGATACGGGTCAGGAGCTTCAGTTAATGTTCACATCAGCCATCAGAATGTGGGAAAATGTGGCAAATCTCAGTGATTTGGAACATGGCATTATTGTTGGTACCAGATGGGCTGGTTTGAGTATTTCTGTAACTGCTGATCTCCTGGGATTTTTACATACAACTGTCTCTAGAATTTACTCCGAATTGTGCCAAAAACAAAAAACATCCAGTGAGGGGCAGTTCTGTGAATGGAAATGCCTTGTTGATGAGAGAGGTCAACAGAGAATGACCAGAATGGATCGAACTGACAAAGTCTATGGTAACTCAGATAACTGCTCTGTACAATTGTGGTGAGAAGAATATCATATTCAGAATGCTAATCTGAGATGCAGGTTGGTGCTGTTTTGGTGGCACGAGGGGGACCTACACAATATTAGGCAAGTTGTTTTAATGTTGTGGCTGATAGGTGTATATATTTATTTAATATTTATAATGACATGTCCAGTCTGAATGGGAAAACCATTTATTATACCAGCAAAATGTCTCGGTTATGAGTGTAAATTTGTGTCCCTGAAAGGAAGGAACAAGATGCTGTGCCAGTAATTTTCTGAGTGAAGGGAGGAGAGCAGACCTCTTGGTCTCATAACAGCAAAAAATCAGTAGTGTGGCACAGTTACACAGCATCTTGTTCCCTCCTTTCAGGGAACCAAGGTTACACTCATAACCTAGACATTCCCTTTCAAGTTGGTCACTTCAAATCTCTGCCAGTAGCTTACGCTGTGGGAGTTGTATATCATAATGACATACTACAAATAGGCCAATGCAACATGCCAACAGGGTAGTAAAAAGGCATTGCTATAACCACCCCTTCATACTGAATAATAGGAAGGAAGCGGAGGAACAATAAATCATACAGCACAATACCAAGTAGGGCTGTCACGATTATGCAATTTCGCTGACGATTAATTTTCAAACAAATAATTGATTTCTCGCAATTATGACAATTTATTGTCATACTAAATGTCATGCTTTTGTCATAGGTGTATGTGTGCTTTATATAAACTTTAAGAAGTAATTTATTTATATTGGACTTTTAGATGATTTCCTTTAAGGATTTAAAAACATATAAATGTCATTGATATTTTAAATACTTAAAATATATGTTCTCTTTTTGGTCAAATTTCGTCTTGGTCCATTTTGCTTTTGCACTGTTGTTGGAACCCAGGCAAACTGAATAGCTATTATTATCCATCCATCCATCCATCGTCAACCACTTATCCTGTACAGGGTCACGGGGAGCTATTATTATATTATATTATATTATATTATATTATATTATATTATATTTAAGCAATATCACACGAGCAAGAGTGTGATATGGCCCTACATCATCACTGTTGTGATTCGGCCAAGTGCCGTAGTTAATCACAGCAGTGCCGATGTAGGGCTATATAGCACAATTGCGAGTGTGATATTGCTTATATACAACAGTTCAATGAACAAGTACATTTAAAAAAATTTGGAAAAACTGAGTATGGTCTTTAAAACGCATTTGTGCATGGAACTACTTTCTTATGCGATGGATCTGAAGCCATTGCTGGTTCAAACCAAATGATGCGTCCAAGCCTTCCATTAGTAATTCAAAAGAGAGGAGACTGCATGCACCACTTGCGTGCCGACAGAGAGTCCCAGCCATGTCAGCAGTCGGTTCAGTGCCACGGCAGGAGGAACAACATCTCGGACCCTCCATCAGGGAACCAAGACGTTCTCTGTCTGTCACTCACTCGACATTGTGTCGATGTAGTGACACTATTGGTTCCTATAGGGAATGCTGCAGGTGCTGAACCATGATGGAAGAGTGGACATGGGCAAGCTGCTGCAAGCCTCACAGCGAGCGCTCAACCAAGTCATGATCATCCAGCAAGGAATGTAAGGTGTCTCCCTAGTCCAACTTACCCAAGGAGGCTACCGGCAGAGCCTTACCTGATTGCTGCAAGTCATGACCATCCAGCAAGGAAGGTAAGGTGTCTCCCTAGTCCCATTTACCCAAGGAGGCTACCATACCTGATTGCTGTTAAGCAATTTCCCGCCAAGCACTTTCTAGAATAACGCTGGGAAGTGTTCTTCCCTCTCCAGGAAGGGGAGCATTACGGAGACCACACCCTACTGGAGGGAGGTTAACATGTAGAGAATATCTCACATATGGAATGATACCCCTGGAGGACCCTATCTACTTAGATGTAGATTCCAGGCATTTGCTGATAACAGAGAGAGCCTGCGTGTGCCCCACCCTCTTGAGGAAAATGAGCGCCACCAAGAGGTCCGTCTTCAGAGACAAAGTGCTGAGCTTGGCCTGCTCCAGGGGCTCATAGGTGGCTCTCTGTAGGGTAGGTAGAACCACAGAGATTACCCAAGAGGGAATCAGGCACGGCCTAGGAGGATTCAACCTCCTCGCGCCCTTGAGGAACCTGTTGATCGTGTCATGCTGTCGTGAGGTTCTCTCGTCCAGTGTGTCGTGATAAGCTGTTATTGCAGACACATACACTTTCAGGTTAGAGGGAGACAGTCATCTCCCCAGCCCTTCTTGAAGAAAAGACAGCACAGACCCGACGGCACAACTCTGTGGGTCTTCCCCACGGGAAGAACACCCGTTCGTGAAAAGACACCAGTTCAAGGCATACAGCCGCCTTGTATAGGGGGCTCTGGCCTGAGTGATCGTGAGAACCAAGTAGTGAGAGCCTGAGATTTCACACACAACTGTCTCTGAAATTTACTTTGAATGGTGCCAAAAAAAAAAACAAAAAAAAAACATCCAGTGAGCGACAGGTCTACGTACGGAACCGCCTTGTTGATGAGGGAGGTCAACAGAGAATGTCCAGACTGGTTCAAACTGACAAAGTCTACGGTAACTCAGATAACCACTCTGTACAATTGTGGAGAGAAGAATATAATCTCAAAATGCAAAACCTTGGGAGGACCCAGGCTCACTGTGGGGGCCAGTTCCCCTCTGATTAACAGCATGAATATAATGCCAATATTACTTATTTATGTGCAGTGCAAGTAATGGTTAAGGGCCAGTGTTTAAACAAAGATTTTGAAAGCAATGTAAGATTAATGATTTATATCTTTGAAGTTCATCCTGGATTAACTGCAGAAGTTCATATAGATACATTTCCTTTGCTAGTTGGCTGATGAAAGCATTAGTTGTTAATTAATTTTATTGTCTGTGTATTCCATTTTATGATTGCTGACCATTCCTTTGACCAGGGTGATGCAGGCAGAGGTCAGTGAGGTGCACTGCAGTTCGACTTGAAGTTTTTGACAGTTAATTAAAGTCCAACTTAAATCCAAGATTCAGCCAGTAGACAGTGAAGTACTGTATCCCATGTCTTACGGTTGGAGCCGGCATCAGTTCATCCTCTGTAAAGTCCATCGTAGTAGACTGAAATGATATCTGTTAACACTGGCTACAGTTAGTCATCCTCACTCATCTGGCATGACCAGAGCTGGATCTTGCAGGCTCTGGTAACTTCAGGATTTGTATGCCAAGGATGAGACAAATAGAATAATATTAGCATAGATGCAATTCACTTTAATGCAGTTATAGAATTTGAAAAGTGTTTCCAGATGGTGGAGTAATAACCTCTGCAGAGATCAAATGGATATCAAATTAAAATAGCTTGTTTACATGTACACCATTAATGCCATTTAATACAGAGAAAGCTGCTGTTGCATTCCACTGCAACAGTGGGGTTTCCCTCTACATCAGATTTCGGGGATCATTTGTTGCACTTGTGCAAATTCTTCAAAAACATATAAGAGCTTCACTAATGCATTAATATGGAAACAAACCATGTTCTCTGACAGAAACAGTGTGTTATAAGCACTTTCTCTTAACAGCCTTTATCCTTTAAACAGCGTGAGAAAGGGTGCATGCACATTTACATAACATTTCAGAACTAGCAGTTTTTTAGAATAAGCAGTTTTCTTAAATGCATGTACATGTGGTCAAAGTCTTGATAGAATTAAATATATATATACTGTATATATATAGAATAAAGAAATAGAAGCCTTGGCGAAGTAAAAACAAACAAGCAAACAAGGAACTATGCTTCTAATCACAGATGGAGAGCTGTTGTTTGCGAGTGTTCAAAAAACACTTGCAAAAAAAAGGTTTCGGGAAAAAACAAATGGTTGAATAATGTTAGTAATGATGGAACTTGCGACAATAGTTAATGATGCTTTTGAGAATAGCACCTCGGGTGGATGGAGGTACTTGGAAATATTAAAATTTGCTTTGTTAAATCTATAAAACGGAAAAAGCTAAATAATCCATTAAATAAATAATGATTAACCTCATGCATTGAAGGAAAGAAACAAAGTTATGTGTGTTGTTTGTGCAAGTTTTAAATTTGTGTGTGCTTTGCTGAAAAGACCACCTTAACCAGCATGCATTTTCCATGCTGGACAAGGCTGGTTAAGCTTGTTTAAAAGCCAGGTGGGGACACCAGTACCCAAAACACAACATAATCTAGTGACCAGCAATGCTGGTCTTTACAGCTGGGTGGATGACACTATTCTTCAGTGTGCAGTGTTTTAATGACTTTAAGAATATGAATGATAAACCCAAATGGTTTCCAGTATTAAATTAGTAAAAAGGAACACATTTGTGAAGGACTGTGGGGGTAGAGATAACAAAATAGTTTTAGACACACTAGCCCTTTTCACACATGCAATTAGGTACATTACAGGAAATTTTACCTGGTGATTTTATCATATGAAACGGAATCGCTAACTCTTCCTTTAAGCCAGGGCTCTTCAGCTACTTTTTTTGCAGGGGGCTGGATTATCCAAATTAAACATTGCGGGGGCATTTTTCAGTATTCATTTTAGCTAGCACTGTCATTGTAAGTAACATGTTACTTAAATACACCTTTAATACTTTGCATTTATTCATATGAATGTATACAATAAATTGAATTATAATTTTTTAAGGTCTGGCCATAAATTCCTTCCTAAGATCTGGATGAAAAATAAACATGACTTATACTCTTAAAGGTGGAGTATGCGGTTCCTGAGAAAGACTGTTGATATCAACAGCCAAACAAACACACCCCTCCATTCAGTGCTCCTTCAGAAGCTCTGCCCTCCAAATTCATGCACGCTCAATAGTGTTGTGTGGATCGGTCTGATCCAAGTTGTTTATTTTCCCATTTACAGAGCCAGGGCTGTGTATAAACACAGGATTTTTTTTCAGCACACTCACAGAATTGGCAGCCAGAGGACCATGAAGAGATATTTGGGGAATTTGACAAAAAGTGTATTGGATAAATATGACTTACTCCACCTTTAACTAACAAATACTTTTGAATCAACTTTATTTTGAAATAAAAACAACAACAAAAAAACATAATACAATTTTTTTGCATTTTAGCGCTTTTGTTTACAAATTATGAAAACCAAGGAGAAATATTTCGATCTGCTAATATCTCTCTGCCCTCTCACAATATCAACGCACATATTAAAACAATGGTCATATATAAATGTGATGTTTATTTAAGACTTTGGGGGAAAAAAATATAAATGTCTATTCTTCCATTTTCTCTATAAAGTATCATCCAATAGCACGTGCAGGAGCCACATTTTTGTGTAGGTAATCACAGGAAAAAGAAGAACAAACTGAGTTGATGCTGTTTGTGATTGAGAGAGCTGTATAGAACCAAATACTATCAGGATATTTGCAGATTCAGTTCCACATTATAATTTTTTCCAAGCCCTACAGACCCTGAACAGATGAAACACGATTGTTTGAAACTTCAAGAATAGTGAATAAAAGCAAACATTTCTGCACATTTTCATTGAATGTTTGCTTTTCATAATCGAATGCCATTGTTGCCTAATGTGCATATGTGTAACATTTCTGTAACAACTGTGGTGATAATTTTTTATATCGCACTCCACACAACTAAGATACTATATACACTGGCAGACAAAAGTTTTGAATAATGTACAGATTTTCCTCTTATGGAAATAAATTGATACTTTTATTCACTAAAGTGGCATTCAGCTGATTGCAGTGTATAGTCAGGACATTATTAATGTGAAAATGTACTATTAAAATTTGATTATTTTTTTTTACTTCTTAAACTACTTAAAAGAGTTCTAATTAAAAAATCCTCCACGTGCAGCAATGACAGCTTTGCAGATCCTTGGTATTCTAGCTGTCAGTTTGTCCAGATACTCAGATGACATTTTACCACACACTTCCTGTAGCACTTGCCCTAGATGTGGCTGTATTGTCAGGCAATTGTCTTACATTCTAGCTGATCCCACATAAGTCAAGTGGTTTTTATTGTCATTTCAACCATATACAGTTAGTACAGTTACACAGTGAAACGAGACAACAGTCCTCCAGGACCATGGTGCTACATAAAACAACATAGGAAAAACACAGAACCACATGACATTACACAGACTAAATAAAAATACCTATATAAAATACCTATATAATGTGCACGTGCAAAAACATGTGCAAAAGTACGGGACAGTACAATAAATTTCTAACAATGAACATTACAATAGGCACAGTGATAGACAGTGCAGCACCGACCAGTACACAGTAGTGCAAAAGATGACAGTTACTAAATGCCAAATGTAAACATAACATACTATGAGATAGTGTTCTATGCACATAGTAGTTATTGAGGTAGCAGACAGTAATAAAGTGGCAGTTATTAAAGTGCAACTCAGGACACGTGTGTGTGTCAAACCAGTCTCTGAGTATTGAGGAGTCTGATGGCTTGGGGGAAGAAGCTGTTACACAGTCTGGTCGTGAGGGCCCGAATGCTTCGGTACCTCTTGCCAGATGGCAGGAGGGTAAAGAGTTTGTGTGAAGGGTGTGCGGGGTCCTCCACAATGCTGGTTGCATTGCGGATACAGTGTTTTATGTAAATGTCTTTGATGGAGGGAAGAGAGACCTCAATGATTTTCTCAGCTGTCCTCACTATCCTCTGCAGGGCTTTGCGGTCCGAAACGGTGCAAGTCCCAAACCAGGCAGTGATGCAGCTGCTCAGGATGCTCTCAATAGTCCCTCTATAGAATGTAGTGAGGATGGGGGGTGGGAGATGTGCTTTCCTCAGCCTTCTCAGAGATGCTGCTGGGCTTTCATGTTAATAGAGCTGGTGTTGAGGGACCAGGTGAGGTTCTCCGCCAGGTGAACACCAAGGAATTTGGTGCTCTTGACGATCTCCACAGAGGAGCCATCGATGTTCATTGGGGAGTGTTCACCTTGTGCTCTCCTAAAGTCAACAACCATCTCTTTTGTTTTGTCGACATTCAGGGACAGGTTGTTGGCTCTACACCAGTCGCTGCTGCTCCTCTCTGCATGCTGACTCGTCGTTCTTGCTGATGAGACCCACCACGGTCGTGTCATCGGCGAACTTGATGATGTGATTCGAGCTGAGAATTGCTGCACAGTCGTGAGTCAGCAAAGTGAACAGCAGTGGACTGAGCACACAGCCCTGGGGGGCCCCAGTGCTCGGTGTGGTGGTGGTGGAGATGCTGTTTCCGATCCAGACTGACTGTGGTCTCCCAGTCAGGAAGTCCAGGATCCAGTTGCAGAGGGAGGTGTCCAGGCCCAGCAGGTTCAGCTTTCCAATCAGGTGCTGGAGAATTATTGTGTTGAATGCTGAGCTGAAGTCTATGAACAGCATTCGAGTATATGAGTCCTTTTTGTCTAGGTGGGTGAGGGCCAGGTGGAGGGTTGTGACGATGGCGTCGTCTGTTGAACGGTTTGAATGATACGCAAACTGCAGTGGGTCTAGTGAGGGGGGCAGCTGGGTCTTAATGTGCCTCATGACGAGCCTCTCGAAGCACTTCATGATGATTGGTGTGAGTGCAACGGGACGGTAGTCATTGAGGCAGGACACTGAAGACTTCTTTGGCATGGGAATGATGATGGTGGCCTTGAAGCACGTTGGAACGACGGCGCTGCTCAGAGAGATGTTGAAGATGTCGGTAAGAACATCTGTCAGCTGGTCTGCACATCCTCTGAGCACTCTGCCAGGGAATGTTGTCTGGTCCAGCAGCCTTCCGTGGGTTGACTCTACGTAGAGTTTTCCTCATATCCGCTGTGGTGAGACAGAGCACCTGGTCGTTGGGAGGAGGGGTGGTCTTCCTCTCCACCACGTCGTTCTGCACTTCAAACCGAGCGTAGAAGTCGTTCAGCGCATCTGGAAGGGAGGCATCTTTGTCACAGGCAACGGATGTTGTCCTGTAGTTGGTAATGGCCTGGATGCCCTGCCACATGCGCCGCATGTCACCGCTGTCCTGGAAGTGACTGTGGATTCTCTGGGCGTGTGCGCGCTTTGCCTCTCTGATGGCCCGGGACAGTTTGGCCCTAGCTGTTCTTAGGGCTGCCTTATTGCCTGCTCTGAAGGCGGAGTCTTGGGTCCTCAGGAGCGCGCGCACCTCCGCAGTCATCCACAGCTTCTGGTTGGAGCGTGTTGTGATGGTCTTGGAGAAAGTGACATCATCAATGCACTTGCTGATGTAGCTGGTCACTGATGCTGTGTATTCCTCCAAGTTGGTAGAGTCGCCATATGTTGCAGCCTCCCTAAACATGAGCCAGTCAGTACACTCAAAACAGTCCTGAAGAGCAGGGATGGCTCCTGCTAGCCAGGTTTTCACCTGCTTCTGAAGCGGTTTTGTGCATCTGACGAGCGGTCTGTATGCTGGAATTAGCATAACAGAGATGTGGTCTGAGTAGCCGAGGTGGGGGCGGGGCTCCGCCCGGTACACGCCTGGGATGTTTGTGTAAACAAGATCAAGCACGTTCGCCCCTCTCATTGCAAATTCCACATACTGATGGAATTTAGGGAGCACTGTCTTGAGATTTGCATGGTTGAAATCTCCGGCGACAATAAACAGTCTGTCGGGGTGAGTGTTCTGCAGTTCGCTCATAGCCCCATACAGTTCAAAGAGTGCTTCCTTAATGTTAGCGCTGGGGGGAATGTAAACTCCGGTTATGCAAACAGTGGTGAATTCCCGTGGTAAATAAAAAGGTCTGCATCTAACAGTCACAAGCTCCAACAGCGATGAACAGTAGCTAGAGACTAGCACAGAGTTCTTGCACCATTCCGTGTTGATGTAAACACACAAGCCACCACCGCGAGTCTTACCGCAGAGAGCTGTATTTCTGTCGGCACGAAACGCGGCAAGCCCGTCTAGCTGAATGCGGCGTCCGGAACTCTGTCGCTGAGCCACGTCTCTGTGAAAACAAAGACGCAGCAGTCTCTAAACTCATGCTGCGTAGCCTGCTGGAGTCGGATATAGTCCAGTTTATTGTCCAGGGAGCAAACATTTGAGAGCAGGATAGACGGGAGAGCCGGCCGGCTAGGGCTTGTTTTTAGCCTAGCATGGACCCCCGCTCTCTTTCCGCGCTTCCGCTTCCTCGCACACCGTACCTCGCACATAAGATCCATCACACACTTTTCCAATTATCTGTTGTCCAATGTCTGTGTTTCTTTGCCCTTTGTAGCCTTTTACCTCCTCGTTAGTGTGCCCGCTCCCATGCCAGAGACTCCGGTTTGAATCCCGCTCAGAGCGGGTCGACCAGTTGTGCCATGACCCGAATGGGTGTGAGGTTTAGAGGAGGTGAGTGTAACAGTAGCCAGCTGATAGGTAGCTGTGCAGTATGTACACCTCACTCCCATAGCCTCAGGTGGTGCACTAGTGACTGATGTTAGAGGCTATAGCCTTCAGCCTCCTCATTAGCTTGCCTGCTTCCCATGCTGGAGATGGAGGTTCAAATCCTGTTTGGAGCGAATTGAGCAGGACCGGTTTCATGAGGTGTCTATTTCTCAAATTAGAGACTCTGGTGTATTTGTCATCTTGTTTAGTTGTACATCTGGCCTTCTGCATCTCTTTCTGTCCTTGTTAGAGCCAGCTGTCCTTTATCTTTAAAGACTGTAGTACACCTTTGTATGAAATCATCATGGTTACTGTTGTAACCTCCCCGATGGAAGGAACGAGACGTTGTGTTGATTGTAGTGACACAAGGGGTCTCTTCTGAGAGCCTCATGTACCTCTGAACTTGAGAAAAGGCCAATGTCAAGTTGGCAGACAGAATTTGCACGCCACACCCCTGGACATACAAGTATAAAGGGGAGCGGGGGAGTGAATGTCAGGCAGGTTTTCACTGAGGAGCCGAGAATATGGTTACGGCACATTGCAGTGGTAGGGATAGTGACATGGCAAGGGGAACACAACGTCTCGTTCCTTCTATCAGGGAACGGAGGTTACAACAGTAACCATGACTTTCCCCTTCTGTCACTCACTCGAGATTGTGTCAATTGTAGTGACACAAGGGGTCCCACTTCAAAAGGCCATGCACTACCCGTGTTACGTGAATGCCGAGCCAGGTGCAAGCAGGCTGCTGCGTGCTAGAAGCAGCTGGGTCAGCTGCATGTAACCCTCTCCAACACCCCACTAAAAGGTGACATATACCGCTCTTAGGTTCCCAGTACCCGTACGGGAATAGGCGAACTGACTTGTATAGGAGTCAGCCGGCCAGCTGCGGCCTTTTCTCTCACTATGTATCCCGTCATAGAGTTAAAAAGCAGCTTATGCTTAATGCTGTAGATGCATTGGGGAAGGCATCCTTTCCCATTCCTATTCTTTCAGGGGGAAAAGGCCCTGTGGAGACCCCGACCTGCCCAGACTGGGGGGAGGTAACTCGTGTCCAATACACACGGGGGTTGTCAAGCTGCCCGTGGATATGGTGCGGTAGTAGATCCTGCTTGACAAGGGAGGAGTTGCTACAGACACGGCGACCGGGGGGCAGCAGGGACTGCCCAAGGGAGACGTGGGTCCTGCCAGTAGGGGGGACCGTACTGTGGAAAATATGTCACAGGGAGTTGCCTGAAGTGGGAACTATGCCTGTGAAGCCCAAGCCCAACATGGAGCACTTGACTCATGTTGGGTCTGGTGGCAAATTCCTCCACTGAATCCGCAGCCAGGGGGCTAGGGAGGAAGAGCGTTACTGGCTAACCAGGGAGAGAAGGCGCACTGGATCAGCTGGGTGAAGGGCACAAGGTGCAAGCGGAACACCCGGTCGGCTATTCCGTATTACCAAGTTCTACCGGCTCGGACCTGACAAAACACGGGACGAGACCGTCTTAACCCTGTGGTTGTAGAACCTAGCAAAGGTGTTGGGTGTTGCCCAACCCGCCGCTCTGCAGATGTCTGCTAAGGAGGTGTCGTAGGCCAGTGCCCACGAGGATGCCACACTTCTCGTAGAGTGTGCTCGAACCCGGGGGGGGGGCACAGCCTGGGTGTGATAGGCTAGGGAAATAGCATCAACAACCTAATGAGTAAACCTCTGTTTGGAGACGGCGTTCCCTCTCCGCCGTCCGCCAAAGCAGACAAATAGCTGCTCAGAGCATCTAAAGCCCTGTGCATGGTCCATGTAGATACGCAAAGCACGTATCTGCCTCCTCCCGGGGCAGCACTTGAAGTTTCATGACCTGGTCCCTGAAGGGGGTCGTAGGAACCTTGGGCACGTAGCCTGGTCACGGTCTTAGGATGACGTGATCATTTGCCCGGCTGAAATCCATGCAAGTGTGGATGACAGAGTACGCTTGCAGGTTCCCAACCCTCTTGATGGAAGCCAGTGCAATCAGCAGGGCCATCTTCAAGGAGAGGGCTTTGAGCTCGAAGGGGGGTCTCTGAAGGCCTGAGAGGACCACTGAGCAATTCCAGGAGGGGAACAGGCTTGTATGGGAAGGGTTCAACCTCCGGGCGCCTCTAAGCTCTAAGGAACCTGATAATCAAGTCGTGCTTACCAAGGGACTTGCCGTCTACTGCGTCGTGGTGGGCTGTGATAGCAGTGACATACACCTTCAAGGTAGAGGGGGACAGCCTCCCCTCCAGCCTCTCCTGCAGGAATGAAAGAACTGACCAAACTGAGCATCTCTGAGTCCGGTAAGGTCTTCAGCGTCAGATGCCTGAACACTCTCCGATGCAGCGGCGATGTCGTCATCCAGACCTGGCTCCAGGGATGAGGCAAACTGGCCGTGAAGCGAGCCGCCATCGTCCCGATCAAACGAGTGTGCCAGGGGGCAGGTGGTTCGTGGGGCTGTGTTCAGAAGTACTCAAGGCTCTCAGAAGAGACACCTTGTGTCACTACAATCAACACAATGTGTTGGAGTGATGGCTGCTGGAAATGGGGCCTGTCTAGATTTGATAAAAAATGACTTTTTTTCAAATAGTGATGATGCTGTTTTTTAGTAATGTCCTGACGATACTTAAATGACACTTTGGTCAATTTAAGTACCAGTTTCCTTCCGAAACAGATAAATCTGTACATTATTCCAAACATTTGGCCATCAGTTTAAATACATTTGTTTGAAAAACAAATGCTCACCTAAATGGTGTGAACTGTGCATAGCACAGCAGTGTAGTTAAACTATCGACAGAAAAGCTTAAACATGCGCTTTGGTCTGGACAACTGATGACAGCTGGATGCTGCTGCACGTGCTAATGAGCGTTGTTAAACCAAAGTCTTTCTAGCAAGTCAGTCCACTGTCGGCCATTTTTGAAAATTCCTGGGAGGCTATTTCCAGTCATGCCATTGTAGTTCCTACCTACTTGAATGGGGGGGAACACCAAAATCTCAAAAATGGTTGTTCAAGATTAAGATCAAAGAACATATTTCAAATCAGCAATAAAATCTTACAACACTGGAATCATAAATTGTGCTTCTTTCCCTCAGATTACCCTAAAAACTAAATTTTCCCATCTTGTATAGCTAATCACCTGCACATTCTCAAAAAGACTGACAGGCGATGTCTGTATCTACAAGGTGATTGGCTCTTTTAACTGTAAGGTGGGACTTCCTTTCTACATCCATTGACCATTGGGTAAAGAGCTTCTTTGGTGTTCCAATGTCTCCCATCAATTTGAATAGAAATGGTCCATCTCTGCTAAATAGTCTCTGGTTAAATTACACTGTTGATTGCTAGTGCCTATGAACGCTGAGCTTTGCACAGAGAGTGCTCTGGTATTTCAGATGGCAAGGCAATTTGATCCCAGACAAAGATGATTGACAGTCCGGATTTGGCCCGCAGGCATTCAGTTGACACCCTGCTTTAAGCTGTCAGCAACTTTCTTCATTCGCACAGATGAAAAGAAGCCCTCTAGTTTCTACGACAGTTAGTGCCATGTAAAAATATAAATAAATCTAAGATTTCGAGACTGAAGTCATAATATTCCAGAATAAAGTCATAGCACTAGATTAGTAATATTTTGAGAATAAAGTATATTACTAGAAACATCACGTCATTATCACAACGATAGAATGAAGAGCCAGCAGTTTCATCAATGCAAGAAATGGCTGTTGATGATATAGTTAAATCATACATTAGTTTAGGATTTAACAACAAAGAAATAATTTTTCATCTTTTGGCTTATTATGAATTTCATTTATTATTGAGAAAGAACCAGATAGACATTTGCGCAGTCCTGCCCAGCCAACATGTATATGTGGGCCCCACGTGGGTTATGCTTGGGCTACATGGGTACAGAGTGGGCATAGTCCCAGAATGGGCATCTTATCTGGGGCCTACTTGGTTCAACTAAGTGGGTCCCACATGGGCAAACTCAGGTGGGCTCCCTATGTGGGTCCTAGTTGGGTCAATAATGGGAAATGAGTGCATGGGCTAAAAATGGGCAACACAAATGGGGCCCATTTTGGTTTAACCAATAGATTAGACATGTGCAAACACAGTCAATCCCACATAGGCTGACTACATGGGTCCAAGGTGGTACACATATAGGTAATAAATATATGGGTTCAGAATGGGTAAATACATATGGGGCCCACATGGCCAAACCATATGGGCAAACACAGGACAATAGGTGTTTGTCTGTATGGACCCAAGGTTTTTCAGTAAGAGTATATGTGGTGGCAGGGTGGGCAGTAGTTCAGGACTTTTTTTCAGTAGTTTCAGTTTTTTTTTTATCCAAGATGGTGGCGCGGTAGCATGCAGCAGCCACTCCGGATCCAAAATGGTGCTATTTTTGTTTAAAAAGCCCGACTTTTGCGGCACATGGACATCGGAGCAACCGGTGTTCGTGTCTACCATCGCCAAACACTACTAAGATATAAGACTCATGCAAAAACCAAGCTGCATGATGAACTGCAGGAGGCGCTATGCGTACTCGGCTTGCTACGGAGATCAGGCCTCGAGGCCTCGGCATCACCTGATGCCGGGGGCCGGGAGAGAGGACGTCGTAAGCGGTGTGCGAGAAAGCGGAAGCGCGGCAAGTGGGCGGGGGTCCGTGCTAGGCTAAAAACAAACCCTAGCCGGCCGGCTCTCCCGCCTATCCTGCTCTCAAATGTTTGCTCCCTGGACAATAAACTGGACTATATCCGACTCCAGCAGGCTACGCAGCGTGAGTTTAGAGACTGCTGCGTCTTTGTTTTCACAGAGACGTGGCTCAGCAACAGAGTTCCGGATGCCACCATTCAGCTAGACGGGCTCGCCTCGTTTCGTGCCGACAGAAATACAGCTCTCTGCGGTAAGACTCGCGGTGGTGGCTTGTGTGTTTACATCAACACGGAATGGTGCAAGAACTCTGTGCTAGTCTCTAGCTACTGTTCATCGCTGTTGGAGCTTGTGACTGTTAGATGCAGACCTTTTTATTTACCATGGGAATTCACCACTGTTTGCATAACCAGAGTTTACATTCCCCCCAGCGCTACGCTAAGGAAGCGCTCTGTGAACTGTATGGGGCTATGAGCGAACCGGACCACCCCGACGAACTGTTTATTGTCGCCGGAGATTTCAACCATGCGAATCTCAAGACAGTGCTCCCTAAATTCCATCAGTATGTGGACTTTGCAACGAGAGGGGCGAACGCGCTTGATCTTGTTTACACAAACATCCCAATCGCGTACCGGGCAGAGCCCCGCCACCACCTCGGCTACTCAGACCACATTATGCTAATTCCAGCATACAGACCGCTCGTCAGACGCACAAAACCGCTTCAGAAGCAGGTGAAAACCTGGCCAGCAGGAGCCATCTCTGCTCCTCAGGACTGTTTTGAGTGTACTGACTGGCACATGTTTAGGGAGGCTGCAACATATGGCGATTCTACCAACTTGGAGGAATACACAGCATCAGTGACCAGCTTCATCAGCAAGTGCATTGATGATGTCACTTTCTCCAAGACCATCACAACGCACTCCAACCAGAAGCTGTGGATGACTGCGGAGGTGCGCACGCTGCTGAAGACCCGAGACTCTGCCTTTAGAGCAGGCGATAAGGCAGCCCTAAGAACAGCTAGGGCCAAACTGTCCCGGGCAATCAGAGAGGCAAAGCATGCACATGCCCAGAGAATCCACGGTCACTTCCAGGACAGTGGTGACACGCGGCACATGTGGCAGGGCATCCAGGCCATTACCAACTACAGGACAACATCCGTTGCCTGTGACAAAGATGCCTCCCTTCCAGATGCGCTGAACGACTTCTACGCTCGGTTTGAAGTGCAGAACGACGTGGTGGCGAGGAAGACCACCCCTCCTCCCAACGACCAGGTGCTCTGTCTCACCACGGAAGGCCGCTGGACCAGACAACATTCCTGGCAGAGTGCTCAGAGGATGTGCAGACCAGCTGGCAGATGTTCTTACCGACATCTTCAACATCTCTCTGAGCAGCGCTGTCACTCCAACGTGCTTCAAGGCCACCACCATCATTCCCATGCCAAAGAAGTCTTCAGTGTCCTGCCTCAATGACTACCGTCCCATTGCACTCACACCAATCATCATGAAGTGCTTCGAGAGGCTCGTCATGAGGCACATTAAGACCCAGCTGCACCCCTCACTAGACCCACTGCAGTTTGCATATCGTCCAAACCGTTCAACGGACGATGCCATTGCCACAACCCTCCATCTGGCCCTCACCCACCTAGACAAAAAGGACTCATATGTTCGAATGCTGTTCATAGACTTCAGCTCAGTATTCAACACAATAATTCCTCAGCACCTGATTGGAAATCTGAACCTGCTGGGCCTGGACACCTCCCTCTGCAACTGGATACTGGACTTCCTGACTGGGAGACCACAGTCAGTCCGGATCGGGAACAGCATCTCCACCACCACCACACTGAGCACTGGAGCCCCCCCCAGGGCTGTGTGCTCAGTCCACTGCTGTTCACTCTGCTGACTTACGACTGTGCAGCAATGCACAGCTCGAATCACATCATCAAGTTCGCCGATGACACAACCGTGTTGGGTCTCATCGGCAAGAACGACAAGTCAGCATACAGAGAGGTGGTGCAGCAGTTAACGGACTGGTGTAGAGCCAACAACCTGTCCCTGAATGTCGACAAAACAAAAGAGATGTTTGTTGACTTTAGGAGAACACAAGGTGAACACTCCCCACTGAACATCGACGGCTCCTCTGTGCAGATCGTCAAGAGCACCAAATTCCTTGGTGTTCCCCTGGTGGAGAACCTCACCTGGTCCCTCGACACCAGCTCTATCACCAAGAAAGCCCAGCAGCGTCTCTACTTTCTTCGAAGGCTGAGGAAAGCACATCTCCCACCCCCCATCCTCACTACGTTCTATAGAGGGACTATTGAGAGCATCCTGAGCAGCTGCATCACTGCCTGGTTTGGGACTTGCACAGTTTCGGACCGCAAAGCCCTGCAGAGGATAGTGAGGACAGCTGAGAAGATCATCAGGGTCTCTCTTTCCTCCATCAAAGACATTTACATAAAACACTGTATCCGCAAAGCAACCAGCATTGTGGACGACCCCGCACACCCCTCACACAAACTCTTCACCCTCCTGCCGTCTGGCAAGAGGTACCGAAGCATTCGGGCCCTCATGACCAAACTGTGTAACAGCTTCTTCCCCCAAGCCATCAGACTCCTCAATACTCAGAGACTGGTTTGACACACACACACACACACACGTGTCCTGAGTTGCACTTTAATAACTGTCACTTTATAACTGTATAACTGTCTGCTACCTCAATAACTGCTATGTGCATAGAACACTATATCATAGTATGTTATGTTACATTTGGCATTTTTAGAAACTGTCATCTTTTTGCACTACTGTATACTGGTCGGCGCTGCACTGTCTATCCCTGTGCCTATTGAAATGTTCATTGTTAGAAATGTATTGTACTGTCCCGTACTTTTGCACACATTTTTGCATGTGCTCTTTATATAGGTATTATATAGGTATTTTATATAGGTATTTTTATTTAGTCTGTGTAGTCTCATGTGGTTCTGTGTTCGTCCTATGTTGTTTTATGTAGCACCATGGTCCTGGAGGAATGTTGTCTCGTTTCACTGTGTACTGTACTAACTGTATATGGTTGAAATATCAATAAAAACCACTTGACTTGACTTGACTTGATTACTGTGGGTTAACTGGATTGATTATATATGGGCAAATGTGTCAAACCCGGCTATTAAATTGATATAGGTAACAGGTGAGTGGTCAGGCTGGTTCAAGCTGACAGGAAGGAGACAGCAAAACAAATAGACACACAGTGGCATCCACAAAAGCATCTTGGAACACAAAACACATCAAATGTCGAGGGTGATTGACTACAACAGCAGAATATCCTCATGCCACTGGAATAATAATATACTTTTAAAATCATAGTTTTTTATAGTAATAATTATATTTCCTTTACTCCTTAAAATATTATACATGTATATTAATGGTAAATAAACAAATTTTTTTAGAACTAATATCAATAAGAAAATCTATTAAAATAAATAAATAAATAAAAAAATAACCAGTATTTAATTTTTTTAAAGAAAATTATACAAAATTTTGAAAACATAAAAAGGATACAGATTTTAACAAACTTTGCGAGGAAAATTTTATATATTTTTCCCTGTCAATTTTCTGTTCAGTATTTATCTATTTCATTATTATTATTATTATTTATTTTAGATAGGATTTCCCCCCTTGCCAATAATTGTGATTTCTTCTCCTTCTAAATTGTATTTATTCATATTAAAAAAGAGAGAGAAAAATGATCAATTACAATTTTAATTAATCAATTATAATCACACAATGTAACAGTCTACAATTCTGCTGGCATATCAATCAATACTCCAGAGCTGTTTTTTTTTTTTTTTTTTTTTTTTTTTTTGGCAAAGGCAGTGTAACTTTTTAAGAGAAATGTATTGCAACAAATGCCAGTGTAATGTAATATTAATATCAGGTCTTTCTGCTCTCCTGATTTGGAATATCTCATGCTTCTGTGTCGACCATTCTGGCTACCGAGGGAATTCACAGCGGTCATTATCACTGCTGTGTACATCCCCCCACAAGCCGACACAGACCGGGCACTTAGGGAACTGTATGGCAGTATAAGCGAGCAGGAAACCGCGCACCCTGAGGCTGCGTTCATTGTTGCCGGGGACTTCAACAAAGCCAACTTTAAAACAATAGCACCAAAATACCACCAACATATCAGCTTCAACACACGAGGGGACCGGGTTTTGGATCATTGCTATTCTCCTTTCCAGGATGGCTACAAATCCCTCCCCCGCCCACCATTTGGCAAATCCGACCACTCTTCCGTTCTGCTTCTGCCCGCTTACAGGCAGAAACTGAAACGGGAAGCACCCGCCCTCAGAAAGATCCAGTGCTGGTCGGACCAATCAGACTCTGCGCTACAGGACTGTTTTGATCACGCGGACTGGGAGATGTTCTGGTCTGCCTCCGATGACGACATCGAGGTTTACGCTGATAGCGTAACGTGTTTCATCAGGAAGTGCGTAGAGGACGTTGTTCCGACGAAAACTATACGGATCTACCCCAACCAGAAACCCTGGGTTAACGGCGATGTTCGCGCGGCACTTACTGCGCGGACCACCGCTTTTAATTCCGGGAACGCGGAGGAGCGTAAACAAGCCAGTTATGCCCTCCGTAACTTCATCAGTACAGCCAAACGCCAGTACAGGCACAAAATTGAAGGACAGTTCAACACCACTGACTCCAGAAGTATGTGGCAGGGAAATAACACCATCACGGACTATAAACAGAATAAAAACTCCACCATGAACACTGCTGCCTCTCTCCCGGACGAGCTTAATACTTTTTATGCTCGTTTCGAGGATAACAACAACACCGCCCTCGCAGAGAGAGCACTCGCGGCCGATACTACAGATGATGGTTCACTCTCCGTCTCTGTTGCGGATGTAACCCGATCCTTTCGACGGGTGAACATTCGCAAAGCCGCGGGTCCAGACGGCATTCCGGGCCGCGTCATCAGAGCATGCGCAAACCAACTGGCTGGTGTTTTTACGGACATTTTCAACCTGTCCCTCTCCCTGTCTGTAGTCCCCACATGCTTCAAAACATCAACCATTGTGCCTGTACCGAAGCAAGCCAAAATCACTTGCTTAAATGACTGGCGTCCTGTTGCCCTCACCCCCATCATCAGCAAATGCTTTGAGAGGTTGATCAGAGATCACATCTGCTCTGTTCTGCCCACCTCTTTGGACCCATTGCAGTTTGCCTACCGTAACAACCGCTCCACTGATGATGCTATTGCATCTACAATACACACTGCTCTATCCCACCTGGAAAAAAGGAACACGTATGTGAGAATGCTGTTTGTAGACTACAGCTCAGCATTTAACACCATAATGCCCTCCAAGCTTGATGAGAAACTCCGGGCTCTGGGCTTTAACAGCTCGCTGTGCAGCTGGATCCTAGATTTCCTGTCAGGCAGACGTCAGGTGGTTAGAATGGGCAGCAACATCTCCTCATCACTGACTCTCAACACTGGAGCCCCGCAGGGCTGTGTTCTCAGCCCACTCCTGTATTCCTGTATTTACACACATGACTGTGTGGCGACACATAGCTCCAATGCCATCATTAAGTTTGCTGATGATACGACGGTTGTAGGTCTGATCACTGACAATGATGAAACAGCCTACAGAGAGGAGGTGCACACTCTGACACACTGGTGTCAGGAGCACAACCTCTCCCTCAACGTCAGTAAAACCAAGGAGCTTGTGGTGGACTTCAGGAAGAAAGACAGAGAACACAGCCCCATCACCATTAATGGAGCACCGGTGGAGAGAGTCAGCAGCTTCAAGTTCCTCGGTGTCCACATTACTGAGGAACTCACATGGTCCGTCCACACTGAGGCCGTTCTGAAGAAGGCTCACCAGCGCCTCTTCTTCCTGAGACGGCTGAGGAAGTTTGGAATGAACCAACACATCCTCACACGGTTCTACACTAGTACTGTAGAGAGCATCCTGACTGGCTGCATCACCGCCTGGTACGGCAATAGCACCGCCCACAACCGCAAAGACCTGCAAAGGGTGGTGCGAACGGCCAGAAACATCATCGGAGGTGAGCTTCCCTCCCTCCAGGATATATATAACAGACAGTGTGTGAATAAAGCTCGGAGGATTATCAAAGACTCCAGCCACCCGAGTCATGGGCTGCTCTCACTGCTTCCATCAGGCAGGCGGTATCGCAGCATCAGGACCCGCACCACCCGACTACATGACAGCTTCTTCCCACAAGCAATAAGACTTTTGAACACATGATCTCTCACGATCTACAATCAGCACTGCACTTTATTAATCCTCATTCTGTCAATATATTCTCGCTCCCAATTCAGTTAGTGTATATATATATATATACACATACACTAGATAAGGGTATAAATATATATATATATATATATATATATATATATATTTATACCCTTATCTAGTGTATGTGTATTCTACATTGTGTGTATTGTGTACATTTGATATGTAAATTGTTGTGTAGGTATGTGTACATTTGTTATGTAAATTGTGTTGTGTAAATATGTTGTTATTGTAAAGTGGTTTATGTCTCGTCACTGTCATTACTGCAATGTTGCTCGGAACTGCACACAAGAATTTCACCTGCTGTTGCACTCGTGTACACAGTAGTGTGACAATAAAGTGATTTGATTTGATATAATCCATTCGGCTAAGTATGATGCGTCATGGCTAAAAAAAATAAAATAAAAAAATCCTCTGTGGACATGCGTAATAGCGCCATTTTGCGATCTTGGCGGTAAAAAAAAATTTCACATCTTTTCACGAGGCAAGGAGTGCTGCAAGCGAGCTTCAACTGCGGCGAGCATATCTGCCAATTTGATGATCTATCATGTAAATTTATTTTCATAAACCGTCATATAATATATTATATTGTTTTGTATTTTGATAAAGAAGCTAAGGACAATTTGCTAATTGTAACTCAGCTAATTAAGGCTGTCAAATTAAAATTCGACATTCGAATACTCGTCGAATGTGAAATAAATATGCACATTCTAATTTTAGACGTGTCGATACAAGCCATTGAACTGATTACATTCTAAAATCACACAAAGCTCAGTGATTAAAAGAGAACGCGGTTGTGCAGGCACATTCAAAAGTCGAATTTTCTCTACACATGGACCCAGTTTAACAATTCAGCGCTACTGCGCAGATGCGGGACAACAGTCAAGTGCATGCTTACATTATGACGATTTTGGAGTGAACGGCCCCTTTGACGTCTTTCGCGGTTGTTTTGATCTCTTATCAGTGTGTAATACACCTGTATTTAAAGAGAAACACTGTCTGTGGTAGATACTTGTTCTTTATAATGTTCCAAATAGATTTATTTACATTGTTATAATTTGGTTTACTTATTGGTGTTTGGAAAGCAGTGTTGTTGTGAGATTGTTTAGAATGTTTCTTGGGGTCAGTCTGGGCTCCAGACTAAAAATATGACTTAGGAGCAATTGGCTACTAAACTGAAACATTATGGAGCCAAATGGCTGTTTTTAGTTGCCAAATCATATAACCAGGGTTGTCAAAACAAGTCCATAAAGATCTGGTGTAGCTGCAGGTTTTTAAATCAAATCAAATCAAAATCAAATCAAATCAAATCAAATCACTTTATTTTACTCTAACCAAGCAGGATCGCACCAGACTCATAATCGGGGTGCTTCACAAATGGAAGTCTACATCCTAGTGAGGCTGTGTCCTTCCTAGAAAAGTCCTTTTCAGGCCTCTAGGCAAGACTCCTCAGCATTGAATGCTAGAATGAAATGGTCTAGTAAGTCCGCATGGCTATGTCATGAAGGTTTCCACCCCATAAAGACAATAAACTCTGCAACATTACACTGAAAAACTTGCGTCATTTTACTTTCAATTTCAGCACTTGAACTAAAACATGACCATACCCGGACAGCAACAAGGTATATAACATTCAAAAAGAAAAAAATACAAGAACATGTTCACAGAGCACTTCAATTTACAGAACACATAAAGAAAGAACTTGCATAAAGTATTGCTTCACTTCTGCTTAATGTATAATATTAATACTTAACAGCTTGAGCTAAAAATAATATATTTAAGCTTAACAAATCTTTCTCTTATACTTTCGCTAGGGTTGTAACATATGAGATTTGCATTGTATGAAAACCGCCACAAAAATATAATGGCATTACATTATGGCAGTATTATGGTGAATTGCTAACTACTTTATTTTTCTAGTACTGAGTAATAAGTAATGCCATAATTTTTTTTACAAGTACTATTGATTTTTTTTGTAATTGTAGTATTGTAATACCATTTAAAAAGTGAATTTAGGAAATTAATTCTTAAAAATCTTTAAATTATCTTTCTTTTCGGACTTTCTATTGATGCAATATAGTGAATGCGAATCATATGACAACAGTCTGTGTTCTCCCAGCGCTGTATAACATGGGCATTATGTGATTTCATTTACAACAAAAAAATAAATAAAACGTGAATACCTTCATCTCTGAAAACATTTTTGGTCTTACGTTTCATTATAAACTCAGGCAAGCTCAGTGTCAACTCGTATCCCAACCACGAAGTGATAGCTGCCTTCCAAGGATCCTTCAAAACGAGATGGCGCTTGACATGGCAGCCAAGATTTGCACCCTTAATAGGACGCAGCCTTCGGTTTGAGAAGCACCAATTCAAATGATCGGTCTTTAAACAGTTGATTAGTTGTATCAGGTGTGCTCTTGCTTGTTTGGAAAGAAAACCTGCAACCACACCAGCCCTTTGCACATAAGATTTGATACCTCTGCTTTATAGGTATAGGTACGAGTCGCCAGCCCCACTGTCCAGAGGGTTGCCAGCCCAACTAGTGAAGCCATGTTCTCTAAACTTTTAACAATTTTAGAAGAAGTGAAGGAGACCCAACGGGTTCATGGTAAGATGTTAAATGTCCTGCTGAAGAAGCAAGAAGGATCTGTGGTAGAGGTCCCTGAAGGAGTGGTCTTACCTCTGAAAACCCAGGCTGATGTTGAGGCTCTCGATGAGAAGCTGGGGGACTGTAGTCTCATGTCTGCTGTTGTAAGTTTACATTATTTATTTAGCAGACACTTTTCTGCTTTCGGTACTCATCTATGATCAGAAAACACTGGCGAGTTATGAACTGTTCGTTTAAATTGAATGATTAATTGTTGTGGTATATATATATATATATATATATATATATATATATATATATATATATATATATGTTTTATTGCTATAGACCCTCTTGTGAGTCTGAAATAAAGTTTGAATATCTGAATTTGTACATCAACTACAAAGTAACATTTGATCATATGCAAATGTATTGCATTACGCTAAATAACATAAAGGCTACAAATTCAAATGTTTAGTCAGCTTTAGGTAATTGATTTGTTGAATCTTTGAAGCTCATTGTCTTTACAGTCCATGTAAAAAAATGATCCTTTTGGCTCTCATTCTTAGGTTGCCATGGTGGCAGATGTAGGGGGCACAAGTGTGGATGATGCAACCAGAAGAATGATGAAATACATCTTATCAAACGAGTTGGCAATGGAGTACAATATGTTTGGCCGTCATGGGAAAAAAAAGTTTAAAGACTTGCATCTTTTCAACGTTGTGTATGGTAAGTAAATTAACTTAGTATAACTTAAGTTGTTAATACTGTGACTCTTCAGTCAATTCATCCTGGGAATTGAAGAAAGGCCCACACTTGTGATTGTGTGTGTGCCAATGTAACCACATTAACTCTGTTATGTTCCAAACACACAAATAGAAATATTTTAATGGTAAGTTTCTAATTTAATTGCACTCATAAATCATTAGCAATAATAAAAAAATTATAATAAATTATTATATGGTATTTTGTCTGTCCATGGATGGAAAATCTGAACATGAGAACCCACCTAATAGTAAAAATTACAATAAACTTTCTTCGGAGACTTTTTTTTTCAACAAACATTATTATTTTATGTTTATTAATTCTTTATAAATGGTTAACTCCTTTCAATTCATGAAGTGATGCTTTAAAACATATTTAACAAATTTGTTTTGCAGAGGCTCTTAAGAACAATGCACTGACAGCAAAGGTCAACCAGCAAGAAGCTGAGAGGGCACTGTCAAAATGGTTCACTGGGGCAAGAGACAGAGGAGGACAGAGAGCGTCTAGAATGCACCAAAGACTGTCTGCAGTGTAAGCAGTATTGGAAAAGTTTTAGGTGGAGTTGCTGCTTCTAACTGTCCCCAATGTATTTAATTTTCAGATGCGTTCATAGCTTTCCAAAACACTCAAGACTGGTTCAAAAATAGTTAACGTATCCTTAATATAATTTTTTAGATAACTTTGAAAAGATACCATTTCATGGCACTGTTCTGTTAATATTGGCTCTGGAATGACATAGAATGGACTACAGAAATATTAATTATAAGGGTGTAATCAGACATTCCAGGAAAAAAAAATATGCAGCATGAGTTCAAAGAGTTAATGCTGCTTTCATGTTTGTAAACACTTATGCAAAGGACTACCAGGACTACTTCTATTGTGACTTAGTATGATGGGTAGTTAAATAAAATTAGAATTTGAAAAGATCTCAGTCTCATTGTGTGCTCTAGTGCTTTCTGCCATGGTAATAAGCATTTTCAAAGCCTTTTATTCTGGTCTGTGGGGCATGTAGCATAGCCCAAGGATGGGTTGGTGTATTCTATATATTGTACAATAAATACACAAGAAGAAAATGTGTCTATTCCAGAAGGTCAGTGTGGCTGCAGGTTTTCATTACAACAATACAAGTGCACACCTGATACAACTAATCAACTAAATCAGTTGAAAGTTAAGTATGGTTTGCTCCTGCTCAGTTGGAATGAAAACCTGCAGCCGTACTGGCCCCCTGGAATAGACACCAACATTTTTTTACTGTGAATTTATTTTTGACCAATTGTGCCATATCTGTTTTGCATTAGTATTTACATATACACTCACCTAAAGGATTATTAGGAACACCTGTTCAATTTCTCATTAATGCAATTATCTAATCAACCAATCACATGGCAGTTGCTTCAATGCATTTAGGGGTGTGGTCCTGGTCAAGACAATCTCCTGAACTCCAAACTGAATGTCAGAATGGGAAAGAAAGGTGATTTAAGCAATTTTGAGCGTGGCATGGTTGTTGGTGCCAGACGGGCTGGTCTGAGTATTTCACAATCTGCTCAGTTACTGGGATTTTCACGCACAACCATTTCTAGGGTTTACAAAGAATGGTGTGAAAAGGGAAAAACATCCAGTATGCGGCAGTCCTGTGGGCGAAAATGCCTTGTTGATGCTAGAGGTCAGAGGAGAATGGGCCGACTGATTCAAGCTGATAGAAGAGCAACTTTGACTGAAATAACCACTCGTTACAACCGAGGTATGCAGCAAAGCATTTGTGAAGCCACAACACGCACAACCTTGAGGCGGATGGGCTACAACAGCAGAAGACCCCACCGGGTACCACTCATCTCCACTACAAATAGGAAAAAAGAGGCTACAATTTGCAAGAGCTCACCAAAATTGGACAGTTGAAGACTGGAAAAATGTTGCCTGGTCTGATGAGTCTCGATTTCTGTTGAGACATTCAGATGGTAGAGTCAGAATTTGGCATAAACAGAATGAGAACATGGATCCATCATGCCTTGTTACCACTGTGCAGGCTGGTGGTGGTGGTGTAATGGTGTGGGGGATGTTTTCTTGGCACACTTTAGGCCCCTTAGTGCCAATTGGGCATCGTTTAAATGCCACGGCCTACCTGAGCATTGTTTCTGACCATGTCCATCCCTTTATGGCCACCATGTACCCATCCTCTGATGGCTACTTCCAGCAGGATAATGCACCATGTCACAAAGCTCGAATAATTTCAAATTGGTTTCTTGAACATGACAATGAGTTCACTGTACTGTAAATGGCCCCCACAGTCACCAGATCTCAACCCAATAGAGCATCTTTGGGATGTGGTGGAACGGGAGCTTCGTGCCCTGGATGTGCATCCCACAAATCTCCATCAACTGCAAGATGCTATCCTATCAATATAGGCCAACATTTCTAAAGAATGCTTTCAGCACCTTGTTGAATCAATGCCACATAGAATTAAGGCAGTTCTGAAGGCGAAAGGGGGTCAAACACAGTATTAGTATGGTGTTCCTAATAATCCTTTAGGTGAGTGTAGATGTAGCAGATCACAGGCGTAACTATCGGTAAGCAGGGTACGCGGTTGCTTACGGGCCCGGACCAATCAGGGGCCCGCGTGACTGGAAGATATTGATTGACAGCCGGGGTCCCCTATCGCATTTTACTACTTTTAGTCTGATCGCATTTAAATTTTTTGTGAATTTATTTGAATAAATAATGACAACAACATATTTTACTGATCATTAAATACATGTTTGAAACGAACAATGATGGATTTTGGTGTAATTTGTTTTGAATTGGGACTGGGGAATCCCCGGGTGAACATGCGCATTGCGTGCAAAACAGTAAACAACTTTGAACTTGAGACAGATATGGAGTCATCAATTTACAAACACAAAAGCGGCTTTCAAAAGCGCAAACGAAAAGAGGAATTTGATAAATTAATTAATAAATTACCAAAAATAGGAAGCTTCTTTAAAAAGATGACACAGGAGGGGGAGATCGAGATTGAAGCGAGTGAAGCACCTGAAGCGTCCGTTGGTAGTAGCAGCTCTGTGACCGTGATTAATGCTAGCACCAGTGGATCAAGCAACAGCAACGAGGAGAACGAGGTAGATTATATGCCCATCACTGCTAATATATCCTCTTTGCATTAGCATCCAACCGACATGGGTCATTTTCCTGAGTATCTAGACTCAAATGTCAAACGATATATAGTATCTTCGGGGTCGTGCAAACCTACTGGCCCTTTCCCACGGGATCCCGCACAGGATAACCGCTCCTTTACTACGGCATATTACGTTTGCAAAACCAAGTCTGGTTTGGAGATACCGAGGACATGGCTGTACTACTCCCCCACACTAGATGTAGCCTACTGCGAGCCCTGTTGGCTTTTTGCCAAGTCAACATGGAAAACAAATACTTGGCGTAATTTATCAAAGAAAATTCAACACCACGAGTCATCCACTCTACATAAAGCTGCCTGTGTGATATGCGACCTTTGGCATCAGAACAGAACCATGGATAAGGATATGGAGAGGGACATACTTCATGAAGCCAGCTTTTGGAGACAGGTACTACACCGTGTGGTTAATGTTACGCTCACTTTAGCTATGAACAACATTCCGTTTAGAGGACATAGGGAAAAAATAGGGGAAATGAACAATGGTAATTTCCTTTCTGTCATTGAGCTCCTGGCAATGTACGACCCAGTGCTTAAAGATCTGATTAACCGCCCTGCTCACTCGATCAAGTACCTAAGCCCACTGATACAAAATGAGCTAATCAAAATTCTAGCAAAACATACTCAGAAAGACATTCTAGACGAAATACGATCAGCTCCATTTTTCTCCGTGATTATGGACACAACACAAGATGTGGCTAAAGTTGATCAGATGAGCCAGATCTTCAGATATGTCATAGTTGAGCGAGATGCTCGCGGTGTTGCCACTGATGTGACGATCAAAGAGTCCTTCACTGGATTTCGGGAAGTTAACGACTCATCGGCCAGCGAGCTTACTCGGGAGATTGTTGCGTCTGTGGAGGACAACGGCTTAGACCTTTCCAAGTGCAGAGGGCAAGGGTACGACGGTGCCGCAAATATGCGCAGCATATACAGTGGTGTCCAAGCAAGGATAGTTGCCAAGGAGCCAACTGCCGTGTATGTTCACTGTGCCTCACACAATTTTAATCTCATCCTTAATGATGCGGTGAAGATACAAGAAGTAAGACAGTTCTTTGACTTTGTTGAGCGCATTTATGTGTTCTTTGGGCACAGCATAAAGAGATGGGCAATGCTCTCAAATAAAACACACAGTGACGACACAAACAATGAAAAAGTTATGCCCAACTAGATGGTCCTCACGTTACGAAGCAGTAACCGCTCTGAGATATCGGTACAATGATGTGATGAAGACATTGGCAAAACTTTCACTGACAAGCAGAAAGAAAGATGAACGGGACGAGGCTGCATCGTTGAAACAGGCAATTGAGAAATTCTCATTTGTTTGTCTTGTTGTCCTCCAAAGCAAAATCCTGGAACAAACTAATGTGATATCAAAACTTCTACAATCCCAAGAAATGGATCTGGCCACAGCAGTCCAGCTACTGGACTGCGCCATCAGAGACCTAACTGCGTTCCGAGAAAATTTTGAAGATGCCAAACAAGCAGCGAAGAGCCTTTCAGAGAAGTGGGGAGTGAGCAAGGCATTTGAGAACACTCGGTTGAGAAAGGTGAAAGCGCATTTTGATGAGCTGTGTCAAGATGAACGTTTAGCAGATGCTGAGTCTTACTTTCACGTCCATGTGTTTAATGCCTGCCTTGATATTGTCATCTCTCAATTGACCCAGAGATTCGCCGGTTTACGATCAACGGTTGACAATTTCAACGTTTTACTGCCCGAGACCCTTTGCACTGCAACAGATGATGAACTGTTTTTGCAAGCAAACAGGCTGGTGGAGATTTACAGAGATGACATTACTACTGATTTCCCAATGCAATTGTTATCATTCCGTTCATGCTTGAAAGACCGTATCTCACAAATGAAAACAGTGCAACAAATGACGAAGATGCTGATCGTCGAGAACAGCTGCATCACTGCGAGTTTTGGTGAGGTTTGCACTGCTTTCATGCTTTTTCTGACCATCCCAGTGACAGTGGCCTCTGCAGAGTGTTCTTTTTCAAAACTGAAACTGAAAAAGCTATCTCAGGAACTCAATGGGACAGAGTCGTCTCTCTGGACTTGCCATACTGTCAATTGAGAATGCCCGTGCACGCCATCTGGATCTTAAGGATTTAATCGACAACTTTGCACAGAGGAAAGCCCGGAAAATGCCGCTATAATGTAAGTGAGCATCTTTTTTTATGTATTTGGACCTAGGCCTATGTGTGTGTAGTCATAGCAGTGAGTAACAATGTGTTATGGTGCACCGTCACCAGTCCAGCAGTGTTTTTTTTTTATGTTGCACATCACCAGTTCTTTTTTTTTTCTTTTTTTTTTGTGCGTGTAGGCTACTCCTGATTTTGTCAGTCATCTCATCTCTTATATGCTGCCTGTGTCTCTATGATCCTATCCTGTCCTATTCATGTTGGCCTACTCGTTGCATCATCACGTGCTGTAGTAGGGGGCCCGCCTTGATAATCCTGCATAAGGGCCCGGTGTTGGCTCGTTACGCCACTGTAGCAGATGTTGGGGTTTTAATTATAGCCTCACTGTATATGTGTGCATCTAGGTCCAGTGTGAAACCCATATGTGTGCAATCTGCAAGGGGACATGGACAAACCCACATGTAACCCATATATCAGTAGCAATCACACAGAGCATAAAAATGGGGCCCAGATGGGTCTTATGCATATTGCCCAGTTGGGCCCACCCTAACACCCAGTGTAATCCTGCTTGAAAAACACGTGTGCAGCTGGCATGGGCCCATTATGGAAAACATGGACAATCCCACTTGCAACCCAGATTTCAGCCCATGCAGTCCCCATGTAGTACCCACATAAAACTTAAAGCTGGGACGGAGTTGGATCTTGCGCATTTTGCCCTGCTGGGGCCCGCCTAGCACCAAGTGCAATCCTGCATGAAATCCATGTGGGCAGCTGACATGGGGCCATTATGGAACCCGTGGACAATCCCCAATCCCCATTTTTCATTCCATTTCATAACCACATGGGCCCCACATACAAATGTTGGCTGGGTGCTCTGCATCATGGTGATGCTTGGGCTGAGTTTCCCAAAGCTCTGTGACGTGTGGAATGCTGTCTCTAATTGGGAGAAATGAGCGAATGTAGGATTGACTATGAGAGCGCAGTGGACTTGATTGATTCCACCTGTGTGTCGTTGTGGAAAAGAAGTGTTTAAGAAGGAACGCGGGTAAAGGAGAGGACAGAGGGAGCTGGTGACTGAAGTGGGGAATGTTACATGAGTGCTCTCGGGGGCAATAAGCCCTCCGGAGACGAAGAAAGTTAGTTAGGCGTGGGATGTGCGTGAGGAAGCTGAGTTAGGGTCATCGTTATTTTAGTGTCACCGGAATCTCCCAAAGAAAAGGAAACATCACGACTTGCGTCATTACATTACCTGCTGTGATCTGACTTTTTGTGTATGACAGTGACCTTCATTGGTAGCAAACACAGCCAAAGGACACGGACTGAATATTATCCAGGTGTGACTTCGTGACCGCTGGGAATCACCCTCCTCTGCACTTCATAACCCAGGGAGGGGTCTTGTCGATCCGGGACAAGGGAAGTGTTTTAAATTATTCTATGTAATGTTGTATGGATGTATTGTCTGTCTCTGTTCCCAGTGCGGCAGCTGTATTAGGAAAGGGAGCAGGGGAGAGGGGGGTTGCGTCTTATGGGTGTGCAGTGATTACTGGGTAAACTGTGAATGAATTGAGTGGGACTTGAGTTCACTGGTGTGTTTTGATAACGTATGCTGTGCATCGCAGACTTTCTGCTGCTACCATCCCAGTATTTGTATTGCAGCCTGGGTCTATTAATTTAATTATGTTTAATAAAGTAAAATGTCTTTTGAAATAGTCTGGGTGGTTGTTGATTTTTATCTTCTGGCATTTGCAAGTAATTAAATAAAATATCCATTACAGCTCTAAGTTGAATATTAAATTGTACTTACTACAGCATGTTTCCTAAAAGCATCGTTATCTAAGTAGCTCGTAAAAACGCTCGTAAATTAACTAGAGCCATGAACCGCTCTTAGGTCCATAAATTATTACACGTATTGTTCTCGCATCTTTTAATATTTATCAGATACAAAGGGACATGTAATTAATTATAGTATTCATTGGAAAGCCATTGTGTGATGAGGCAGGCGTGGAATGAGGATCTAAATGCAGCTTTTAATGAAACAAAAGATAAATAAAGAACTCAGAATAAAACGAAACAAAACACAGGGAACCAGGCACAGATCAGTACGGTGACCGGGAGGGGACATGTTCGGTTCACTTCGTTTTGTCGTGGCCACAAGATAATTTTGTTGGTCATCCCTTTCTCGTCGCCTCGAGATTTATAACATGAACCGAATCTTCACACTCTACACAGGCTCCTCCTTTTACCCCAATCATAATTGACTTTGTTATTTGTTCATTTAAGTTTCGCATTATTTGTTTTTGTTTATTGCCTTGATCGGAACGTGATTTTCAAAACGGGACTTTTGTCACCTGACATGGATTCGCACAAGCTTTTTAAATTTTTAAGGCGTCGCAACATAGAGGAAGACTACATTACTAAAATTTAACAAGACAAGGTAAAGAGTTGTAATTTTTTTTTTTATTGTTTATCAATATGTAAATGTACAGTATGAGGCCAGTTTTAAAACGTGTTATGTTTGTTGAGTCTCATATAGAGCTGCACGATTAATTGTCAATAGATCGTGATCTCGATTCAAACACCCACGCGATTGTATTCCTCATTGACAACGACTATATTACATGTATATTAAACCTTTGACAAAATCACAAGGGAACATTAAAATCTGCGTTGGGCTGTCGCTGATCCAGAGAGAGCATTTGAGAGCACCAACACAGATTTTAATGTTCCCTTGTGATTTTGTCAAAGGTTTATTAGACATAGACTAATTTCAACCACACCGTATCATTATTTCTGTTTTACAATAATTCAAATTATCACTTTAGTACTGGGATAAAAGATTATAGTTCAGATATAAACACTGATGTCGACGGTAGCGATCAAAATAGAGTAAATCCTCATTTGAATGTTACTTGACGCTTCAAATAACGATTGCATCGTTACGCCACTAGGTGGCGACAAGTGACTTTTAAAATGTATTTGTCATTGAATCATTAATTCAAGAGATTCGTTCTAAAATGCTGATTCATCCAGTAATGAAACAAGTGTCTTTCTGAGTGAGTCATTGAGTAATTCGTTCAAACCGATTTATTTATTGATTTATTATGCTTTCAAATTATTTTAACATTTTAAATAGACTGCAGAAATGAACATTTTGTCAGAACCTCTAGTGAGTTATGTTTAGTTGTTATCAGAATCATGGGAGAATCTTGATCTCTATTTAATGAAAAAAAAAAAGTGATTCTCAATTTATCTAGAATAAACTAAAATGATCAAATTGAGTGTCACATCATTGATAATTTAAAGGAAATCTGTATACAACAATATTAAATTAACACAATTTAATCACTTTTAGTTGCTTTTTGTATTACCTGAAGTCCACATGCAAACATTTAGTAAATATCATGTTATTGTTAATATCAGGTCTGAATAACTGTAAGTATGATTCTAAAGTCAGAGAAAAAATATCTGAGTCCACAATTTCGAAGTACCGCATGTATTTGTTGCTATAAAATAATCAGATTTTAAAATTTTAACAAAAAGTTTTAGCTTTTAATTCAATTTCATAATTTGTACACTGAATGTGTAGTGAATTAGAAATGCAAAAGTTTTAGGCAAACTTTGTAATCTTAAACTTCAATTGTGTCTTTCAACAGATTGATGCATCTGTAATACCACTGATGTCAGAGACAGAGCTAGCCAAATACATTCTTTGTTATGGGGACAAAGTGGCAACTGTGGCCTTTTGTCGAAGAAAACAGTCTCCCATGGAGAATACAGACAGAAAAAGTAACTAGTTTGAGAAATTAAGGAAAAAAGTATGTACCCCAAGTGGCAAAGAAGAAAATCAACAACTGATTTCCAACAAATATGTTGGAAACACAAATGCCGAGAAGAAATGTATACATGTGGAACTGGGCTGGATGAACTTCAGTACAAGCGACATTGACTTTAAACAAGTTCGGTCTGCAAAATGTGGTGGAACCAGACATGTCTCCATAGATGTGAAGTCAACAATGAAAGATGTACAGAAAATAGCAGGTCTCTTTTTTCCAAATGGTCAATCCAAGCATCCAAAACTTAAAAGCCTCAACTGTGACATTCAAGATTTCTCCCATAGAATGATTGAATCAGAATGTACCGTTGGAGATTTGTATGAAGCAATTAAGTTTAAAATTCTTAGACTTGATCTTTTTACAAAGTGCATCGGTATGGAGAAGACAACAGAAAATTCTGTTACAAATCCTGAAGCAGATGCCATGTTGAATGAAGGTGCCAGAGATAACCAAGCATCCAGAAGCTCTAGTGTCAAAAAATTTTAAACAATTGACCTCACATTTTTAGAAGAGTCTGACTCTGAGGAGACCTGTTTCATGTTACATGATCCACTTAATGTCATGGACCAGCAAATATCAATCATGCAGACTGATACAGTGAACAATCACATGGAGATAGAGAACAGAGAGGACATCTTCCAAGAATAAATGGTAACACAGTCAGGAAAGTAATTTAACTGCTGAAAATGTGAACACAATGCAAGAAGTATGGAGCTTAGAGGCTACATCACAAAATGCAGAGATTGCAACTGATGTGGAAGACACACCATTTGAGGAATCATTTGATAATGAGGTCACAATGAGGTTCAAGTGAGTTTGGGAGATTGGATGATACAATTCCAATTGAAGATGTTCCAATGACAAATATTTTGGTGCGAAGAGGACAAGCTCTGTGTGATCTGATGCAAGCTTTCAGTGACCTAGCAATGATGGATCAGTATTCGAACGAAACTCCCTAATGGGCAGAAACTCCCTAAGAAGGCACTGGATCAGTTGTTTTTCACAACTGCTTGACTGAATTCTGGGATGAATTCTATTCCAGATGTGCTTTGGGTGCAGATGTCAAGGTCCCATTCCTTATACATGAATTTCAGAGTGATGAATGATCGCAGCGGGCTTGGTTTCTCTGGGTAAATCCCAATGAACCACCCGCCCCAGCACACTTGCTTACTTCCAACCAGGCTAAGGATGAGCAGGGCTCGCCTAATGGCCAGCCTGCGTTCTCCCTTGAGCCCCTGGAATTGGATGAGGATGTCGCCGCTCCATCGGAGAGCATTCAGGCGTTTGATGCAGAGGACTCGACTGGGCTGCCACCTACGGGTCTGAGGTCAACGTGCAGATGGCCAACATGCTTGCCCAGGCTGCCGTGAGCGTGGACTTGGAATGGAACCCTCTGTCCTCCCCACGGACTTCAAGGCTCCACGATTGGTACCTCGGGTCTGAGCACCGCTCCCAGACCAGGCCCCCCCCCCCCAGTACTTTTCTTCCTGGAGGTGCATGACGAGTTGATGAGGTCGGGGAGGACACCTTTTACTTCCCAAAACCGAACGCCTCACTCTTCCGCTCTGACTACCCCTGACAGCGGGGCAGCCCACAGGTACACGGAGGTCCCCCAGATCGATAGAGTGTACCGAATACGGCGCCACCTGGCGGGATCGCCCAGTACTCCCCTCCAAGGCCTGTAGGGTGACGTCGTCGCTGACTTCAAAAGCCTACAGTGCCACCGTACAGGCTGCCTCCGCCCTGCACACCTTGGCTCTCCTGCATATCCACCAAGCCAAAGAATTCAAAGAACTGCACCTGGGTAGTCTGACCCCGATGTGCTGCAGGAACTGTGCTCTGCTACCGACCTTGCTCGCAAGTCAAGTCAATTTTATTTGTATAGCGCCTTTCACAACACACATCGTTTCAAAGCAGCTTTACAGAAGATCAGGCATTAACAGACAATAAAACTGTAATGTCTATAATGTCGATGAATCATCATTGTGTAATTAGATAAAATACAATTGTTAATCATGTTTAAAAGCAAGTAATTAAATAATAATTGTATTAACAACCCCAGTGAGCAAGCTGAAGGCGACCGTGGCAAGGAACACAAAACTCCATAAAACATTGATTAATGGAGGAAAAATAACCTTGGGAGAAGCCAGACTCACTGTGGGGCCAGTTTCCCTCTGGCTAACATCATGAATATAATGTAAATATTACTTATGTATAGTTAAAGTTAATGACCAAAGTCTTTGAATTCCATCCTGTATTAACTGCAGAAGTTCACATATATGCAGTTGTCCTTGATAATTGGCTGATGAAGGCTTTTGTTGGCAATTGTTAGTCTATGCATTCCATTTCAAGATTTTAGTCCATCAATAGACTGAGGTGATGCAGGCAGAGATCAGGGATGTGAAATGCAGTTCAACCTGGCCGGTAATTTCGGTGAGGTTCAGTGTGGTCCATCCTAAATCCAAGGTTCAGACAATGACATATGGACTTTTGTTGGCAATTGTTAGTCTATGCATTCCATTTCAAGATTTTAGTCCATCAATAGACTGAGGTGATACAGGCAGAGATCAGGGATGTGAAATGCAGTTCAACCTGGCCGGTAATTTCGGTGAGGTTCAGTGTGGTCCATCCTAAATCCAAGGTTCAGACAATGACATATGAAGTATCCCATGTCTTGTAGTTGGAGTTGGCATCAGTTCATCCTCTGAAGTCCATCATAATAGACTGAAGTGATGTTTGCCTGGCACCGGCTGCATTTAGTCATCATCATTCAGTGACACATAGCAGTGGAGTCCAACACGAAGCAGGAATGGTCCTGGATCCAGCTGGTTCTGGTGACCTCAGTATAGGAGTCCCGAGGTTGAGACAAGGAAACAAATAAAATAATATAAGCATAGATGCCATTCAATTTATTGCAGATTTCTAAATCATGATCAAAGTTTCTGGTTTCTGGTTCCGGTAGACTAAACTAAAGCAGCCTAATTGTGGGTTGGAGGATAAATTAGGTGTATACCTGGCTAAATAGATAGCCTTTAGTCTAGATTTAAACTGAGGGAGTGTGTCTGCATCTCGAACAGTGAGCCAAATATGAAAAGGATCTACCTCCTTTTGAGGATTTTGTTAGTCTAGGAACTATTAACAGGCCAGAATTTTGCGATCGTAATGAACGTGATGGAATATAGCATGGTAGAAGGTCACTTAAGTACTGTGGAGCTAGACCATTCAAAGCTTTGTACGTAGATAACAGAATTTTTAAATTAATATGGAACTTAACAGGTAACCAATGTAACAATGATAAAACGGGGCTAATATGATCGTATTTCTTGGTTCTCGTTAGCACTATGGCTGCTGCATTTTGAACCAATTGAAGTTTATTTATTGATCTTGCTGGACATCCTCCCAGTAATGCATTACAATAATCTAGTCTTGAGGTCATGAACGCATTAATTAGTTTTCCGGCATCAGCAACAGAAAATTTAGCCTAAATTTAGCAATAATTCTTAGGTGAAAGAATGCTGTTCTACAAACATTGGTGATTTGATTTTCAAATGACTGATTGGTATCAAATAAAACACAAGTTCTTTGCTGTTGAAGATGATGTAACAGTACATCCATCAAGAGTCAAATTATATTGTAGTGGCTTATTTTTAGAGTTTTTTGGTCCAATAATTAGTACCTCTATTTTGTCAGAATTGAGTAGAAGGAAATTTCTGGCCATCCAATCTTTTATTTCATTGATACACTCTGCTAATTTCGGGAATTGTGAAATCAGGTTTCAGGTTTGAATCAAGGTCCGCTTGACTCATCAGGTTTTGAAGAAATATAAAGTTGTGTATCATCGGCATAGCAGTGGAAACTTATTCCACGATTCATGATAATATCTCCCAGGGGAAGCATATACATGGAGAAAGGCAGAGGCCCTAAAACGGATCCCTGTGGCACTCCATATTTTACTTTTGTTTGGTTTGACAATTCCTCATTTACATAGACAAAGTGGTAGCAGTCTGCTAAATATGACCTAAACCATGCTAATCAACTCCACAAATGCCTAGCCTATTCAAGAGAATTTTGTGATCTATCGTGTTGAATGCAGGACTAAGATCTAAAACCACTAGAAGAGAAATGCAGGCGCGATCAGATGATAAGAGCAAGTCATTTGTAACTCTGATAAGTGCAGTCTCTGTACTGTGATGAGGCCTAAATCCTGACTGAAATTCTTCGTATACTATTTCTCTGTAGAAATTAACATATTTGGGAGGATACTAACTTTTCTAGTATTTTTGACATAACGGGAGATTTGAAATCGGTCTATAATTAGCCAGTTCTCCAGGATCAAGTTGTGGCTTCTTAATAAATGGTTTGATAACTGCCATTTTAAAGTTTCTTGGGACATGTCCTAAGCATAGCGAGAAGTTGATAATATTAAGAAGAGGTTCTTAACTTATAGTAGATACCTCTTTTAAGATCTTAGTTGGTATAGGATCTAACAAACATGTTGTGGCTTTTTATGTTTCGATAAGTTTTGTTAGCTCTTCATGACCTTTGACAGAGAAGGATTGAAGTTGCACGTGAGCAAATTTATTAGACACTGTTTTCTGATGTGGTATGACAGATGACTGCATAATTCCAATTTTATTTCTGATTATTTCAATTTTATCTGTAAAGAAATTCATGAAGTCATTACTCTTGTGCTGCAACGTAATGTCTGGTTCTGTTGAGGCTTTATTCCTAACCAATCTAGCCACAGTACTGAATAAACATCTAGGATTGTTGTGGTTATTTTCTAACCACAACCGGGTGGAAAATTTTATTTTCCTTATTTTCTTTTGCTGATCCCCCTTCAGGCTGCGGTAACCACATTCTAAGTAAAAGAGTGATTTCCTCATACCTGATCTCACGTTGCCCCGGCTCCAAAATACTACAGTCCCGGGTCCCCGGACGCAGTCACCTCGCCTCCGGACCCACGCCCATCCACGGCAGTCCGGCGCTGCCGAGTTCCGAAGAAACCACTCCAGGACGATTTGCTATCGGATTACTCAAAATATTTAATCAAAACACCAGCCCTCTGAGCACAAACTGGAGGTGTTACTTGCGTGTCCTTGGTATGTCCAGTCATTCTTTATGTCGAAAGTTTGTTCCATCGATGTGTTGGACTTCTGTATGACCGAAGTTTATTGTCTGTATAAATGATGATTTTAGTTGTGAAGTGAGGCCTTCTCAGTCCTTCTCGAGACGTCGAGTTCCAAGTTTCCGTGGGCCTCACATGAAGAGCAAGAGACAAGAGAGTGAGTTATTCCTGTTTGGAACTATTTGAACCCCAAGGGTTGTAGTTACCATAGTGAGTTCTAATATTAAAGTGTTTTAATTCAGTAGAACTTGTTTTGTCTCTTTATTTGTAGAAAGTTTGTTTTCAAGAATTGAAAAAAAAACACTAATGTGTTTATGCTTCAGTTACTATGTGTCAGCAATAATTGGCAGTGAATCTGAATAAGGAATATATTAGCTCTAAGTGTAACCTTTCATTAGAGCCCAAAATTATGACTGTACAGTAAAGCATTCAAGAATAGCATCATTTTATGTGTCTGTGGTTACAAAGGGTCATTTGGAGTCTCCAAGTGGCCTTTTTTGGAAAGCGCCTACACAAACACTTAGATAAACATGTGTAAAACACTCATTTTCTAATGTATTGTTATCAAATTTTAAATTGGGTTTGGTAAGGCTTCATGCTGTGATCTAAATGTGTTTTCCAGCTAATACCTCCCAGCTGTAGTTATCTGCAGGCATCTTTTTACAAAAAAAAATGTAGGCGGAATTTTATTTCCCCTTTTTGAGTGTGTTCAAAGTTCTATTACTCAAGTAAGACTTACAGTGATTCTGACTATTTAGAAACAAACCTCAAAGCCTCCCCTTTCAAAAGAGACCAAAAGCATGCATATACTCCAAAGGGTTCAAGAACAGCATGCATTTTGATTTGGGTAGGCCTTTTTTAGGCGTTTTTGGCAAGTATTGCAGGATCTTTAAAAGGCTAATTCCCTCTTCAGACAACTCCCTGTGATGTATTTTCCATGGTACCATTCCTCTGTCGGTGGACCCGCATCTCCCTTGGGCAGTGCCACTGCCCCCGGTCACTTTGTATGTAGAGCTCCTCCCTCATCAAGTAGGACCTACCACTGCGCCGCTCCCACATGTGGCTTGACAACCCACGTGGTGTATTAGCCACATATCACCTCCACCCTTGTCTGGGCAGGATGTAGCCTCTGCAGGGTCTTTTCCCCCTGAAAGAATAGGATCGGGGAAGACTGCCTTCCCCAACCAATTTCATAGCGTTAAGAAAAAAGCCCCAGCCACTTTACACACTCTGCGAGAGACATCGAGAGAGAAAAGGATGCAGCTGACTGGCTTGCTCCCATACTGGTCATGTAGCACCTGTTCCCTCCTCAGGGGTGCTGGAAACCTAAGGTCTGTATATGACACTTTGATGGGGAGGGTTATGTGTGGCCGATGCAGTTACTTCTATCATGCAGCAGCCTGCTTGCACCTGTGTCAGCAGTTAATGTAGCATGGTCAAGTGCATGGCGCTTTTGAACGGGACCCCTTGTGTCACTACATTCAACACACCGTCGAATCAGTGACAGAAGGAAACATCACAGTTACTGTTGTAACCTCCGTTCCCTTCGGGAGGGAACAAGACGTTGTGTCCCTCCTACCACTGTAAACGGCCGTGCCTTATTCTCGACTCCTCAGTGCAAAAACCTGACTGACAGACACATGCCCGCTTCCCTTTATGTCCGGGGGCGGGACATGCAAATTCTGTCTGACAATTTCTCATCAGTTCAGAGGTACGCAAGGCTCCCAAGGAAGACCCCTTGTGTCACTTAATTCGACACAACGTCTCATTACCTCCCTCAGGGAACAGTACCGAGTTACAACAGTAATTGTGACGTTTTGAGTTGCAAAATTTGTTTGTTTTTTTTTGTTTCAAATGCTGTTTAAACATGGCATTTAATGTAAACAGAATACCTTTAACATAGTTTCAGTATAAAACTCAATGCACATAAACTAATTTCTCCAGTAAGCTCATTGCACTTTTAAGCTTGTTACAGATTGGTACTAAAAATAGCTTAAAATTTCATTGTACAAAAAAGAAATGTACAAGTTGAAATGTTTAAAATGTTTATGTATGCATTCCATGTTTATTAAAACTTGCTGTTTTATCTCAGGACAACTAGAAAATTTTTAATAAGTTTAAAGAGTTCAGACATTTTCTCTTATTGACCTCTTTATTTGTTTAGCTATACTATGGTATATGTACATAGTTTTATTGTTTAAATGATAAAGTGTTTTGAGTTCAATCAACTTTAAAGAAAATGGTATTTGTGTAATTGACAAATCTAATAAATTGATAAATCTACACAAAATCCAAACCTAAGAACAGGTATGTAGATGTGTAAGACTATTTAGACAAGTTTTGTATATTCAAGGTGCTCACAGTCAGAGGTTTGTTCTTCGAAAGCTTTGGCATTCAATAGGCCTATATCATGCTTGCAACTGTACAAAGTCAAAACTGTTTTCATCTATAACTACTTAAGCACATGAACAATTACATTGCACATAATGACATTTATTTTGTGCTAAAACCACTGAGGAAAGTTGAAGAGATCCTGTTTATTGATCACTTTAAAATGGTCAAAAGACACTTGCAAATCTCAATGCTGTGATTGTCCAACCAATTTAAGGCCATTATTCTGTGATCTGGGAATGGACAGCATCCCTGAGTTCTACATATAACTCTAATGCCCCCTTGTGTGTCCCTGGGGAAGCTTAAGTGACGCTCCTCCATGAAGATTGTACACAGATCAAACACCTCCTCATCACAAGGCACTCCTGACAGGAACAACAGCATGCCTCTTTGACTGTCTGTAGATCATCTTTGTTCTGATGTACAATGATGTCTTCTGTACCTTATAGTTGAGGTGCCATGAACATGATATTTGGGATCCCACAAGGAACATTACAGTTCGTTGAAAGTCGAATCCAGTGCGCATTCCAAACAGTCGCGATCTCATTCAATTACTCCTGAGAAAACATTACTTATTGCTTTGTCTCAATGCGGAACCTGCAAAAGGAGTGCCGCGCCACTAAAATGCTGCCGAAATAATCCCCAAAACTGCACCATTCGTTTGTACTACGTTTGTGCAGATTTGTGCCTCAAAAACGAACGTTTTACAATATATATATTAAATTAATTAAATTAATGAAGATTAATT
The DNA here is from genome assembly GCA_032164185.1 of Moxostoma hubbsi. NCBI lineage: Eukaryota > Metazoa > Chordata > Actinopteri > Cypriniformes > Catostomidae > Moxostoma > Moxostoma hubbsi. Next base: position 40,080,606 of record JAVLUX010000025.1, on the reverse strand, counting down.
AATCTAATGTAAATTAATCAATCATCAGAAACATCATGAGGACTGACAAATGTAAACGTATAATCAGTTAATACAGGTTAATAAACTAAAAGGGTAATTTAAAATAGCATTTGGCTTCCCTGAATAATATTTCGTAAGCACAGCAGCAACAATGCTTTATCCAGAAAATCTCCTGCAACAATCTGCGCATCAACCCCCCACCAACTTTCAATTCTTTGGTTTGCTGAACTATCACCAGTAATGCAGCTGCGGGCCCCTGCCCGCTCATCAACATTATTTTGTTTGAAGAATATCTTTATGTCACTCATCATCACATTCTCTGTTCCCAGGTCGCATCTTATATTCTGTGTTTATCCCCCAGTTTGCAGCACACTCTCAATTAAGTAACCAGCAATGATTTCATGTTTGTGTGTGCTGCCCTGAGCCAGATGATTCTATGAGAAAATCCATCCATGCACCTGTTAATACAGATTCCGTATGGTTTGAGTTTATCATAAGAATCTACATGCCAAAAATAATTGGGTCCTTGCAGGGCTGGCATACCGGGCATTTTCCTGGTGGGCCGACACACTTTGATTACCTCCATCGGAGAGCTAACCTCTATTTTATAGCAAATTTCTGTATAGCTAGCAATACTATGTACATTTTTAACTATATATCAATAACTTTTTTTGCCAATTTTGTCTCTTATGAAAAATCCTAAATATTGTGTAGTAATGTGTGGCAGAGAGCAGATGCCGTTCAGACCTTTTTTTTTTCTTATTTTTTGACGCTGTTCAGACCTACCTGCTAGTTAGATAAGTTATCTAACTTGTTGATTTTCCCATGTAATAAAAATAAATGGTTGATATATTTCTATTATTTAGAATATAGCCTTGCTCATCCATCACACAGACATGGTTTTAAATTGTGTGTTGCTTCCTGTTCCCAAGGAAAGTGTGAGTGGTCTGTCTGCAGTTGGATATTCTGGTTAGACTATTCAGTGTATGGATTTATGAAGAACACACTTCTGCCAATTGTGTACTTTTTCTGTTGTAGAGATGGATAGAGACTATGGCTCCCTGCTCAGCACCCTCTAGAGGAGGCTGCTGATGAGCTTAGGTTCATAGCATAGGAAGGCGTGGCATGAGGGCATGAGCACACAGGAGGAAGATCTGCTGGACCAGGAACTACTGCAGGAAGACCCGGACCACAGGGAGATGGAGGATGAGATGAAACCTGATCCCCAGCCAAGACCATGAACTGTGGGTGGGGTTTTAAATTATGGGTAATTGCAACATCATACTTGGGGTATACTCTCAACTTTAATGTTTACACAGGTAGTAATGATGGGCGTGTAACTGACTTGGCCACCAAAGTAGGTGAATCGTTACTGCAGCCATTCAAAGACCAGGATCACAATGTTTGGTTTGACAACTTTTACATGTCCCCAGCTCTTTTGGTTAAGTTGTTAGAAATAGGAACTAATGCCTGTGGGACTTGCAGCATGAATTGTAAACTGTTTCCTGCAGAATTTAAAGACATAAAAATATGGGAATGAAAGACAGCTCATGGGGATATGAGGTGGTGTAGGATTGAGGGGAATATACTTGTAATTCAGTGAAAGGACACGTGTGCGGTTGCATGCCTCTACAATTTCCACAATGCGAATGGCTCAAATGAAATTGCTAGGTTTGTAACAAATTATAGCGACTGGACAAAAGAAGTAGCCCTCCAGCCCACTGTCATCAGCGATTATAACAAAAACATGGATGTTGTTGATAGGTCAGACCAAATTATAAAATCTTACGACTTCCTACAAAAAACTTTTTTTCCACTTCATAGACATTGCTGTCATCAGTAGTTTAATATTGTTTAAGGAATGGTAACACATTCATGTGGCACCAGGGGATGAGCGTAGACCAGTGAATAGAGATTCTAGATAGAATTCAGAGAAAACCTGGCTCATTAGCTGGGAGGTATCGATATTCACGCAAGTTTCCCTTAGCATACACTAAAGTCTGTAGTCCCTCCTTCATCATCACTCCACACAGACAATGTCCCTAAATTTGAAGAGTCCTCTAAGAGATGTTGGCTATTCTATTGGAAAAGTAGGACAGAAAATTAAACTAAAGTAGCTTGTTGCACACTGGAATGTAACGGGAAAAGACTTGGTTCACGATAGGAACTGTTTTCAGTCTTGACACTCAGCTGAGTGTGACCAGTTTCGTTAAGAGGCCAAGGTTGGGCTGTGTTTACTGGTGTTATCCTCCTCCCCTCTTTTCTTCCTCTCTTCACTCAACAGTTATTGCAGTTGTTGAGTATTTATTAATTTATATATATTCTTTTCCTGCACTCTTTATTAAAAATATATTTACTGTACATTTATTTAAGATTGATTTTGAATGTTTTGTTGTGTAATTCTAATGTTCAAATTAAATAATGTGTGTATTTTATTGAACACATAAAATGTATATTTCAGTGTTTGTGTCCTTCAATTTCAGATGCAATCTCCATTTATTATTACAGGAGCTCAAAAGTAGTATTTGAGGAGTGGTTATGTGAAATGTATCTTAACAAATGTGTTTTATTCAGTTTTCCCACTAATCACTAGAATGGTCATAACTTGTAAACAATAGATTATATTTATAATCTGTCTGCTATTCTACATTGCCCACAAATTATGTATATTTCATTCACTCTAAGTTTCCCTCTAGCTTGTAATTAAAATGGTTGAAATTGCAGTTGTCTGATGCAGTATGGTGGCCAGAGAAGATTTTTGTAAAAATTGCTGTGTGAAATCTTATTTATAAAGGAGCCTTAGCATTAGCCTTAATTAATCATACATATATTTATATCATTTGAAAGCCCTAGTTCTTCTCTTCAGTATGGTATATAAAGTGCAGGTGTGTGATGTAATATGAATATAATATGAATTTGTATATGAATATCATATTCTGGCACAGAATGAAATATTTGGAATTTTGGGCTCAGGCAAGAAAGGGTTAAGGAGTGGATTACAGACGCTTCACAAAAATGGAAACAGGTAGTTCAGGGGGCACAAGGGGAACAGATGAACAAGGCAAAGTCAGGGAGGCTTGAGACCAAGGCGGAGCTTGAGGGATGGAGAGACTGGGCGACGCTGCAGGGTTGGAGGACCAAGCTGGAGGCAGAGTTTCAGAGGGCAGAGTTGGAGCTGGAGACCAAACAGGCAGATCAGACAGATGGCCAGGAGACCAAGGAAACCAGAGCAGATCAGATCAGGTGGACATCCAGGAGACCATGGAAACCAGAGCAGATCAGGCTGACGGCCAGGAGACCAGAGCAGATCAGGCAGACAGACAGGAGACCAAGGAGACCAGAGCAGATCAGGCGGATGGCTAGGAGACCAAGGAGACCAGAGCAGATCAGGTGGATGGCCAGGAGACTACCTCAGGGTAGCGACTGGGTTAGGAGGTCTGGGAGGCAGCCGCAGGGCTGAGACAGGGCCTAGGGGGCGGCCACAGGGGCGGGATGGGATCAGGCGGTGAAGCCACTGGAGAAGGGGTAGGCACAAAGGAAAGAGGCCACAGGGACAGGATGGGATCAGGCGGCGAAGCCGCTGGAGGAGGGGTAGGCAGAGCCGATGTAAGAGGAGTCTCTGGGAAGGCTGTTAGAACCACTGAAGGAGTCTCTGGGGGAGCGGGCGGCACCACTGGAGGAAGAGTCTCATGAGTGTTTGTAGCCTGCTTAGCATTGCTAATTCTTATTCTCATTCATTCATATTTTTATCCTTTGTCATTTTACTGCGTGTTTCGTGTTTTTACTCTTTTAAACTGTTTCATCTATGTATATTGTACCTGTTACTGCTGGCGCCTTGCTTGAGTCTGTGTTTGTAGCCTGCTAGCTTTTTTTAGCATCACTTATATATCTGTTTTCAGCCTTTAATCCTTAACATCTGCCATTTGTTAGTATGCATCGGGTTTTCCTCTGCATTATTCTCCTATCGCATCGTCAACTGCATGCATTTTCCATGTGCATCCGCTTTCTATTTCTATCTTTAATAAACTTTGTGCATTTTAGAGCGTGCACCCATTTTTCTCCTCTGTGTTATACGGATTACTGCAGCAATCTCAAAGCACCACTTATCAAGAACAACCAACAACAACAAACAACTGCGGTAAGTCATGGCATCCACTCATGTTATTTCTTCCTGCATTGCCTGTCACATGTTTACAATAGCCTCTTCCGTCAGCAGTGAGGGATTCATAAGTGATTAATGTAAGGAATTAGTCAGGCTGATGGAGAAGGTTAATGAGTTAGAGACAAGCATCTGAATTAGAGGTCAGTGAGAAAGAGAAACTAGTAGATACTGTTTCGGATGCAGGCAGTACAGAGAGCAACACGCACACTTTGGTTCAGGGTGAGACAGGGTCAGGGGCCTAGGGGGCGGCCACAGGGGCGGGATGGGATCAGGCAGCGAAGCTGCTGGAGGAGGGGTAGGCACAAAGGAAAGAGGCCACAGGGACGGGATGGGATCACGGGACGGCGGTAGAGCCCCCGCAGCAGGGCGTTTGGGTGACATCTCGGCGGCATACTCTCTCAGCAGTGATGCACCCACTGAGAATCATGTCGAAAGAGCCCTTGATATTGGTGATTCTATTGTAAGGAACGTGGAAATAGGGACTCCAGCCACTGGAGTGCTGGCTAATGATAAACGTAGATTTTCTAAAATTGTTATTCACGTTGGCACGAACGATGTCCGGCTTTGCCAGTCAGAAATCACTAGAGATAATGTTAAAGAGGTGTGTGACTGTGCAAAAACAATGTCAGACACTGTAATATGCTCTGGCCCCCTCCCTGCTCGTTGTGGTGATGAGGGTTATAGTAGATTAGTGTCACTGAATGGCTGGATGTCTGAGTGGTATCTGGAGAATAGCATAGACTTTATAGACAATTGGAAGAGTTTTTGGGGTAGACCTGACCTGCTAAAGAGAGACAGACTCCAGCCCTCCAAGGAAGGTGCCACTCTCCTCTATAGTAATTTGGCTCATAGTCTTAAAAATGATGGTATTTGACTAACTGGGGCCCAGAATAGGAAGCAGACAAACTGGTTAATCCGAACGTCTGCTAGCTGACATCACACAGGTCACATAAACTACAAAACATAGAGAGTGTATCACCTAGATTTCACATAGAGACTGTGTCTGTTCCCCGAACTACCAAACACAAAACCTCACTAAATAATTTAGAAAAAAATAGATTAAGGTCAAAATTGAAGATAAACATCATATAAAGATTGGGCTACTAAACATTAGATCTCTTTCTACCAAAGCACTAATTGTAAATTAAATTATAACATATCATAGTTTGGATGTGCTATGTTTGACTGAAACCTGGATTAAACCGGATGAACATTTTAGTTTAAATGAATCTACTCCCCCAGGTTTTGTTATAAACATGAGCCTTGTCTGAAGGGTCGAGGAGGAGGTTTTGCTACAATTTACAGTGAAGTTCTTGGTGTTACTCCGAGGAAGTAATACTATGAATAATAATAATTTTGAACTAATAATGCTTAATGTGACACCATCATATATAAATAATTAAAAAAAAATAATATTGTCTTTTAACCTTGCTATAGTATATAGATCACCCGGGCCTTATTCTGATTTCCTTGGTGAATTTGCAAATTTTTTTATCAGATCTTGTAGTACCTGTAGATAGAGCTAGAGTTAGTGGTGACTTCAACATTCACATTAGATAATGAAAATGACACATTGGGATTAGCATTTATCAATATTCTCAACTCTCTTGGAGTCAGACAAAATGTAACAGGACCAACCCATCACCATAATCATACACTAGATTTAATTCTGTCATATGGAGTTGATGTTGATTGTATAGAAATTCTACCACAGAGCGGTGACATCTTGGATCATTACGTCGTCGCTTGTATGCTGCGATCAGCTAGTGTTAATTAATCTACACTATGCTATCATTCAGTTAGAACTATTCATTCGACCACTAAAGATAGCTTCAAAAATAATATTCCAGATCTATCTCATACACTCAGTAAACCCCAAAACCTTGAAGAACTTGATGAAACAACAGAAAATATAAATACAGTCATCTCTAGCACTCTTGATATTGTAGCCCCACTTCGATTAAAGAAAATTAAAGAAATGCCCTGCTCCATGGTACAATGATCACACTCATGCTCTCTAGACAGCAGGGAAAATGGAGCGCAAGTGGAAGATTACAAAAGTAGAGGTATTTTGCGGTGCATAGAATGATAGTGTCTGTAGTTACAGGCAGGCACTAAAAGCTGCCAGGTCAGCATATTTTAATAAACTCATAGAAAATAACCACAACAATCCTAGGTGTTCATTTAGTACTGTGGATAAATTGGTTAGGAATGAAGCCTCAACGGAACCAGATATTACGTCACAGCACAATAGTAATGACTTCATTCATTTCTTAACTGATAAAATTGAAATAATCTGAAATCAAATTGAAATTATGCAATCATCAATCATAGCACCTCAGAAAACAGTGTCTCATAATTTTCTCACGTGCAACTTCAATCCTTTGCTGTCATAGGTCATGAAGAGCTAACATAACTTATCGAAGCATCAAAAGTTTGTTAGATCAAATACCAACCAAGCCCTTAAAAGATTTATTCACTGTAATCTCAAAACCTCTTCTTAATATTATTAACTCCTAACAATCCTTAGGACATGTCCCAAGAAACTTTAAAATGGCAGTTATCAAACCACTTATTAAGAAGCCACAAATTGATCCTGGAGAACTGGCTAATTATAGACTAATTTCAAATCTCCTGTTTATATCGAAAATACCAGAAAAGGTAGTATCCTTCCAAATTGTTCATATCTTCAGAGAAATAGTATATATGAACAATTTCAGTCATTTCAGGATTAAGGCGTCAACACACAACAGAGACAATTTATAACACTTATCAGAGTTACAAATTACTTGCCCTTATCATCTGATCATGGCTGTATTTCGCTTCTAGTGCTTTTAGATCTTAGTCCTGCATTTGACATGATAGATCACAACATTCTCTTGAATAGGCTAGAGAATTATGTTGGCATTGTGGAGTTGCATTAGCATGGTTTAGGTCCTATTTATCAGATTACTACCACTTTGTCTATGTAAATATGGAATTGTTAAACCAAACAAAAGCAAAGTATGGAGTTCCACAGGGATCAGTTTTAGGGCCTCTGCTTTTCAACTTTTATATACATCCCCTGTGAGATATTATCAGGAATCGTGGAATAAGTTTCCACGGCTATGCTGATGATACACAACTTTATATTTCTTCAAAACCTGATGAGATTTCACAATTCTCCAAATCAGCAGAGCGTATCAATGAAATAAAAGATTGGATTGCCAGAAATTTTCTTCTACTCAATTCCGACAAAACAGAGGTACTAATTATTGGACCAAAAACCCCCCAAAAATAAGCAGCTAAAATATAATTTGTTCAGTAACGGCCATTCGCATTCGTGAGAGAGACGTGTTCTGGCGTATGATGAATGCGTAGCATAGGCTAAGGTGAGAAGTGATGAACACGGAAGCGCAGAGGATAGAGGAAGCCACTGAATGCGTGGACGGCCGTTACCGGTAGCCAGTGATTATAGTTTATAAAGTTATAAATATGGAAATTTTTCTTACAGAAATGCATCGCTTCGCTTCAGAAGGCCTTTATTAACCCACTGAAACTGTATGGATTACTTTTTTGATGGATGGATGAACTTTTTTGAGCTTCAAAATCTAAGGTACCATTCATTCCGATTATAAAGCTTGAAAGAGCCAGGATATTTTTTAATATAATTTCGATTGTGTTTGGCTGAAAGAAGAAAGTAATATACACCTAGGATGGCTTGAGGATGAGTAAATTATGGGATAATTTTAACTAACCCTTTTAAGTGACCTTCTACCATGCTATATTCCATCAAGTTCATTACAACCGCCTCCTCTTCTTCCTCCCTCCAATGGATGATTTCAGTAGTCCTAGTCTTTTTACATGGCAGTCGCAATTTGCACGTGCAGTTGTGATTTTGCGGGCCGATTCTGAGCGCTATGGAGGATGCCGGAGACCGCATTTGACACACCCCTATCACACCCTGACCGAGTCTCTACATCTTCACTGTGATTCAGACACCTAAATCATCTCTTAAACATGCAGAAAAAGTGTGCTCAACTACACATGGCATACAATGCTCTTCTCCATTATTTGATCAGTTTTTGATGAAATACTGCTGAAATGATTGGTTGAAAATGTTCAAAAATTTAGCTTTTAAATATAATAAAGTTTACTACTTACTACTTTTATTTTTGGCAATAGCATGATCTAAACTGTGCCACAGTGTCAGGCAATTTTTGTGAATGAAGCACAATCTATAGTGAGCATAATTTACATAGAAAGGAGGCATCTTTGCGCTGAAAGAAATTACAATGGCTAGGTTTCCCGATAACGTTGCAACTTAACGTTTACGATCATCTTATCAAATGGTCCTTGTTATTTTAAGATGGCGTAATGTCTGTCTCCCAAACCAGCACGTAGATCCCTTGTTGTAATGTAGAAGGTAAAGTGATTATTTACAGGAGTTTTGTCTTCTCAAAATGAAAATAACGTGGAAATATCGTCAAATAGGGAAGTTGTCTGTAATCTTGTAGAGGCACTGAAATGTATGAGCTATTACAAAATTTAAATACAGAAATAATGATGGCTTTAGTAAGACAGGGTTTCAGATGTATTCTCAATTCATAGAGATGACAAAAGTGACAAAAAAAATCCATGTAACATGAATATATGCGATGTGCATCATAAATGGCTCTCGGTATTGGACAGTATTAAAATGATGGACATCAGTTGGCTGAACTTCAGACACAAAGATGTGTGGCTTGAAGAAACACACTTAAGTATATTTTGAAGAACAGATGACATAAAATCTCTGATTAGCTGTTTGTTCAGAGGAGGGCAGCGGGAGCATATCTCCTGAAACACACATAAAGTGGCAGATTGATGATGTAATCAGATATGCTGATATTGTTTTCTGAAAATATCATGAATATATTTCTCCCAGCCCTACTGTGCACTTGTAGCATGACCACTATTATGAAGCATGCAATTTGTGCCATGTAAACAGACTAGGACTAGAACTAGGATTTAAATCATAAATTGGAAGTAAAAGAAGAGGAGGAGGAAGAGGGAGAATGAATCACTCACGGCACACTCTCAGCCTCCTTTTTTAAAAATATTTGAATGACTTATTTTGGACTATTTAAGTTTTAAACTGCAGAGTCACATTACTCACATATGTATTCAAAGCAAATGTGTTCAATAAGAACATATATTTTTTTGCCATTACAATTGTGCTTATCAAAGAAGCCTTTATTGCACTTCTTTGATAAGCATAAGGTTATACTGTATAATGTGTCATGTAAATTTTGATCTATCTTTAGACCTAATTTACACCTGTCACGTGGCGTGGACAGACTGCAGAAACTGGCTATTGAGTTCAATGTGATTTTTTTCAACATTATTTTATCCTCTGTAACATTCCAATGATCAAAATATATTAATTTAGTTAATTAAATGCCCCTTTGTATCTGATAAACTATGAAAGATCCGAGAACAATACAAGTAGTAATTTGTGGTTCTAGGAGCAGTTCATAGCACTAGTTAATTTATGAGAATTTTAATTGCTACTTAGATAATGATGCTGTGACAGTGTGGAGGGCGGGGCCGGGTCATGATTATACACACCCAGTTCCTTATCAGGCTAATTAAGCCTCCGAGAGGGATTAATGCCGACTGCGTAGGGTGGTGCGACGAGAGAGATTGTCTGCGGTCAGCTGATGTGTGTGTGTGTGTGTGTGTGTGTGTGTGTGTGTGTGTGTGTGTGTGTGTGTGTGTGTGTGTGTGTGTGTGTGTGTGTGTTTGTGTGTTTGTGTGTTGAGTTTTATATTAAAACCATTATTTATATTGTCAAGCCGGTTCTGGCCTCCTCCTTTCCATTAATCCCTTTACAGATGCTTTTAGGAAACATGCTGTAGTAAGTACAATTTAAGTGCTACTAATGTTCAACATAGAGCTTCGGGGAACCCAGCCCAAGCATCACCCACACCGAGTGGGACTCTACCTGGTTCTTTCTGCTGCAGTGTCTGGATCTCAATAATAAATTTGTTCTGATGTGTCAAAAGATTCAACTTCTCATTTAGGAAAATTGCCAGAACAACATTTACCTGTATTTTCAAAAGGGTTGTGTTCACACATTACCTCTCACATGAAAAATGGAGTAAATTTTCTGGTAAAGGCTGAATGTGTGAAAGACTGATCGATGGCTCCAAATCAATTGTGAAAGATCTAATCTGCCAAGCAATAAATAAATACATTCTTTATTTACAATATCTAGACAAACCATCTATGCCATCATGTTTTTCAAGTGTTGGAGTTCCAATATTTAACCAAACATCCAGAAACAGCCAATGTCTGGATGATTAGCACACACTTTGTCTCACAATATAATAAAAAAATATAATATTTTTATATAAACAAATGTAAAAAAAGAAAAAAAATTACAATATGTCAAATACATTTCTAATGTTTTCTCTTTTTTTTCTCATCATTGTAAACTCCTGCTCAGGGCTTTAATCTGAGGGGAGATATTCTAGGGCTGCTATTGGATTAGAGGCACAATGGGTCACATTAATGACTGGTAATCCTGGGAAATATTGCAAGTCCTTTCATATGACTCTTACGAGAGCACTGCAGGAAGCTTTACAAATATATCCAAATGTCTGTAAGTACTGATTTTATAAATGTTGCTGGCATAGTAAGACATTTTTGCCTATATTCTAAAAGTTTGATCTCATTTGCTTATAATGACGATATATTGTATGTAATCTTCTCATACTTTTTTCATATTTGGACAAAGCATTTATCTGTCCACCACTTTGAAATCTGAGTAATGTTGATGTTATTGCAAAATTATTTGTAATAACATCAACATCAATTATACACAATAGCATTAAAACAAATAATGCTATTGTGATTATGTACTATTTTTCGGACAATTTAACCTAAATTATAAATGTTTTCATGTTCCCTATAAAGATTAGATAAGGTCTCCATTGCAAGAACATGAAACCCCTCCTTTCTTTATTAGTCTTTTTTAATTGATCATAGATTTGTATTGTTATTGTGTTTAAAATCTTGCACTTTGACTGACAGGACTTTATTTATTAGACAGTTTAGAAGCTTATTATTTTTGTGGTTATTCATATTTCTCAAGATATTTCAGTGTATATTTGATTGTTTCAAAAGCAGCTGACCACACCCTGGTGTTCAATAACAATATGTTTGATGCATTTGCTCTTCTTAGATAAATGTGCGTGTCACTACAATGGATGCTGAGCTGGAGTTTGCCATTCAGCCCAGTACAACCGGCAAACAACTCTTTGACCAAGTATGTGTCTCACATGCAATTTAGACATTTATCAACAGCCAATGAATGCAACATCAACATGTAGACTTTATGAGTAAAGGAAGGGTTTCATTTTTACATTTGTCCTTTTGAAGATTGTTAAAACCATTGGACTGAGAGAGATCTGGTTCTTTGGACTTCAGTATCAGGACAGCAAAGGCTTCTCTACATGGCTGAAACTTAATAAAAGGGTTTCTTTATTTACTTTGCTTCAGTTTTATTGGAACTTCATTATAGGAACTTATCCAAACATCTAACACTTAGATCTGTTTACATATGTTAGGTGACTGCCCAAGATGTTCGGAAGGAAAATCCACTGCTGATTAAATTCAGGGCAAAGTTCTATCCTGAGGACGTAGCTGAAGAGTTGATTCAGGAAGCTACACAACGGCTGTTCTTTCTTCAGGTGAAAGAGGGAATTCTCAATGACGATATCTACTGTCCACCTGAAACAGCTGTTCTTCTCGCCTCCTATGCCGTGCAGATGAAATACGGTGACTACAATAACGAATATCACGTGCTTGGATATTTGTGCAGAGAAAAACTGCTGCCACAGAGGTGCTTCACCGCTACACTTTTAAATGAACAAACACCATCAAAGATTGCTTATTAGGGTTGTGCAATTAAAGTGACAATGTCTTCTTCTAGGGTTTTAGAACAACACAAATTGACTAAAGAACAATGGGAGGAAAGAATTCAAGTGTGGCATGATCAACACAAAGGCATGCTGAGGTACAACATGAGATGTACTCTTGTCTTATTTAATATATTAGGGTTGTTGTCATAAATTCATTTCGGGAAGTGGATAAGTCCTGCAGTGTGACATGCTGTTTTCCATCTAAAACATTTAAAATTGCATTTTGCTAATTATTTTAGTATTATTGTGCTTAGATAAGCTCATATAAATTGCGAGATAAAATTTAATATTTGCAATTGTAGTTTGTACTAAAAATGGATTTGTTACACTGCAGGATCATTTACAAGGAACTATGTGTTTAAAAATGGAGAAAAATTTTAAAGAAATGTAAACCTTAAAGAAAATGACCTACTGTCAAATATACCCCATTCCTTGGCTTCCTAGATTCCAAGATTCCGAAAATCTTGAGGATGTTTCTTATATTGTTATTAACCTTAACCTGGTTTTATGATTTCACTGTTAATAAAACTGTGTCTTCACAGAGAAGATGCGATGATTGAGTACCTGAAAATCGCTCAGGATCTGGAGATGTATGGAGTGAATTACTTCAGCATTAAAAATAAGAAAGGATCAGAGCTGTGGTTGGGTGTTGATGCTTTAGGACTCAATATATATGAACGTTCAGACAAGTATGCTTTTAGCCATTTTTTATAGTTTTCTCTCTCTCTCTCTCTCTCTCTCTCTCTTGGAACAGTTAAGATTTGTGACTATGTGTAGTTTTATTCTTGTTTTTCAACAGGTTGACACCAAAGATCGGATTTCCATGGAGTGAGATACGGAATATTTCTTTCAATGATAAGAAGTTTGTCATTAAGCCCATAGACAAAAAGTCTCCGGTATCTAAATATAATAATATTTTTATTTTATTTAATTTATGAATGCATTTATGTATTTATTAGTTCATTAATTCATTTTTTAAAAAATACTTATTTATCAATTTTTCAGTTTTTTTATATTTTCTCACACTGGTCTTTATGCAATGTCATCAGTTTAGATTAGAGATTAAAATTGAAGGAAACGAGGACCTATCTGTAAAGTAATTACATGTCTTCTGCTTTAACCACAGGACTTTGTGTTCTATGCACCTCGTCTGCGCATTAACAAGCGCATTCTGGCTCTGTGCATGGGAAATCATGATCTGTACATGCGACGCCGCAAGCCTGACACCATCGAGGTGCAGCAGATGAAAGCACAAGCCAGGGAGGAGAAAAGGCTGAGACAACAAGAGAGGTGACAACATATAACAGATAGAGCTCACACCACAGAGAAAGCATAGAGGTGTCAATGCTCAAAGGTTACTCTTTCAAAGCTAACTTAATGGAGATTTCAGTTGTTTTATTTATGCATCAACTTTTTCTCAATATTCCCCTAAATTATTTGAAAAAATATAAATACAAAAACAGACAAATCATATTATTTGTATAGCGCTTTCAATATGCACATCATTTAAAAGCAGCTTATTGGAAAATCCTACTGTAATGTCAGCAATGTATTAATTGTCTTAAAGTCCCCAGTAACAGCTTCATTGAAAATCTTCATTGAAAATCATGCCTTAATGTTTTTGTCTTTAGGCCCCCAGTGAGCAACACAAAGGTGACTGTGGCAAGGAACAAAAACTCTATAAGATGTTAGTTAGTGGAAAGAAACTCTTCTGGGGGCGCTATTTCTCCTCTTACTATTAGAGGCTAACGGACACAAATGATAATAGGGTTGCTCCGATTCCAAAAATGTTGGCTTCGGTACGATACTAACTCGATACTAAAGCAACAAACTCCAGATTATTTTAATTACACAGGAAATTATTGACAAAAATAACTGCATAAAGTCTTATAGATTACAAATTTTGCTTTTCTGTTTTAATTATTCCGGATTCCATGTCAAATGTTTTAATTAAATGTTTTGATCAAATTGTGTTTAATCAAATACATACTGTAAAAAAAACTAAAAGAGCTTTACAGTATTAATGAAAACATTAAATAAATTACCTGAGGCAGCCATGGCTAAATCACAACATGCTGATATTCCATACTGGTATTCATCTTTTGTGGTATTGCTTACAGATAATAATAATAATAATATAACCAATATTAATATTATATTATTGTTATTATGAGTACTATCGCTACTACTTTGAATATTACACTTTTAGACATAAGTAATATTTTTCAGTAATAATGTCTTCATTTTCTGGCATCTAGTTAAATAAAGCTGGGCTTTTATTTTGAAAGACGGAAGAAAGAAGTTCTTCCTGTTTTTGAAGGGTTCATTATATCAAACTTCCTGCAACTCATGAGCTGAAATCTCAAGTGAAAAGGACCATTTGAGAGTTCACAGTCATTTAAACGCACCGCTCTGCGGCTCTGCAGATGAATAATATTGGACACACTGGATGAAAATGATCAGTAGTATTATGTGTTGTGTGCATGCATGTGTGTGTGTGTGTGTGTGTGTGTGTGCATGCCTGCGTACCTGTTTGTGTGAAGATGACAGAGCAGAGCGGAGCCTCTCATTCATTCTGTGGTGCAGCACATGTGACTATATACTATTTAATGAAATGACATCCTTCTGCTGTTTAACGATTATACTTGGCCATTTAGAAGCTTTTTTATTATTATTTTCAAATGGTCTTTGATTTCATCTCAAAACTCTCACATTACATGAAATTTTTCTAATGACCGCAAACTTCAATATGGTACAGAAATTAACAAGATAATATTGTACCATTTAAAATGTTTTTGTATTGCAATATTTCGTAGTACCAGTATACTGCACAACCCTATACAGTAAGATTGTAGAGCTATAAACTTAATTTAGCATAGCTAAGAAACTTGGTCTCGAAGAATTTGATGAGAAATATTTTAATTAATATTGAGTTTTTATTGATTCATAGACTTTACGCAAAGAAGAAAACACAACATACATATATATAATGAATCACGTTTAACATTTAACCCCCACTGAACCCCCTGGAAAAGATAGGATTGGATTGGATTGGATCAGATAGGATCGGATAAAATAGGATGGAATGGGATAGAATCGGATCAGATAGGATAGGATCGGATTGGATAGGAAAGGATAGTATTTGGTAGGATAAGAAAGGATGGAATAGAATGGGATAAAGTAGAAATAGATCAGTTAAATTTGGATAGGATAAAATAGGATGGGGTGGGATAAGATAGGATAGGTTTAGAAAGGATTGGATGGGATAGAATGTTATTTGAAAGGATATGATAAGATAGAATGGGAGAGGATCAGATAGAATAGGATAAGATAGGATGTGATAGGATAGAATAGGATTGCATCAGACAAGATTTGATCAAATAAGATAGGATAGGATCAGATGGGATGGGATAGGATCTGATAGTATAGGAGGGATAGGATTAGATCATATAAGATTGGATATGGCAGGATTGGATGGAATGTAATAGGAAAGAATGGGATCGGATGAGATAAGAGAGGATGGGATGTGATAGAATAGGATCAGATTGATATGTGGAATATGATTAGATCATATAAAATAGAATATGACAGGATTCGGATTGGATTGTATAGGATAGGATGGGATGTAATAGGGAAGGATGGGATAAGATATAATAAGATAGGATGGGATATGATAGAATAGAATCCGATAGAATAAGTTAGGATAGGATCGAATAAGATAGGATGGGATAGGATCAGAAAGGATATTATGGGATTGGATCAGAAAGAATGGGGACAGGTTTGGCTAGGATTGGATAGAATCAGATCATATGGAATGGGATGGGATAATATTAGATCAAATAAGATAGGATAGGCCAGGGTATGAATGGAAAGGATATAATGGAATAGAAAAGAATCACATAGGACTTATTCTTAAGGATTAAAAGGGCTTTTCACTCTTGACATTTTTAATCCAGTGCCATTCTTTAACCTTGGATGTATTCCAAGTACTGACAATGTCTCGAGGTGCATTTTTTAAGGTTGAAGTTCTTTTTAACTGTATCTAAAAACAGAATGCTCCTGCACGAGATGCTGAATAAACTACAAAAAGCAGCAAAATGATCAAAGATGTCTGTCTAGCGCATGTTTACATAGAAAACAATTGGAAACTGTGTTGATGGACACAAAAGCGTTTGTTGTGAATGACCCCTAGGCCTTTGGCTGTTGAGTCTTCCTCTCCAATCTGCATTTCTCTGATTAAGCAATGAGTAATAAAACGGAAAGGAGTTCAATTTGGAAATGTGCGTCTCGACATCTTTGTGCTTTGTTTTATTCTGTTGTACTCCATCTGTTTGAACAGCTCCTGGTTCAGGAGAAATACAATTACTATCTGGGAATATTGCTACCGTATATACAACTGCAATGAATGAAAAACACTGTGGTATTGCCATTATTATGAGGCTTGTGTCTGGGGTAGTACTGTGGCACCCAGGGCTGGACTGGGAAGAGAAATCGATTTTACATGGCAACTGGCCCAAAACTTGTTGAGTTTGTTGTTCGTTGTCCTTTTCTGCATATCGTGGCGCCATTTGGTGGTCTGTTCTGCATAACGCGGCGGCTCATATTAGCATATTGCAGCCAATTCAGTCCATTACAATACCGACCCACCTGCCAGCTTGTTTATCCCGATTGCCAGTCTGCCCTTGATCGGCCCCAAACTTCGTCGGACCACCGGGAAAATGCCCGGTATGCCAGATTACCAGTCCAGCCCTGGTGGCACCTGTGCAACACCTTGTTAACATAGAAGTGTCTACAGAAGCTTTCCCCCCTCATTTGATGTTTTACAAACATTTGAGAGTATGAACTGGCTAAATCTTTTAATTTTTTTATTTTATGCACTTTAGTTTAAATAGAATGCACTTTTTTGTTCTTTGCAATTATATAACACCATGGTTTTTATGTATAAATTGAGCCCTTTTGTGTACTACATTTACATTTACATTTATTAATTTGGCAGACGCTTTTATCCAAAGCGACTTACAAAAGAGGAAAAACATAAGCGAATCACCTTAAGGATACAGTGGTACGAAAAGTGCCATACTACAAAGTTTCACTATCATCAGAATAGTATACAAAACCGATTTAAGTGCAACAAGAAATGTTTTTTTTTTTTTAGTGACTGGTTAAATACTCTTGGAAAAGATGTGTTTTTAGCCGTTTTTTGAAGATAGAGAGCGAGTCAGCTTCACAGATTGAGTTGGGGAGGTCATTCCACCAACGTGGTATGATAAAACTGAAAGTCCGGAAAAGTGTTTTGGTGCCTCTTTGTTTTGGTACGACAAGGCGACGTTCCTTAGCCGACCGCAGGCTTCTGGTGGGAACGTAGCTCTGCATAAATGTTTTTAGGTATGCTGGAGCAGACCCAGTGACTGTTCTGTATGCCAGCATCAGGGCCTTGAATTTAATACGTGCATGAACCGGCAGCCAGTGGAGAGAGACAAAGAGTGGTGTAACATGTGCTCTCTTTGGTTCATTAAAGACCAGACGTGCTGCTGCATTCTGGATCATTTGCAGAGGTCTAATAGCACATGCAGGAAGGCCTGCAAAGGGAGCGTTACAGTAGTCCAGTCTAGTTATGACAAGTGACTGAACAAGCAGTTGTGTGGCATGTTCAGAGAGGAAAGGTCTTATCTTCCTGGTATTGTAGAGTGTAAATCTACATGATCTTGCAGTCTTTGAGATGTGGTCTGTGAAATTTAGCTTGTCATCAATGGTTACCCCTAGATTTCTGACCGTTTTTGAAGGTGACACTGTAGTTGGACCCAGCTGCACAGTGATGTTGTGTTCAACATCAGGGTTGGCTGGAAAGACAAGGAGTTCAGTCTTGGCTGGGTTGAGTTGCAGGTGGTGTTCCTTCATCCAGGCTGAGATGTCAGCCAGACAGGCAGCGATTCGAGCGGCCACTGTGGTGTCGTTGGGCTGGAAAGACAAGTAAAGTTGCGTGTCATCAGCGTAGCAGTGGTAAGAGAAACCATGTGACTGGATGATGGGTCCTAATGACGTTGTGTATATAGAGAAGAGAAGTGGCCCAAGCACTGATCCCTGAGGTACCCCAGTAAGTAACTGATGAGGCTTGGACACCTCACCTCTCCAGGCTACCTTGAAAGACCTACCTGAGAGATAGGAGTTGAACCAGTCAAGCACAGTTCCGGTGATGCCCAGTTTAGAGAGGGTGGAAAGTAGGATCTGATGGTTGACTGTGTCAAAGGCTGCAGAAAGGTCCAGCAGAATCAGAACTGATGATCTGGATTCAGCTTTCGCCTGTCTCAGCGACTCTGTGACAGACAGCAGGGCAGTCTCAGTGGAGTGTCCACTTTTGAAGCCTGACTGATTGTCATCCAGCAGCTTGTTCTGTGAGAGATAGGCAGAGATCTGATTGAAAACTGCCCTTTCAAGTGTTTTTGCCATGAATGGGATGAGAGAGACTGGTCTGTAGTGTTCTATCTGTGTGGGGTTAAGTGCAGGTTTTTTCAGCAGCGGGGTTACTCTAGCCTGCTTAAATGTAGTGGGAAAAGTGCCTTCAAGAAGAGATGTGTTAATTGTGTGTGTAAGTGCAGGTAGGATGGACGAGATGGTACTAAGAAAACAATTTAAATAAAATGTAATTTAATTTGAATTTTGGTAATATTTAAGTAAAAAAATAGAATTTAGTTTCTTAGTCCCGTTGACAGTCCTAGGGTAAATGGTATCCTGGGTTCCTTATCTGTCACTCACTTGACGTTGTGGTGATGTAGTGACACTAGGGGTCACTCTTGGGAGCCCCAAACACCTCAGATCTTTGAGAATAGTCCAATGAGGATTGCCGTGTGGAATTTGCATGCCACTTCCCCGGACATACAGGTATAAAAGGAGCTGGCTCGCAACCACTCATTCAGATTTTTTCTTCAGAGCAGATCTGTTGTGTTCAGCGAGCTGAATTCCTCTGCCGGTCCATTCACCTCTAAGAAGCAAATTGCTGTTGGATATACGCTGCATTTCAGCGGCTTTCTATCCTTCTGATTATCAGATTATATCCCACTTCGACAGCCTAAGAGAGTATATATTCCTACAAAAGAGTATATTTCCTCTAATTGAGCAAACACATTGACATGAACATCTTTTTGAAGTATTAAGTTTTAAAAGTTATCTCCTTAATCACGTTGAGGAAGCGTTCATGGATGATTCATGTTCTCATTGCGAGAGCATTACCATCAGTTTTATTTCTTCCTGGGGAAAGCCACTTCAGCCACACACAACGGACCTTGTACCTACGGATATGAGGCCGGCCCGGTTGACACTGGAGACGATTTGGGTGCTCCAATGTTTTCTGTTCCAACGAATAATCCCCTGCAGCCAGCTCAATCCCCAGCACACTCGTTTGTTCCAGTCCAGTTCTTGGATGAGACAGGCAGCTCACCTCAGTGCCAGCCTAATGTAAATTCCTCAGGCCAGGGCACTGAAAGAACTGCATGAGGGTATTTCTGATCCCGATGTGGTCCAGGTATGCCACCTATGGCTGAATCTGGTAGAGATGAGGGACGCTGACAAGGCATGCTTCTTAAATGTCTTAAACGTTTCTTAAACCTTTCTTTCTCACGGCCTGGCGCTAAGACCCCCAAGAAGGCTCCTAAGTGCCCCTGGGACAGATGACACAAGGAAGAAGATGTCTGCTGGAACCCGGGAGCTGGTGACCAGACCACTCCATCCCCTGGTGAAGGGCCAAGAGGGGAATCTTTTGTTCCCTTTTGTTTTGTGTTCACCAGACCCTGGACGGGCTGCGGTATCCACATTGTCAAAAAAGAGCAGTTTCCTCTCTCATTGGGTCACAGAGCCGGTGCCCATGGCCACCGTTACCATGGCAACCAGCCACCGAGCCAGGGCCCAGCAAACGCAGCCCCCCCCCCGCCTTCATGTGTCCGGCTGCATCACATAAACCACACCCCCGGCCGTCCGGTTGTGACGAGTCTCGAGGACGGCCCAAAAGGCCTTTCTCCTCAGTTGCTGGCCCGCCCTATATTGGGTATGTGGAGCAAGGTAATTGCTTCGAGGTTCCCCTCAGTGCATCCAACTCGGGATGAAGTGATGCTCCTCAACGTGGCGTTTCCAGCTACCCCTGCCATGAGGACTCACCCCCAGACACATCAGATGCGATTGTCCCCTTAGTGCCCCTCCCCCGGAGCTTGGACATCCTGTTCAAGATGCTGATGCAGAAGCTCATTTTGGCATGCGTCTGGCATCAAGACTGGTTCGCGGCGGTAGACCTGAAGGACAGGTAATTTCACGTCTCGGTTCTACCGCGGCACAGACCCTTCCTACGGTTTTCTTCTTTTACGGTTGTCTTCACAAAAGTCGCAGAGGCAGCACTTGCCCCGTTAAGGGAAGCATCCACATACTCAACTAAATCGATGACGGGCTGATTCTAGCTCACTCTGCTGCTCACGCACCTCAGCCGTCTAGGGCTTCGGGTCAACTGGGATAAGAGAAAACTCTCCCCGGTCCAGAGCAACTCTTTTCTTGGCTTGGAGTTAGACTCGGTCTCAATGATAGCGCCTCACAACCGCCATCTCCTCCTCTGGAGTCAGCAGCAGCTAACATTTCTGCGTGCCACTTCCCGGGCATCCCGGGCAGCCTCAACGGACACAGCGGATGTGCTGTCATTGCAGGTGATGCTCAGGGGAGAGTGGAGACTCAACCCCCAGGTGGTCCAGCTAATTTGGAGTCGATTCGTCAAAGCATAGGTAGACCTGTTTGCTTTCTGGGAATCTTCCCACTGCCCGCTCTGGTACTCCCTGAAAGGAGCTCCCCTCAGGACAGATACGCTGGCACACAGATGGCCCCGAGGGCTGCGCAAATATGTGTACCCCCCCAGTGAGCCTACTTGCACAGGCTTCTGTGCAAGGTCAGGGAGGATGAGGAACAAGTCACCCTCGTGGTGCCATACTGGCCCATCCAGACTTGGTTCTCTGACCTCAAGCTCCTCATGACAGCACCTCCCTGGAGGAGGATCTCCTCTCTCAGGGACGGGGCAACATTTTTCACCCTTGCCCAGACCTCTCCATGTCTGGTCCCTGGATGGGGTGCAGAAGACCTAAGTGGTCTATCGCCCACTGTGGTAAACACGATCACTCAGGCTAGAACACCCTCCACGATGCAGCTCTATGCCCTGAAGTGCCGTGAGTTTGCGAGTTGGTGTTCTTCCCTGAGGCGAAGACACTCAGAGATGCGCAGTCGGGTCAGTGCTTTCCTTCCTGCAGGAGAAGTTGGAGGGGAGGCTGTCCCCCTCCACCTTGAAGGTGTATGTAGCCACTATACGGTACATAACGATGCAGTAGATGGTAAGTATTTAGGGAAGCACAACTTTATCATCAGGTTCCTGAGAGGTGCCAGGAAGTTGAACCCTCCTAGGCCGCACCTCTTTCCCTTTTGGGACCTCTCTGTGGTCCTTCTGGGCATTCGGAGAGCCCCGTTCGAGCCCCTAGAATCAGTCGAGTTGAAGCCCGTCTTGTTGAAGACCCCCCTCCTGACCGCGCTCACTTCCATCAAGAGGGTCATGGACCTGCAGGCGTTCTCTGTCAGTGATACTTGCCTGGATTTCGGTCCGGAAGACTCAAGTAAACCTGAGACCCCGACCGGGCTATGTGCACAAGTTTCCCACAACCCCCTTCAGGGATCAGGTGGTTATTCTGCAAGCGCTGCCCAGGGAGGAGGCAGACCCAGCCTTGTCATTGCTGTGTCCGGTGCATGCTTTGTGCATCTACTTGGACCGCACGCAGAGCTTTAGGCACTCTGAGGCTTTAGCGGACAGCAGAAAGGGAATGCTGTCTCCAAACAGAGGCTTGCCCACTGGATTGTGGATGCCATTGCTTTGGCATACCAGGCCCAGGCCGTGCCCGCCCCTCTGGGAATTTTGAGCACACTCTACAAGGAGTGTGGCATCCTCATGGGCACTGGCCAAAGGTACCTCTCTAGCAGACATCTGCAGGGCAGCGGGCTGGGTAATACCCAATACGTTCGCAAGATTTTACAATCTCCGTATTGAGCCGGTTTCATCCCATGTTTTGTCTGGTACGAACAGGTAAGTTTGGGAATACGGGAAGCTGGTTGGGTGTATTGCCTGCATGTAGTGCCTTTCCCCTCCATGAGGTGAAGAACCCTGGATGTCCTTCCTCCTTAGCCCACATAGACCCACATCTCCCTTGGGCAGAGCCCTCTCTGCCCCGGTCGCTGTGTTTGTAGAGCTCCTCCATTTAAGGCAGGACCTACTGCCACGCCTCTTCCATGTGCCGCTGTGAGTCCACGTGACGTATTTGCCTCATGTTAACCTCCCCTTCGGGCAGGATGTGGTCTCTGCAGGGTCTTTTCCCCCTGAAAGAATATGAAAGGAAAAGAACACCTTCCCTGATGCATTTAATGTGCATTAAAAGGCCCCAGCTGACAAAAGTACTCTGTGGAGAGAAAACATAGAGAGAAAAGGCTGCGGCTGGCACAGCCTGCTCCCATACTAGATATGTATCTTCCCCCCCGAGGGATGTGGGGAACTATACAATGTTTTTTGGGGTGTTGGGGGAGGCTACATGCAGTTAGAGTGTATCTGCTATTATGCACGCAGTATGCTTGCGCCTACATTGGTAGTCCATGTAACACAGTTCAGCTGTTGTGGCATTTTGTATATGGTCCCCTAGTGTCTACACATCGACACAACATTGAGTGAGTGACATATAGGGAACATCTCAGTTACTGTCATAACATCAGTGAACGAGACATTGTGTCCCCCATGCCACAATGCTGTACTACCTGCTGAAATGTCCAGGACCCTGTCTCGGCTACTCAGCACAAAACCTGAATGAGTGGTTGCAAGCCAGCTCCTTTTATACTCATATGTCCTGGGGAGTGGCATGCAAATTCCACTCACCAATTCTCATTGGTTTGGGTTCCCAAGAGTGACCCCTAGTGTCATTACAACAACACAATGTCTCGTTACCTCCATCAGGGAACGGAGGTTACGACAGTAACCAAGACGTTTTTTTGTTTCCTGTTTCCTTGTTTCTTTCAAACAACTAAACAGCATGTGAAAGTTTCTGTGAGAACCTAAATATTTAATGAAGTTAGCACAGTGACATTTTATAATTGTCTGTTTCTCAGCAACTCTGTAAAATTAGAATATCACATTGGTTTAAACTGTATACACTGCAATGTGAGGCTAATCCTGTAAAATTGGTGCTAGCCCAGCTCCTGAGGTTTCTTAACCCAGGGTTAAAGGTGCACTCAGTAACATTTGTTTTTGTGTCATCTTGGACTTGGACACTGACACCTAGTGGCATAGATGCAGCAGCATTTAAAATAATTAGGTTTCAGTTTCAGATGCCATTGTAGAAATTTTGTATTCACAGTGAGCCATGATTACCTTAATACATTTTTATTATTAACCTTTATTTAACCAGGTTTGTCTCATTGAGATATAAAATCTCTTTTTCAAGAGAGACCTGGCCAAAATAGCAGAACAAATTAAATCACACAATCACAAAACAAACACAAAAGAAGCAAAGACAACTCAAGTGCATTTCAATTAAATAAAAAGTGCCATTAATTAAAACATTTGCACGTGTGAATGTACTCATGTTCTATAGTTTTAACATAACCTTTAAAATCATTTAAAGAAAATAGACACTGTAGTTTAAGTGTTTTCTGTAGAAGGTGCAACAAACATGAAAGCCTTTTTGAACAACTCTATCCGGGCTTGAGGTACATTCAATGAAATAGTTTTCTGGGACCGTAAAACATAAGTACTCTGTGTAAAAGAAAGAAATTCAGATATGTAACATGGAAGCCTGCCTATAATGCCCTTATATATAAAAATATAAAGGTGAGTAAGCCTTTAATGAGTGAAAGTGTCAAATAAAGACGATTACTGAGATTAAGCTAAAATTTGGCTGGTCATGTGATTCTAACATGGCAGACCCAATGTGCGGACCCTCTCCATGTAGAAAAAACAGCTTTTATAAGTTACTGATATGACTGGACTCTTCAATGTGAGTGCTCGTGATTTCCAACAAAATTAAATTCATGTTTCTACTTTTTTTTATTAAGAAATTAGAGTGTACATTTTAAAAGCTATGCTAACCCGCTTTTAAACAGCAAAGCATTGTTTAGGCCAAAAATGGACTTAACTCAAGGTTTAAAAAGACGATAAACGCAGTATGAAAAGCCCTAAAGAAATTCCTCTGTCTAAGAGGACCAAATTAGTTATTAAACATCATTCAGATTTCATTTATGGTTTTTTCTTCCTATAGGAGGACATGTAACACTATTTAAATGATTGCAGGGGCATTCACACTTTGTTTAGTGATTTATGTTTTTTTGTTGTTGTTTTAGGGCGCTTCTGGAAAACGAGAAAAAAAGAAGAGAAAATGCAGAAAAAGAGACTGAGAAGATTGCAAGAGAGACGATGGAGCTCATGGAAAGGCTGCGACAAATTGAAGAGCAAACCAAAAAAGCACAAGAGGGTTAGAGACCTTTAATAGTTTATGAGTTTTAAACATCTGAATCCCATTTTCCTTTCAGAAATTATTTTTTTTTGTTGTTTTTTTGTTTCCAGAGCTTGAAGAGCAGACCAAGAGAGCGCTGGAGTTGGAGCGGGAGAGGAAGGCTGCTCAGGAAGAAGCTGAGAGACTGGAGAAAGACCGCAGGATGGCAGAGGAGGCAAAGACTGCATTACTGCAGCAATCTGAGAACCAGATCAAGAGCCAGGAGAACCTGGTATTAAGGCATAAGTGCTCAAAAAAGCCTTAGAATTCATCTAAAAATGTAAAATGATGTAATTGTTTACTCACATTTACATCACTTCAAACCCATATGGCTTTCTTTCTTCTGTATAACAAATAAGGAGAATTTTAAAGTGTGTCGTGCTGCTCTTTTCAATACAAAGAAAAAATTATGTGAAAAGATGATGCCAAGATTTAAAAGGGACAAAAAAAACTAAGTAGTTTAAGTTGTTATTCACTGAAAATCTTCCCTTCTGCGGAATCTGTCAAAACTCTTATATTCATGCATTCAAATATGGTCCAATAAGGCTTTTTTTTTTAATTGACATCTGACACAGATCGGATATTGATGCACACATAAAATTTATGAAATTGGATTTTTCCGCATACTATATCAGTCACTTCCAAATGTGGTTCTAAATAGGATACGTATGGCTCAAATCGGATGGCTGCAGACTCCTCCTCCCTTTGTAGTCTCTGTTTATTGTGAGCGTCTCAGAAATCTGAGCTTGTCAAGAGTTACATTACCTAAAATACTATATCATACACATTTTCCACTTTTTGAAATGTCTATGTTAACATGTTACACAATACACATGTAAGAAATCACACGCATGCATTAATTAACCAACCTGAGCACTACCAAGACCCTTGGGGTGGTTGTGGCTCAGGTGGTAGAGCGGGTTGTCACTAATTGAACACCAAGTTGCTCCCAATGGCAGGTTAGCGCCTTGCATGGCAGCTCTACCATCATTGGTGTGTGAATGTATGTGTGAATGGGTGATTGAGATGCAGTGTAAAGTGCTTTGAATACCGCTAAGGTTAAAAAGTTGCTATATAAATGCTGACCATTTTACCATTTACCAAGAGATGATTTCACAATGAAACTGTCTCGTAACTTTGACCACATTTAAAGTAGAGATTATGGTCATTGGGTTAAGTCTGTGTAAAAAAAATAAAAATAAATAAATCTCTGTAGAGTGTGTAGAACTGTGCCAAAGTCTTATGCACAAAATCTTAAGATGGTTAATTACAGTATATCAGCAGCTATAGTGTGTCATAGGAAATCGTCTCGGTTACGTATGTAACCTCCGTTCCCTGATGGAGGGAACGAGATGTCGTGTCGAAGAAGCGACACTAGGGGTCCACTTCAAATCACGCCATGCGCTGAGCCGTGTACATGTACTGCTAACACAGAAGTGGGCAGGTATTCTACATGCACCGGCGACCAACTGTGTTCAAACTGCACGTACTCTTCTCCAATGCCCCCAAAAAGTCGTCAGAATCCTTTTGGTTACCCTAGGGGGGAACAAGGTGATGCTCCCAACTAGAGAACGGGCCAAGCCTGGCTGGGCCTCTTTTCTCTCTATGTTTTCTCGGCATAGAGCAAGAGCAGCCGGGGCCCTTACTGCATCGAGGGAAGGGCGGTCTTACCCAAATTCCTATTCTTTCAGGGGGAAAAGACCCTGCGGAGGCCACACCCACCCGACAGGGGAGGTAAAGGTGGCGAAATGCATCACATGGCCTCTTAGGTCGCATGTGTAAAAAATGGCGCGGTGGTAGATCCCGCCTCAGGGAGGGGGGAGTTGCTACAACACGGCGACCAGAGGGCAGCGAAAAAGACTGCCTAAGGGAGATGTGGGTCAGCTCGCAAGGTGACCGTACCGCGGAAGTACACACAGGAGGAGTCCGCGTAGGAGTCCTAACCTGTGGAGCACCTATCCCAGTAGGGGTAGCCTGGGGTGCCCGTAGTGGACTGGGCCGGCAAGTTCCTCCGCTGAACTGCGGACCCAAAAGGGCTAGGGAGGAATCAACCAGGGACCTAAGGGGGGTCTCCTGGGAAAGAAGGCACACTGTTTTACCTCGGCAGAGGGAAAAGGTGCTGGAAATAAGCAATACACCTGGTCAGACCGTCGACGTGTACCAAGTTCTACGGGCTCGGACCTGAGAGAACACGGGACGAGACTAACTCAACCCTGAGATTGTAAAATCTCGCAAAGGTGTTAGGTGCTGCCCAGCCTGCAGCTCTACAAATGTCTGCTAGGGAGGTGCCCCTAGCCAGTGCCCATGAGGATGCCACGCTCCTAGTAGAGTGAGCTCAAACCCGCAGAGGGGGTGGGACGGCCTGGTTGTGATAGGCCAACAGAATGGCGTCCACCACCCAGTGGGACAACCTATGTTTGGAGACAGCGTTCCCTTTCTGCTGTCCTCCAAAGCAGATAAAGAGCTGCTCAGGGAGCCTGAAGCTCTGGGTGCGTTCCAGGTAGGCATTGCAAGGCACGTACCGGACACAGCAGTGAGGGGGCTGGGTCTGCCTCCTCCCGGGGCAGCGCTTGCAGGTTCACTACCTGATCTCTGAAGAGCGTGGTAGGAACCTTGGGCACATAGCCCGGTCGAGGTCTTAGGATCACATGAGTGTCTGCCGGACCGAACTCCAGGCAAGTGTCGTTAGTAGAGAACGCTTGCAGGTCTCTGACCCTCTTGATGGAGGCGAGCGCGATCAGCAGGGCCGTCTTTAGAGAGAGGGCCCCGAGTCCAGCTGATTCTAGCGGCACAAAAGGGGATCTCTGAAGACCAGCGAGGACCACCGAGTAGGTCTCAAGATGGCGCCGAGTATGGCTGCTGCGTCGCGAGCTCCGTCAAAACACTGCAGTTTATTGTTTGTTTTGTTTACAGTTCTGTGTTTTTTTTGTCTTGGATGCTGTCTGCCTTATTGTGTACGACAGACAAACGCTTTTGGACATTGGTTCGGCAATCACACACCGAAAACCGGACTTCACATTCCTCAACGCCGACCCGCGGTTTACAAACACGCTAGCGGAGCCCTTTGTTTGGGCTGCCCGGCCGCGGAGACGCAGACGGAAAAGAGGAAAAAGAGCCGGCGTTCTCATCAGAGTAAGACGTCGCGCAAATCGCCCCCCGCTACCCAGTATACTACTCGCAAATGTTCAGTCTCTGGACAACAAGCTATGCGAGCTGAGAGCGCGGATCTCTTTCCAACGAGAGACGAGAGAATGCTGTGTTATCTGTTTTACGGAAACCTGGTTGTCCGCGGAGATTCCAGACTCGGCCATCGAACCCACGGGTTTCTCCGTGCACCGAGCGGACAGAGCGAAAGACCTCTCTGGTAAAAGCAGAGGAGGTGGTGTATGTTTTATGATCAACAAATCATGGTGTGATCAGAGGAATGTACATTTTATCAGGTCTTTCTGCTCTCCTGATCTGGAATTTCTCATGCTTCTGTGTCGACCATTTTGGCTACCGAGGGAATTCACAGCGGTCATCATCACAGCTGTGTACATCCCCCCACAAGCCGACACAGACCGGGCACTCAGGGAACTGTATGGCAGTATAAGTGAGCAGGAAACCGCGCACCCTGAGGCCGCGTTCATTGTTACCGGGGACTTCAACAAAGCCAATTTTAAAACAATAGCTCCAAAATTCCACCAACACATCAACTTCAACACACGAGGGGACCGGGTTTTGGATCATTGTTATTCTCCTTTCTGGGATGGCTACAAATCCCTCCCCCGCCCACCATTTGGCAAATCTGACCACTCTTCCGTTCTGCTTCTGCCCGCTTACAGGCAGAAACTGAAACGGGAATCACCCGCCCTCAGAATGATCCAGTGCTGGTCGGACCAATCAGACTCTGCGCTACAGGACTGTTTTGATCACGCGGACTGGGAGATGTTCTGGTCTGCCTCCGATGACGACATCGAGGTTTACACTGATAGCGTAACGTGTTTCATCAGGAAGTGTGCAGAGGATGTTGTTCCAACCAAAACAATACGGATCTTCCCCAACCAGAAACCCTGGGTTAACGGCGATGTTCGCGCGGCACTTACTGCGCGGACCACCGCTTTTAATTCCGGGAACGCGGAGGAGCGTAAACAAGCCAGTTATGCCCTCCGTAAATTCATCAGCACAGCCAAACGCCAGTACAGGCACAAAATTGAAGGTCAGTTCAACACCACTGACTCCAGAAGTATGTGGAAGGGAATTAACATCATTACGGACTATAAACAGAATAAAAACTCCGCCATGATCACCGCTGCCTCTCTCCCGGACGAGCTTAATACATTTTATGCTCGTTTCGAGGACAACAACAACACCGCCCTCACGGAGAGAGCACTCGCGGCCGATACTACAGATGATGGTTCACTCTCCGTCTCTGTTGCGGATGTAACCCGATCCTTTCGACGGGTGAACATCCGTAAAGCCGCGGGTCCAGACGGCATTCCGGGCCGCGTCATCAGAGCATGCGCGAACCAACTGGCTGGTGTTTTTACGGACATTTTCAACCTGTCCCTCTCCCTGTCTGTAGTCCCCACATGCTTCAAAACATCAACCATTGTGCCTGTACCGAAGCAAGCCAAAATCACCTGCTTAAATGACTGGCGTCCTGTTGCCCTCACCCCCATCATCAGCAAATGCTTTGAGAGGTTGATCAGAGATCACATCTGCTCTGTTCTGCCCACCTCTTTGGACCCATTGCAGTTTGCCTACCGCAACAACCGCTCCACTGATGATGCCATTGCATCTACAATACACACTGCTCTTTCCCACCTGGAAAAAAGGAACACATATGTGAGAATGCTGTTTGTAGACTACAGCTCAGCATTTAACACCATAGTGCCCTCCAAGCTTGATGAGAAACTCCGGGCTCTGGGCTTAAACAGCTCGCTGTGCAGCTGGATCCTGGATTTCCTGTCAGGCAGACGTCAGGTGGTTAGAATGGGCAGCAACATCTCCTCATCACTGACCCTCAACACTGGAGCCCCACAGGGCTGTGTTCTCAGCCCACTCCTGTATTCCCTTTACACACATGACTGTGTGGCGACACATAGCTCCAATGCCATCATTAAGTTTGCTGACGATACGACGGTTGTAGGTCTGATCACTGACAATGATGAAACAGCCTACAGAGAGGAGGTGCACACTCTGACGCGCTGGTGTCAGGAGCACAACCTCTCCCTCAACGTCAGTAAAACCAAGGAGCTTGTGGTGGACTTCAGGAAGAAAGACAGAGAACACAGCCCCATCACCATTAATGGAGCACCGGTGGAGAGAGTCAGCAGCTTCAAGTTCCTCGGTGTCCACATTACTGAGGAACTCACATGGTCCGTCCACACTGAGGCCGTTGTGAAGAAGGCTCACCAGCGCCTCTTCTTCCTGAGACGGCTGAGGAAGTTTGGAATGAACCACCACATCCTCACACGGTTCTACACCAGCACCGTAGAGAGCATCCTGACTGGCTGCATCACCGCCTGGTACGGCAATAGCACCGCCCACAACCGCAAAGACCTGCAAAGGGTGGTGCGAACGGCCAGAAATATCATCGGAGGTGAGCTTCCCTCCCTCCAGGATATATATATAACAGACGGTGTGTGAAGAAAGCTCGGAGGATTATCAAAGACTCCAGCCACCCGAGTCATGGGCTGCTCTCACTGCTTCCATCAGGCAGGCGGTATCGCAGCATCAGGACCCGCACCACCCGACTACATGACAGCTTCTTCCCACAAGCAATAAGACTTTTGAACACATGATCCCTCATGATCAACAATCAGCACTGCACTTTATTAATCCTCATTCTGTCAATATATTCTCCCATTCAATTAGTGTTTATATATATTTATAACTGTATCTAGTGTATGTGTATTCTACATTGTGTGTATTGTGTACATTTGTTATGTAAATTGTTGTGTAGGTATGTGTACATTTGTTATGTAAATTGTTTTGTGTAAATATGTTGTTATTGTCACTGTCATTACTGCATTGTTGCACGGAACTGCACACAAGAATTTCACCTGCTGTTGCACTCGTGTACACAGTAGTGTGACAATAAAGTGATTTGATTTGATTTGATTTGAGAGATCCCAGGAGGGGAACAGGTTTAGCCGGGAGGGATTTAACCTCCGGGCACCTCTTAGGAACCTGACGATTAAGTCGTGCTTGCCCAGAGACTTGCCATCTAATGGGTCATGGTGAGCTGCGATAGCGGCAACATACACCTTCAAGGTGGTTCCCCTCCAACCTCTCCTGTAGGAACAGGAGCACCGACCTAACTGCGCACCTCTGTGGGTCTTCTGCCCGAGAAGAACACCAATTCACGAACATATGCCATTTCAGGGCGTAGAGTTGCCTGGTAGAAGGGGCTCTGGCTTGGTTGATCATGGCTACGACCGTGGGTAATAGACCAGCTAGGCCTTCCGTGTCCCGTACAGGGGCCAGACGTGGAGGTTCCAAAGGTCTGGGTGCGGATGCCAGAGCGTGCCCCGTCCCTGAGAAAGAAGGTCCTTCCTCAGGGACTTGCACAGCCCCACCGGCCAGCTATGTGCCAGTGCATCTGCCCCAAGGGGAGCCTCTGATCGGGCGTACCAGAGCGGGCAGTGGGAGGTCTCTCGGGAGGCAAACAGGTCTACCTGGGCCTTGCCGAACCATTTCCAAATCAGCTGAACCAAGTGGGGGTGAAGCCTCCACTCTCCGCCAGGCAAGTGTTGTCGTGACAGCGCATCCACTATCACATTGAGGTTGCCGGGGATGTTAGTGGCGCGCAGCGACTTGAGTCGACGGGCGAGTTGTGATGTGGCGGGAGTGTACGCCGCCTTGCCGATTTATGTATGCCACCGCAGTGGTGCTGTCCGACCTGACCAGGATATGTTCGTCTTGAACTAACGGGAAAAACTTCCGCAGGGCCAAAAGGACGGTCAACAACACGAGGCAGTTGATGTGCCAACGCAGCTGGGCCCCTTTCCAACGGCCTGCAGCTGCGTGCCCGTTGCAAACGGCGCCCCAACCCGATCTGGAGGCGTCGGTCATTACCAAGACGCGTCGGGACACCTGCTGTAGGGGTACTCCTGCCCGTAAGAAACAGAGGTCTGTCCAGGGTTTGAATGTTTGGTGGCAGGCGGGGGTGATTGTCACCCGATGCGTACCGTGGCACCATGCTCGTCTCGGGACTCGGGTCAGTGTTGGAGCGGTCTCATATGCATCAACCCCAGCAGCGCAACCACCACGGAGGATGCCATATGCCCCAGGAGCCTCTGGAAAAGTTTTAAGGGGACAGCTGCGCCTGTCCTGAAGGCGGTGAGGCACTTCAACACTGACTGGGCACGCTCGTTGGTGAGCCGTGCTGACATTGAGACTGAGTCTAACTCCATACCAAAAGAGATGCTCTGGACTGGAGTAAGCTTGCTCTTTTCCCAGTTGACCTGAAGCCCCAAACGGCTGAGGTGCCTGAGCACCTGGTCTCTGTGGGCGCAATGTAACTCTTGCGAGTGGGCCAGAATAAGCCAGTCGTCTAGGTAATTGAGTATGCGGATGCCGACTTCTCGGAGCGGATCAAGGGCCGCCTCTGTGACTTTCGTGAAGATGCGAGGGGACAGAGACAGGCCGAAGGGGAGGACTTTGTACTGATATGCCTGGCCATCGAACGCAAACCGCAGGAAGGGGCGGTGTCCAGGCAGAATGGAGACGTGGAAGTACGCGTCCTTCAGGTCTACCGCTGCGAACTAATCTAGATGCCGGACGCAGGTTAAGATGTGTCTCTGCGTGAGCATTTTGAACGGGAGTTTGTGCAATGCTTGGTTGAGAACTCGCAGGTCCAAGATTGGTCGTAACTTCATCGTACCCTTTCTTGGGTACGATGAAGTAAGGGCTGTAGAAACCCTTCTTCATCTCGGTTGGAGGGACAGGCTCTATCGCGTCTTTGGCCAAAAGAGTAGCGATTTCCACGTGCAGGGACTTATTCGCCGTGTACTGCGGAAAAGCGGACGCCCATGAAGGGGGGCGGGGGCCTGGCAAACTGAATTGCGTAACCGAGTCGGATGGTCCGGGCCAGCCAGCGAGATGGGTTGGGAAGTGAAAGCTACGCATCCAAGCTCTGCGCTTGGGGCACCAAAGGGACGATTAATTTTGACATACCCGGCGGGACGGAGCAGCGGGTCGGAGCAGGTAGGGCAGCGTTGGGTAGCGACAGGGCGACCCGCGGCTGGGGTGCTGAGAAAAGACTCAAAGCACTTAACTTACTCCGCACACCTGGCAGGGGGCGGGTTAGCAACTGAGGAGGAGGTCCAGGGTAGGCGTCCTCTAGACTCTTCGGAACCGGCCGGCCGGGGGACAGTCGTGGGGGCTGGAGATGGGTGGTCCATGTCCAGGAAGCCAGCAGAGTGCTGTGAGAATGGCATTTGCATGCCAGGTGACCCAGAGACATAGGAAATAGCTCTTTTATTGAGAATGTGGGTACCGCAACTCCATCTAAGGGGGGCGGCAAATGCTCCTCCTGGCCCTCCACCAGGGGACGGAGCGGTCTTACCACCTCCAGAACTAACGTCTGTGTCGCTGGGTCGTCCATCTCAGGAGTGCCTGGGAGCCTCACGGGTCCGAGAGGGGGTCCGAGAGACGGGAGGCGTCTGCTTCCTGCGGTGTGCGGTTAGTGTCGCTTCTGGGGCTGAGAGCTAGGCCTGGGTTGATGCGGAGCAGATTTCTTGGCCGGAGGGGGACGCCCTTGGCGAGTAGACGGGGCAGTGGCCGTGGCGGCAGGTTTGCGGCGAGGCAGGATGTGAGAGATGGCCTCTGTCTGCTTTTTCACCCTAGAGAACTGCTGGCCGAAGTCCTCGACGGTGTCGCCAAAGAGGCCAAGCTGGGAGACAGGGGCGTCGAGGATGCGAACTTTGTCGGCCTCATGCATCTCGACCAGGTTGAGCCAGAGATGACGTTCTTGGACCACAAGGGTGGCCATCGCCTGCCCAAGTGCCTGCGCGGTGACCTTCATGGCTCTGAGGGTGAGGTCGGTCGCTGAGCGCAGTTCCTGCAGCACATCGGGGTCAGGGCTACCCTCGTGTAGATCCCTGAGCGCCTTGGCCTGGTGGACTTGCAGGATGGCCATGGTGTGCAAGGCGGAGGCGGACGAGGATGTCGTCCCACAGGCCTTGGAAGGGGGTATAGGGTGCCCGCGCCAGGTGGTAGGGTTACCGGGACAAAGATGTAGCGCAACCGCGCTATCCTCCAGGGGAATCCGCATATACCTGTGGGCCGCCCCGCCATCGAGGGTAGCAAGAGCGGACGAGCAGGGCTTTTGACGAATGGAGAGCGGGGCTCTCCATGAAGACGTCAGCTCGTCATGCACCTCTGGGAAAAATGGGACCGGGGGGGGCATGGCTGTGAGCGGCGCCCAGGCCCTAGGAACCAGTCATCCAACTCTGATGGTGTGGGGAGGATGGAGGGTTCCAATCCAGCCCCACACTGACGGAGGCCCGGGTAAGCATGTCGGACATCTGCGCGTCAGCCTCAGCCTGGGTGTGCTGGCCCGAAGGCGACAGCCCAGGGGAGGAGTCAGCGTCAGACGCCGCGCTCTCCAACGGAGCAGCGAGCTCATCCACCTCAAGCTCTAGAGGATAGGCAGACTGGCCCGGAGGCGAGTCGCCGTTGCCTCGAGGCTGGACGGAGGTCAACAAGCATGTCGGGGGGCGGGTGGTCCGAGGGGGCGTACCCGGCGGAATTGCACCCGCTGCCCTCCCCAAATCGCCTCCATCGCCAGCCACATCGTCCTCAATCCCGTGGGAAGAAGGAGCGACATGGGGGGCGGCTGGAGTGGTGTGCTTTCTATTGAAAGCAAGCCGCGACCGCAACGATGCCATGGTCATGTTCTCGCAGTGAGAACATGAACCATCCACAAACACTGCCTTGGTGTGATCGGCGCCCAGACACACGAGACAGCGCCCGTGGCCGTCAGAAGCAGAGAGCACTCTACCGCATCCAGGAACTACACAGGGGTTGAATGGCATCTTCATAAAGATGCGTCCTGAAAAGGATGTTCAACAACACTGTGTATTGCTCTTTTAGAGAAATAAACTCTTTCACAGAGAAAATTA
Organism: Moxostoma hubbsi; assembly: GCA_032164185.1. Taxonomy (NCBI): domain Eukaryota; kingdom Metazoa; phylum Chordata; class Actinopteri; order Cypriniformes; family Catostomidae; genus Moxostoma; species Moxostoma hubbsi. Next base: position 40,045,844 of record JAVLUX010000025.1, on the reverse strand, counting down.
CTCTTTATAAGGAAACTCTTTTAACTCTGCACTGTTAAAGTGCCCAGGGGCAAACTGCACGCCGTGCAGAGAAGAGAAAAGCCGCTGAATGTGCCATAGATCCAACAGGAAAGCAGAGCGTCAGAGGATAGAAGCAGGATCAGTTGTGTCATTCGCAGCTGGCTGCACACACGATCATCGGCTCCGAAGAAAATTACTGAATGAACGAGCGTATTTCCCTCGCCTTTTTATCCGTATCTGGGGGCGGGGTATGCAAATACTGTTCGCCAACTCTCATTGGCCTTTTTTCATAGATCAGAGGCATATTTTGGCGCTCAAGAGAGACCCCTAGTGTCGCTTCTTCGGCACGACGTCGAAGTGAGCGACAGACGGGGAAATACATTTTAGACTCCCAATCAACTCTTTTGCAAATAGTACAGGATACAATTGAAGAACAAACAGCACTGCAACAGATGGCATGGCCCAACAGATCCCCACAATCACATGAAGAGACAGAAGCAATTGAAGAAGCTTGGAACATCTTATCTGCCAACAACCAACCTAGATGTACACCTGCACATAACCAGTGTGCAGGTGTACATCTAGGAGAATTGGTTCTGTTTTGAAGGCAAAGGTGATCACACCACATATTTATTTAGCTTTTTTATGTCTACTGGACTTTGTGTGAAATTAATTGATAAGTGAAAACTATTTATGGCATTATTTTTGAAGACATCCTCAAAATGCAAACTTTTTTACAAGTGTGTAAAACTTTTGCACAGTACTGTACATCTATTGAGAATATTCCACTATATGTGGTTAAGAAAAAATACAAATATGCTCATACTTTTACCGCTATTCTCTTCTAGAAATAATAGAGAGGCTCACTCTTGCAATTTATTTCAATGTATTTATGTAACGCAAAACTTTTGGATAGTATTACTGTGCGTTCACCTGTTTGTATATTGATTTATTCTCATTTTTTTATGTTTGTAAAAAAAAATGTCTCCTTCCTGCAAAATATGCGCTTGACATTTCACAACTGCTTGACAATCTGATCTCATGCATTTCTCTGTTTACATGCGTGCATCAAGATCCAATCTGTGTCAAATGAAGGTTTGTGTGTATATTCAGCCAATAGTCACACCACATCAAATGAGATATTTTTTGTACTATTTTTTTTAGCTCTTTTTGCTGTTGCTTAACAATATGGATTAAGAGGGAGAGCAATTCACATTTAACAGATATTTAGCTTCATCTGGTAAGAAATACATTTACTAATATAATTAAATACTACTAGTACTACTACTAATAATAACAATAATAGTAATTCATTTTATGAATTATACAAGGCATATGTGATATATTGAATTTATGAATGTAATAGTATTTCATTTATAAATAGGCATCTCATTTAGTGTTGTCACTTTTCCAGTTTAGGCCCCCACCCACATCTGGTTATATCTGAATACAGATACAGTTCATTTTGCCAAAGAAAAACATGGTGCTTTTTGCCTTTTTTGGAGCTTTAACATCCCCTGGCCATGCTCTACTTTTGTTATATGGAAAAGAGCAGCATGGATATTCTGCCTGTGTGTTCCACTGAAGAAATAAAATTATATGGCTTTGGAACAACATGAATACTGAGAGTTTAGAGAGAGTTTTCTTTTTTGGGTGAGCTATGCCTTTTATTTGACATAAGATAAAAAATAATGGTCTTCATTATGTCTTTTAAGGCGACAGAGTTGGCCGATTTGACATCTAAGATCACTCTACTGGAAGATGCCAAGAAGAAGAAAGAAGATGAAGCCAGGAAGTGGCAGAGAAGGGTGAGAGTGTCTGTTTAATAAGTGTTTGAAGTGTTTGAGTGTCTGACAAACATCAGCCTCAAAGCCTCAGGCAAACACACTAGCAAAAAGAACCAGCTTTTTCTCTACACTAACTAACTAACTAACTAACTAACTAACTAACTAACATCTAATGGGGTTTGTCTCTTACCTCAGTCGCCTTTGGCTTGCTCACTGCTGACAGCTGATCTGTATGACTTTCTTCTGCTGAACACACACTAAGATTTTTAGAAGAATATCTCAGCTCTTTAGGTCCATACAATGCAAGTGAGTGGTGATCAGGCCTTTGAAGCTGAAAAAAGGAGAAAAAGTCAGCAAAAAAGTAATCCATCATACTCCAGTGGTTTAATCAATGACTTCTGAAGTGATCCAGTTGGTTTTGGGTGAGAACCGATAAAATAATAACTTGATTTCTATGTACATCTTGACAGCAGTCTTCTTGTGATCATGATTTCAAGCTCGATTACACTTCCTATAGCACCATCAAGCGCTCTGTACATGTGATGGGAGAAACTTGCTTCTGGTTGTTCCTTGCAGAGTAGTCAGCCTGACAGGCTCCATATGATTAGGATTAGGGTGGGGGCAGGGGCGGGGTTAGGGCATCTGCTGTCTCCCAGGAACAAATTAGGCACCTTTGTACAATGGGCCCCTGCGCATGCTTCAAGCACTAGGAAGTGTAATTGAGCTTGAAATCATTATCGTGCCTAGAGACTGCAATGACAAGACAGAAGACAATAATAAAAGCACTGGAAACCATTCATTTGCATTGTGAGCCCTCACTACAGAGCGGAAATATTCTTCTAAAAATCTTTGTATGTGTTCAGCAGGATAAAGAAAATCATATACATATGGGATGGCATGAGGGCGAGTAAATTATGAGAGAATTTTCGGGGGAACTATCCCTTTAACCATGATTTCTTATAAATGTATTCACTGGGAGCTTTAAGACAATAAATCATGCTGCGTATGTGTATTGTGAAAAGTGCTATACAAATAAAAATGACTACCATCATGCTAGTTCAATGCATTTCTTTGTATGAGTGTCTGCAGGCCGTTCTGGTGGAGGTAGACCTGGAGAAGACTAAAGAGGAGTTGAAGAGTAAGCTGATCGGGGTTCATATTCAGGCAACATCTCAGACGGAGAACGACCATGATGAGAATGATGAGAGCAGTGCAGAGGCCAGTGCTGAACTCACCTCTGCTGGAACATATCAAGACCGCAGCGAAGAGCAGCGAATTACGGAGACAGAGAAGAACGAACGGCTGCAGGAACGCCTACAGGTGAGTAAGAGGGGAAAGAACCATGTGCGTCAAAGAAAGCTTGACAATATAAATTGTTTTGTGTGAAAGAGGTGTCGGTGCCTCAATCTAGTCAATCTATCCTCATCCCTCAATCTAGTTCATGCCTCAGCAGACATTGGGGATTTGTGTGGGTAACACAACACAGAACAGTGCATGTTTTTTTGTTACTGTATGTTTATTAGACACACCCCATAGTAGTGATAGACTAATATCAGCCGGGCATATTAATTGGCAGATGTCTGGACATTTATGAGATTATCATGATCGGTTAATAATTTTGGCCTCTTGGACAATAAACAATAGTCATTTCGTCTAGTGTCATTTACAAAATCTACAGATATTTTCACACTTTTAGAAAATTTTGCATGAAATTTTTTTTTTGTAAGAAAAAAAGTAAGGTTGCTTACTTAAAGAGTTCACCCCTGATTCCAGCCTGATCACATGAAAATGATATAACATATTTGCTAAATTATATTATGTTCATTAGACGTATCTTGGCAGTTCTGAGGTGAAATGTCCACAGTGGCACGAAACGCTAAATAAATGTTCTCTCAATCAGATGAGCTTTTTAAGTTACTGCACCATCAAATTTTAAATCAACAAAACTGACCTCCCTACCCTAAACCTTAAACCTACAGTGGTTAGTCAACCAAAGTAAGCTTTCTACTTCTGAGGATCACTGTGTGAATGAGTCATTAGCAGATCTAAACAAACTAAGAGGCACTATAAACATTAGGGGTGTGCGGCATATCTGAATTTGTATTTTAATTTGTTACTATAACAAGTATTTGTATCTGTTTTTGTTTTCAGATTGAAACGGAAGTGGGCATGACTTAATCCGGAAGTGTCTAAAACTAATTTTAAAATGTAACTCTCTTACATTTATAGTTTCTGTATATAAAGTATGCCTCGGATAGGCCTATTTATTAGGGCCCAATCACTGAAAGTGCGAGAGGATCTTCTAAGGATTCTTCTTCCTCTTATTATTATTATTATTTCGCTTTTCAAGGTTTTGGGTACTTTTGGGGTACATAACATACGTGAAAACTCTTGAAAGTTTTCACACACATCAGAGTTCTTGGACATTAGGGCTTGGTAAAGTTGCAGGGAGGGCTCCGTAGCCCATGGGCATGTTCGGGGGTCTCTGTATCACATCCCTTTTGATCTACAGTCACCAAACTTTGTACACATATAGATCTCATCAAGCCGGATAACTTTCATGCGACAGTCATAAGCTCCGCCCAAAAGGAAGTTGCTCATTCTGGATTGTTTAAAAAATGCATGCTCTGGAATGTGAAATACTCCTCCCAGTGATTTCATGTTACAGGTACCAAATGTGGGCAACATCATGCCAAGATATTGACAATGTGAAATTGCGAAAGGAGTTTTGATAAATTGAACAGTGTTGCCAAGGCGATGCAATAAATTAATGGCAAAAAATTGTAATAAGGAAATATCTCATATCTTCTGCTTGCATGGTGAGATTTACAACAAAATTGAGCCAAATGTTTGTCCTTGCAGGCTGATCACATTGATGTTGCTATTGTGGGTCTCGGTTGTAGCGCCACCAAATGGCGGAAGGAAGTGTGTCACTTTTAACAGACATTGAAATATCCCTATTATGTTAACTTGCATTGCTTCAAAATAATTTAGAATAATGTCAAGACAGTTCAGATTTAAAATTATGAAGGGATTCTTGATATCTTGAATACTGTTGTGATAGCAATGCATTAAATGTCATCATTAATTTGTGTATATTCACATGTTTTGCGGTATTTGACATACTTTAATTTTCCTGTTTATTGTTTATAAATAAAATATTATAAAAATATCAACTGAAATGTAAAAATACTAGAAAGCCAAGTGTCTTACCCAGGTCTGGGTGGCAATTAAAAGAAATGCCCAGTAGAGGGCAGCCAAGCTCCATGAATGATTTCCAAAATAACAGATGATTTTTGTGTTGTGTCAGAGGGATCCCTCTTTGTATGTTATGTATATGAAGCATGTGCAACTACATTCTTCAGTTAACTATATTTCTCACATCATGTTTTAAACATATTCAGTTCTTAAGTTGGAGTTTCTGTTTCATCTGATCTGTATATGTTTTGATTGCCGATCCGATGCTGGAATGTGTTATTTTGAATTCAGTGTAGTTTAGAGTCAGCAGTTTCTTCTGCAGCTCACACTCTTTTCCTAAATATGTCCCCATTGTGATTGCCTTCTCGGGTGTATTGTTTGTGTGTGTGTTCTGTCTTTATCTCTCTCTCTTTCTCTCTCTTAATCGCTCTGAGGTGTGGAGAAACCACGCACACAGTGCGTTTCCTTCCTAATATAGTGTTTCATGGCTGGGTTGTGCGATAGGTGTTCGTGAGCTGTGCCATCTTGGTCACCTTGAGCTTGTGAGTTTGTGAGCTGTGCCACCTTTGTCACCTCTTGTGCAAATTCCAGCTGCTGGAGTTCAGAGTTTGTGTTTGTCACTGTCTGAACTTCAGAGAAAAAAGTAACCACTAGACCAATTAGTCATGTTCTTGATTTAATTGCTGATCTATGTGTTCATCTACCGAGTAACAAAATACCAAGACTGATAGTGGAAGATGTAGAGATGAAATTACCATATAATGTGAATTATCTATTTGAGTGCTTGAAGAGGTCATTAAGAACGACCAAAATTGGTGATTTAAAATAATCTCTTATTGTGAATAAAATAATTAATATTCATGAGTTTTGCAGCACTACCACCCAAGGTACAGTTTTCCTAGAGTTTATTTTTATTTAGAACTAACTTTGTGTTAATGTTATCTTTCAAATGGCTTATTCCAGCTGTTACAAAGTTGATAGGCCTGCAGGATCACATTGGATATGCATGCACTATCCATCCATTCGTACACTTGTCCTGCATAATGTGAAGTTTATTCCAGATGACCAGTTTTATGTCAAGCTAAGGAACATTTAGATTTTTTTTTTATGTGTTTAATAGACAATGTTTTGGTACTCTGGATTTTTTTATGTTGGCATATCAGTAGCAAAATTGTTACTATGTGGTTCCTGTGGAAATGCAGATGTATCACAAATTCATGGATATTTATAATTTGATTGTGACTCCAATTAATTAACTAGTACTTGTTGCATTGAAGCTTGGTACCTTAACCCATAAGATCTACGCATGGGCGCTTGCTTTTGTTTTGCCACCCCTCATAGTATAGTACAAATATATGATATCTAATTGTATTTGTTCGTATATGGCCATATACCAGATTTAAATATCAGAAAATGTATATATTGCAGATGTATGATATAGTTTACAGATTTATTGTACACCTATTTAAACCTTAGATACGCTTTCTTGCATTACCTAACTGAACCATAATTTGCTGACCAAACTTTTGTTGTGGCAGTGTATTTGATTACATTGTGACAACCGGAAAAGGGAATTTTCTATATTCGTAGACTCAACGTAACTTTGGACCAGTGCCAGTCCATCATTACGACATTGTGGCAACATCGACAAACAATAGTTCAAAGTATGTGTAACTATGTTCTTCAGTTAACTATTTTTATCAAAAGAACAACAAAGTTAAAGATCTGTTTAAGATGGCTAGCAAAATAACAATGTCTGTATCTAAGAAATCACAGCTTGTATTCGGGAGCAATGACGTCACTCTCCACCCCTTGTGTGGTTGTGCTGATTTGTGCTGTTAAAAGAAACATCACAACATATTCCTTTCTTTGTGTTTGGTTTTGGGAGCCGTGAAATTATTCCAAGTTTTTTCGCAAGTGAACAGCCACAGTATTCATCTCTGAATAACTTTATTAGTTTTAATTATGCTAGTGTTTGTGTAATTGCATAGTCCTACAGCTGTGGCCAAAAGTATTGGCAGTGACATCAATTTTGTGTTTTGCAAAGTTTGATGCTTCAAAATTTGTAATATTTTTTTTTTCATATGTTTCTATGGTATACTGGAAAACAATGATAAGTATTTAATCAATTTGAAAGGCTTTTATTGGCAAATTCAATATTTGCAAAGAGTCAATATTTACATTGTTGACCATTGTTCTTCATAACCTATGCAATTCACTCTGACATGCTGAATATCAGCTTCTGGGCCAAATCCTGACTGGTGGCGATCCATTCTTGCCTTATTAGTGGTCGGAGTTGATCACAATTTGTGGGCTTCTGCTTGTCCACTCGCCTTTTGAGGATTGACCACAGGCTCTCTATGGGATTAAGATCCAGTGAGTTGCCTGGACAAGTATACAAAATTTCAATAACAGTCTTGCCTTGTGACACGGTGCTCCATCATGCTCGAAAATGCACATATCATCACTAAATTGCTCCTGGATTGTTGGGAGAAGTTGCTCTTGCAGGACATTTTGATACCATTCTTTATTCATGGCAGTGTTTTTTGGCAGAATTGTGAGAGAGCCCACTCCCTTGGATGAAAAGCAACCCCACACATGGATTTTCTCAGGATGCTTCACTGTTGGCACAACACAGGACTCATGGTAGTGTTCACCTTTTCTTCTCCGTACTATCGATTTTCCAGATGTCCCAAACAGTTGGAAGGGGGCTTCATCAGAGAAAATAACTTTGCACCTTAACTTTGTCTTCTGCTGTCCAATCCTTGTACTTCCTGAAGAATTTCCGTCTGTCCTTGATGTTTTTCTTGGAGAGAAGTTGCTTCTTTACTGCCCTTCTTGACACCAGGCCATTGTTCAAAAGTCTACACCTCAATGTGCATGCAGATGCACTCACACCAACCTGCTGCCAATATTGAGCAAGCTCTACACTGGTGGTGATACGATTCCATAGCTGACTCCTCAGGAGGACATGGTCCTGGCACTTGCTGGACACTCTGGGATGTCCTGAAGCCTTCTTCACTGCAGTTGATCCTCTCACCTTGAAGTTCTTATGTAATATTCTTTGCAGCAATTTCCTTGCATGTGAGGCCATTTTGATGCAAAGCGATAATGGCTGCACGTCTTTGTTTAGAGGTTACCATTGCTAACAAGAACACAATGATTAGAAGCACTTCTTCCCCCCATTTTATAGCAATCAGTCTGCTCTTATAATCCAATCAGAATGATAGAGTGATTTCACCTGACTAGTACTTGTTCACACTTTCTTTTGGCCAATGAAGATTTTGTCAGTTATTTAAAATGCATCTGATCACTCTGCACAATAAACTAGAAACAATGTGAATCAACACCACAACAACTGAAGCAGAAAACTTTGCAAAACACAAAATTTTTGTCACTGCCAATAATTTTGTCCACGGCTGTATATATTAGATAATTTTAATAACTCCTATTAATAACTCCTCCACATGAACTGGGCACAGAACTGGTGAGGGCGACTGCAAACAGGAAGGTAACCACACCTCTACAGAGGGGCAACCAGCAGACACAAGAGCATGCTCAAACCACACAAGAGAGCACAGTTAACATGACAGTGAACAATAAACAGGCAAATAACGAGGTGACACACAAGGAATAAGTAGGGAGTGCAATCAGAGTAAAGTAGACGATAATGGGCAAGAAAATCATTGCTTTGATCAGCATCTCCCAGAGATCAATCACCATTCCCATAGAAACGCTGATCGTGAGCCGGCTCCACCTGTGAGACACAAGGGAGAGAGAAAAACAAACCACAGTATGAGCTGGCACAAATGCCGGAACCAATGCAAATAGTTGTTTGTTGGTAACCATTTGTTAATTTATGCTTTGAATAATTATTCTATGGGTGAACATGTAGTATTCTAACCTAGTATAGTATTTTCCCAACATTAATTTTGAGTCTGCATTCATTATTTATAAGCACAAGATTTAAAAATCCTCTAAATTAATGTACTTCATTTATTTTGAAAGTGAAGAGAGAAAAAAATGCAACAACAGCATTGCATGGAAATTACAAACTTAAATGACTTTAATTTAAATCCTTTTAATGGATAAATAAAAATGGTAAATAACTTCATTAAAATATAATCTTTAGATCTACATATTTATTTAAATAAATAATTACATTAAATTAGAGTAAAAATTTAAGTTAGTACAGTTAGTAAATTTTTTTAAATTACAATAAATAATTGATAGACAGACAGACAGATTAGACATATAGACAACATTATGCCAAGACATCGAAGATGCTAAATTGCGAACAGATTTTCAAATATTGAACGGTATTGCTATGGCGATTCACTAAATTAATGGCAAAAATAGGCAAACAGGAATTGTCTCATATCTTCTGTATGCATTGCGTGAGTTAGATTAAAATTTAGTTGTCTGTTTTTTCTTGTGGGCTAATCACATAGATGTGGCTGTGTTCACGGTCATAGTGCCACCAACTGGCAGCAGGAAGCGTGGCACTTACAACAGACTTCGAAAAGTTATCTTACATTTACCCAAATTGCTGAAATGTTTTAGACACCAAATTGCTCAAATTGTTTAGACACTGCTGATGGAAAATGTTGTGAAGTTGCAGTCAAACTGGAATGGTGGCATATATCTATTACTCATTGTATGATTAGGGCCCAAGTTTACATTAATGTTGAGTTATTGCTGTGTCTGCCTTGCATTATGGAAATGGACCCATGGTGCTTGGGCCCATCATTTCTGCTCACAGCTATATTATTATTATTATTATTATTATTATTATTATTATTATTATTACAGCCTTATAATAATTATAACAATTTAATTATGTTATTGATATATTATAGCTAGATATGTAGGCTACAATAACTATGACATGTGTTTTTATATTTGGTTTCTTCTGGTATTTCTGACATATATCTGCTTAAACTGAATTTTTGTTTAGCCTATTTATGTGCAGTATGCAAGTATAACAATGTTATTGTTACAATAACAATAATGTATTGTGCAAATACAATAATGTTTCACAATAACAATTGTGAAAGGTCAAACACACATTTTGCAGTGAATAATAAATAGCAGAGACTGAATGGCCATCCGATGAACTTGAAATCACACCATGCGCATTTTCATTCATAAGGTTTACACTGTACTGCCCTACAAAGCAAAAAGGCAGTAACTACACAGAGTGCAGAACTGAGAAAAATGACTTTAAAGTTATCCTGTCAGGGCTTTTTGCAGTTACTGTACAAACGACTACCATTTTTCTCCAAAACGACACACATTTGAGATAAAATGTTTTATCACATAACAAAGGATGCCTTGAATGTCATGAAAATGATAATAACTCATTTTTGACCAAAAATGCAGTTACTGCCTTTTTGTTTTGTAGGGCAGTGTAGTAATATTGGCTTTGCAGATTCATCGTTTTGTAATTTTCTATATTTATTTAAAATATCACTTTATACCTGTGCTCTTTGGATGATCAGTCTTCTGAATATTTTTTTCTATTATTCAGATGAATTAGTTTTGAAGTCATTATTTGTGCCTTTCCGAATAAGGTATTCAGCTTCGAGCACATCCCTAATTTATACATTCATAATCCTCTAATAACCATATAATTTCAATAGGCCAGAGCTGAATGCCTCAAAGCTCTTTCTCCCAAAGTAACGACCATTCAGTTGGAGGCAGTAAGGGCAAGTTAAGCTTGTTTTGCCAACCGCCATAAAAGAGAAGAAAAATTGGAGTAAGAAGAACCACAAACTTAAAAACACCACAATATTTATTTACTGGCTAAACTTTGCAATGGAGACACATGATAAAGATATTACTGCAGCATTCAGCGTTTAAGAGGACATTTGTTTGCATTTATTCATTTACATTGCATGGGCTGCTAATACAGAAACCTCCCCGTGGTGCAGCCTGGGAAACGCTGACTGGTACAATCTGATATTTCTATTTGAGATTACCACCACCAGTAGGCCAATATCTGTATACCTACCCGAGCAATCAAACGGATGATGATGCCAAAGCACAACAGATACTCGCCCCCCTCGGGGCCTGCTCTGTCAATCGCCTCAATCAATATTGAAGGTTTTTCCAGACGCAAGGCAGACATACTAGCAACAGCGGTCAGATGCTTCGACATAGTGTGCATGCAGGAAACCCACATTGGTCCTGCACAACACTGACCAGCCATTCCTGGAATGAAGCTGGTGGCCGAGATCCGACAGACAGTATGGGTCAGCTGTATTCAGCAGACCAAACCTTGCGATCGAAGAGGTCTGCACCCACATCACCAAAGGGCAAATGGAAATCATCACAGTTGCCCTACCGAACGTCTCTGTCACATCAGTGTATAAACCCCCCCAAAGTCCGTTCCTCCACTCTGAACTGCCAGACAGATGCAAGAGGAAATACCATATTAGTATCGGGGACTTCAATGCTCATAGCACATGGTGGGGTTATGAAGCGAACAACCAAGACGGAGATGAAGTCGAAACCTGGCTCGATACGAAACATCTGACTCTGATCCACAATGCGAAACTGCCAAAATCTTTTCACAGCGCCAGATGGAAATGAGGATATAACCAGATCTTGTGTGTGTGAGCAGCGAACTAACATCGAGAGTTGTGAAAGAGGTCCTAGACCCTATCCCCCACATGCAACACCGGCCAATCGCCATAACCATTCAATCCGTTCTTCAAGCAACAACCGTCCCCTTCCGCAGACGGTTCAATCTGCGTAAGGCAGACTGGCTGTCGTTCCAACAGGAGTTTGAAAACTCCATCTCCAGCATTTCATCACATCCCAGCCACTACAGTATGTTTATAGACCTGTTGAAAAGGTCAGCCAGGCGACATATACCAAGAGGATGCCAGACTGAGTGCATCTGCAGGCTGTCGGAAACATCTAGTGACCTATTGAAAGCCTACCAAGGTGCATACCATGAGGACCCCTTCTCCTCCACCACAATGGAACTCGGAGAGATCTTGCTGAACAAAGTCGGGGAAGACCGAAGGAAAGCCTGGAAGGAGCTGTTAGAAAACACCAATATGAACAACAACAGCAGGAAGGCATGGGCCACACCTCTCCGCCCACACTCTCAACAGTCACAGCAAACTCAGTTGCAGCACAGCTGGTGGCAAACGGTCACAGCCAAAATCGGCGCAGACCCACAGGAGAATACCGCCGGACAGCGGTACGGGACCACTCACAACCAGCCAGATCACTCACCGAGCCTTTCGATCCACAAGAACTTGAAGCTGCAATGAGCATGCTGAAACCTGGGAAAGCAGCAGGAAACGATGATGTACTGGCAGAAATGATACAGCACCTGGGACCTAAAGCAAAGACTTGGCTCCTAGAAATGCTGAACTCATGCATGGCAGAGAAAATAATCCCACCGGTATGGAGAAAGGCCAAGACTGTCGCAATTCTCAAACCTGGAAAGGACCCTTCATCCCCTACAGACCAATCTCCCTCCTCTGTATCACCCACAAGCTCTACGAGAGGCTATTACTCCAACGCCTTATAACACTTATAGACTCTAAGTTTACTAAAGATCAAGCTGGTTTCCGTCCTGGTCGCTCATGTACTGGACAGCTACTGAACCTCACTCAACACATTGAGGACGGTTTTGAGTGCAAACTCATCACCGGAGCAGCTTTTATAGACCTCACTGCTGCCTACGATACTGTCCAGCACTGCACCATGATTAGGAAACTTTTTGACATGACTGGTGACCTTGACCTCTGTCAAATCATTAAAAGCCTCCTTAACAACAGGCACTTCTTTGTACAACTAAATGACAAGAAGAGCAAATGGAAAGCCCAAAAGAATGGCCTACCACAAGGCAGCGTACTAGCCCCTCTTCTCTTCAATATATACACAAATGACCAACCACTTCACCCACAATGCCAGCGATCTCTGCATCACCACCCAACAGGAGAACTTCCAGAAGATTGAGCCTGTCATGGAAAGTGCCCTCCAAGAGATGACAACCTACTACAATAACAACCACCTGAAACCCAACCCATCAAAAACCCAACTATGCAGCTTCCATCTAAAAAATCCAGATGCGAAAAAAGAACTGAGCATCTCATGGGATGGATACAAACTCTCCAACCACCACCACCCCGTGTACCTGGGAGTCACACTTAACAGGACACTCTCTTTCAAAACTCACCTTCAGAACACTAAAGCCAAGATCAACACTGCGCCAGATATTGGCAGAACGACATCTGAGATTGGAACGGACTCGAAGAAGAAGATTTACATTGCATTAGAGAGTATTATCCTTTGTGAGTATTTGTATACATATGCACAGACGTTATGAGCAAGCATCATTAGACCACATATCCAAAGATTTCTGATCTCCAGAAACTGTTAAGTGTATCAACCTGTGCATTCTTTTCATGTGCCTATGCCATGTTTATTGTGTTTTGTTCTTGTTTTCATGTCGTTTATTTTGAAAATCTAGCTCCTGTTGTCCTGTCATGTGATTTCCTGTTCCCTCATGTAATCGTGTCATGTGTTTCCCCATTCACATGTCTTGTTTTCATTTGTCCATTGTTTGATTACTTTGTTATCAGTTCTAGTTTGTCATTGGTTTAGTTTAAGAGTCTTGTTATCTTGTTTATAATTCTGTCAGTTCATTGGTTGTCTTGTTTATTTAAGCCCTCATGTTTGCCATTGGCTCTTGTGAGGTATTGTAAATGTAACTTTGTTGTTTTGTTCTAGTCAAGCCAAGTCAAGTTTTAGTCAAGTCATGTTTTGTTTATGTCAAGTCTATAGTCTAGTCAAGTCATTCTTGTTTATTTTTTGTTTTATTCTTGTTTATAGTTAGGGTTTCTGGTTATCACGATTTATAATAAACTGCACTTGTTTTAATCACATCATCATCATCTTTGCATCTTTTTTACCAGCGTCAGCATCGTTACAGCCGATAGGCTAGCCTATATTTTCTATATTTAAACCATGATTTCAAATGTGAATTAATTAATTTAGATGTATACCATTGTGTTATGTTATATTCACCTGGCAATAAAAATGAAAGAAAACAGATTAATTATTTATGGGAGCAGACTACTTAAATGAAATATTTGAAAATATTTGAAAAAGAAGCACAATTTAGCAAAAATGTACTGTGACAACATTATATGTATAATATTTGTGCCAGTACATGCGTTAAGAAGCTATACATATAATAATCAGAAACAATATGCGGTACAAACCAGAAGGTAATGAGCCTTGTTACAGTATTTTATTAGTAGTTAATATCTGCTACTAACCAGTGTTGCACCAAAGCTTGATAACTTTTATTATTTTATCGAGTGATTATTTTTCGGAGTGACTATTTGCTTTCAGATGTTACCCCAATATTGGCAACATAGAACTACACAACAAAGTGCATTGAGAGTGTCTCTCCAATGGCATGGAGAGTATCGTCGGTGTGTATGACCAGATTCGGTTCTGCATATGGCTTCTTGACCTCACACATCAAATTTTCTTTATTACTATTTATAATAAATAAAAAAATCATCTAAATTTAGTTTTACTATAGAAATTTTGTAGTAACCATGTTTTTTAGCAGAAAACATTGATTTGATGATATTAGCAATGGTGTTACTATAGTAATATAGTGTTAATATAATATTTACCATGTTTAATTTTGTAAACATTGAAATTAATTAACATTACATATATATATATATATATATAAATATAGACCTTTTATGGCACTACACTCAAAGCACTTTACATAGTGAACAGGGGACTCTCCTCAACCACCACCAGTGTGCAGCACCACCCTCCAGCTTTTGGTGGAAAGGAAAGAGTAGATGATAGAGCCAATTCATGGATGGGGATTATTAGGAGGCCATGCTTGAAAAGAGCCATTGGGAGGAATTTGGCCATGGAAGGCATAGCCATGGGAGGCTCGAGGGTTGGTGCCATGGAAGGCTCGAGGGGCGGAGCCATGCAAGGTGGAGCCGCGACTGGGGAATGACCTCCATGGTCGTAAGCACTGGCAGCGACTGGGAAACAACCTCTGTGGTCATGAGCACTGGCAGGTGTCCTCTTCCTTCTCCTCCTTTTCCAGACAGCTGGAGCGTAGTCACGGGAGCGGTCGAGGCCACAGACATTGGCTCTGGGATGGTTGAGGCTACAGGCATGAGTGTTGGCTCATTGGCCATGGCAGGCATGGGCGCTGCCTTGTTGGCTGTGGCAGGAGTGGGTGCTCGCTCGCTGGCCATGGCAGGGAGCCGTGGAGGGTTTGGATCAAGGAGCCGTGGAGGGCTTGGAGCAAGGAGCCGTGGAGGGCTTGGAGCAAGGAGCCGTGGAGGGCTTGGAGCAAGGAGCCGAACATGCCGGTTTAGGCCTGGGGTTCCCGCCATAATCCACAAAGTAATGGGAACTGCAAAGTTCCAGAGATTTCTCCACATATTTACAGAGTATCCAGTGAGGATCAGCCGGAAGCATCAGTGCAAATATTCAGACTGGTCTGGAAGAAAACCACCAAAGTTTTGTCTGGATGGTGTGCTAAATTCGCTAGTTACAAAAACTCACGGATGTGATCCTCAACTGGACAGTACCTATGCTTAAGAAGCAGAATTCTGACAGCAGCTAGATCCATGGTGGTCAGTCGTTCTGTCACAATTTGATGCTGAGTTGAGACGGGAGAAGCTGGATCTAATTGCAGGCTTTTAATAATGAATGATAACAGTGAAACAAACAAACGTGATCTCATAGAGCAAAAACAAGAATTGACAAAGAAATGCAAAACAGAGGGTATATATACACACACAAGGGCTAATGATGGAATGGAAAACAGGTGAGAACAATGGGGAAAAGATGGCAGTGAAGAGGGCAGTGCATGATGGGAAACGTTGTCTGGGGATAAGAATCCTAGGAAAGACGAGGGAGACACACACACACACACACACATATATATAAATATATATATATATATATATATATATATATATATATATATATATATATATATATATATATATATATATATATATATTCTTTACGCTTATGAGTGGGGTTCAATTGAGAATTTCAAGTATTATTGCCGCATTAATCCACGCATTAGTAAGGGTCACTCTGGTTGGATACCCACTATCAACCTAACAAACAGTGTCATAAAAACAAATGTGAGACTACATTTACAAGCTTCTAAATGTACACTGGAAAAAACAGCATGTAAGATTAAAAAAAAAATTCTTTTGCAAGTTTTGGAAAACAGGTTTTTATGAGTATCTACTTAGCTTAGAGTGTAATAAGCAATGAATATATGCATAAATGTTACTTTAAAAAAACTAAAATTTTCATTGAGTAAATTTTACTTTAAAATATAACGTGGCGCTCGATGACATTCAAACATATATGTAATTATCATTCAATGCTATACATTTTTAAGACATATTTTAAGTAGCCCATTGAGGCTGAGTTATCTTAAGACAACGTAGTTTGACAGCAGGTGTGTGAGCTGCACACACAGAAAGAGTTCAATCTTTGTTTCATCAGACCAGAGAATTTTGTTTCTCATGGTCTGAGAGTCCTTCAGGTGCCTTTTGGCAAACTCCAGGAGGGCTGTCATGTGCCTTTTACTGAGGAGTGGCTTCCATCTTGCCACTCTACCATACAGGCCTGATTGGTGGAGTGCTGCAGAGATGGTTGTTCTTCTGGAAGGTTCTCCTCTCTCCACAGAGAAACGCTGGAGCTCTGTCAGAGTGACCATCGGGTTCTTGGTTGCCTCCCTGTCTAAGGCCCTTCTCCCCCGATCGCTCAGTTTGGCCAGGTGGCCAGCTCTAGGAAGAGTCCTGGTGGTTGCAAACTTCTTCCATTTACGGATGATGGAGGCCACTGTGCTCATTGGAACCTTCAATGCTGCAGAAATTTTTCTGTACCCTTCCCCAGATCTGTGCCTTGATACAATCCTGCCTCGGATGTCTACATACAATTCCTTGGACTTCATGGCATGGTTTGTGCTCTGATATGCACTGTTTACTGTGGGACCTTATATAGACAGGTGTGTGCCTTTCCAAATCATGTCCAATCAACTGAATTTACCACAGGTGGACTCCAATCAAGTTATAGAAACATCTCAAGGATGATCAGTGGAAACAGGATGCACCTGGCTCAATTCTGAGTGTCATGGCAAAGGCTGTGAATTTTTATGTACATGTGATTTTTTTGTTTTGTTTTTTATTTTTAATAAATTTGCAAAGATTTCAAACAAACTTCTTTCACATTGTCATTATGGGGTATTGTTTGTAGAATTTTGAGGAAAATAATGAATTTAATCCATTTTGGAATAAGGCTGTAACATAACAAAATGTGGAAAAAGTGAAGCGCTGTGAATACTTTCTGGTATTCTGCACTTTATATTATGATTCAATAAGTTGCAAGCCATCATGTTATAATCTAGCTGCAGCAAGTGCGTGCTCAGGGGACTACCATCCTCGTGCCAGAGTGTGCCTCAGTCGGAGGCAGTTTCAATCTCTCCCCCTTAGATCAGGACATTTCATGCAACTCATAGAAGAGGCGCTGAACACACAGAGAAATGCCAGTTTTGGAGTTTGTAGTTCCCCGTATGTCGCTCACTTCGACGTCGTGTCGAAGAAGCGACACTAGGGGTCTCTCTTGAGCGCCAAATATGCCTCTGGTCTATGAAAAAAGGCCAATGAGAAGTTGGCAGACAGGCATATCAGTACAAAGTCCTCCCCTTTGGCATGTCTCTGTCCCCTCGCGTCTTCACGAAAGTCGCAGAGGCAGCTCTTGCCCCACTCCGAGAAGCCAGCATCCGCATACTCAATTACCTCGACAACTGGCTCATTCTGGGCCACTCATGAGTGTTACTATGCGCTCACAGAGACCAGGTGCTCAGGCACCTCAGCTGTCTGGGGCTTCAGGTCAACTGGGAAAAGAGCAAGCTCACCCCGGATCAGAGCATCTCTTTTCTCGGCATGGAGTTATACTCAGTCTCAATGTCAGCACGTCTCACCAACGAGCGTGTGCAGTCAGTGTTGAGGTGCCTCGCCGCTTTCAGGCCGAGCACAACGGTCCCCTTAAAACTTTTCCAGAGGCTCCTGGGGCATATGGCATCCTCCGCGGTGGTCATGCCATTGGGGTTGATGCATATGAGACCGCTTCAGCACTGGTTCAAGTCCTGAGACGAGCACGGCACGCACCGTTTGACGATCACCCCCGCCTGCCGCCAAACACTCAAACCCTGTACAGACCTCCTGTTTTCTACGGGCAGGTGTGCCCTTACAGCAGGTGTCCCGACGCGTCTTGGTTACGACCGACTTCTCCAGATCGGGTTGGGGCGCCGCGTGCAACGGGCACGCAGTAGCAGACCGTTGGAAACGGGCCCCACTGCGTTGGCACATCAACTGCCTGGAGTTGTTGACTGTCCTCATTGCCCTGCGGAAGTATCTCCCATTAGTTCGAGACAAACATGTCCTGGTCAGGTCAGGTAGCACCACTGTGGTAGCGTACATAAATCGCCGCGGTGGCGTACGCTCCCGCCACATGTCATGACTCGCCCGTCATCTCCTCCTTGGGCCAGTAGCGACTCAAGTCAACCTCAACGTGATAGTGGACGCGCTGTCACAACAACCCTTGCCCGGCGGAGAGTGGAGGCTTCACCCCCAGTCAGTCCAGTTGATTTGGGAACGGTTCGGCAAGGCCCAGGTAGACCTGTTTGCCTCCCGAGAGACCTCCCACTGCCCACTCTGGTATGCCCGCTCAGAGGCTTCCCTCAGGGCAGACGCACTGGCACACAGCTGGCCTGTGGGGCTGCGCAAGTACGCATTTCCCCCAGTGAGCCTTCTTGCACAGGTGCTGTGCAAGGTCAGGGAGGACAAGGAACAAGTCACCCTTGTGGCTCCTTATTGGCCCACCCGGGCCTGGTTCTCGGACCTCGTACTCCCTGCGACAGCCCATCCCTGGCAAATTCCCCTGAGGGAGGACCTTCTTTCTCAGGGACGAAAAATGCTCTGGCTTCCGCACCTAGATTGGTTCGCAGCGGTAGACCTGAAGGACACGTACTTCCATGTCTCAATTTTGTCTCGACACCGACCCTTCTTGCGGTTCGCGTTCGACGGCCTCTCTAAAGATGGCCCTGCTGATCACGCTCGCCTCCATCAAGAGGGTCAGGGACCTGCAAGCGTTCTCTGTTAGCGACATCTGCCTGGAGTTCGGTCCGGCAGACACATATGTGATCCTAAGACCCTGACCGGGCTACATGCCCAAGGTTCCTACCATGCCCTTTAGAGACCTGGTAGTGAACCTGCAAGCGTTGCCTCGGGAGGAGGCAGACCCAGCCCCTTCATTGCTGTGTCCGGTACGTGCCTTGTATGCCTACTTGGACCGCACTCAGAGCTTTAGGTGCTCTGAGCAGCTCTTTGTCTGCTTTGGGGGACAGCGGAAAGGGAACACTGTCTCCAAACAGTGGCTTTCCCACTGGGTGGTGGATGCCATCCTACTGGCCTTTCGCACCCAGGCCATGCCCCCCCCCCCTTGCGGGTCCGAGCGCACTCAACAAGGAGTATTGCATCCTCGTGGGCACTGGCTAGGGGCACCTCCCTAGCAGACATTTGTAGAGCAGCGGGTTGGGCAACACCTAATACCTTTGCAAGATTTTACAATCTCAGGGTTGAGTCAGTCTCGTCCCGTGTTTTCTCAGGTCCGAGCTGGTAGAACTCGGTACACGCTGACGGTCTGACCAGGTGAATCGCTGGCGTCCAGTGCCCTTTCCCTCGGCTGAGGTAAAACAGTGCACCTTCTTTCCCAGGAGATCCCACCCACAAGGCTCCCTTGTCGATTCCTCCCTAGCCCTTTTGGGTCTGCAGTTCAATGGAGGAACTTGCTGACCCAATCCACTACGGGTACCCTAGGCTACCCTGTACTGGAATAGGTGCTCCACAGGTCAGGCCTCCTACACGGACTCTTCCTGTGTGTATTTCCACAGTACGGTCACCTTACGAGCTGACCTGCGTCTCCCTTAGGCAGTTTTTTCACTGGCCTCCGGTCGCCGTGTTGTAGCAACTCCCCCCTCCTCGAGGCTGGATCTACCACCGCATCATTCTTTCCCACATGTGTCTGAAGAGGCCATGTGATGTATTTCGCCACATTTACCTCCCCTTTCGGGCAGGTGTGGCCTCCGCAGGGTCTTTTCCCCCTGAAATAATAGAAAACTAGGTAAGACCCCCTTCCCTCGATGCATATGAGGGCCCCGGCTGCTCTTGCTCTATGCCAAGAAACATAGAGAGAAAAGAGGCCCAGCCAGGCTTGGCCCGTTCCCAGGTTGGCAAGCGTCGCATTGTTCCCCTCTAAGGTAACCAGAAGGATTCCGACGACTCTTTTGGGGCATTGGGGAAGGGTACGTGCAGTCTGAAACAGTACAGTGTTGGTCGCTTGTGCACGTGAAATGCCTGCCCGCTCCATTGTCAGAAGTACACGTACATGGCTCAGCGCATGGAGTGATTTAAAGTGGACCCCTAGTGTCGCTTCTTCGACACGACGTCGAAGTGAGCAACAGATGGAGAACGTCTCGGTTACGTATGTAATCTCCGTTTCCTGATGGAGAGAACGAGACATCGTGTCCTCCCGGCCAAGTCGCTGAGCCGACCCACTGCAGTGGCCGGACCATTTCCACAATGAACTCGACGTATTTCCCTGCTTTTATATCTGTATGTCCGGGGCGGGGTATGCAAATACTATGCCAACTTCTCATTGGCCTTTTTCATAGACCAGAGGCATATCTCAAGAGAGACCCCTTGTGTCGCTTCTTCAACACGACGTCTCGTTCCCTCCATCAGGGAATGGAGGTTACATATGTAACCGAGACGTTATTTCCTTTAAAGATGCTCGACATGGAGTCACGTGGCGCCATGCAAGGATCGGATGTGTGAACATTGAGCTCTGTGCACTTTGCTAGTTTTAACACTTTTAATGATATAAACTGGTGAGATTTGATACAGTATGTTCCATAACTGTTCTAGGAGGACAATATGTCAAAGAATTCAAAATTCTTGGGCTCTGGAGACAATAAAAATACACTTACGTTGTCAAGCTGACACCCCTGAACGGGCTGTGAGCCAGGGAGTCCATTTAGTCGGGGAGATAGGGCGAGAGATTCTGGCCAGGACTCCCGAACGGGCCGTGAGCCAGGGAGCTGATTTGGTCGGAGAGATGCGGCGAGAGATGCTGGGCTGGTTGGCAATTCTGACGAAGGTCGCTGCTGATTTGTATGATCTTGCTGTGATACGTTGATCGATCACTGCCATAGAGATGAAGTTCTCTGAGGTGGTTACAAGAGTGGGGTATGTCGAGAATGGATTGATTATCTGGAATCATCAGAGAGGGAATTATCTGCTAATCCGCTAGTGACCAAGGTGGATTTGGAGCATGTCTGGGAGAAGTTGGAAGCCATAGAGAACCGTAGCTGGTGGAATAACGTCCATATTGTCAGAATTCCTGAGGATGAAGAGGGTCAGGATATGGTGAAATTCCTGAAAGGGCTCCTTCCGAATCTGCTCGACCTAACAGACCATAAGTTGGAAATCGAGCAAGCTCACAGTGTTCGTGCTCATAGATCCGAGGAGGGAGATAAATTCTGGCCAAATTTCTGAGATCATCCGATAAAGATCTTGTGGTATGTGAGGCGAGGAGTAAAGGAAGACTTTCTTTGAAGAGCCACAGCATTTTCTTGTTCCCAGACTTTGCAAATTCGACAAGAGAATAAGTGATCTCTCTCTCCACATAGAATGTGAATGGGTTGGGGCACCCCATAAAAAGATGGTTATTTCTTTTCTTAAGCATAAGAAATATGTCATAGTATTTCTTCAGGAAATGTATCTTTCTCCGCAGGAAGCTGAAAAATTTGGGAGGATATGGGGTGGACATGCTTTCTTTAGTGCTGGCTCAGTAAGAGCAGGAGAGTCATTACGCCGATAAGTAAACTATTGAATCTACAATTCAAATGTATCAAACAGATTAAAGACAAGTCTCTCCTCTCCACCAATAGCTGGTGTGTGATGAGCATACTTCCGCACAATGGCTGCCGTCGCATCATCCAGGTGGGTGCTGCACACTGGTGGTAGTTGAGGAGAGTCCCCTGTTCACTGTGTAAAGTGCTTTGAGTGTAGTCAGAAAGTGTAATATAAATGAAATGTTCATTCATAAAATAGGAAGAGTCATTATTGTTTTAGCTGAAATTCAGGGGCAACATCTTATTTTGGCTAATATTTATGCACCTAATGTTGATCATCAGGGATTTTTTATATATCTTGAAGGGATGCTGCAAGCCGCTGGCACCCCTCATGATATATGGAGGAGACTTTAATATTTTGATGGATTCAGTCTTTGATTATTTGGAAGCAAAAGTGTGCAAAATTGATGCTTCACATGATGTATAAAAATCTTGGTCTTACAGATATTTGGAGACTTTTGAACCCATATGGGAGGGACCATACATTTTTTCATCAGTCCATAAGATTTTCTTGAGAGTAGATTTTTTTATATCTAAGCCCCTCATTCCATCTGTTGTTGATTGGTCAATTGGAAACATTTTAGTCTCAGATTCTGGCTAGATAAGAAAAAGATAAAAGAGAGAGAGAGTCTTTTTCTACCATTGTGAAATCTGCTGGTGGTTAAATATTTACCTTGGCCATTGATATTAATAATGCTATTAAATAATTCTATCTTGATCTTTATAGTTCCACATATATTAGAAACTTTGCGGAACCATTACAACATCCTAAACTGTCGGCTGATCAAAACAATTCTCTTGATTCTGAGATAACCTTGGAGGAGCTTGGCAAGGTAATTAAGGCCTTGCCTACAGGCAAGGATCCATGGCTAGATGGCTTTGCCGATGAATTTTTTAGATCCTATCCTACAGAACTGGCTCCTCTTTTGCAAGAAATGTATATGGATGATTTAAAGAATGAAATGCTTCTGCCAATCATGACGCAAGCCCGGATCAGTCTGAAACATAAAAGGACAAAGATCCAAGCGAGTGTAAGAGTTACCGTCCAATTTCCCTGATCCAACTAGACATTAAAATATTATCTAAAATGTTGGCTAACCGAATAAGTTAAGTTATGACATCTCTTATGTATAAATTTTAGGTGGCCATAACTCTTCTGATAACATTAGGCATTTGATTAATGTCATTCATAGGCAGTGGCGAACAATCAGACTCCAGTCGTTGCCATCTCACTTGATGCCGAAAAAACATTTGATATGGTAGAATGGGATTATCCTTTTTAAGATTTTGGAAATGTATAGATTCAGGAATACTTTTATTGGGTGGATTAAGTTACTTTATAGACAATCGGTAGTGGCAGTACAAACCAATTGATTAATTTCAGATTATTTTACTCTGGAATGGGGCACCTGGCAGGGTTGCCCTCTTTCCCCATTATTGCTATATCTTGCCCTGGATCCATTAGCAGCTGCGATATGAAAGGAGGATGAATTTTTAGGGGTGATGTCGGGAGGTTGAAAAGCAAAAGCTTTTGCTTTACGTAGATGATATTTTATTATTCGACCCTACAAGATCTATGCCTTGCCTCCACAGAATTATTCATTCCTTTTAAAAATTATCAGGATACAGAGTTAATTGGTCTAAATCTGAAGCGTTGGCACTGACAGCATACTGCCCGGTAACAGCTTTTCAGCTGGGCACCTTGCTGTAGCCCAAACAGGGTATTAAGTATTTGGGTATTTTATTCACAGCAAATTTGTATGATTTATTTAGAGTTCATTTTGACACTTTAATAAAAAGGTTTTTGAGCGATGTGGGCAGGTGGGCTTCATTACATTTATCTATGATTGCGAGGTTTAATGTTATTAAAATGAGTTGTATTCTAAAATATTTGTATTCAACTACTTGCTACAAACTCTACCTATAGATTTCCCCCTCTCTTATTTCAAGCAATTTGATAGCAAGTACTTCCTTTGGAATGGTAAATGTCCCAGATTACATTTCAGTAAAATGCATAGGCCGATTGACAAAGTTGGACTAGGTCTACATAAGATTTTGTTTTATTAATATGCATTCAGTCTTAGTCATTTGGCTCATTGGTCACTTCTACCTGAGAGAGCCCCTCCCTGGTTTTGAATTGAACAGGAATTTCTTACCCCTATTTCGCCATTGCAATCCTTTCTATCAAACTAACCGGAGAAGATAAGTTACACACTGTTTTCTCTTATGTGTACACAGTATAGACAAAAGTGTCCAGAGTATTTAATTCAGACATTTATTTAAATGTTGCTTCATAAGCATATGGCTGAACCCAAAGTTATGTATTAATAAATCCATATTCTGCTGGACAGAGTGGATTGTGAGGAGGTTAATATGCTCGGTGACCTATATGTGAGTGGAGTGTTGAGACCCTTTGAAAATATGGTTCAACATTTTGGGATTCCCATGTCTCAATTCTTTAGGTATCTACGCCACCTGCTTTGTTCTATTTTTGTGAGTAGCTTACACCCCCCTAAAGTGGCAGGGAGTGGTGATTACTGCTTTTGCAAAAGGACATTCTCTCAAGAGGTTATGGGAGAAAGATTTAAACTTGGTATTGGAGGGAGTGTGGGCAAAAATTCTAAAAAAACATCAAGTCTACATCTAGAGATACAAGGGTGCACTTACGCATTTAAGATTTTAAATTATTTCTATTGGGCCCCCTCTGGATTGTATAGCTTGGTCTTAAAGACACACCCACCTGCTGGTGATGCCAATCAACAGCACCAGTAAAGTGCCACAATACGTTTAATGCCACGTAAAAAATATATATATTTTGCAAAATCTTTAGGTATTTTAATTTAATTCTATGACATCAGGTTGCCATGTTTTCTATTATATTTTGGTCTCTCTTCTATTATATTCTTGGTCCTCTTTGAATGTCTTCAAAGTCTATGGGATTTTCTTATTAAACTGATCACAAAGAAAAGTAATAGCTCGGTTGCACAATTTGAGGTATCATTTATCCCCAAAGGACAAGCGGTTCAGGAATTTTTTTAGGAATATTTCAAGGAAAATGTATTGTTAGGGTTTATTGATTGTTGCACTCATGTTGCAGCCGAATGGACCTGCTCAAATAACATCCGCTTGATTGTTTGGGGAATCGGTGCACTCTTGCGCTGGGCAATTGTAATAGTGATGCTTGCCTTAGCTAAAATCACAAATAAGTTTTAAAATTCATGGCTACTATTCAATTGTATTTCATATATATTAAATATATATATTTGTTTTGAAATATTTTTGCAGGCTCTGAGCTCGGAGCTGGCATATGCTCGTGATGAGAGTAAGAAGACAATGAATGATTTGATTCATGCTGAGAACATGAGGTTGGGAAGAGACAAATACAAGACCTTACGACAAATCCGTCAGGGAAACACCAAACAGCGAATTGATGAGTTTGAGTCCATGTGATTTCCCAAAGTTTGTCTGTCTGTTAATGTATAATGATAATCAAATGCACATGGTGGTGTGGACTGGAGTGCTTGTGTGTAAATCATAGCCAGGTATGCTCAAGTGCTCTTAGTCTTTGATGTAGATGTGTGTAACAAAGCTAATAAAAAATTAAATGCAGAATTTCTGGAAAGAGTGTTTCTTTATTAAAATCTAATGAATTGATCAATTTTCGATTTTCTTTACTGTATTCATGATTTTAATCGTATGATAATTAACTAATAAAAAGATGTACTTATTGTCACCATGATGTCCATTGTCTTCATAGAGGTATTTCATTAAGCAATATCACATGAGCAATCATGCTGCTGTATTGCATATTATTTCCTGTGACTTTGTGACTAGCGTCCCAATCACAGCAGTGCTGATATTCAGTAGGTCGGCATTATTTTGTATTTAAAGCAGTGTAACAATGTTTAATTTTCTCCCTGATTTGGTTAACTTTCACGAGGCAACATTTCATAACAGACCAATTGTTTTTTTATGAAAGTCGCATGTGAGAAAATTGTCCCCTCATTGCTTGGAATGTTTGGTTTAGGTCATAGCAGCATATGGTTGGGCATACTGATTAAAAAGATTTACTGGTAGAAATGTGTGAACCAATACAAATTTTAATTAGTTCCAATCAGAGGTTGTGTTACAAATAAACATTATCAATCGCTTGTCACTTTGGAGTTGTAAAATTTCTGTCATGGTTATTTATTTTGTGATTAGTTTTTCATAAATTTTGTATTAAAAAGTGAAATTTGTTATGGTCACTTTCAGCGTGCACACACACAATGAGAGAGAGAGAGAGAGGTATAGTTAAACCACACAGAGATGGTTAAAATGAAAACTGATGCATTAGTTTTATTTATGGATTAAAAAAAATGATTGGAATTATGTTTTATCACATTACAAATTTTTGGAACATGATGAAAACAAATTGTAATTCAACTGGTTCCAATAACTTTACACTTAGAAAGAAAATGAGCAAGAACTTGCTAATAAAAAGTTCTGTCTCTCCACTGAAACCCTGTTCCTGTTGTAAATTGTCAAGCTTTTGTACCTGTGCCTGTTCTGTCACTATCCAACACAGGAAGAACAGCAATTATTATACTCAAAGTAAAACAATTTAGGAATGTTTTTATTACATTATATACATCATTTACATTTAGGTAGTAGTTCACAAAACATAATTTCCTCACACTCGTGCCATCCCAGATGTGTATCACATTCTTTCTTATGCAGAACACAAAAAATATATAATTTTAGAAGAATTTCTCAGCTCTGTAGGTCCATACAATGCAAGTCATCAGGGTCCAAAACTTTGAAGCTCCAAAAAGACAAAGTAGTGATTTTTCCTTATTTCTAATGAATCTTTTAAGAGAACAAATAATTCTCATTAGGGGTGTGCAGCAAAGCCATCATCTGTATTTGTATCTGTTACTATGAAAAAATGATCTGTATTCGTCTCTGTTTTCGATAGAAATGGAAATGGGCGTGACTTAAACTGGAAGTGTCTCAAAACGTCATGGTTACTGTTGTAACCTTCGTTCCCTGATGGAGAATGTAGTGACACAAGGGGTCTTTCCTGAGAGCCTCTCGTACCTCTGAACTTGAGAAAAGGCCAATGAGAAATTGGCAGACAGAATTTGCATGTCTCGCAGATTTAATATCTTGTTCGGGGCTCGCGATGAGGATGAGTTGCTGGTCCCAGCATTGTAGGGTGGGCTGCTGCTTTTGGAAGCTGCATTAAAAACAAATGATTATCAAAATTAATTACACCTGCCATCCTTAAAAGAGCTGTTGCAGTGTCCATCCACACATAGTTTTTATTGTGTAATATTCTTTGGGCTGTTTGTAGCCAAAAAGTCATTATCCTAGACTTGATATCCAAGCCCAGCCCCCTTTCTTGTACTGGAAGATACAAAGCAGCTGATTGAATCCAGAGTTGTACTGACCAGAAAAAGTTCACCAGCCTTGAACCCTTTCAATTAGTCCTGTAGGTGGCTGCAGTACCCTCAGTTTATACCAAAGAGTAGAAGCCACTAGAATATTAGTGACTGTAAAGAAGTTCATGTTCACAGGCAAGGAAGAGGCGAGAAACCGGCTTGACATACAAACTAAAGGTTTAATGGTAAACTCAAAAGACAAACACATAAGACGACGAACATGTCCGTGAACAATCTCTCTCTCACGTACGTCCTCCGCGGTCGGCCCTTAACCCTCTCGGAGGCTTGATTAGCCTAATACGGGACCGGGCATGTTGAGTCACGACCCGGCCCCGCCCTCCACCTTGCCACAGTGATCAAAACTCTTCCCCTGTAGGACAACTGGTGTAGCAGCCATTTCCAGCAAGACAATCAGGTACACACTCTTTCCTCTAAACCTTCCTGTTATGACCCTCCCTGTCTAGGATTGGGAGGGGGTATCAAGGTAATAATGAGAATGTAAAAGTTTTATAATTAAAAAAACTAACAGGCAGCTAAAGAGTGTCCTCTCCTGTCCCAGCTCTGTCACAAAGATCACTCCAATCTTAAATCAATCAAAGAATCATATTTATCAACATGATTAAACATGAGAAAGGGAAGCTTCAAAAGGCTTCAAGAGAGGACCAGGCCAAAACAACAAACATACATTTCTTCTGACTTTTTTTTAAAGAATACTTTCTAACCTTTACAAATAACATTTAAATCAACAACAAGACTCTTCCCTTACTTCCTCTCTAAACCAAAAACAGGAGAGAATGATCAATAACAAAAAAAAAAAAAAAAATGGCGTCCTCCTCTCTACAGCTTCCAAAAAGAACCACAAATAAACAATGAACTAAGGATTCTCTAGGAGTATCAGTATCTTAAAATATGGAACAAAGAATTAACACTTACCACTGCTACTTCAATATGTAGCAGGTTGTACAATAACAAAATGGTTACAACTGCAACAAGTTGAGGAAAGACTCAGCATGACACAACAACAACAACAACAACAACAACAACAACAACAACAACAACAACAACAATAGCACAATTGCTAATTGTCTGAGGCAGGAGAAAACCGTCTTAGCAGCCTGGACACAAAAAAAGCCTCCTCCAAGTGAGTTCACTCTCCAGCTTTATCTTCAACTCTCCATCCAGCAACCTATCAGAACAAGGCAGCAATCAAAAGGTAACCATTGTTGGCTGGTGTCCATTAACCTTTGCAATAAGGAGAGATTGAGAAGGAAAGAGAAAAAGAGAGCAAAACACCA
Source organism: Moxostoma hubbsi (assembly GCA_032164185.1). Classification (NCBI taxonomy): domain Eukaryota; kingdom Metazoa; phylum Chordata; class Actinopteri; order Cypriniformes; family Catostomidae; genus Moxostoma; species Moxostoma hubbsi. The sequence goes on along the minus strand of JAVLUX010000025.1, from coordinate 40,017,121 downwards.
CAAAACACTGCCACAATACAGACAACACCTACACAGGAAGCAATACAATTATCACTGCCCATGTATCACATAAATAATTATGCCTGGGACGTAACACTTCCCAATTTAACTTTTGAAATTCACTTAAGCCAAAATAAATACCTACAATTTTCAATCCCTCTTTTTTCCATGTAAGATCTCCTGGCAACAGTGGAAGGTTTTTAAAAGAAACCTGTCCTGCCCAAAAAGCCTCACATTTGTCCCAGTTAACTTTAGCTGATGAAGCTTTTTCATACACATTGAGTGCATTAATAAGGGCCTTAATGTCTTTTTCATGATTGACAAAAACTCACATCATCAGCATAAGCACTTACAGTGATACTTGAACTCTGAGATAACCCAGGAACAATAAAACCACACAAAGTTTTACGTAAATTAAAAAGATGAGGCTCAATAGCAATGCTATATAATTGCTCTGATAAAGGACAACCATGTCTGATGCCACTTGAAACTGGGATTGGCTGGCTTAACCATAATACAGGTGCAGGTGGTGGTGGCGTAGTGGCTAGACCACAGGGCTGCTAATCAGAAGGTTGCTGGTTCGAACCCCACGGCCCACCACCATTGTGTCCTTGAGCAAGGCACTTAACTCCAGGTTGCTCCGGGGGGATTGTCCCTGTAATAAGGGCTCTGTAAGTCGCTTTTGATAAAAGCATCTGCCAAATGCATAAATATAAATATATAATACCAAACGCTTTTAAAACATAAAGATAACAGTGATCAACCCGATCGAAGGCTTTTTCTTGATCTAAAGAAATTATACAAACTTTAATTTCAAATCCTTTACAAATGTCTAAAATGTCCCAAAACTAGCTAGAACTACCATATTATTGATCATAATCCAATCATTGGCACACAGCTCACAGCAATCCATTTCACAAGTGATCTCTCCCAGGGCATCCCACTCATTCGGATCCCTGGACGATTCCTCCCTAGCCCTTTGGGTCCGCAGCTCAGCGGAGGAACTCGCCGACCCAATCCACTGTGGGTACTTAATCTACCCTGTACTGGAATAGGTGCTCCACAGGGCAGGACTCCTATGCGGACTCCCCCTGTGTGTATTTTCCGCTGTACGATCCCCTTACGAGTGGACCCGTGTCTCCCTTAGGCAGTTCCAGCTGCCCTCCGGTCGCCGTGTTGTAGCAACTTCCCCCTCCTAGTGAGGTTGGATCTAACACTGTGCCATCTCCACATGCCACCTAAAAACCCATGTGATGTATTCGCCACCTTTACCTCCCCTTTCAGGCAGGTGTGGCCTCCGCAGGGTCTTTTCCCCCTGAATGAATAGGAAACTGGGTAAGACCCCCTTCCCTCGATGCGTGTAAGGGCCCCGGCCATTCTTGCTCTATGCGGAGAAACATAGAGAGAAAAGAGGCCCAGCCAGGCTTGGCCCATTCCCAGGTTGGCAAGCATTGCCTTGTTCCCCTGCCTAGGGTAATCAGAAGGATCCTGATGACTTTTTTGGGGCATTGGGTAAGGGTACGTGCAGTCTGACACAGCTGGTCGCCTTTGCACGTAGAATGCATGCCCGCTCCTGTGTCAGCAGAACACGTACACGGCTCAGTGCATGTCGTGATTTAAATTGGACCTCTAGTGTCGCTTCTTCGACACAACGTTGAAGTGAGCGACAGACGGGGAATGTCTTGGTTACGGATGTAACCTCCGTTCCCTGATGGAGGGAGCAAGACGTTGTGTCCTCCCATCCACGCCGCTGAGCCTAGCCACTGTAGTGGCCGGACCATTTCCGGCTCCTCAGAAAAATCGTGAATGTATTTCCCCGCTTTTATACCCTTATGTCAATGTGCGGGGTATGGAAATACTGTCTGCCAACTTCTCATTGGCCTTTTTTATAGATCAGAGGCATATTCAGCACTCAAGAGAGACCCCTAGTGTCGCTTCTTCGACACAACGTCTCGTTCCCTCCATCAGGGAATGGAGGTTACATCCTTAACCTAGACGTTTAATACTTAATCTTTAAACACATCTTGAGATCCCTTAGTTCAGATTTGCAAAGTGTTTTGAACGCAAGAACGTAACGTGTTTTTCTGCCTACTGAAGTGTTTTCTTCACTGTATAAACTGCGCGTTGCTCATACAGCTGAAATTTCACTTACTGCCCTCTGGAGTAAACAAGTGGTACTACAAGCTTGCATTTTTCAGGAATCTTCCTTATTATGGTCCGGGTGCATGCGATTAATTGCATGAATTTTTTAACGCATTATTTTTTGTAAAATTAATCGCACTGAATTAACACGTTAAGTCGACAGCCCTAAAAATAACAAAAAATATTTTTGCTCTATTGTTTCAAAAAACAAGAGTACGTTTATGTTCATCCCTTCCACCATTAATGTTAAGTGAGCCAACCATTAATACTTACATAAAAAAAACTGGAAGAAAAAGCAGACAGACAGAAAGGAGCAGAAATAAAGAAAAAGACACCATGTGATGCATGGAAGGTCAACTATAGAAGTACTTTGACGTTCTCCTTTTCTCTATTTTTTGATACATTCTAACAGCAGTTAAGTTCTTCTTTAGATGGAACTGCTTCTTTTCACTCAAAAGATCAACCCCCACAGTCTTCTGAAGAAATGTAACTGACATAACAAACTTCACTACATCAGGAAAAAATTCCCTAACATCAACCTACTTTCCAAAAGTTTCATCTAGAAACTGATAAGTTTCCTTTAAACAACAAAGAGAGATCCTTCTGAGGATCTTGAGAGTTCTTTCAAACCCACCATGTCCTGCTTAGAAGCAGACTAATCTGACAAAAAATCCTCTGCTGCTGTCAGTGATTCTGTTCGACTCTTCTCTGCATCACACCCATACTGATCAGCGCTAGTACTTGGCAACACATTCTCATAACATTAATTGTCCTGTTCTTTACCTTTATCAGCATAATCATCAACATCAGTATTTTGACTTGTTGCCACTAACACTGGTATCTCTGAAGTATTACTTTATAGACCTACACTACCTTTTAAATGAAGTCTCTTCTGCTTACCAAGGCTGCATTTATTTGATCCCAAATACAGTAAAAACAGTGATATTTTGAACTATTTTTACAATTTAAAAGAGCAGTTTTCTATTTGAATATATTGTAAAATTCATTTGGGATCAAAGCTGAATTTTCAGCATCATTACTGCAGTCTTCAGTGTCACATGATCCTTCAGAAATCATTATAATATGCTGATTTTCTAATATGAGCATATTTAAAGTGCATTTTACTCATTTAACCTGAACACATATTTGCAAGCTCAAGCTTTGTTGATGATAATAAGGCAGCATAAACACTAGTTTAAATATAATCTAAAAATTCACATTATTACATCATATTACATATCATATTTATATCATACAGCATACAATTTAAATACCTGCTTTAGCCGAAACAGCATTTAAATGTAACTAAAACTTGCTTATTAGGACATATTTCAAATTTCAATACTCTGAATCCTGGCTGGCAAGTCTGGAAACAGTCCCACTAGTAAAATATGTACATGTTTATATAAAATAGCATGCCAACTAATTAAAACTAAATGACTTACTCGTCCGAAATTGTATCCTCGGCTGGATCAAGTCTCTCTTCAAAATACAAACGTCCATCGGAGTCCCGCTCTTCTTCTGAGGAAAATTGTAACTCTTTGTCACTATCCAGGAGTTTTCTCACTCGTGTATCGTGCTGTCTTTAAAAAGTGAAGAAAAGTGAATGAACTTTGTTTTTAGGCACAGTCGGGGGCATTCACCATTTGCATTGATCGCCTCAGCACATTACCGTATGAATAGCGCGCTCTGCTGGTGGGTGTGATCACATTAGAGAAAATTAGCTGAGCCAGGAGAAACTATACATCGCCTAGTTTCATAAAGATTACATTGCAGGAGAATATTTGTTTGAAATTTGAATTGTTTTATTTAAAAGTAGACATTTTAAGCTTTCTTTAGACATATGTTTCATGTTTGTGTGATAAGTATTCGCGGAGTTTCAGTTAATTTTTTTGATGTGTTTCAGATATATGCTTGCAAACCCAGAGACTGCTTATAGATGTATGCTTCAAAATGACGGACAATTTTATGTTGTTTCTGCTGTAGTGACGAAAATATCCAGCAGGAAATGCTGGCGTGTCCGTCCACCCTGGAGGGTTAAATAATTAGTATAGTCTAGTATTTATCCGTTTCTTTGCACCTTGTTTGTTGGTGAGGTTGCATTATACTCACAAAGCAACTGGCTGGAGAAAAGGACCATCTCAGGCAAAATTTGGAAGCACAATTATAATTTCAATGCACAATACAGAAATGGTGAAATTGAACATAATCAAAAACACAGGCAAACATTATTATGAATGTATGGATAGGTGAAATATCTATATATACCACAGTTAGTTCCGGTACTCATATCTGATTGGACGAGAGATGTTCCATGAGCACTGATGGTGTGACAGCATCAGCACTTGGACGCTTCACTGTGTGTGTATCACTCCGCTTGTGTTCGTGCTGTTCTAAACTATAGTGTAAGCGTAGTGCATATGTGTTAAGAGTTACGCTCCAGCTCTCTCTCTCTCACACACAGACAAACACACACATCCATCCGTCTATCCTTGTTAATCCAATGACTTGTTAGAAACAGCACAAGCCGTGATACTATTTCTGAAGTGAACTTTTTGAATTACTAACGGAAGATTGGACGCATCATTTGTTTTTAACCAGCAATGGCAGATTCTGATCGGTCGCGTAATAAAGTAGCTTCATGCACAAATGCATTTTATGACCGTACTCAGTTTTTCCATATTTTTAGAAATGTACTTGTTCATTGAACTATTGTATATAAGCAATATCACACTTGCAATCGTACTATATAGCCCTACATCAGCACTGCTGTAATTACCTGCTGCCTCGTGTCTGCGGCCGATCACAGCAGTGCTGAAGTAGGGCCATATCGCACTCTTGCCTGTGATATTGCTTAATTAACAAGTGTTGCTGAATTTACCTACTGTACTGCCTAAGTGAGTACACAAAAACACTTCTTTTACGTTAACTATACATAAGTAATATTTACATTAGATTCATGATGTTAGCCAGAGGGGAACTGCCCCCACAATGAGTCTGTTTTCTCCCAAGGTTATTTTTCTCCATTAATCAACATCTTATGGAGTTTTGTGTTCCTTGCCACAGTCGACTTCGGCTTGCTCACTGGGGTTATAAATACAATTATTATTTCATTATTTATTTTTAAACACAATTCAAAATGGTATTTTATCTAATTATATACATTACAGTTTTATTGTCTGTTAATGCCTGATCTTCTGTAAAGCTGCTTTGAAACGATGTGTGTTGTGAAAGGCACTATACAAATAAAATTGATTTGACTTGGACTTGACTATTTATACTATTCAGGCTTCTGTAAATCAAATGCAAATGCTCCCATTGTAGCCTATGATCTTGCTATTTACTCTGCATACTTTGAAAAAGAAGAAGAAAACAGGAAAACCCTTAACATGAGAATCACACAGTTTATTGGCATGATACTGAAAACAGGCAATGGTGTTACCTCAAATGTGTTATGCACCTCTGTCATAGAAACTCTCTGCACATAATATGACATTGTTCATAAATGCGCTTTAAAGAAATCAGTTGCATAGTGTAAATAAAAAAATATTACAATTTAAATTTGAAGTTAAACGTGCTTACCCTTTTCACTTTTCTTTGATATCAGAACTTTGCCACAGACCTTTTCTGAATTTGTAGAGGATTCATGCTTATAAATAGGCTACACAAATATTCCTGATTAATTGAATTATACACCTCTATGATCTGTAGCTTGTTGTTGTCCCTCAGTTTAACGCGAAAGCATTTAAACGCTTTTCAACGATATGGACGCAACCATATTTGATATTTACTTTAATTGCTGTCACTAGTAATAGATGATCTCTCTACTCTTCATTAACAATACTCAAAATTTGTACAGACTTCATTGTACTGTCAGCATTCACAATTACAATTTACCATGATTTAAAACTATTTGCTTGTATCTTGATTCTTTAATTGACACTGCCCCCACTCGGACACTCAGTGCTTTAAGACAATCCCCAGTTTCCCACAGGTAAATAGGAAATTCATGTTCTTTTAACTCAAATACTGGATCTAAAGATAGAAGACAGTGACTGGATCTGAGTTATTGGCACCACACATTAAAAAACATGCAACACATATGAGAAACGCAGTGGCTTTCATTGTATGATTTGGCAGACAACTATTTGGCTAGTGCGGTTTAGTTCACACAGCAGGGGTTCACCCAAAATGTGGTTGTGAGTCTTGAATATTTACGGATGTGAGTTTGGTTTTAGAAAAGTGATGGGTCGTTCATGAACAATTAGTTCATTTTGAACAAATCTTTTATGTGACTCAGAAGAACGAGCAGTCTCAGAGAGTGATTAATTTTGTGTTGGCCATGAATGCGCACTGCGCAACATCCGTTTGTTTGTTATGTGAAAACATACGGCACGCTCGTTGATTTCCTTCCAAGCTCGAGGTGAGAGCGGCTTGCCTCACGGCCAGTCTGTTTACTCCCTTGAGCCCCCCGAGCTGGATGATGAGTTCACCACTGCATCGGAGAGCGTTCCGGCGTCTGGCACGGAAGACTCGATTGGACTGCCGCCTTCAGATCGGCATGCCCAGTCTGAGGCTGACACCCAGTTAGCCGACATGTTTGCCCGGGCCACCGTCAGCGTGGGGCTGGACTGGAACCCTTCATCCTCTCCACACCCTTCACGGCTAGACGATGGCTCATAGCCATGCCCCCCCGGTTCCTTTCTTCCCGGAGGTGCATGATGAGCTGACGAGTTCGTGGAGGGCACCTTTCACTGCCCGCAACCGACCTCCTCACTCATCCGTTCTCACTACCCTCGACGTCGGGGAGGCCCACGGATACTCGAAGGTCCCCCAGGTGGACAGAGCGGTTGCGATCCTCCTGTGTCCCGAGAATGCCGCCACCTGGTGGGATCGCCCGGTGCTCCCCTGCAAGGCCTGCAGGATGATGTTGTTACTGACCACCAAAGCCTACAGCACCACGGGACAGGCTGCCTCCGTCCTGCATGCCATGTCCGTCCTGCAATTTCACCAGGCCAAGGCACTCGCAGATCTCTGAGTGGCTTGGCCTGGTGAAATTGCAGGATTGCCAAAAAACTTGGGCAGTCCTGACCCCGACATGTTGCAGGAACTGTGCTCTACAAACGGCCTCACCCTCAGGGCCACGAAGGTCACAGCATGGACACTCAAGCAGGCGATGGCAACCCTCGTGGTCCAGGAGCATCATCTATGGCTGAACCTGGTCGAGATGCAGGATGTAGACAAAGCATGCTTCCTCAACACCCCGTCTCCGAGTTCGGCCTATTCGGCGACACCATTGATGACTTCGCCCAGCAGTTCTCAGCGGTGAAGAAACAGATGGAGACAATTTCCCACATCATGCCCCGCCACTGTACCAGCACAGGCCGTTCACTGTCTGCTCACCGAGGGGGTCCTCCTGCGGCTTCCAAACGTCAGGCAGTTCCGCTTCAACCTAGGCCCAGCTCTCAGCCCCAGTGTCGAGCGCACCGCAGGAAGCGCATGGCCCCCGTCTCACGAACATCCTTGAGGACCCGGAAGGCTCACAAGCGTTCCTGAGACAGATGACCCAGGGAACAAAATGTTTGCTCCTGAGCTGGTAAGCAGACCACTCCGTCCCCCCGGTGGAGGGCCGGGAGGAGAATCTTCAGTTTTCTTTGCTGCACCCCCTTCGGGCTGCGGTACTCACATTCTCAATAATAGACAATTTTCCTCTTTCCCTGGGTCACCTGGCCCACAAATGCCGTTCTCACTCCAGCAGTCCCGGCACCCCAGATGTGGATCTCTCACCTCCGGACCCACGACTGCTGCCCCATGGCCAGCTGGTTCTGACGAGTCCAGAGGACGCCTACACGGGTCCTCATCCTCAGTCACTAATCCGCCCACCTGCTGGGTGTGCAGAGCAAGGTAAGTGCTTTGAGTCTTCTCTCATCACCAAAGCATTGGGACGCGCTTTTGCCTCCAGACACCACACTACCTGATCTGTCCCACTGCAAAGCCTCACCAGGTATGTAAAAAAATGATCGTCCCCTTAGTGCCCCTCACACGTAGCTTTGACGCGTGGCTCTCACTTCCCAACCCGTCGCGCTGATTGGCTAGGAACATACGACTCGGCTACGCGATTCAGTTCGCCAACCCCCCCCCCCCCCCCCCCCCTTTTTGCTGGTGTCCACTTTACCTCGGTGCACGCCGAAGATGCCAACACCCGGCGTGCGGAGATCATGACCCTTTTACTCAAAGACGCGATAGAGCCTGTCCCTCCAGCCAAGATGAAGAAGGGTTTCTACAGCACTTACTTCATCGTACCCAAGAAAGGCAGCGACTTACGACTGATCTCGGACATTCAAAATCAAGTTTTCAAAATGCTCACGCAAAGACACATTCAAACTTGCATCAAGATTGGTTTGCAAGCTCACCCCGGTTCAGAGCATCTCTTTTTGCAGCATGGATTTAGACTCAGTCTCAATGACAGCCCGCCTCAACAATGAGCATGCTCGTTCCCTCTGAAACAATTCCAGAGGCTCCAGGGGCATATGGCATTCTCCGTGGTGGTCTCGAGACCGCATATGAGACCGCTTCAGCACTAGCTTCAGACTTGAGTCCTGAGATAGGCATGGCACCACAGCACTTACCGTGTGTTCATCACCCCCGCCTGCCGCCAGAATTTGAACCCCTGGACAGACCTCTGTTTTCTGTGGACAGGAGTCCCCATACAGCAGGTGTCCCGATGCGTTCTGGAAACCACAGATGCCTTCAAACAGGGTTGGGGCACCATGTGCAATGGGCACACAGCCGCCGGCTCCTGGAAAGGCCCCGGCTGGGTTGGCAAATCAACTTGCTTGCTGTAATCCTTGCCCTTCTGAGGTTTCTCCCGCTAATACAGGGCAAGCAGGTCTTGATGCGATCAGACAGCACCGCTACAATAGTGTACATAAATTGTCAAGGTGGCGTGCACTCTCATTATATGTCACAACTCACCCAACTTCTCCTCCTTTGGAGCCAGCAGCGACACAGGTCGTTGCACACCACTCACATCCCAGGCAACCTCAACATGGCAGTGGATGCGCTGTCGCAACAAGGTACGCTCATCGGAGAGTGGAGGCATCCGCTCCCAGACCTTTGGAACCTCCACGTCTGGCCTCTGGATGGAATCCGGATGATCTAAATGGCCTACCACCTGCTATCATAGACACAATCAAACGAGCCAGAGCTCCCTCTAACAGACAAATTTACACCCTGAAATGGTGCTAGTTCGTGAATTGGTGTTCTTCACGATCGACCCGCAGAGATGCGCAGTCGTAGGTGCTCTCGTTTCTGCAATAGATGAGGATCATGTTCCCCTCATGTGATCTCTCCGTAGTCCTTTCAGGCCTGCAGAGACCCCCCCATCGAGAGCCGCTAGAATCAGTCCAGCTCAAAGCCCTCTCCTTGAAGATGGCCCTGCTGATCGCGTTTGCTTCCATCAAGAGGGTTGGGGACCTTCAAGTGTTCTCAATCAGCGACACTTGCCTGGAGTTTGGCCCGGCAGACACCCATGTCATCCTAAGACCATGACCGGGCTATGTGAACAAGGTTCCTACGACCCCCTTCAAGGACCTTGTAGTGAACCTTTGTTGCTGTGTCTGGTGTGTGCTTTGTGTACCTATGTGGACCACATGCAGAGCTGTAGATTTTCTGAGCAGCTCTTTGTCTGCTTTGGTGGACAGTGGAAAGGAAACGCTGTGTCCAAACAGAGGCTTTCCCACTGGGCCATTGATGCCATCGCATCATACCCAGGCTGTGCCCAGCCCCTTGTGGGTTTGAGCACACTCGACGAGAAGTGTGGCATCTTCGTGGGCACTGGCCAACGGCACCTCCCTAGCAGACATATACAGAGCAGCGGGCTGGTTAACACCCAATACCTTCATGAGATTTTACAATCTCAGGGTTGAGTCGGTCTCATCAGGTCCGAGCATGTAGAACTCGGGAATGCAGAACATCTGACTGGGTGTTCCGCTTGCACATAGCACCTTTCCCCTCCACTGAGGTGATCGCGAGCGCTCTTTTTTTTCCCCAGGAGAGTCCACTAGATTCGCACTCCCTGGTTGTTCATCCTCCCTAGTCCTCTGGTCCGTGAATTCAGTGGAGGAACCGCTGTGGCCTGAAAACCCACATGACGTATTTTGCCACGCTTTACCTCCCTCCAGCCTGTTCTCCGTGGGGTCTTTTCCCCCTGAAAGAATAGGAGTTGGAAAAGAACACCTTCCCCAATGCGTGTGATAGCGTTAAGATGGCCCCAGCCGCTTTATCTCTATGCGAGAAACATAGAGAGAGGAAAGGCGTGGCTGGTGCGGCCAGCTCCAATGCTAAGCACTTCGCTTTGTTCCCCCCTTCGGGGTGCCAGGAACCTAAGAAGTTTATGACGATTGTATGGGGCATTGGGAAAGTGTATGTACAGTCTGACGCACATGCATTAGCAGCGCACGTACACAGTTCAGCGCATGGTGTGATTAAATAGGGAGACCCCTAGTGTCGCTTCACTCGACACAACATCGAAGTGAGTGACAAACAGGGAATGTCTAGGTTACTGTTGTAACCTCCATTCCCTGATGGAAGGAATGAGACGTTGTGTCCCCCTGACAATGACGCTGAACCAAGCCACTGCTATGGCTGAACCTTATTCTCGGCTCCTCAGTGCAAAACCTGAATGGACAGACGCATGATTCCCTCCTTTTATACCTGTATGTCCGGGGGAGGGACAAGCAAATTCTGTCTGACATTTTTTTATTGGCCTTTTCTCAAGTTCAGAGGTAACCGAGGCCTTCAAGAAGTCCCCTAGTGTGGCTTCACTTGACACAACATCTCGTCCCCTCCAGGGAATGGAGGTTACAACAGTAACCTAGACGTTTGCATAAGTAGACTTGTTTTTTTTTATTTGACTATTGAAAATGTAACACTATAATTTAATTCTGCTCAAATGAGCGAAATGACTTGAATAAAGATTAATTAATTTTGCTTAACGAGACTCAAAGATACAAGTCATTAAAATGACAACCTTTCAACATTATTCTGCTGCTGTGTGAATGTGGCCATTAATGCATATTTACCTAACAAAAAAGTTAACTGTTATGTAGACATGTTATCATGTTACCACTGTTGGGTAGATTAATCAGATTTTTGAATACAAATGGAATTATTTGATTAAATATTTTAAGTAATTAATAAATGATTGATTATGATATTTTGATCAATGTTTGCCATATTGCTATTGCATATTGCATTTGCTATTGCCATTCATAAAAACTTTTTAGGTCTAATTATTTAATCTGTTCCCTTTCTGGGTTTTCCTACTTCAGATTTTGCATGCTCTCCATTTAAAGTGAATTCAACCACAATGCACAGAATGATATTTTTTTTTTTAAATGACCTTGGATAACACAGTCGAGGTGTGCATGGTAAGTATTGTAAAAATATCATTCTTTTTTATTCTGTTATTTTATTGAAGACATGGAGGCAACTGAGATTCGTTCTTGCATGCCAAATTGGGGAGAAAAAATGGCTATGGGAGGATTGTGTCCAAACACAGTGCATTGCACCCTGCAGTGTATGGGGCTGCATAGTCGCAGACTGGTCAGAGTGCCCATGATGACCCCTGTCCTTCCATTGAAAGTGCATACAATGGGCATGGGAGCATCAGAACTAGACCTTGGAGCAATGGAAGAAGGTTGCCTGGTCCGAGGAGTCCAGTTTTCACTTGGATGGCCATGTATGTGTGCACTGTTATCTGGGGAAGTGATGGCACCAGGATGCACTGTGGAAAGACGACAAGCCAGGGAGGGAGTGTGATACTCTGGGCAATGTTCTGCTGGGAAACCCTGAGTCCGGACATTTCTGTGGACGTCAATTTGATACATACCACCTACCTAAACATCGTTGCAGACCAGGTACATCCCTTCATGGCAACGGTGTTCCCTGATGGCACTGGCCTTTTTCAGAAGGATAATCCGCCCTTCCACACTGCACACATTGTTCAGGAATTGTTTGAGAAACATGATGAAGAGTTCAAGGTGTTGCCCTGGCCTCCAAATTCCCCAGATCTGACTGAGCATCTGTGGGATGTGCTGGACCTAAAAGTCCAATCTACTGCATCTCCACCTAACAACTTACAGGACTTGATGAATCTGCTTTTTATGTCTTTGTGCCAGACACCACAGGACACCTTCAGGTATCTTGTAGAGTCCATACCTTGGCAGGTCGTTGCTGTTTTGGCAGGAAGTCAAAAAAATATATACACCGATGACCACATTATGTCAAGTTTGTTGAGTAAAAACATTTAAACATTCTTAAAACAAGATCAATTTATTTGTAATCAAAATGGCATGATATTTTGTCTTGTTTTCAGAAAAATCTAACAATTTTTTTTTAACTTTCATGCTTATAACAAGAAAAAAAAAATATTTGCTGAAGGGGATCTTACCCCATAACAAATAGTTTTGTCCTATTTTACGCATAAACCCCTCTAAATGTAGTTAGATTTTTCTGAAAACAAGACTTAATATCTTAGTGTAATTTTGCTTGTTAAGGATGTTTGGATAGTTTTACTAAAAAATAAGACAATTTTTCCTTACGAGGACATTTTTTTTAGGTTACAAACTGGTAATTAATAATATTAAGGGTATTATTATATAAATGTGGTTTATGAGGACATTTCTAGTGTCCCCATAATTCAAATCGGTTAATATTTTTAAATAAATTGTTTTTTTTTTAAATGCTTTGAAAATGGAAAAATGCAGAAAGTTTTTTGTGAGGGTTAGGTTTAGGGTTAGGGGATATAATCTATAGTTCATACAGTATAAAAATAATTGTCTATGGACAGCCGCACCAACGTGTGTGTGTGTGTGTGTGTGTGTGTGTGTCCACAGGTCACTGCTGACACTGAATATGAATATCTTGTCAATTGCAGCCAGTAATACACTGAAATTGCACATTGCACAAAGTAGACAGTGTTTTATTGATTGCAATCACAAGAATTTTACAGCCACTGAAATAAGTTAACCCTCTGGGGTCTGAGGGTATTTTGGGCCCTGGAGATGCCTTGACATGCCTTGACATTTGTGCTTTTTTCAGTTGCTTAAAAACATATTAATGGCTAAAGTCTGATAAGACTGTATTCAGCACAAAATGTGAGCAACATGTGTGTACATGTTTGTATTTTTGAGAAAATAACGTTTATGCTTCGTTTTTGAAAAAAATTAAATTTTAAGTGACTGAAATAAGGTGATATAACACATACTCAACATTTGTCCACAAGACTTTTGAGAACTGGATCTTGTAGCCTAGAATTTTTGCTACAAAATTATGTGAAAACCATCCTGATCACTAACAAAACAATATAGTAATTTAACTTTTGTAAGACAATTTTAGTGTTGAAAGGTAATATGCGAGGAGGCGTGAATGATCATGAATATTTAGGTGATTCACACCTGAGAGACAATGACCCCACCCCTGGGCCTATCAATGAGGAATGTGACAGAAAGAGAATGAATGTGAGGAGACTTAATGATCAAAATCAAGTTTTAAGTTAAAAGAAGATATCTGACTATATATTTTCTTTACATAAAGAATTTACTTAATTTTAGACCTACACTACCATTAAAAGAAGTCTCTTCTGTTCACCAAGACTGGATTTATTTGATCCAAAATACAGTAAAAAACATTGTGTGAACTTGTTTTACAATTTAAAAGAACAGTTTTCTATTTGAATATATTGTAAAATGCATGCAAAGCATAATTTTCAGCATCATTACTGCAGTCTTCAGTGTCACATGATCCTTCAGAAGTCATTATAAGATGCTGATTTTCTAATATGGGCATATTTAAAGTGCATTTTACTCATTTAACCTCAACACATATTTGCAAGCACAAGCTTTGTTTATGATAATGAGGCAGCATAAACACTAGTTAAAATATAATCTAAAAATTAATATTATTTTTATATCATATTTATACAATTGAAATGCCTGCTTTAGCTGAAACAGCATTTAAATGTAACTAAAACTTGCTTATTAGGACATATTTCAAATTTCAATACTCTGAATCCTGGCTGGCAAGTCTGGAAACAGTCCCACTAGTAAAATATGTTCAAGTTTTTATAAAATAGCATGTCAACTAATAAAAACTAAATGACTTACTCGTCTGAAATTGTATCCTCGGCTGGATCAAATCTCTCTTCAAAATACAAACATTCATCGGAGTCCCGCTCTTCTTCTGAGGAAAAAGTTAACTCTTCCTTAATATCCAGAAGTTTCAACTCCTGTGTATCATTATAAACTCGCAGTAAAATGAATGAATTGTTTACAAACCTCTGAACACAGTCGGGGGCGTGTACATTTGCACTGATCGTCTCAGCACATTAGCGTATGAATGGCGGTCTCTGCTGGTGGGTGTGATCACATTAGTGATAATGAGATGAACCGGTAAAAACTGAACATCGCTTTGTTTCAAACAGATTGCATTGCAGGAGAATATTTGTTTTAAATTTGAATTGTTTTATTTAAAAGTAGACATTTTAAGCTTTCTTTAGACATATGTTTCATGTTTATGTGATAAGTATTCGCGGAGTTTCACATGTTTCAGATATATGCTCGTGAACACAGAGACTGCTGAAAGCTCACCCTTTTTATTTTCTTTATTTTACAAAAGCACAAGGTTTTGTTGTTATTATAATAAAAGTAGACCCTTTATAGTCTCTAATGATGTCTTAAGCTGCGTTCACACTGCCAGTGACATCGCGCGCGACAGCGACACCATCCCATTCATTTTCAATGAGAGCACAGCGACTTACGGTGACACGAGCTGTCGCAACCGTTGGCGACTAGATGTGGGCGTGTCCAGCGATGCACAAAGTTGAGACAAGTTCAACTTTATTCAAATGAAGAGTGACTTACAGCCAATAGGAGAGAAGATGGGAGAGCTCACGTGATCCTTCTCTCTCTCTCTCAGCTCCTGCAGTAACGATGGATGAAAGGCTAATTCTATCTGTTAGCAATTTTCCAGTGCTCTATGATATGTCTCTTCCCACATACAAGGACATTTTTAAGAAACATACTGCGTGGAAAGGTGTCTGACTCAGAGATTGAATGGTTTTGTGGACCCAGACAGACCGGCGTTTGCGTTTTCGCTGCAGATAAAAAGCTGCTATGGCAAAGAGCATGTCTTGTTTCTCATTCATCTTTGATATAAAGCATTTTATGTACTGATTCCATTTATATTTAGTCTTTTCCCTCCAAAATGTTTTTAGCAAGAAAAGCGATTCGCTGTCAACAGCAATGGAATGACATCCGTGAATGTCATTTACAAACGTTACTAGGCAACCAGTAGTGGGAATGCCCACTAGCGACTTCAAAACCAGCCACTGGCTACCTGCAGCAACAAAGTCGCTGGCAGTGTGAACGCAGCTTTACACTTATCTGTATGCCCCAAAATGATGGAGTATTTTAAGTTGTTTCTGCTGTAATGACGAAAAAATCCAGCAGGACGTGCCAGTCACAGGAGTGCTTGTTTGATATAATCTATCTGTGACGGCTCTCACAGGATGAGATTGTTTTATAGGAAAGTGTGTCATGGGTCAACTTATTGCATATATATAATAAGTCTGCAATACAACAATTGGCTTTCTGCACCATTTATCCAACACAATACTGCCATCTCTATATACAGTACAGCTATTTTCAAGAACATGCCAAAAAATTAGCATGCACTGTGTTGTTGTTCATGTGTTGTTAATGTGTTGTTCATATGACCTTTTTACTTTGGCAGGAAATCATTTAGCAAATTGCCTCTCCTGGAAAGAATGAAATGAAGTAACACATGAACATCACAAATCGAAACGGTTGCTTTCCCCTTATGTCTCCCCACATGACCACCAGAGGTCATAATCACCCCAATACTGATCTCTGTTTATACCATGACTACCAGCATACTTGTCTCTTATTGGTTAATTAATGTTTATATACAATGGGGGTCTGGAAATCTGGGATTTCTATTTAAAAATGTTGGAATGAACAGTATTTAAATATTTTTAATTATCTTTAATATATAATCAACAAGCAAGTTTGTACAAAATATATTTCCATCGAAGCTCAAGTGCATGATGCCATTAAAGCAAAAGAGCCACATACCAAATACTGACATTCTTTTTTCTTTTTTTTTTTTACAACTTTTCACTTAAATTATTATGCTGATAAAATAATTTATAATGAAAATGAAATTAAAAATGTTATAATCTTATAATGAAAAAGATGAAAGTGTTGTTTTTTTCATATGACTTATGCAATTCTGCTGACACCCTATGTCAGTTGTTTCGTGACATGAAACCAGAACTTGACCTGCTGAAGTATACTTTTGAAATGTTATCACATTTCAACCCAAAGCAGAATTTGAACAGAAAACAGTGCAATCCTGGAATTAACATGTCTACTTTCTGATACTGAATTTTCCTATGTGTTTTTACAGCATGTTGTTGATTGATTGATAGCAGTGCTTCTTAAGTGCAGACCACTGCCTGGATGTAACAGCTCTCAAAGGTTTGATTGAGTATAATCAATATACTACTGCCAGAATACACAACCTTTGACATTTCACAAACACACTGAGCTAGTTTTGGCTAACTGTGTAATATAAACGTAAAGAGTATTCATACAGCTGCTGTTTCAGGATCATTTCATTTTCTGACAATCATTATAATATTGGACAGTAAAACAAAGTGAGGAAGTAAAATAATTTAGCTGTAACTTTGAATTTCACTCAATCAAACAAAAGTGCTATAAAATTGATTTGATTTCTTCTGGCTACTCTGCTGTTCTTTTGAGTTTGGCATGTTTAGGTAATGGAAAACAAGATTGACTCTTCTTCTTTTGCTCTTCAATTGTCTACTTTGTAATGTGTGTGGCCCAATCAAAGGAGTCCTCATTTCTTTTCTTCAGTTTGTGTTGAAAGCCAATCCTGCCAAACATCACTCGAAATAACTGTGTTTCTGTGAATTCCACTGCAGGTCTCCAAACTGTACTGGTGATGCACACAACTTGGCTGAAGTATACAAATAATCTTGAATAGTTTCAACCCAAAACAGGATTTGAAACAATCTTTAATGTTTTATTAAAAATAATAATAAATATAGGGAGCATGATTATAGGCAATCATCGGGAGCCAAGCACACAGTAGCCCCATATTTGTTTTATGACAGGATGAAAATGAGAGTGTGAGGGACAAACAAACATATATGTGATGTCTTGGAGATGAATGCAGGACTATTTTTTTGGTTGCCATGATGTTATCAAAATGAAAGTCTAGTCATAATGTTGTTGTAACAAACTTCACGCCAGGAGGGGAAGGAGGACACAGGGAACTGGTTTCTTCCACTCACATGTAAGGCTTTTAATTTAAACTCCATCGCTTTACAGCTTCACAACAGGACTCTTTGTCCCTGACTCTCTGTCTTCTTACCACTTTCCCCAAACTCACTGCAATTGGAAACAGGTGTTAATCATTATCTGGCTCAGGTGTATGCACCCTTACCGCTTGCTTTCTCTCTCCTGACAAACACTCAACCACGCACCCACTGCCACAGTGCATTACATGAAACTTATTTCTACTAAAAAATATTTCTACTTGATATATTTGTAATGTTTGATCATAATGGCATTTAATTGCATAATGGTAATAATATTATAAGAAAACAAAATTGGAACAATCTGTAACGTTGTAGGCAGGCAAACGGGAGTAAGACAAAGATGAGATGATGTGAAGAACCCAAGTGCAGTTTATTTACAAGACGTGGAAATACAAAACGTGAAACAAAATATACTTGTCTACAACTTGAATAAACTATGAAATGAAACCATCAACGAGAACATGAAATGAGAGCTATGAATAAGAACATGAACTATAACAAGACCATGTACAAGAACTTCAGAACATTACACAACCATAATACCTGACAAAAGATAATGTCAAACATGAGGGCTTAAATACATGGAATGGGTAACCACATGACAAAGACATACCAATGATGAGACTAAACTAACAAACATGATAACAAGACTAATAAACAGGAACCAATAATAAAACATTATGATAATAAGATAACAATACACATGAAACCAGATAAACAAATGAGGGGAACAGGAAATCACATGAGAAGGACACATGACCAAAAACAGGAAGTAAACAAATTTCAAAATAAAAGCAAAATGAACAAAAACACATTTAAATATGACAAAACCACATTTAAACATGACACGATCATGCTAGCCAAGCAGTTGTTAGACTGTTATTAGTGGCATGTCAGTGCAACCATATTGCAATGTCACAGAGTGTTTTTCTTTTCTAAAAGTCAAGATATAGAACCAAGTTTGTGCATCTTTCTAGTTTTGGAATGTTTGTCTGACAACAGACCTCTGCGTCTTGGCAAAAGTGGAATGTATTTTGTAGGAATTTCCAAGTTGGAAGTCTAAAATCATGTGGTGTGCCATTGCACTTTTCCTAGTAGAAAGGTGGAATTATTTGTTAAGTTGTAGTCTGCATGAATAAAAATAACAAGCAGCAATAAATTAAAGTTAATTATTACATGGCAGTTTATAGTAAGAAGATAAAACACCAGCGCAGGAACGCAGACTCTGTAAATAGTCTGTAAACACAGTCAAATATGTCTTGCGTGAAAACAGGCGATAAGATAAGATCAAATATGATCTGTTTATTAAGCTTTGCAGTGTGAGTACTGGTGTCAGGTTACATCTGCACCAAGCTCTTCTTTGTCAAACACTAATCTTAACCTTTTCATATACAGATCTAAAACAAATAATAAACTTGAAAAGACAAGAAACACCTATGATGATAAATAAATGGGAAATCCATTGAGTGTATAATGTTTTTTTTTAATACCCATTATTGCTCCATAAAACAATTTAAACATGAACAAAACTTAGCATATGACATACACGAAAATATAAAACATTTAACTCTTGCAGTGTGTTCCGCAAACAGTCCTCCATGACAATGCAATTTGCAAAATAGTTCTCATGAATGAGCATGACTAGCAGAGGTGCCCCCGTATGACACCCTGTGTATAACCACCTATGCACGCTACTAAAAGATTGTCATTCCATGAACGTGCTCTATTTAAACATGGATCTTTTAGCATGCACAAGATATTAATCTATTGGTGCAATAAATATTAACTTTATTTAATATAAACCAGGGGTATTCCAAGAGGTCCGGTCTCTACATTTCCTTCCCAGCAAAGGTACAGACAATAACTTACATGGTGTAGTAGTCAGTATACTGTAGATATGAAATGAAATAAGAAATGCTTAATCAGTTTTATGAAATAGTTATTCTAAATGTACAAGTTGGCAGCAATAGTACTTTGTAATAGAAACAAAATCATAAAGTAAAAACAGTCTCTTCAAAATTAGGACAGAATTATGACATTGGGAATATTCTACCAAAAGATTATAATATTTCAATAAGTTCATCAACCAAGTGCACTTTGATATGAATATTAAAAGATAAAGTCAACTGTTAGTTTTGGAGCCGAATGACAGCAGTCCAGTATTTGTGTTTGAATATAATTAGATACCTAAGGGGCATAGCAGGCCTTGTGACTAAATAAAGATGCATTATGGGAGGTCAGGGGTACCCCCTGAGAGAAAATGTGGAAAAATATAAAAGTCTGAATGGACCATTTTTATATTTCCCATAAAGTGAAAATCAACCAACAACAAACAATGTACATCACACAATAATAAAGCTTAAAATACTGCTAGCTAAAGTTAAGTAGGACAATAAATGGAATACAAATATCAAATAATGGAAACATTCTCATGAGAACTCCACTATGCTACTAGTATACACATATTATACATATTATTACACATATAGTTGTAAGGACTGTAAGGAGATGGACTAATGAAGCAGAGCTGGAACTACAAGCCTGCTTTGACTGCACTGATTGGAGTGTTTTTGAAGCTGCAGCTACAGACCTGGACGAGCTCACAGATACTGTGACATCATACATCAGTTTCTGTGAGGACATGTGCATCCATACTAGGACATTTTTATCATTCAACAATGATAAACCATGGTTCACAGGAAAACTCAGACAGCTTTGTCATGCCAAAGAGGATGCTTACAGGGGTGGGGATAGAGTCTTGTATAATCAGGCCAGGAACACACTGAATAAGGAAATCAGAGTGGCTAAAAGAAGCTACTCTGAGAAGCTGAAGAACAAGTTTTCAGCTAACGACCCTGCATCAGTGTGGAGTGGCCTGAAACAACTTACTAACTACAGGACTCCAACCCCCAACCCTGTGGTTGACCAATGACTGGCTGATGACCTGAATGTGTTCTACTGCAGATTCGAACGGCCCAATTTCACACCCCACACGCACTCGGACCTTCATTTCACACAAACATTAACCCCTCCTGCAACCCCCCTCCTCCCCCCTCCTGCTACACAACCTGCACTCAAGATCTGTGAAGACGATGTGTGCCGTGTCTTTCGGAAGCAAAGGTCAAGGAAGGCTCCAGGCCCAGATGGCATCTCACCAGCGTGCCTTCGTTCCTGTGCTAGCCAACTGGCCCCCATCTTCACACAGATCTTCAATAGATCACTGGAGCAGTGTGAAGTCCCATGCTGTTTCAAACGCTCAGTTATAATCCCTGTCCCTAAGAAACCTAAAATCACAGGATTTAATGACTACAGACCGGTCACCCTGACATCTGTGGTCATGAAGTTGTTTGAGAGACTGGTGTTGGCCCACCTGAAGAACATCACTGGACCCTTTCAGGATCCCCTTCAATTTGCTTATCGAGTAAACAGGTCTGTGGATGATGCAGTCAACATGGGATTGCATCACGTCCTGCAACATCTGGACAGACCGGGGACATACGCAAGGATCCTTTTTGTGGACTTCAGCTTGGCTTTCAACACAATCATCCCAGCCATTCTCCGGACTAAGTTAAACCAACTCCCTGTTCCCACCTCTACCTGTCAGTGGATTACCAGCTTTCTGACGGACAGGCAGCAGCTTGTGAGGCAGGGAAAATTCACTTCCACCACCTGTACCATGAGCACTGGTGCCCCCCAGGGATGTGTGCTCTCCCCTCTACTCTTCTCGCTCTACACAAATGACTGCACCACCAAGGATCCCTCTGTCAAGCCTCTGAAATTTGCAGACGACACCACAGTCATCGGCCTCATCCGGGATGATGATGAGTCTGCATATAGAAAGGAGGTTGAACGGCAGGCTGTCTGGTGCAGTCATAACAATCTGGAGCTGAACACACTCAAAACGGTGACCTTTAGGAGGAACACCCCAACATTGTCCCCCTTCACCATTCTAAACAGCACTGTGGCAGCAGTGGAGTCATTCAGGTTCCTGGGCACTACCATCTCACAGGACCTGAAGTGGGAGATACACATCGACTCCATTGTGAAAAAGGCCCAGCAGAGGTTGTACTTCCTTTGCCAGCTGAGGAAGTTCAACCTGCCACAGGTGCTGCTGAAACAGTTCTACTCAGCAGTCATTGAGTCTGTCCTCTGCACATGTCACACGTCAGACACAGGAACAGTTTTTTCCCTCAGGCTATCCATCTCATGAACAATTAAATTGTCCCATTGAGCAATAATTCTGTGCAATACACAGTTTAAGTCTATTTATATTATCCAACATATCCACTTCTGCCATTACTTACATTGCTCTGTACATAATATACTGTATTTTGTTCTTTATAATCAGATTGTAATAGATTTGCACTATGTGTGTGTATGTGGGTATGTATGATGGTGAGTGTATGTACGTATATGTATAATTATTTATTTTTAGCCTTTTTTGTTTTTAATTACCTATGTCTTGCTGCTGTTTTTTTCTTTTTTCTTTTTTTTTTAACTTTATTTATAAACTTTTTCAAGGCATTAACAGAAAGCTTCATACAATTAAAGTTAGAACTTTTCCCCCATTATAATCCTTTCCGCCAAGATAAATAACCATACATTACATACAAGATAAGACAGCAATAGTAATAAATCACAATTAAAAAAAAAAACAAAAAAAAACATTTAGATAAATAAAATAAAATAATATATACACTCACCTAAAGGATTATTAGGAACACCATACTAATACTGTGTTTGACCCCCTTTCGCCTTCAGAACTGCCTTAATTCTACGTGGCATTGATTCAACAAGGTGCTGAAAGCATTCTTTAGAAATGTTGGCCCATATTGATAGGATAGCATCTTGCAGTTGATGGAGATTTTTGGGATGCACATCCAGGGCATGAAGCTCCCGTTCCACCACATCCCAAAGATGCTCTATTGGGTTGAGATCTGGTGACTGTGGGGGCCATTTTAGTACAGTGAACTCATTGTCATGTTCAAGAAACCAATTTGAAATGATTCGAGCTTTGTGACATGGTGCATTATCCTGCTGGAAGTAGCCATCAGAGGATGGGTACATGGTGGCCATAAAGGGATGGACATGGTCAAAAACAATGCTCAGGTAGGCCGTGGCATTTAAACGATGCCCACTTGGCACTAAGGGGCCTAAAGTGTGCCAAGAAAACATCCCCCACACCATTACACCACCACCACCAGCCTGCACAGTGGTAACAAGGCATGATGGATCCATGTTCTCATTCTGTTTACACCTAATTCTGACTCTACCATCTGAATGTCTCAACAGAAATTGAGACTCATCAGACCAGGCAACATTTTTCCAGTCTTCAACTGTCCAATTTTGGTGAGCTCTTGCAAATTGTAGCCTCTTTTTCCTATTTGTAGTGGAGATGAGTGGTACCCGGTGGGGTCTTCTGCTGTTGTAGCCCATCCGCCTCAAGGTTGTGCGTGTTGTGGCTTCACAAATGCTTTGCTGCATACCTCGGTTGTAACAAGTGGTTATTTCAGTCAAAGTTGCTCTTCTATCAGCTTGAATCAGTCGGCCCATTCTCCTCTGACCTCTAGCATCAACAAGGCACAGGACTGCCGCATACTGGATGTTTTTCCCTTTTCACACCATTCTTTGTAAACCCTAGAAATGGTTGTGCGTGAAAATCCCAGTAACTGAGCAGATTGTGAAATACTCAGACCGGCCCGTCTGGCACCAACAACCATGCCACGCTCAAAATTGCTTAAATCACCTTTCTTTCCCATTCTGACATTCAGTTTGGAGTTCAGGAGATTGTCTTGACCAGGACCACACCCCTAAATGCATTGAAGCAACTGCCATGTGATTGGTTGATTAGATAATTGCATTAATGAGAAATTGAACAGGTGTTCCTAATAATCCTTTAGGTGAGTGTACATTGCCAATAATAACATTTTCTGACATATTCGTGGTTAATACATAATTATAAAACTAAACCCCAATTGGTGATCGTATTTAACAATGATCAATAAGTGGAAGAGTCTTCATCTTCTCAAAATATGTAATCATGGGTTGCCAAGTCTTATAAAAGTTTTCAACAGATCCTTTCATTAAATATTTAATTTTCTCTAATTTTAAGTATGATACTAGATCACATATCCACACTGAGGCTTTAGGTGGGTTTGTTGATTTCCATTTTAATAATATTCTCCTTCTCGCTAATAAGGTGGCAAAAGCAATGACATTTTTTACTTTGTTTGTCAATGATACCCCATGTTCTGGTACTCCAAAAATAGCAACTTCGACACTGGGTTTTATATCTAAGTTAAAGGCCTCATTTAATGTTTTAAATATGGAAGTCCAATAGTCACTCAGCTTTTGACATCCCCAAAACATATGAAAAAAGTTTACCTTGTCACCTTTGCATCGATCACACAAGTCGTCAACATTTGGGTACATTTTTGAAAGTTTATATTTTGTGTAATAGGCCCAGTGGAGGACTTTAAGTTGTATGAGGCTGAAGCGTGCACAAGAGGTTGATCCATTTACTCTATTAAGAGCATCATCCCAAATTTTGTCAGGTATTTCACTTCCTATGTCTTTTACCCACTCACCTTTTATTCTGTCAATTAAAACATCATTTTAGGACATAACCATCTTACATATTGCTGCAATTTGACCTTTAAGAAAAGTAGGAGACAGTAAAATCTTATCCAATAGGTGGCAAGTCAGGAAAAGTTGAGCTCTGAGATTGAACAAAATGTCGGACTTGAAAGTAACGAAATAGGTTGGACTGTGACAATTGGAATTTCTCTGAGAGATCATTAAAACTGGCAAAAGTGTTGTTTATATAAAAATCACTACACCTGGCCAAGCCTACCATCTGCCATTGTGCATACGTGATATCTATTTTACCAGCAGGAAACAAATGGTTATTACAGAGAGGGCTTAGCTTAGAAGAATTGCTGAGTTTATGCTTTTGTCTAAACTGTGACCATATTTTAAGCGTAGAACAGACTACTGGACTTGAAGAGTATTTAGAGGGAGAGAGTGGTAGCTTCATTGTTATTAGAGCAGAAAGCGATGTAGAAATACAAGTATTTGCCTCCGCCTTACACCAATCAACCTCAGGGGAATTATACCAACAAATAATTTTTTGAAGATTTGAGGCCCAGTAGTAACCCATAAGATTAGGAAGAGAGAAGTCTCCTTGGCGCCTTTGCCTTTTGAGGAGCTCCTTATGAATTCTATGGTTCCTTCCACCCCACAAAAATGATAGTATGGGTTTATTTACGGAACGGAAAAATGTTTTTGGGAGAAAAATTGGAAGTGACTGAAAGTATAAGTATAAGAATCTAGGTAAGATATTCATTTTTATACAATTTACTCTGCCTGCTAGAGACAAATGTAATGCATCCCATCTCTGAAGATCAGACTTAATATTACTTATGAGTGGTAAAAAATTTGCATATAGACCTGAAAAAGTATGAGTAATATGGATTCCCAAATATTTAAAACCAGATTGAGAGATGCGAAATGTGAGGGATGCAGCATTAATTTGTAAAGCAAGAGGGTTAATCAGGAAACATTCACTTTTCGAAAGGTTAAGTTTGTATCCTGAAAAACTGCCAAAAACAGATAGTTTCTGCACTATTTTTGGGACATTTTAAACTGGATTTGAAATGTATAACAAAAGGTCATCCGCATATAAAGAAACCCTGTGTTCTATCCCCATTCGATCAATACCCTGTATAGACTGCAAGGATTTAAGCATGATGGAAAGTGGCTCTATCGCTAATGCAAAAAGGAGAGGGCTTAAAGGGCAACCCTGTCTTGTGCCCCTTAATATTGGAAAATATTTTGAGCGTATTTTGTTTGTTATAATGGATACTTTAGGGTTCGAGTACAGCAATTGGACCCAGGATATATATTTTGGGCCAAAACCAAATTTTCCCAATACTGCAAATAGGTAGCTCCACTCCACTTTATTAAATGCCTTCTCTGCATCCAGGGATACCACCACCTCTGGGACCTCCCTGGATGCAGGAGAATATAAAATACCAAGAAGCCTCCTTAAATTGGTAAATGAGTGGCGACCCCTAATAAAGCCTGTCTGATCTGGAAATATTAATTCTGGTATAACAGTATCCATTCTAGAGGCCAACAATTTGGCAAGAATTTTAACATCAACATTCAGCAAAGAGATTGGCCTGTTTGAATTGCACTCTAGTGGATCTTTTCCAGGCTTCAAAATGAGTGTAAGAAATGCTTTTGAAGAAATGCTGTGGCAGTTCTGTATTGTTTAAAGAGTTCTCAAACATTTTCAGGAGAAGCGGGGGCTAATTTGGGAGCAAAAGTTTTGTAAAATTCGATAGGATAACCATCGGGGCCAGGGGTTTTGTCATTTTGCATTGCATTAATAGAATCTAAAATCTCTTGTCTGGATATTCTGGATATTCAGGTCATTCAAAAAGGTTGACATATCTGATATATCCCCACGAAATTCTGAAGTATATAAATTCGAATAAAATGTTTTAAAAGTTTCATTAATGCGTTGCGAATCTGTGGAATTAACCTGGAAGCTGATTGACACTTTATCTGATGTGATAATAAATGGCCCGCTTTTTCCCCATGTTCATAAAAATTCCCCTTAGACCAGAGCAAATGTTGTTGAGTTTTTTCAATTGATATCTGATCATATTGTGCTTTAATTTCCACTCTTTTTTTAAGCAGTTCTTCAGAAGGGGATAGAGAGTTGTTGATCTAATTTTTCTATCGAATCAATTAATTGTTGTAGTTTTGCATTTTCTTTTTATTAATGGATACAGAATAAGATATAATTTCACCTCTGATGACAACTTTAAATGTCTCCCATAAAATCAGTGGTGATACCATTTCTGAATCATTTGTGAGCAAGAAGTTATCTATTGCCACTGATATTTGTCTGTGGAAATTTTTATCTGCCAACAGAGTAGAGTTTAATCGCCAAATAGGGCGCTGGGTACAATGTTGAATAAAACGTAGATCGAGGAGCAATGGTGCATGATCTGATATTATAATTGCTGAATATTGAGTATTTTCCAATGAAGGAAGTAGTGTCTTATCTATAAAAAAAATTATCTATTCTTGAGTATGAAGAATGGACAGGGGAAAAGTAAGAGAATTCTTTCTTTTGCAGGAATAAAAATCTCCACGGATCCAGACAGCCCGTTAGTGTCATGAAAGTAGAGAGAGCTTTAGACATTCTAGATTGGAACATGGTTTTCGGATTCGAACGATATAGAATTGGGTTAATAACACAATTCAGATCCCCACCAAAAATTAATCGATGTGAATTTAAGTTGGGTAAAGATGAAATTCATTTATAAATTTCATTTATAAATGAAATTAACATCGTCCCAATTGGGGGGCGTAAACACATACCAGGGCAACAGGGGTGTGAAACAAATGACCTGTCACAATAACAAAACGTCCTTGGGGGTCTGAAACACATTTGGAAGTATAAAACTGTACTTTCTTAAGAATTAGAATCGCTGTCCCTCTTGCTTTACTATTGAAGTGGGAATGAAAGACTTGACCAATCCAGGGTTTTTTGAGTCTCATATGATCTGCAACCTGTAAATGTGTTTCTTGCAGAAATGATATTTCAGTATTAAATTTTTTAAGATGAGCAAAGATACGAGCTCTTTTATTTGGCCCATTCATACCTTTAACGTTCCAGCTAGTGAACCGAATAGACCCTCCTGTACTATTTGAATCACACATTAATCAATCGTTGGGTTATAAAAGAATAATGAATAAGACGACCATGTCTCCAATGCATGACAAGCAAGTAAAGAGAAAGGCAAAAAAAAAAAACCCTTTGGTGGTTACCCTCCCCACCCTTAAGAAACTGAACTTTTCCTATATTTGCCTCGAGAACAGAGACAAATTGCAGGCCCGCATTATCAAACCCCCAGTAATCCCTCAACTGGCTTAAAAACATTCCAACCTCTAGGGAGCGACCCAACCTTTTAACCTTATAAAACATCCTCAGTACTTTAAAACGTTTTTGTGAGTAAAGTCTTAAATAAGTGGAGTTAGTGTCAGTCTACGTCACAGAACCATCAGCTTGTTTGAGTTATGTTTAGAGCAACAAACTATTTGCCAAAAATATAATAACAAGAAATCAGATAAATAAAAGAGCTGGTTGAAAGTGTTTAGGCTATACCATTTTCAAATGTTCCGTCTCAAGAAAAAAATAAAAATAAAAAAATAAATAAAAAATAAACCTCAAAAGGGAGATCTTGAGCGTAAAAATAATAATAAAATAAAATGAATAATCCAGGAAATCCTAAACATTGATACGCTGATCGTAGAACTTTTTTGCCTCCTCCGGTGTGTTGAATATGAAAGTTTCTTCCTTAAAAGTCACTCTCAGACGGGCCGGATAGAGCAATTGAAATCGAATGTTCTTCTGGTAGAGTGATTGCTTGATGCCATTGTAAGATGCGCGTTTCCTTGAAAGGATAGCACTGAGATCTGGTTAGATTCTGACTGGATTCCCCTTGTATTTTGCTTCATGCCGCCTTGCCCATCGCAGTAATTGTTCCTTTTCTTGGAACCTGTGAAAGCACACCACAAATAGACGTGGTTTACGGCTGGCTTTTGACCGGGTGATTGATGTGCTCTCTCAAGTGCTGGTGGTTTGTCGAAGACCTCCGTACCCGTCATCTCTAGCAACATCTCGCCAAAGAAAGTAACGGGATCGTGACCGTTTTCGCTCCCTTCCGGAACGTTAACAATCCTCAGGTTAGCCCTTCGCGATCTATTCTCCAAATCTTCAATGCGTTCAAGGAGAGATGTGTTCTGCGTTTGTAAAGTTTTTATAGTATTTTCGGCCAATGTCAGCTTTTAAAAATTCTCCCCAACCAGGGATTCTGTCGCGGCGAAATGGCTTTGAAAGCCATCCACAGTCTCTCTCAGTGCATTTACAGAGCTTTGTAAAGGACCGATAGATTCCCGAATCAAGTCAGAAATGTCTTCCCTGATACTAATGCGCTGTTTAGTTAATTCTGAGATCAACTGGTCCATGGAGACATATTCAAAAGTTTCTGTCATGGCTTTTTTATCAAGATTGGAGGTGGCGGCAATGGCCGCCAGCTTACCGGCAATGCTAGCAGTAGCTCTCGTGGTCGGTGGGATTGAGGGGTTCGGCTGCTTCTGTTTAGAATGACTCATAATTAACCCAGCGATGTATATCAACGATAATTGATGCTATATGGTGTGTAACAAGTTTAGTTTGACAATGTAGGTCGGGAGCTCTTCTTCCTTCGACCTCACACCTTCATGGCTATACCGGAAGTCCTCGCTGCTGTTTTTTTTTTGTTATTGTTTGTATTGTTGTGCACTAGAAGCTCCTGTCACCAAGACAAATTCCTTGTATGTGCAAGCATACTTTGCAATAAAGCTGATTCTGATTCTGATTCTGATTATGCCTGTGTTAGCATCACTGCATTGGTTACCTGTTCAATTGAGAGTTGATTTTAAGATTTTAGTATTTGTATTTAAAGCACTGCATGGACTTGCTCCTGCTTATATTTCAGATCTTCTTCGTCCCTACTCTTCTCAGAGAATGCTAAGATCCTCCTCTCAGCTGCTATTGACTGTTCCAAAGTCACGCTTAAAAACCAAAGGTGATAGGGCCTTTTCAGTTCGGGCTCCAAAGCTTTGGAACACTCTACCTCTTTTTATTAGATCAACCACTATTCTATCTATATTTAAATAATCTCTTAAAACATACTTTTTTCTCAGGCTTATTCGTAACTTGTTTTCACCATTAGTACAATTATTATTTAATATTAAGTATTACTATTTTTTCTCTCCTGTCTGGTGACGTATTGTATTATGTTGATATTTTCTTTTTTTTCTTATTTCATTTAATGGTTTTTATTGTAAGGGGATGTCTTATTTTAGGACTGTTGTACAGCACCTTGGTTAGCACTCATGGTGCTTTTAAGGTGCTATATAAATAAACTTGACCTTGACCTTGAGTAATATCACGTTTCTGGTTGCTTTTCCAGAGATGATGACATCTTTGATTCATTTTCACAAAAGTTATCTTCTGAGAAAGTCTTTAAACATGCTGATAATAATAAAGGCAATTTTAGGCAGAAAAAAAATTAATTGTTTAAAGGCACTCTGGAAGCATGTTGTCCTGTCACGAACCTAGTTTAGCTGAACGGTCGGTTTCATTCAGACACATGAAGTTTACTTTGCTTCATTCTTGTTTTCTGCAGTGTGTTTTAGCGAAAGATGCCAGTATCTATATTGCTGCTCACTTTATTTTTCTGCTACTGTCTTTATAACCATGTCTGCAAATCTGCACATGGTGCCACGTCTAACAATGTGCGCGGAGTGCGAAAGGGTATAAATGAAGCTTGTCCTGTAATGCCAAAAAATATTAGAGGAGACAGCGCTGAATGATAAGTACCGGACACAACAATGGGACTCCCCGTAGGACCATGGAGAGAGCCCATGAGAGAATGACTCATTCGATTCGGTCATCCCTGACCGAATCGACTCCAAATGAGCTGGACAACCTGGGGGTGGAGTCTCCACTCTCCCCTGAGCGTGACCTGCCACGATAGAGTGTCCACCACACTGTTGAGGTCACCCAGGACATGAGTGGCTCGAAATGACATGAGTCACTGCTGACTCCATAGGAGGAAACAATGGGCGAGTTGCAACATGTGACATATGCGCACACCACCTTGGTGGTCGATGTATGCTACTGTTGCCATGTTGTCCATCCGGACCAACACATGCTTGCCCTGGATCAATGGCAGAGCCTCTGCAGGGCGAGCAACACTGCCAGCAACTCGAGGCAGTTGATATGCTAATGCAGTTGTGGCCCTGTCCAGGAGCTGGTGGCTGCATGTCCATTGCACATGGTGCCCCAGTCATGCTCGGGGGTATCTGTTGTAACCATGACGCACCTGGAAACCTGCACAAAGGGGACCCCTGCCCGCAGAAATGCAAGGTCTGTCCAACGGCTGAACAAGAGGCAGCAGATCGCTGTGATAGCCTATTGGGATTCGAGCCTGAAGCCAGTGCTGAAGTGGTCTCATATGCATCAACCCAAGAGGCGTGATGCCGCCGAGGATGCCATATGCACCAGGAGCCTATGAAATTGCCATGCTCTATTGCGTCCTTCCGAAGAAGGACAGCAATCTCCACACGCAGAACAGTGGCATTCTCGCCCTTCACTGAGGTGAAACAGACACCGTTGAACCCAGGCAGATGCCTGGCAAACTGAATCGCATAGGATGGACAGTCCTGGTCAGCCACCGCGACGGGTTGGAGAACGCAAGCCAAGCCTCCAAGCTCTGGGCAAGGGGGACCAAGGGGAAAATTGCATCGGATGTACCAGTGGGTGGGGCCTTGTGGCGGGGTGGAGCCTGAGGCGTCACGTCGAGGGGGCTCGAACCCTGAATTCACAGCCATGAGCACCGGGTGTGTGACCCAGGGAACGAGGAAACTGCTCTATTCTTGACTCCTCAGGCATGCAGCAAAATCAAAAGAAAAGGTAACTAAAGAGTCTCCTCCACCGGGGGATGGAGTGGTCTGCTTACCACTTCCAATGCAGCGGGTCTCCATGTCTCTGGGTCACATGTCTCAGGGGCAGGACGTGCTGAATAGCCTCCGTCTGCTTCTTAACCACCAAGAACTACTGGGCAAAGTCCTCGATGGTGTCGCTGAATAGGGGCGTCAATGAATCGTACCATGTCAGCCTCCCTCAACTTGACCAGGTTGAGCCAAAGGTGGCGCTCCTGGACCACCAAGGTGGACATCGCTTGCCCTAGAGTCTGCGTCGTAACCTTCGTCATCCAGAGGGCAAGATCGGTCACCAAGTGCAGGTCCTGCATCAGTCCCAGGTCAGAAATACCCTCATGCATTCCTCTCAGCACCTTGGCTTGGTATACCTGCAGGAGAGCGGCCTTGGTCGCCAGTGACGACATGACGGCCCTGCACCGCAACTGCCTTATCTACCTGGGGAACCGGCAAGTACCCACTGGCAGCCCCACCATCGAGGGTAGAGGAGCTCAGAGACTGGGTCCGGGCAGTAAAAGGTGCTCGCCATGACTTTGTGAGCTCCTCATACACCTCCAGGAAGAAAGGGTGGGACGTGGCCGTGAGTGGCTCTCCAGGCCCTGGAATCAATTATCAAGCTACGAGGGTTCCTAGGGCAGCGCAGGGTTCCACTATAGCACAATGCTCTCAGCCACCTGGGCAAGCATGAACATCAGCTCTGTGCCAGCCTGCGACTGGGGTACAACACCCGAAGGTGGGAGCCCAGTCGAGTCCTCGAGACAGCAATCGTGGCCGTCGGAAGCGGAGAGGTAACTACCGCAACCAGGAAATACAAATAAACTGTAAGGCATCTTTATAAATACACTCCATCAGTGCAAATCTTTTAGTAGGACACCTATTCTTTTATTCAGGAACAATACACTCTTTTAGCTGCCGAAGCGCCCAGGGGCATTCTCTGCACTCCACTAGTGCACGAGGGGGAGAAACCGCTGTAATGCGCCGTAAATCCAATAGCTTGTAGAGAGGTGAATGGATCGGCAGATGAATTCAGCTTGCTGAACACAACTGCTTGGCTACAAAGAAAAAATGTGAATGAGTGGTAGCAAGCCAGTTCCTTTTATACTTGTATGTCCGGGGGAGTGGCATGCAAATCCCACTCGCCAATTTCCATTGGCCTTTTCTCAAAGATCAGAGATGTTTGGGACTCCCAAGAGCGATCCCTTGTGTCACTACATCAACACAACATTGGGTGAGTGACAGATAGGGAACCGTCTTTGTCCCGTGTCCCTGCATACAGGGAAGCAGTAAAAATTCATTGATATCAGCCATCGCTCTCGCACTCTAGATTTGAAAGCATTCATTGCAGCTGATGGCCAAATATTTTGGGCCATAATAAACATAAATAATATGCTAAATGTTGGTAAATGCTAAAATAGGGCTGATGGCATATTTACTGTTCTCTTACAAAGTTAAATGTAGGTCAGTTTAATATTTACACAACCTCAGCTGCAAGTTTAAAGTTAATCATGCTCCAAAGATTTAAATCATGTTGAATCACTAAGCATGTTTATAATTTGCTATAAATTTTAATTTAATGACAGCCAGACAGCAGTGCATTATGGACCTCAAAAGATTATCTGATTGACAGGGGCTGTGGCAAAATATAGTGTTAGAATTTCTTTGGAATCAGACACTTACATTTTTTTGTCTCGTGGCTCCCTCTGGAGGACAAACAGTAAAAGAGCCTGTCTATCTCCATATTTCTAACTGCTTAAAATGCAGTTGTAAAACTAGGTGTTATAGCACTGTCAAATTCATGAAAATTTTGCATGTTACCTTAAAATGTTCTTTTGTGCATGAATATTACATTTTGTTAAGTTTAAAAATTGTCCACAGATTCTGTATTTTGGGCAATCATAAATTTGGGGGATTTCCATAAAAAATTTGGTTCTGACCAGCATTATGATTGGCAAGCAAGTCAGATGGAGTGTTGGTGATTGGGGATGAGTAATAGTGGGGGTTAAATGTTAAATGTTTATTCAATGTTTATGTATTCAATGTTGTGTATTTTCTTTGTTATATGTATATGAGTCAATAAAAAATGTTAATTGGATAAGTTTAAAAATTGTGCTCACAAGATAACAGGCCACATGCAAAATCCTATCGGCTAAACTTCTGAACGATTTGACATTTCAAAATTCTTTTGATAATTTTTTGTCAGGAATGTCTGTAAATAATGTGTATGAAGTTTCATGTGAATCAGGCAAACAGCCTTGGACAAGTTTGAAAAAGTATGTTTTTAAATCAAATAGAATTAGTATGTTTTTTGTGAAACTTAGAAATTCATGTAACCAAATAATTTGGAGGCAATAATGAATTCACAGAAAAAAAAATTTCATGGGTGGCCCAAATGAAGCGAATTGCACGGCTCAAACAGAAATCGCTTCATTTGCATATTCAAGGAAAAATCTGCATGACGCTTTGTCGATCATTCAGACTGTCCGGATGTCACTGACATACTGATGCAATTGCAGAAGAAATCTGGAAAAATTTATTAAATAATTGTTGTAGCAGTGTGTGGGCACCCGGAAATGTATGACACAACGTCATACATGTACAGAGACCAGACAAAAAAAGACATCACTTGGAGGAAAGTGAACAAGGAAGTTGGACTACCTGGTAAATTCTGAAAATATGCGCGTCTACTTGATTCCAGCTATTGGTTGTACTTTACTATGAACCAAGTCATAGAAGCTCCTCCTGTCCTTTTCCAGAAGAGAAGGGTGAATACTCGCGGGTTCACGTTACTCAAGCGAACACGAGTTTAAACACACATTTATAATCCAGCGGTCAAACTTTTCTTTGTGTTGTATGTGAATGCACCATTAGAATTTTCTCGTCTTTGTGTACAAAGTTTTGGTAAGTTTGAAAATTGCACTCACAAGATACAACCTAATACAGCATTGTAAGCCATGGCTCTAAATATATTTGCTTATATCTTCAGAACGATTAGACTTTCTTTTAGAATTTCTTTTGATAAAATTTTGTCAGGATGGTCTTTAGTTTATGTATGCCAAGTTTCCTACGAATCGGGAAAACAGCCTAGCATGAGTTTAAAAAAGTAGGTTTTTCAAAAACTATTTGTGATAAAGTTTTTTGTTCATATCACTGTGGGCACTGGTGGATTCAAAGAAGCTACAAATTTGTATTGTAGCCTATACGGTTTCAGAGTTATGAGCAAAAATGCAAATTAGCTAATTATACCACCACCATCTGGCCTATTGT
Organism: Moxostoma hubbsi; assembly: GCA_032164185.1. Lineage (NCBI taxonomy): Eukaryota > Metazoa > Chordata > Actinopteri > Cypriniformes > Catostomidae > Moxostoma > Moxostoma hubbsi. The sequence continues at coordinate 39,982,722 of JAVLUX010000025.1, read as the reverse complement.
CACACAATTGTATATGTGGCTTAGAGTTGACACCCTGCTTGTGTATAGTAATTTCCATAACCCTCTTCCATTCCCAATCCGAGTTACAAGGTGCTGAAACTTTATTGGCCAGCGGCAGACATTTTTGTTATTTTGTAGTATAGTTTAGCATTTGAATTTTGAACTCAAACAGCTGCAACGTTATGACAGTTTTTTAGTTGTAGCATCCCCTAGGGGTGGAATTGTAGAAAACTTTTTCTAAACATCCTGTTGAATATGTGTACCTAGTTTGGTTACATTTGGAGCTTGCAATGAATATATATTAATGAATTACTCAAATTGTTAAACTGAATGATTTTCATCTTTAATATTTAGAAATTTTTGTCAGGAGGGTCTGTAGATGATGTATACCAAATTGCACACTGATCGGACAAATGGTCTAGGAAGAGTTTGAAAAAGTACACTACTGTTCAAAAGTTTAGGGTCACTTACTCATTCTTTAATTATTTTTTTATTTTTTCTCATTTTAGAATAGTAAAGTCATCACAACTATGGAATAATAGAAATTAAAATATGGGAATTATGTTGTGACTAATAAAATCTAAAATAAATCAAAACTGTTATATTTTAGCATCTTCAAAGTGGCCTATCTTTGCCTAGATTTTGCAGAAATGTACTCTTGACATTTTCTCAAACAACTTCTTGAGGTATCACCCTGGGTGATTTAAGTATTGAAGGAGTTCCCATCTATATGCTGGGCACTTAGTGGCAGCTTTTCTTAATTATTCGGTCAAGTCATACATTTCAAAAACTTTTTTTTATATATAACATTTTAGTTTGTAATTAAATAAATTAATTATATTTTTGTCTACAAAACTAATTTCAAACATTTAAGTGTACACCTTCAGATCAAAAGATTTGTAAGATTATGAGAAACATTTCAGGCAAGTGACACCAAACTTTTGAACAGTAGTCTAGATTTTTCAAAACAATTCAAAATAGTGAAAAAATTATAGAAGGAAATTAAATCTGAGATATACTTGACTCAAGGAATCAGAGGAACCTTCGTTCCCCCTCTGTCGCAAAGTTGTGTCAAAGAAGCGACAATAGGGGTCTCTCTTGAGCGCCTTTTGCATCTCTGATCTATGAAAAAAGGCCAATGACAAATTGGCAGACAGAATTTGCATGTCCTGCCCCCGGACATACAGGTATAATGCCGAGCCGATGGTTGTGTATGCAGCGAGCTGCGAGTCACAGTCTATTCCTCCCATCTCTGAGCTATTGCTGTTGGATCTACGGCACATATCAGCGGCTTTCTCTCTTCTCTGCACGGCAATGCAGCTTGCCCCTGGGCTCTTTAACAGAGCAATTAAATAGTTTATTTTTTTCTAAAAGAGTTATTTTCTCTAAAAGAGCAAAAAAGGTAAGTTGAACGTCCTTTTTAGGACGTGTCTTGATAAAGATGCCCCGCCTTTGGGCCAGCACGCCCAGTCTGAGGCTGACGCCCAGATGTCTAACATGCTTGCCCGGGCTGCCATTAGCGTGGGGCTGGACTGGAACTCTCCGTCCTCCCCACAGTCTTCGCAGCCAAGGTTCCTTTCTTCCCGGAAGTGCATGATGAGCTGACGAGTTCGTGGAATGCACCCTTCTCCACCCGTCACAAAGCTTCTTGTAGGATGACGTCTTCACTGACCTCCAAAGCCTACAGCACCAGGACAGGCCACTTCTGCCCTGCATGACATGGCCCTCCTGCAAGTACACCAGGCCAAGGCACTTAAAGATCTGCACTTGGGTGGTCCTGATCCCGACGTGCTGCAGGAACTGCGCTCAGCGACTGACCTTGCCCTCAGGGCCACGAAAGTCACAGCGCGGTCACTCGGGCAGGCAATGGCCACACTCGTGGTTCAGGAACGACATCTATAGCTGAACCTAGTGGACAAGACGCGCTTTGCCCAGCAGTTCTCCGCGGTGAAGAAGCAGACGGCAGCCATATCACACATTCTGCCCCACCGCAAACCTGCCACCATGGGCCACGCTCCGTCTGCTCGCCGAGGGCATCCTCCTGCGGCTAAGAAACTTGCAGCTCCACCTCAACCTGGGCCCAGCTCTCAGCCCCTGCGTCGAGCTCCCCGAAGGAAGCGTACGCCCCCCATCTCACAGACCCCGTCAAGGACCCAGAAGGTTCCCAAGCGGTCCTGAGAAGCCTGACCCAGAGACCAAGACGTTCAATCCGGAGCTGGTAAGAAGACCACTCTGAGGAGAATCCTTTGTTGAATTTATTTCATTTGCGTACCCACATTCTCAATAAAAGAGCTATTTTCTTTGTCTCTGGGTCACCTGACCCGCAAATGACGTTCTCACGGCACTCTTCCACCACACTTGAACAGTCCCGGCACACTGGACTCAGACCTCTTGCCTACAGCCCCATGACTCTTCCCTGGCCGGCCGGTTCTGACGAGTCCAGAGGACGCCTCTACGGGACCTCCTCCTTGCTTCGAGTCTTCTCTCAACACCAGAGCCTCGGGACGCACCCTTGCCTCCCAACGCCACATTACCTGCTCCGCCTTTTGGAGTTTGGACGCGTGGCTCTCACTTCCTAATCCGTCATGCTGGTTGGCCAGGATCATTCGACTCGGTTATGCAATTCAATTTGCCAGGCCCAGGGCATCTGCTTTACCGCAGTACACGGCGAACATGCCAAATCCCTGCTCGCGGAAATCGCTACTCCCTTACTCAAAGACGTGATAGAGCCTATGCCTCCAACCAAGATGAAGAAGGGTTTCTACAGCCCTTACTTCATCATACCTAAGAAAGGTGGTGACTTATGACCGATCTTGGACTTGCGAGTTTTCAACCGGGCCTTGCACAAACTCCAGGCGTATCAGTACAAAGTCCTCCCCTTTGGCATGTCCCTGTCCCCTTGCGTCTTTATGAAGGTCGCAGAGGCAGCCCTTGCCCCACTTCAGGAAGCAAGCATCTGCATACTCAACTACCTCGATGACTGGCTTATCCTGGCCCACTCCCGAGAGTTACTATGCGCCCACAGGGACCAGGTGCTCAGGCACCTCAGCCGTTTAGGGCTGCAGGTCAACTGGGAAAAGAGCAGGTTCAGAGCATCTCTTTTCTCGGCATGTAGTTAGACTCAGTCTCAATTTCAGCGCACCTCACCAACTAGCGTGTGCAGTCAGTGCTGAAATGCCTCGCCGCCTTCAGACTGGGCACAACGGTCCCGTAAAAAATTTTCAAGAATCTCCTAGGGCATATAGTGTCCTCCGCAGCGGTCGCACACTGGGGTTGATGCATATGAGACCGCTTCAGCACTGGCTCCAGACTCGAGTCCCGAGACGAGCATGGCGCCGCGGCACACACTGTGTGATTATCACGCCAGCCTGCCACCAAACGTTCAAAACCTGTACAGACCTCTGCTTTCTGCAGACAGGAGTCCCCTTGCAGCAGGTGTCCTGACGCGTCCTGGTCACTACCGATACCTCCAAATTGGGTTTGGGCACCGTGTGCAACGAGCACGCAGCCGCGGGCCATTGGAAAGGGGCCCCACTGTGCTGGAACATCAACTGCCTAGAGTTGTTGGCTGTATTCTCTGCCCTGCGGAGGTCTCTCCCGCAAGTTCTCGCCCGTCGTCTCCTCCTTTGGAGTGAGCAACGACTCAAGTCGCTGCATGCTACTCACATCCCGGGCAACCTCAACATGGTGGCAGATGCGCTATCATGACAACGCTTGCCCAGCGGAGAGTGGAGGCTTCACCCCCAGTCGGTCCAGCTGATTTGGGAATGGTTCAGCAAGGCTCAGGTAGACCTGTTCGCCTCCCGAGAGAACTCCCACTGCCCGCTCTGATACGCCCGAACGGAGGCTCCCCTCGAAGCAGATGCACTGGCACACAGCTGGCCCACGGGGCTGCACAAGTACGCATTCCACCCAGTGAGCCTTCTTTCACAGGTGCTGTGCAAGGTCAGGGAGGACGAGGAACAAGTCACTCTAGTGCCCCCCTAATGGCCCACTCGGACTTGGTTCTCGGATCTCGTACTCCTCGCGACAGCCCCTCCCTGGCGAATTCCTCTGAGGAAGGACCTTCTTTCTCAGGGATGGTGTACGCTCTGGCATCCGCACCCAGACCTCTGGAACCTCCACGTCTGGCCCCTGGATGGGATGCGGAAGATCTAGCTGATCTACCACCTCCGTCGTAGACACGATCAACCAAACCATGGCACTTTCTACCAGGCAGCTTTACGCCCTGAAGCTTGTTCACAAATTGGTGTTCTTCCTGGGCTGAAGACCCACAGAAGTGCGCAGTTAGGTCAGTGCTCTCATTCCTGCAGGAGAGGTTGGAGGGGAGGCTGTCCCCCTCAACCTTGAAGGTGTATGTAGCCGCTATCGTGGCCCACCATGACACTGTAGATGTCAAGTCTTTGGGTAAGCATGACTTAATTATCAGGTTCCTAAGAGGCCCTCGGAGGTTAAATTCCTCCCGCCCAAGCCTGTTCCCCTCCTGGTATCTCTCAGTGGTCCTCTCGGGCCTTCAGAGACCCCCTTTCGAGCCGCTAGAATCAGTCAGACTCAGGGCCCTCTCGCTGAAGATGGCCCTCCTGATTGCGCTTGCCTCCATCAAGAGGGTCGAGGACCTGAAAGCATTCTCTGTCAGCAACACTTGCCTGGAGTTCGGTCCGGCAGACACTCATGTGATCCTAAGACCACAACTGGGCTACGTGCCCAAGGTTCCTACCACCCCCTTTAGAGACCAGGTAGTGAACCTGCAAGTGCTGCCCCGGGAGGAGGCAGGCCCAGACCCTTCATTGCTGTGTCCGGTACATGCTTTGCGTATCTACTTGGACCACACGCAGAGCTTTAAACGTTCTGAGCAGCTCTTTGTCTGCTTTGGCAGACAGCGGAAAGGGAACGCTGTCTCCAAACAGAGGCTTTCCCACTGGGTAGTGGATGCCATTACATTGGCCTATCACACCCAGGCCATGCGCCCCCCCCTCCATTGCAGGTCAAGAAGTCCAACAAGAAGTGTTGCATCCTCATGGGCACTGGCCAGGGGTACCTCCCTAGCAGACATATGCAGAGCAGCGAGTTGGGCAACACCCAATACCTTGGCGAGATTTTACAATCTCAGGGTTGAGTCGGTCACACACTGACAAACTGACCGGGTGGATCGCTTGCACCTAGCGCCCTTTCCCTCCGCTGAGGTAAAATCGTGCGCTCTTATCCCAGGTGATTGCAATAACTCGGCTCCCTGTATGAATCCTCCCTAGCCCTCTGGGTCCACGAATTCAGCTGAGGAATTCGCCGACCAAATCCAATGCAGGTAATCAATCTACCCTGTACTGGAATAGGTGCTCCACAGGGCGGGCTCCTACGTGGACTTCCCCCCTGTGTGTATTTTCCACAGTACGGTCCCCTTGTGAGCAGACCCACGTCTCCCTTGGGCAGTCCTCACGGACCCCCGGTCACCGTGTTTGTAGCAACTCCTCCCTCCCAATGAGGCGGGATCTACCACCGTGCCACTTTCCACATGTGACCTAAAAGCCCACCACTCTTACCTCCCCCAGCTTGGGCATGTGTGGTCTCCGCAGGGTCTTTTCCCCCTGAAAGAATAGGAAATTGGGAAAGATCACCTTCCCCAATGCGTAGGAAGGGTCCTAGCCACTTTTAGCTCTATGCGAGAAACATAGAGAGAGAAAAGGCGCAGCTGGCATGGCCTCCCATGCCTTGTTCCCCCCCTGTTGGGGGTAAAGAACCAGAAGGCTCTGATGATTTTATGGGGCGTTGGGGAAGGGAACGTGCAGTCTGACACAGCCGGTCGCTTTGGCACGTAAAATACCTGCCAGCTCTTGCATCAGCAGTGCACGTACATGGCTCAGCGCATGCCATGATTTAAATTGGACCCCTAGTGTCGCTTCTTTGACACAACATCGAAGTGAGCGACAGACAGGGAACATCTAGGTTACGGATGTAACCTCCGTTCCCTGATGGAGGGAACGAGACGTTGTGTCCTCCCGGCCACGATGCTGAACCGAGCCACTGTTGCGGACAAACCATTATCCGCTCCTCAGAAAAATCCTGAATGCAACAGATGCATTTCCCCTCCTTTATACCCGTATGTCGGGGGCGGGACATGCAAATTCTGTATATCAATTTCTCATTGGCCTTTTCTCATAGATCAGAGAGGCAAAAGGCGCTCAAGAGAGACCCATAGTGTCGCTTCTTCGACACAACGTCTCGTTCCCTCCATCAGGGAATGGAGGTTACAACCTCGATGATTCTACCCCTTACGTTTGCAGAGATATGCGCCAAAATGCAAAAGTGGAAGCTTCACTGCTTGGCCACTAATAATCAAACAAATACCTGTAAAAAACAAAAAACAACAAAAAAAGCCAGACTAAACAAAATTTTTGGTGTATATTCCATGGTACATGGATATGGCAACTATTCAGCACTATATTAAATGTTATTTAAAGGTATATTAAAGGTTCCATGATTTACAAATATGATAACATTGTACTATGGTGCGGCCAGAGTATAAACTTTATAACACACTGTAATACTATTTTAAAAACAGTTGTTGGAAAAAAAAATTATCAATGATTGTTTTGATTTAATAATAATAATAATAATAATACATATTTATTTGGCGCCTTTCTGGACACTCAAGGTCGCCTTACAAAAGGTACATTAAAACAAACTAAAAACTAACTATAGTAAAAACTAGCATAAAAACATGTTAAAATACATCATACATAAATCGTACATAAATCATCATACATAGTATCATACATACGTAGTCACAATGAGTAGGCTTGTCTAAACAGATGAGTTTTGAGTGCGGATTGAAAGTGTTTGAGAGAATCGGAGTTGCGGAGGTCAGGGGGTAGAGTGTTCCAGAGCTGGGGAGCAGAGCGACTGAAAGCCCTACTCCACATAGTGATGAGGCGGGCGGGCGGAACAGTGAGATGGAGAGAAGAGGAGGAACGAAGAGAGCGGCTGGTGTGGCAATATGAATGAGGTCAGTCAGATATGAAGGGGCGAGGTTATGGATGGCTTTGAAAGTGAGGAGCAGGATTTTGTAGTGGATACGATGTGAAATGGGAAGCCAGTGGAGCTGTTGGAGGACTGGGGTGATGTGCTTTATGGATGGTGTATGAGTGATGATACGTGCAGCAGAATTCTGAACAAGTTGGAGTTTATGGAGGATTTTTTGAGGCAGACCAAACAGGAGAGAATTACAGTAATCGATTCGGGAAGTGACAAGGCTATGGACAAGAACAGCAGTGGAGAGAGGAGTGAGAGCAGAACGAAGACGGTCAATGTTTCTGAGGTAAAAATAGGCTGAGCGAGTGATGTTATTGATGTGTGCATTGAAGCTGAGGGTGCTGTCTAGGATGACACCCAGACTCTTTACCTGAGGAGAGGGGGAAATGGAGGTGCCGTCAATGAAGATTGAGAAATTCTTTATTTTACTTAAGGTGGATTTAGTGCCAGTGAGTAGAAGTTCAGTTTTATTGATATTAAGTTTGAGAAAATTTAATGTTAACCAGGACTTTATTTCATGAAGGCAGTTGGTTAGGGAGGAAGGCGGGAGTATGCTGTTGGGTTTACTGGAGATGTAGAGCTGGGTGTCATCCGCATAGCAATGAAAATGAATGTTGTGTTTCCTAAAGATGTGACCAAGGGGGAGAAGATAGATCAGAAAAAGCATGGGGCCAAGAACAGAACCCTGCGGTACACCAGATGTGACAGGGACGGGATGAGAGATGAAGGACTTTAGCTGAATAAACTGTGAGCGGTCAGAAAGGTAAGAACGGAACCAGGTGAGGGGCGTACCAGTGATGCCAATGGAGGAAAGTCTGTCCAGAAGGATAGAGTGTGATATGGTGTCAAAAGCTGCACTGAGATCAAGTAAAATGAGGATGGTTAGTGAACCGGAGTCAGCAGAAAGGAGTAGATCATTGGTAATTTTGAGAAGGGCCGTTTCGGTACTATGGAGAGAGCGAAAGCCAGATTGAAAAAGTTCATAAAGGTTATTGGAGGAAAGGTGGGTATGGAGCTGAGCAGCAACAGTTTTTTCAAGAAGTTTGGAAATGTATGGAAGGTTCGAGATGGGGTGGAAGTTGTTGAGGTCAGTTGGATCAGAGCCGGATTTCTTAAGTATGGGAGTGACAGCCGCAGTTTTCAGAGAGGGGGGTACAGTGCCAGAAGTGAGGGAGGCATGAATAATATTAGTGTTGAGAGGGGAAAGAGCAGGAATGGAGGCTTTGACAAGAGAAGAGGGGAGAGGGTCTAGTTGACAGGACGAGGTATTTGATTTCTGAATGAGAATAGAGATCTGGTTTACAGAGGGAATGGTAAATGTTGATAATGGATGAGTTGGATTAAATGATGGTGAAATGGGTGGACTTAGAACAGAGGGACGAAGTTGCTGGTGAATGTGTTGAATTTTTGTGGTGAAAAAAGATGCCAGTTTATTGCAAAAGTCAGAAGAATAGAGATGATATGGAAGTGAATCAGGTGGTTTTGTGATGTTGGAAAAGAGGGAGAAAAGAGCCTTTGAATTACCTTCATTGGAGCTGATTAGCCGGGAGTAGTAGGATGTTTTGGCTTTAGAAATGCAATCTTTGTATTTGAGGATGTGAGTTGTGTACATGTCTTTGTGTATGGTGAGTGCAGTTTTCCTGTGAAGTCTTTCCAGCCGGCGGCCTATTGCTTTTTGTTTTCTGAGGGTGGGAGTGAACCAGGGTGATGTGTGAGTGAAAGTGACAGATCGAGTTTTGAGTGGAGCCAGAATGTTGAGAATATTTTGGAGATGTGTATTGTAATGTGTGAGAAACTCATCTGTTGTAGAAAGGCTATCTACACTGGGAAGGTTATTGATATGAGTTATGAAATTGTCCAGATTGATGTCCTTGATTTTACGGAAATGAATAGTACGTGGTGGATTAGATTTAGTGAAAGACAGATTGACATTACATGAAAGTAGCAGATGATCAGTGTAAAGAAGGTGATCAGTCTTGCAGTCCATAGGTGTTATTCCTGAGCAACAGATTAAGTCCAGAATATGTCCTTTATTGTGTGTGGGAAAATTGACAAACTGTTGAAATCCAAGACTGTCAATACATGAGGTAAAATCTTTAGTGAGAGTATTATTGAAGTTGTCCATGTGGATATTGAAATCTCCCAGTAATATGACATTAGATGAAAGTGTAGCCAAATGAGACAAAAATGCAGAAAAATCAGAGATAAAATCCTTGTTTGGTTTTGGTGGTCTGTACAAAGTCGCAATAACAGTGGGAGTAGGTCCAGAGAGCTGACAGACAGTAGCCTCAAAAGAGAGGCAGGCAGACACATTAACAGGAACCACTTTCCAGTTCTCACGGTATATTACCGCGAGACCACCCCCTCTCCCAGACATACGAGGTGCAGATCGGTAAACAAACCCCGGTGGAGTGGCTTCATTGAGGGAAGCGAAGTCGTTTGGCTGCTGCCAAGTCTCAGTCAGACAAAAAATGTCAAACTTACGGTCCGTCAGGAGATCCTGGACGAGGTGGCCCTTGCCCATAAGAGAGCGGATGTTTAAAAGGCCGATATTGACCGCAGTACTGCTGAGACTGACAGCCGCGTTAGCATTAGCTGAACTCTGGACACGAGCTAACAGCGAGTGATCAGCACGGCGTCCGGTATTCTTCAGAGGCCGGCGGGCGGTAGACCAGAATGACTTGATGGAGCTGGAGTTGTCATATTGGAAATATCGACATGGTCCCCGGTAAGTGTCTCTCCACTTTTGATATTCGTTCATATTTATTCTGGCGCCGACTGTATTTGTGGCTTGTGCCACCGTCGCGCCGTCACTATATTGCAATGCAATAAATAAACGATTACTAATGTCACAGCATTGATTAGAATGAGATAAAATGCTCTTCTGTTCATTTGGTTTTCCTGCACTCGCTCTCTTCCTCCAAGATTTATTCTGTGAAGGTTTCTTGTGTTTTAAAAAATTGTGACAGAAACATTGTTAGCTTGGAAAAATAACTATTCAGTATGAGCTGAATTTCCACAACTTTCATATGTCGAGACTGTTGTGACAGAGCTGCTCAGTCATAAATAAATTCTTGAGGGAAAACATGATGAATTATTCATGGAAAATAAGGTCTGTGATGAGACTTTCACATTTTAGTATATACTGTCATTCCAAAACAAAACCCATGGCTCAAAAGTGCTAATTCTCTTCTAGGTTTCAGGACTACAAACTGAACAGAACAGATTTGTACCATAAAGAGATTTGATGTGAAACAGAATCTACATAAAAGTGAGCAGGGTTGAGCAAAAGGCAAATAATAATCAGAATATTTTTTAATATTAATGTTAAATTGCTCCATATCAATTTATCTCTGGATCCTTACATTTCACAAGTACTTAAGGGAGACACCCGATGATGGCACCATATATTTTACAACCTGGCAATACTTTGAAGTAATGAAGGGTTATTACACTATTAGAATTGCACCTCTCTAGGGCCTGATAAAAGAGAAAACATTTATTATTGGGTAAATAAAAAAACCTTGATGTGCAATATTTATTTCAAAGATTTGGCAGAAAACACACGCACACACACACACACCCTCAGAACTCGCCCTGGATTTTTTTGAGGCTTGACTTTATAAACACCCAAACTTGTGCCAAATCAAAGTGCTTTCCTTAGATCTCAGACTATTCATTTATACAACAACATGACAATTCGTCATCTCTGGCCATATTTTACTGTGTATAGAGTTGCTGCTCATTTGCACAGAGAATATCAGGTTGTTTTAAAGAGGTAAATAGTGGAAGTAAAACTAAAAATTAAAATCGTATTCATGCTCAGGACTGAAAATCAAACATTTCCAGATGAATGCATTGTGGAGGTGACAGACAGACAGACAGACAGACGCCAACACGCTGTGAGTTATGATATAACAATTTGAAGAAGATTTATTTTACATTTTAAAACTGAAGTTCAGTCCTGGATGGTGATTGGTCAAAAGAGCTTTCCAGTGGTGCTAAAATTCACTTTTTAATGAATATCCTCATCCGTCTTTTCAAAACAGCACAGGACTTAAAAAAAGGGCCCAAAAGCCTCATAAATGTAGTCCATGTGACTTGTGCGTCATATTCCAAGTCTTCTGAAGACATACGCTATGTTTTTATCTAGAAGCAGGCAATCATATAAAAATCTGTTAACAATGTTTTCTGCACAGCACTCATTGAGACCAACTATTAACCTTAGTTTACACAAACCACACAACTAATGTACTTACAAAAATAATACTTTAATGAAATGCGTCATTCATATTTTTGTTATGTAGAAACAGTTTTACCAAAGTAATAAGTTCATACTATAGGTTTGAATATATGGGAATGTAGTCACTTTACTGTGTGTCGTGCCTAATGTAGCAATTCATAACATAATAACAAAGCATAGTGTAATACTGCTCATTGGGTTAGTGTAATAAATGTTCATAATGTAATAAGATTGTGAGTACATAATACTAGGTGTAAATGTAATAGGTTATTACACTAAGAAATGTATTATATTGTGAACTCACCAAAAACATTTTAATGAAAATTTTTATAAATTTGGCATTTTGGCATTGCAATATGAATGCATATACAGAGAATGACCAGACTGGTTCGAGCTGACAGAAACTACAGTAACTCAGATAACCACTCAACCACACACACACAATTGTAGTGAGCAGAATAGCATCTCAGAATGCACAATATGTCAGACCTTGATGCGGATGGGCTACAACACCAGAACACAACTGGAACTTTATTAGGACCATAGTGTTCCTAATAAAGTGCTCAGTAAATGTATATACTATCACATACTACTAATAATTATAACAATTTTCATATATGTTATATATTTATGTTTGTATTTATACATGAGCCAAAGACAATTGTGTTCCTCAAGTTTTAAGATGATCTTAACTAAATGTTTACATGCTGATAAATGAAGAATTGTGTGAGGTAACTAGTACAAAATATAGCAGAGGTATTTTAAAAGAAAGTCTGAAGAGGTCCATTCCAATCTCTATATTTCCAACCAAGCAAAAGTCTAGACAATAATAACTTGAATGGTTTCAGTACCTAATATGATATTAAATAATATAACCAATCTGTATTTGTTGGAATTGTTGTTATAAATTAGCCAGTTAGCTGAGAGTAAAATAAATAAATAATAAATCCTAACTTGTCAAAACAGTCTCTTAAAAAGTGCTTCTTTGCACAGTATATCCCACATACACCCCTGGGTGTTTGTGGTGTACACATCTATGTTAATTTCTCATGAAACTTGCTCCACGGTAGAAACGGGCTGTATTTCAAGCAGCATTTTTCTGCCATTAAAGGGCTATAAGGACAAGACTGTTAGTGAAGGGCACACTGTCAAATCTAATTAGTTGAACTTACTTACAAATGCATGCAAAACGATTGACTTTAAAAATCTAAGTAAACACTTATTTTTTAAATAACATAATAGTTACAAGTAAACAACTCATCTGTTATTGATGTAGTATTATTTGTATTTAATTATGTAAATTGAGATATAGCACGTTTTTTAAAGTAGAGGTGGTGATTTTGATTAATTTTGATTCTTTAGATTCTGATCAACAAAAAGATTTGTTTAGATTTGCTCACTGATTCGTTCGTTCCCCTTCTGTCACACACTCGACATTTGTGTCGAATGTGGTGACACAAGGGGCTTCTTTCGGAAGCCTTGGATACCTCTGAATATGAAAAAGGCCAATGAAAAATTAGTGAATAGAATTTGCATGTCCCTCCCCTGGACAAACGGGTATAAAAGGTGGGGATCGTGCATCTTTTCATTCTTTCTTCGGAGCCAAGCAGTTGTGTGATCAGTGAGCTGAGATACTCACTACTGTTCCACTCACATCTGTTGGATCTACAGTGCATTGCCAGCGGCTTTCTCCCTCCTCTGCATGCCAGTGCAGTCCACACCCCTGGGCACTTCGACTAGATCCAATAAATATCATTGCTACATTGGCTACCTGTTAAATTTCATATTAATTTCAAAATTAAGTTAATTACTTTTAAAGCTTTGAATGGTGTAGTTCCACAGTATTTAAGTGACCTTCTATCATAATTTACTGTGATCGCAATATTTCGGCCTGTTAATAATAACTATAATATCAAAATCCAGGAGAGAGATTTTGGAGGATATTTTTCTTATTTGGCTGTGAAACTGTTGAATAGTCTTCCTAGAATTGTTTGGGACTCAGACACTCTTTTAGTTTAAATCAAAGACTCATCTCTTCAGCCAGGCACATAATTTAATTCTCATGGTTGGACCGGGTGGTCCCGGTCCCAAACAAACAGCAGAAGAGTGTCAGGTGTCTTTTAACTTCATATGAAGGTCCCTCCTCTCGAGTCTGGATTCACCAATGAGAAAGGTGCAATTTCCAAGCAGGAAATGTTCCTTTGTTTGGAAGCTGACTCATTTGCATGATTGGGGGGTAAGCTGTTAATGTGTGCCCCTTTATGCTCTGATTAATATAGCAAGCATGCAATGCATGCTATCAGAATTATATATATACACACTACTTTGCAGTATGTTAACACAAGGATGAATTTTATAGGAAACATGTCAGAACTAATTGTACATTAACTGGTAGTTCTGTCATAAGGCATGCATAAAAGAGTATACAGTACAAAAGGACACTTTACAAGATAGTAATGATCATATACAGTACACAATGTCCTGGGGATATACTGTACATGTGAATTTATAGAACAGTTTGTCTAAAATGTAATGAAGAAAGTCTGTTTTTCTGGGCTTTGTGTCCATTTCCTATGGGGGAAAGGAGTGTTTCAATCGTTCTGCATTCTTTGCTCTTGCATGCAGTTAACCTCCTCCTACTTGGAATGTCACTGTGGTCCACTATTTGCTGGCCTAGTGTCAGCAAAGACAGTGTAAAGGCTTGATAATGATCAGTGGAGGAGCAGACATAACGGAGTTGGCTTGGGCCTACTTGGACCTTTAATTTTTAGTCTTGAGACATCTGTTGGTTTATTCATTAAATAATGAATAATTGTGTGTCTGATTGGTCCAGATGGTACACTGCAGTAGTCAGGTCCGCTGGAACCGGAAACACTTCTCAAATTCTATAACTCTGCATGAAAGTGAATGGCATCTATGCTATTATTATTCTATTTGTTTCCATGTCTCAACCCCTGGATACATATCCTGAGGTTAACAGAGCCTGCCAGATCCAGCTCTGGTCCTGCCTAATGGCGTCCACTGGATCCACTGGATATTCCTTATATGTTATTCCCCCATATCTACTTAAACAAGTGTTTGATGTAGTTGGACCTACTCTTTTACATTTGATTAATAACTATTCTAAGCATGCCTTGGTGCAACCCAGACTTAAAAGGGCCTAATCTTGATTCCACAGTTCTATCAAATTTTAGACCCATTTCCAACCTCTCTTTTTTTATCAAAAATACTGGAGAAAGTAGTTCTCCACCAACTTCAGAGTTTCTTGGTTGAAAACAAGATCTTTGATATATTTCAATCAGGATTTAATAAATCTCATTCTACTGAGACAGCTCTCTTAAAAGTTTAAAATTATGTTTTATTAGCCACCGACTCCGGAGATTCTGTAGCGCTAGCACTGTTAGATCTGAGTGCTGCTTTTGGTACTGTGGATCATAATGCTTTTTTATCTTGCCTAGAACAGGTTGTGGGCATAAATGATTCTGCCTTAAGTTGTTTCCAATCATTCCTTACAAACAGGAGTTTTTCACTCAATATAGGCCAATTCTAATCTGAATCTGTTCCTTTGACTTGTGGGATCCCCCAAGGTTCTACTCTACCACTTGGTTCTATTTTTAATAAACATGGCATATCATACCACTGTTATGCTTACTACACACACATTCCATTGACTAAAAAGAGCAGTTTAGACACCTTGGTAGCTTGCTTTGTGGATGTTAAAGCATGGATGTCTTTAAATTTTTTAATTTTCTAAGTCTAAACAGAGATTGTATTATTTGAGAGTAATTTACAAGAGTAATGCCAATTTAAATTTGAATGTCCTAACACCCTATGTTAAGCCCTACATCAAAAAATCTGGGAGTCCTTTTGGACAGTGCACTAAAACTTGATAAACAAGTTTACCAGGTTGTTAAAGCTAACCAGGTCTAAAAGCTAAGTTTTTATCAATTGCGAGCTTTGGCACAAAGGAAAACTTTTCTCTCGTTTGAGAGGGTGAAAGGGTGATTCATGCTTTCATTTCCACTAGGCTTGATTACTGCAACTCTCTATACCTGGGAATTAGCCATTCTTCTTTAGGTCGCCTTCAGATTGTTCAAAATGCAGCTGCTAGAGTTTTAACAGGGGCTCGAAAGCGGGAACATATTACCCCTATTTTAAAGTCTTTTCATTGGATGCCTGTTCTCTATAGAATTGATTTTAAAGTGCTCGTATTGGTTTTTAAGTCTAGAAACGATTTAACACCCTCATATCTCTCTGACCTGTTGATAGATCATCATCCATTGAGAGCTCTCAGGTCTAGGGGCGATCGGGCATTTGCAGTAGCAGCTCCCAAACTTTGAACAGCCTACCAAGTCAAATTAGAACTGCCCCCACACTGCCCATTTTTAAATGTAATCTAAAAACGTTTTTATTTGATTTGGCCTACAATTTATGAAGTGATGCTTCACTGTATTTGCTCTGTTTTTGTATTATGTGTGACTGTGCTGATTGTATCTGATGGTAATTTATGTTTTATTGTACAGCACATTGGTCAGAGGTAGTAAATAATCAGTAAAATCAGCTCTATAAATAATCAATTGATTGATTGATTGGCTAATGTCCAGCTCCCACTGCTACAGCCCATGCCAGCCAGATTTCACTTCAATCTACTATGATCGACATCACAGAGAATAAACTGCTGTTAACTCCAACCATAAAATATGGGATACTTCACTGGCCATTGCCAAAACCTTGCACTTAGGATAGACTTCAGCAAAAATTAATTGCCACAAGTTTCCAGCTGGACTGCAATGACCCACACAGACCTCTGCCTGCATCATCTTGGTCAAAAGATGGACTACGCTCTCTTAAAATGGAATAAACTTCTACCTAGTTATATAGATAATAGTCCATCCTTTGACCAAGATGATACAGGCAGAGGACTGTGCTGGGCATCGCAGCTCACAATTGGTAGTGCACCGTAATTTCACAATCTGCTTGCATGATTACAGAACTAATTTCCTTGATGCCCCTCATGCGCGAGGTGCACAAGGGTTGCGCAAAGTGACACAGATACGAGAACACGAGGGCCACGTAGGATGAGTGGAGATTCAGGAGCAAATTCACGTAGAATTTGGTATTTCGTAAAAATCTTCATCCCTGTTTCGAAGGGAATTGGTGGTTCACCTATGTTTTTTAGTCATAGTGCGGGGGCAGGAACAGCAACCATCCTCGATTCCACAATGTAATGTTCCCTCCAGTCAAGTTGTCAAAAGAAGCAGGACACAGAACTTTTCAATCATGACTCATGACTCATTTCAATCATGACTCATGATTTTTGTAAATGAAGTGCAATCTTTAATTAGCCTAATTTACATAGAAAGGAGGCCTGTTTGTGCAGAAAGGAATGAAGTTGACTTAATTTAAATATTGAAGATGCAGCACAATTTCAGCACTCACTTCGGGTGGTTAGTGAATAAGACGCAGGTATTTGCTCTGAAATAACACACGCAAAAGTGGTGCAACTGTTTAGTGAATCTGCCCCTGAATGTATTAAAATACACTGAGCTGAAAATATTTTAAAAGAGGAAAATGTGAGTCCTGACTCACATTTAGTCTATTAATTAAAATATTTAAATAGTAGGCTACATGCACATACTTCAGTTTCATGTTTTCACGTTTCCTTCTACAGTGAATAACTTTTCTCTGAAGCATTGTTGACATTTTTTAAGTTAGCATTAGAACAGTTGGTCGGTCAAAAAACAAACTTTGAATTAATCAAGCTTGATTGAAGAAAAATATGTGTCACACTTACAGTTTATTAATGTTATTGTTAATACTTAATTTATTATCATTCATTAACATGAATTCATAAACATTTGCAATCCCAGTCCTAAAGTATTGAATATTGTACCTTGCTCTACACCACTGTCCTACTAATTATACATCAAATTGTACGGCTGTTGATGTGAGTGGTGTGGTTTTGCCAGTAAGACAATAACTCCCATAGATACATTGAAGGAGAGACTCATACCATATCCAGTGACCAACATATCGCAAAGACCAAGACATGGGCTCTTTTGACTTGGGACAGTAAGCAACCACATTGAAACTGACTAAAACCCAACTAGAACACCCTTGCATTGTGGTGGCAAGGTTTGCTCAGACAAACACAACTCACATTTACCTCAGAAAATGTAAACATCTAAACTTATGACTACTATAAATGTATGGGGTCTTTATTAGGGCCCGAGCACAGATGGTGATGGTGTAATTTTTTTTTCAAGGTTTTCAGTACTTTTGAGGTACATAACATGCATGAAAACTCTTGAAAGTTTGCACACACATCAGAGTTGCTGGTCATTAGGGCTCACATCCCTTTTGAGCTACAGTCACCAAACTTTGTACACATGTAGATCTCACCGGACAACTTTCGTACTGACAGTCAAAAGCTCTGCCCAAAAGGAAGTTGGCCATTTTGGATGCATGCTCAGGAATTTGATATACTCCTCCCAGGAATTTCATGGTACAGGTACAAAATGAGGGCGACATCATGCCTAGACATTGACACTGCTAATTGCGAAGGGATTTTTGATATATCAAACGGTGTTGCCATGGCGAAGCGATAAATTAACGTAAAACAATGGAATAAGGAAATGTCTGCGTGCAGAAAATTAAGAATAATCTAAATTAGGCCAAATGTTTGTCCTTGCAGGTTGATCACATTGATGTAGCTATTTTGGGTCACGTTTGTAGCGCCACCAACTGGCAGAAGGAGGTGTGTCACTTTTAACATACTTTGAAATATCCCTATTATGTTAACCTGAATTGCTTAAAAACAAAATTATGTCAAGACAGTGCAGATTTAAAATTCTTAAGGGATTCTTGATACCTTAAATACTGTTTCCATGGCAATGCATTAAACGTCATCATTCCTTTTTGTTCATATTCACATGTTTTGAGATATTTGTCAAGCTTGGTTTTTAATGTTTATTGTTAAAAAACATATGTTTTTATTTTCATATAAATAAAATATTATAAAAATATAAACTGAAATATAATAATAATAGAAAACAATTTCATAAAGTATATATGTTATGAGTGGCAATTACAAGAAATGTCCAAAAGAGGTCAGCCAAGCTCCATTGTTGAATGATTCCCAAACACTCAATCACTCACTCTAGCTCAGGGTTGCCAGATAATAGTGCAAAATACCCCAAGCAGATATTTACACTTAATTTATGCAATCTGGCAACTTTGCATGCAATCTTATAAAATAAATAAATCAAATACTTAGCCCTCAAAAGTGCAATATTATACACAAAGTGTGATGCAGCAAATCCGTGTCCATTTGTGAGGCTACATATGCAGCGCCACAAAAGAGGAAAACATATGTGTCTCATCACGAGATGTTTAACAGTTTAAGCTTTTTTAAACTTGACGTGGAATCTAAAAACACAAACAAGCCATCAAAGACGTCTATCTCTATCATGTTTAAATTGAAATAATTTATAAAACAGGGCAGACGGAGCATATTTATTTATACGAGCGTTTTATTATCCAGATTGTTTCCTAATTTCAAAAATCGTTCAAATAGAACATACATATTGCACAAGAGAAAAGACCCTTCATTACCATGGTTAGGTCAATGTAGCTAGTCTAATAGTAATAATAATAATAAATGATAGTATTTATGAAGTACTAGCCAAAACACATCTTGAAATTTTAACTACAACTGCCACTGTTGAAATAAAAATGAGGTCTAATAGATTCTACCTCTCTAATAGATCATTTCACATGAAACTATAACATTTAGTTGAAATATATTTACTTTTACTCATGTAAAATTGTAAAACAATTATGTAAAGGTGATGTGTAATTAATATTTTATTTAATTTTGTATTTTAAGCACATAGCACATTGCTGCTCTTTTCCTCCACAGTGCTGTTTGGCATGTCAGGGCTGCTACTGTTTGAGAGTGCTACAGAGCCTCCAGATGTTTTTTTTACAGAGTTTTGACTTGATTTCCTCCGTAACGCTTTAAACTAGAAAAGTCTCACTAGAATTTAAATTGGTCACATCAGCTTTGAGGTCTGCGCAGTGTGCTCTAATATATTAATGGAAGCCAGGTTGTTGAGCGTTAAAAAGTTGATAGGCCTACAGGATTTTATTAGCAGAATAATTTTGGATATGCATGCACTCTCCATCCATGGGTACACTAGAGCCGCTCGGCTCCAACTGTTCACCACAAAAGGCTAGTTAAACAGTTGCATATGAATAAAGAATATAGACTAAAAGTTAATGTACTTAATTTATTTGGTCACAAATGCGACCATTTTTAGTCGCAGTTTGGAGCCCTGCACAAGGATGATGATTTATCGACTTTATAGACATTACATTTTTATCGTCTGTTAATGCTGAACTTCTGTAAAGCTGCTTTGAAACGATGTGTGTTGTGAAAGGCGCTATACAAATAAAATTGACTTGACTTGACTTGACTTAATTTATTTCGAAAAAGAACAGAGAAAAAAAATGCAACAATAAAGGAAACGTCTCGGTTACGTATGTAACCTCCATTCCCTGATGGAGGGGACGAGACGTCGTGTCAAATAAGCGACACTAGGGGTCTCTCTTGAGTGCCGAATATGCTTCTGATCTATGAAAAAAGGCCAATGAGAGTTGGCGAACGGTATTTGCATACCCCGCCCCCGGATACGGATATAAAGGCGAGGGAAATACGCTCGTTGATTCAGGATTTTTCTGAGGAGCCAGGAGTGTTCCGGCCACCTCAGCGGCTCGGCTCAGCGACGTGGCCGGGAAGACACGACATCTCGTTCCCTCCATCAGAGAACGGAGGTTACATACATAATCGAAACATTCCCCGTCTGTCGCTCACTTCAATGTCGTGTCGAAGAAGCCACACTAGGGGTCCACTTCAAATCACGCCATGCGCTGAGTCGTGTACGTGTGCTGCTGACACAGAAGCGGGCAGGTATTTCACGTGCACAAGGCGACCAACTGTGTTCAGACTGCACGTACTCTTCCCCAATGCCCCAAAAAAGTCGTCGGAATACTTTTGGTTACCCTAGAAGGGAACAAGGTGAAGATTCCAACTAGGGAACGGGCCAAGCCTGGCTGGGCCTCTTTTTTCTCTATGTTTTCTTGGCATAGAGCAAGAGCAGCCGGGGCCCTTACCGCATCGTGGGAAGGGGGTCTTACCCAAATTCCTATTCTTTCAGGGGGAAAAGACCCTGCGGAGGCCACACCCGCCCGAAAGTGGAGGTAAAGGTGGCAAAATACATCACATGGCCTCTTCGGTCACATGTGAGAAGAATGGCGTGGTGGTAGATCCAGCCTCTAGGAGGGGGGAGTTGCTACAACACGTCGACCGGAGGACAGCGAAGGACTGCCTAACGGAGGACTGACGCGGGTCAGCTCGTAAGGTGACCGTACCGCGGAAGTACACACAGGAGGAGTCCGCGTAGGAGGCCTGATCTGTGGAGCACCTATTCCAGTAGGGGTAGCCTGGGGTACCCATAGTGGACTGGGACGGCAAGTTCCTCCGCTGAACTGCGGACCCAAGAGGGCTAGGGAGGAATCAACCAGGAACCTAAAGGGGTCTCCTGGGAAAAAGGCGCACTGTTTTACCTCGGCTGAGGGAAAGGGCGCCGGATACAAACGATTCACCCGGTCAGACCGTCAACGTGTACCGAGTTCTACGGGCTCGGTCCTGAGAAAACACGGGACGAGACAGACTCAACCATGAGATTGTAAAATCTCGCAAAGGTGTTAGGTGTTGCCCAGCCCGCAGCTCTGCAAATGTCTGCTAGGGAGGTGCCCCTAGCCAGTGCCCATGAGGATGCCACACTCCTGGTAGAGTGGGCTCGAACCTGTAGGGGGGGTGGCATGGCCTGGGTGTGATAGGCCAACAGAATGGCATCCACCACCCAGTGGGACAGCCTCTGTTTGGAGACAGCGTTCCCTTTCTGCTGTCCCCCAAAGCAGACAAAGAGCTGCTCAGAGCATCTGAAGCTCTGGGTGCGTTCCCGGTAGGCACGCAAAGCACATACCAGACACAGCAGTGAGGGGGATGGGTCTGCCTCCTCCCGGGGCAGCGCATGCAGGTTCACTACCTGATCTCTGAAGGGTGTGGTAGGAACTTTGGGCACATAGCCCGGTCGAGGTCTTAGGATCACATATGTTAGTAGAGAACGCTTGCAGGTCCCCGACCCTCTTGAAGGAGGCAAGCGCGATCAGCAGGGCCGTCTTTAGGGAGAGGGCCCTGAGTCCAGCTGATTTTAGTGGCTCGAAGGGGGATCTCTGAAGACCGGTGAGGACCACTGAGAGATCCCAGGAGGGGAACAGGTTTGGCCGGGAGTGATTTAGCCTCCGGGCACCTCTTAGGAACCTGACGATTAAGTTGTGCTTACCCAGGGACTTGCCGTCTACGGGTCGTGGTGAGCTGCGATAGCGACAACATACACCTTCAAGGTGGAAGGGGACAGCCTCCCCTCCAACCTCTCCTGTAGGAACAGGAGCACTGACCTAACTGCAGACCTCTGTGGGTCTTCTGCCCGGGAAGAACACCAATTCATGAACAGATGCCATTTCAGGGCATAGAGTTGCCTGGTAGAAGGGACTCTGGCTTGGTTGATCGTGGCTATGACCTTTGGTTGTAGTCCCGTCCAGGGACCAGACGTGGAGGATCCAAAGGTCTGGATGCGGATGCCAGAGCATGCCCTGTCCCTGAGAAAGAAGGTCTTTCCTCATGGGAATTCGCCAGGGAGGGGCTGTCGCGAGGAGTCCAAGAACCAGGCCCGGGTGGAGGAACCACAAGAGTGACTTGTTCCTCGTCCTCCCTGACCTTGCACAGCACCTGTGCAAGAAGGCTCACTGGGGGTAATGCGTACTTGCACAGCAAGCAAGCATGTTTGCGGAGGCAAACAGGTCTACCTGGGCCTTGCCAAACTGTCCCCAGATCAGCTGAACCGAGTGGGGATGAAGCCTCCACTCTCTGCCAGGCAAGCATTGTCGTGACAGCACGTCTGCTATCACATTGAGGTTGCCAGGGATGTGAGTGGTGCACAGCGACTTGAGTCCAAAGGAGGAGACGACGGGCAAGTTGTGACATGTAGCGGGAGTGTACGCCACCGTGGCGATTTATGTACGCCACCGTAGTGGTGCTGTTCGACCTGACCAGGATATGTTTATCAACAACTCGAGGCAGTTGATGTGCCAACACAGCTGGGCCCCTTTCCAACAGCCTGCTGCTGCGTGCCTGTTGCAAACGGCGCCTCAACCCAATCTGGAGGCGTCGGTCGTGACCAGGACGCGTCGGGACACCTGCTTTAAGGGTACTCCTGCCCGTAAGAAACAGAGGTCTGTCCAGGGTTTGAATGTTTGGCGGCAGGTGGAGTACGCAATATGCCCCAGGAGCCTCTGGAAAAGTTTTAAAGGGACCGTTGTGCCTGGCCTGAAGGCGGCGAAGCACCTCAACACTGACTGGGCACACTCGTTGGTGAGACGTGCTGACATTGAGACCGAGTCTAACTCCATACCGAGAAAAGAGATGCTCTGGACTGGAGTAAGCTTGCTCTTTTCCCAGTTGACCTGAAGCCCCAAACGGCTGAGGTGCCTGAGCACCTGGTCTCTGTGAACGCATAGTAACTCTCGCGAGTGGGCCAGAATATGCCAGTCGTCGAGGTAATTGAGTATGCAGATGCCGGCTTCTCAGACGCAAGAGCTGCCTCTGCGACTCTCATGAAGACGAGAGGGGACAGAGACAGGCCGAAGGCGAGGACTTTGAACTGATACGCCTGGCCATCGAACGCAAACCGCAAGAAGGGGCAGTGTCGAGGCAGAATGGAGACGTGGAAGTACGCGTCCTTCAGGTCTACCGCTGCGAACCAATCTAGATACCGGACGCAGGTTAAGATGTGTCTCTGCGTGAGCATTTTGAACGGGAGTTTGTGCAATGCTTGGTTGAGAACTCACAGGTCCAAGATTGGTCGTAAGCCGCCGCCTTTTTTCTGTATGATGAAGTAAGGGCTGTAGAAACCCCTCTTCATCTTGGTTGGAGGGACAGGCTCTATTGCGTCTTTGAACAAAAGAGTAGCGATTTCCACGCGCAGGGACTGGGCATGTTCGCCATGTACTGCGGAAAAGCGGACGCCCATGAAGGGGGGCGGGGGCCTGGCAAACTGAATTGCATAACTGAGTCGTATGGTCCGGGCCAGCCAGCTAGATGGGTTGGGAAGTGAAAGCCACGCATCCAACCTCTTCACTAGGAGCACCAAAGAGACGATTCATTTTGACACACTCGGCGGAGCTTCGCAGCAGGGCGGAGCAAGTAGGGCAGCATCGGGCGGCAACAGGGCGACCAGAGGCTGGGGTGCTGAGAAAAGACTTAAAGCACTTACCTTCCTCCGCACACCCGGCAGGGGGTGGGTTGGCGACTGAGGAGGAGGTCCAGGGTAGGTGTCCTCTAGACTCGTTGGAACCGGCCAGCCGGGGAACAGTCGTGGGGCTGGAGACGGGTGGTCTGTGTCTAGGAAGATGTGAGAATGGCATTTGCATGCCAGGTGACCCAGAGACATAGGAAATAGCTCTTTAGCTTTTATTGAGAATGTGGGTACCGCAACCTAAGGGGGCGGCAAATTAAAATAGTTTAAAAACAAAAGATTCTCCTCCTGGCCCTCCACCGTGGGACGGAGCGGTCTTACCACCTCCGGAGCTAACATCTCTGACGCTGGGTTGTCCGTCTCAGGAGCGCCTGGGAGCCTTATGCGTCATTGAGGGGATCCGAGAGACAGGGGGCGTCTGCTTCCTGCGATGTGCTCGACACTGGGGCTGAGAGCTGGGCCCGGGTTGAGGCGGAGCAGATTTCTTGGCCGCAGGGGGATGCCCTCGGCGAGCAGACAGGGCAGTGGCCGTGGCGGCAGGTTTGTCTGCTTTTTCACCGCAGAGAACTGCTTAGCAATGTCCTCGACGGTGTCGCCAAAGAGGCCAAACTGGGAGACAGGGGCGTCAAGGAAGCGAGCTTTGTCGGCCTCATGCATCTCGAACAGGTTGAGCCATAGATGATGTTCCTGGACCACAAGGGTAGCCATCGCCTGCCCGAGTGCCTGCGCCATGACCTTCGTGGCTCTGAGGGCGAGGCCGGTCGCTGAGCGCAGTTCCTGCAGCACATCGGGGTCAGGGCTACCCTCATGCAGATCCCTGAGCACCTTGGCCTGGTGGACTTACAGGATGGCCATGGCGTGCAAGGCGGAAGCGGCCTGTCCCGTGGCGCTGTAGGCTTTGGTGTTTAACGAGGATGTCGTCCTACAGACCTTGGAAGGGAGTATAGGGCACCCAAGCCAGGTGTTAGGGTTACTGGGACATAGATGGAGTGCAACGTCCCTATCCACCTGGGGAATTGCTGTATACCCGTGGGCCGTTCCGCCGTCGAGGGTAGTGAGAGCGGACGAGCAGGGCTTCTGACGTCATGCACCTCCGGGAAAAATGGGACCGGGGGGGGTGCATGGTTGTGAGCGGCACCCAGACCCCAGGAACCAGTCATCCAGCTGTGATGGGTGTGGGGAGGATGGAGGGTTCCAATCCAACCCCACACTGACGACGGCCCAGGCAAGCATGTCGGACATCTGCGCATCGGCCTCAGCCTGGGCGTAATGGCCTGAAGGCGGCAGCCCAGGAGAAGCATCAGCGTCAGACGTTGCGCTCTCCGATGGAGCGCGAGCTCATCCACCTGGAGCTCCAGAGGATAGGCAGACCGGCCTGGAGGCGAGTCGCAGATGGGGTTACCCTAGCAACCAAGTAACTAATAACATATCTCTGCACCAGAACATTGTATAGACTTCTGGGTTGACTTAATTCACTCAGGATGGAAAGGAGGCTTGAAAAGTATTACCCTGGTAACTGCCTAGCAACCAGCCAGGGTTAACCTAGCAATCAAGTAACAAATCACATATCTTGAAACCAGAACATCGTAGAGACTTCCTGTTTGACTTATTTAACTCAGAATGGAAAGTAGCCTTGATATGTATCACTCTGGTAACTGCCTAGCAACCAGATATGGTTACCCTAGCAACCAAGTAACAAATCACATATCTCTGCAACAGAAAATTGTAGAGACTTATGGGTTGACATCATTCATTCAGGATGGAAAGGAGGCTTCATAAGTATCACCCTGGTAACTGCATAGCAACCAGATGGGGTTACCCTAGCAACCAAATAACAAATATCATAACTCTGCACCAGAACATCGTAGAGACTTCTGGGATGACTTATTTCACTGAGGACATCAAACTAAAAACCTTCAATCTTCAAACTTTTACAACTACAAACTTTCATGCTAGGCTTTCTCAAGCCAACTTAAAGTTTGTAATCAAACTTTTTAATCTAGTTAGTGGTGCTTGCCAAAGGCAAAGCATCACTATTGTTCTCTTGCATACTTATTATAATTCTTCTTCTTTTTATTCCACACAAAGTTTGGCGCGCTACTCCTCCCGCAGCTTTTGTCACAGACCCCTGAGTGAGGAATCAAATCGTGCGGCTCATTGAGGAGAGGTGTGCTTTCTAAGCGATCGGGTGTACGATGTTCGCACAGTTGACGAAAAAGCGGCCAAAAAAGTCCCATTGACTTGACATTGCAGAATGTTCAGAAATTTAAATCCCAACTGACATTTTCACACACTCTGACAAAAAAATAATGACAAATAATTTCATAAAGACATATGTGTGGATTCATTTGATGTGGCCTTGCAAGCAGTTGTGGAGCATGACATGAGTTTGGGTGTAAGATTTAACCATGAGGGGTAAAACGGGCCCAAATATGCCCCATAGTCATACTATGGCAAGGGTCTCGCACATGAAAGCAATTGTTTTTTCCCTACTATGACAATACACTTTATTTTGTGGGATCATATCTCCCAATCAAAAGAATTAGAAACATGGGGGCGAGCTCATTTCACTCAGGCTACCAATCAGTCTTTAACTATCACCTTGGAAATGAAGTAGCCACACCCTAGCAACCATTTACAACACCCTAGCAACTGCCCCCATACACTTCCATTCAATATGGCTCAGATGGATATCTTAAGAACATAATATTATAGAAACTTGGGGATTGACTCTTTTGAGTCAGGATAGTAAGCAGCCAATAAGAATCACTCTATTCATATGCTAATCATGCCCTAGAAACAATTTAGAGCACCCTAGCAACTAGATTTATCGATTTCAATTACAGTAAGATATCTTTGGATCAGAATGTCCTAGAGACATGATAGTTGCTTTGATTTAATTGGGTGAATAATCAGTCTCATATGCCGTAGAGACCTCTGGGTTGACTTATTTAAATTAGGATGGAAAGTAGACTTGATAAGTATCACCCTGGTGGCTGCCTAGCAACCACATGGGTTTACCCTAGCAACCAAGTAACAAATCACATATCTCTGCACTAGAAAATCGTAGAGAATTTGGGAATGACTTATTTCACTCAGGATAGCAAGGGGCATTGTTGGCTGTCACCTTGGTAACTTCCTAGCAACCAGATGGGGTTACCCTAGCAACCAAGTAACAAATCACATATCTCTGCACCAGAACATCGTAGAGACTTCCGGGTTGAATTATTTCACTCATGATGGCAAGGAGCATTGTTGGTTGTCACCTTGGTAACAGCCTTGCAACCAGATGGGGTTACCCTAGCAACCAAGTAACAAAGCAAATATCTCTGCACCAGAAAATCATAGAGACTTCCATCTTGAGTTATTTTACTCAGGATGACAAGGAGAATTGTTGGCTGTCACCTTGGTAACTTCCTAGCAACCAGATGGGGTTACCCTAGCAACCAAGCAACAAATCACATATCTTTGCACCAGAATAACGTAGGGACTTCCGGGTTTACTTATTTCACTCAGGAAGGAAAGTCGCCCTGATAAGTATCACCCTGGTAACTCCCTAGCAACTACAAGGGGTTACCCTAGCAACCAAGCTACAGATAACATATCTCTTCACTAGAACATCGTAGAGACTTCCGGGTTGAATTATTTCACTCAGATAGTCAAGAAGCCATGATAAGTATCACCCTGGTAACTGCCTAGCAACCAGATGGGGTTACCCTAGCAACCAAGTAACAAATCCCATATCTCTGCACCAGAACACCCTACTGTAATGGGGGTGGCCTCTTTCAACTTTGGGCAGTAGGTGGGACATTGAGGTAAGAAATTTTGCCACGGCAAGCAACACTTACATTTTCTTCAGGAAATGTACCTATCTAGTTAGTGGTGCTTGCCAAAGGCAAGGCATCACTATTGTTCTCTTGCATACTTATTCTTCTTCTTATTATTATTATTCCACACAAAGTTTGGCGCGCTACTCCTCCCGCAGCTTTTGTCACTCAGGGGGAGTGAGGCATCAAATCGTGCGGCTCATTGAGGAGAGGTGTGCTATATTGCCTAGTGAAGTGCTAAAACATGCTAAAAACATGCTAGTAACATGCTAAAACATACTAGTATCGCATAGCGAAGTACTAAAACATGCTAAAAACTTGCTAGCATCATGCTAACACATGTTGGCTTCGGCTAGCGAAGTGCTAAAACATGCTAAAAATGTGCTAACAACATGCTAACACATGCTAGTATCGCCTAGCAAAGTGCTAAAACATGCTAAAAACGTGCTAGCATCATTCTAACATATACTGGCATCGCCTAGTGAAGTGCTAAAACATGCTAAAAACATGTTAGTAACATGCTAACACATGCTAGCATCGCCTAACGAAGTGTTAAAACATGCTAAAAACGTGCTAGCATCATGCTAACACATAATAGCATCGCCTACCGAAGCGCTAAAACATGCTAAAAAATTGCTAGCATTCTTCTAACACATATTGGCATCGCCTAGCGAAGTGTTAAAACTTGCTAAAAACATGCTAGCATCATGATAACACATGCTTGCATCGCCTAGCGAAGTGTTAAAACATGCTAAAACATGCTAGTATTATGCTAACAGATGTTAGAATTGCCTAGGGAATTGCTAAAACATGCTAAAAACGTGCTAGCATCACCAAACAAAGTGCTAAACATGTTAAAAACGTGCTAGTATCATGCTAACACATGCTAGCATCGCCTAGCGAAGTGTTAAAACATTCTAAAAATGTGCTACCATTGTGAAAAACACATGCTAGCAACATTCTATGGCCTTTATTTTAGTGCTTAGAAACAAGTTAGAAAATGCTATTTGATGAGTTTTGCCACGGCAAGCACCACTCACATTTTCTTCAGGAAATGTACATTCTAGTTAGGTTGGCTTGAGTAAGCCAACTTACTTGAAATTCTATTTAAACTTATTATTATTATTATTATTATTATTATTCTGAGTCGAAATTATCAAGACTAACTCCTCCTAGAGCTTTTAAGCTACATGCACCAAACTCAGCACAGACCTTCAGACTAATCCCGAATAGTGTGCTATATCTTTTCTAACTTTTCTAACAGCAGGCCGTTGGAAAGGGGCCATCACATTCTCAGTAAAAGAGCTTTTTCCTTTGTCTCTGGGTGTGAGAAACATGAAGTGTACATGCTGTTCTGCTCTATATGTTGTGTATATGTTTCTCGCCTTCTCTGTATGTGTGCTCAGTTGACCCCAGATGTCAGTTGCGCCCCTTAGATGTGTGAGAGTCGATTATCTCTTCCTCTTTATGATATTCCACATTTCACGCAGCATGCTTATTTCTGTAAGGTGAACAGGGTCACGCACGTGGCAGAACGTCTAGGACATCTGTATATGGGCTTGGACCTGTAGTACTCCAGAATACCCCATTTCTCCCCCTTGATCATAAGCCTTGTTGTCGCTTTACTATTGGTTGCTCATTGTCTCATTAAGAATATAAATAACATGCTTGCTGTAATAAACGTTGAGTGGTGTGTTGTTCTTTCTACTTCCTTTGTGTAATTACAATGCAACACAGCCTTATGAACAGCTGCATTTATATACGTGTGAGACAGCTTACATCATAAATGACCACTATATGGTTGTGTTAAAGCAGAGAGGCTGACTTGGCATTAAAAAAATGTTTTTAATAAATGTCTGCAAAGATGGCTTTTTCCACCTTCATAACATCTGAAATATTCACTCCTCAGTCAACCTGCAGTATGCTGGAAGACTCGCAGAGATGCGCAGTTTGATTCCAGTCATGATTCTATTCCTGCAGGAGAGGCTGGAGGTTTTCCCCCTCCACCTTGAAGGTGTATGTAGCTGTCCTCCACCACACAGTAGATGACAAGTCCCTTGGTAAGCACTGCTTGATTATCAGGCTCCTGAAAGACGTCCGGATGCTGAATCCTCCCCAGCCTAGCCTGTTCCCCTCCTGGGATCTCTCAGTGGTCCTCTCGGGCCTTCAGAGACCCCCCCCCCCCCCCCCTTCGAGCCACTTGATGCAGTTGCGCTCAAAGCCCTCTCCCTGAAAACGGCCCTCCTGATTGCGTTAGCCTCCATTATGAGGGTTGGAGCGTTCTCTGTCATCGAAACCTGCCTGGAGTTCGGTCCGGAACTTTCTCACGTTATCCTGAGACCCCGACTGGGCTACATGCCCATTGTTCCTATGACCCCTTTCAGGGACCAGGTCGTGAACCTGCAAGCGCTGCCCCGGGAGGAGGCATACCCAGCTCTCTCATTGCTGTGTCTTTGTGCTTTGCATACCTATTTGGACCACATGCAGAGCTTTAGATGTTCTGAGCTCTTTGTCTGCTTTGGCGGACGGTGGAAAGGGAACGACGTCTCCAAACAGAGGCTAGCCCACTGGGTCGTTGATGCTATATCCTTAGCCTATCACACCCAGCCTATCACACCGACCCTTTGCGGGTCCGAGCAAACTCTACAAGAAGTGTGGCATCCTCGTGGGCATTGGCCCATGGCACCTCCCTAGCAGACATCTGCAGAGCAGTGGGCTGGGTAACCACCCAATTCCTTTGCCAGATTTTACAATCGAAGGGTTGAGTCGGTCTCGTCCTGTTTTTTGTCAGGTCCGAGATGGTAGAACTCGGTAATGCGGCACAATCAACCGGGTGTTCGTCTTGCACCTTGCGCCCTTCACCATGTTGATCCAGTGTGCCTTCTGTCCCCAGGTCAGCCTCTGAGTGTTCCTGCCTGGACGTGGTTTTAAAGCACGCGGGGACAGCTGCTTGGGCTAGTGACAGATTAAATATGTCAGTCCAAACCTCAGTCAGCTGCACAGCACTGGCCATGAGTACACGTCCAGGGATACCATCATTAATCATGCTCAGTGCCACACACACATCAGTTGTGGAGAGTGTGAGGGGCTGGTGAACTGCAGAGACCACAGTCTTAATGGCCACTTCCTTGTTATCCCTATCAAAGCTTTGTAGTCTGTTATGGACTGGATGCCTTTCCACATGCTTCGGGGATTAGAGTTGTTCTTGAAGCGATCCTCAATCCTTAGCTTGTGCTTGGCCTTTTTGATGCTGCTATTCAGCTGTTCAGTCCTGGATGAACTATAGGCTTGAGCATCACCTGATCTGAATGCAATGTATCATGCTTTCAGGAGGAGTCTGACCTCACTGTTCATCCATGGCTTCTGATTAGGGAAAGTGGTGACACTGTTGATGTTTGAGTTGATAAAGTCCAGAAAGGAGGAGACATATATCACACAGTATCCGTGTGAGAGACGTGGGTGGCCTGAGTTGCGAACACTCTCCAGTCAGTGTTTCCAAAACGCTGCCGAAGTGCCGAGTCAGCTCCCTCTGGCCGCACTTTGACTCCTTACTGTTGGTTTCACTCGTTTGATGAGTGAACAAGTGAGTGACCTAGATTGTACCTCTTGTTTAGAGTTCTTTTTGTTCATTGGTTTATGTTCCCCCATGTCATTTATTTAAGCCCTCATGTTTCGTCCATTGTCGAGAATTGTTGATGTAATTTTGTTTCATGGATGTTTAAAGACATAGGGTTTAATTAGGGTTTTTGGATGTTCACCATTATAAATATATTGCACTTGGGTTCGTTATCATATCATCGTTTGCTCCTGTGCCGCTCAGGAAGGAGACATATTCTGTCTCCTAGAGATGAGCATAGTTCGGTGAAAAGGTGCAAATCAATCCCAGAACAACAGCAAAGGACCCTTTGAAGATGATGGAGGAAACAGGTAGACAAGTATCTCTATTCATAGTAACACTATGATATAACCTGAAAGGCTGCTCCGCAAGGAAGAAGCCACTGCTCCAAAGAAAAAGCCAGACTACAGTTTGCAAGTGCACATGGGGACAAAGATCTTACTTTTTAGAGAAATTTCCTCTGGTCTAATGAAACAAAAATGTAACTGTTTGGCCATAATGACCATTGTATTGTTTGGAGGAATAACACCATCCCAACTGTGAAACATGGGGTTGCAGCATCATGTTGTGGGGGTGCTTTGCTGCAGGAGAGACCGGTGCACTTCACAAAATGGATGGCATCATGAGGAAGGAAAATTATGTGGATATATTGAAGCAACATGTCAGACATCAGCCAGGAAGTTAAAGCTTGGTCGCAAATTGGTCTTCCATATGGACAATGACCTCAAGCATATATCTAAAGTTGTAGCATTAAGGACAACAAAGTCGAGGTATTGGAGAGGCCATCACAAAGCCCTTAACTCAATCCACTAGAACATTTGTGGGCAGATTTGAAAAAGCTCGAGAAAACAAAACCTGGCTCAGTTACACCAGTTCTGTCTGCAGGAATGGGCCAGCAACTTATTGCGAGAAGCTTGTGGAAGGCTACCCAAAATGTTTGACCCAAGTTTATTAATTTAAAGGCAAAGCTACCAAATACTAACAATGTGTGTATAAACTTCTAACCCACTTGGAATGTGATGAAAGAAATAAAGGCTGAAATAAATATTTTTCTCTACTAATATTCTGATATTTCACAATCTTAAAATAAAGTAGTGATCCTTACTGAACTTAAGACAGGGATTTTTTGTGAAAAACTGACTTTAAATGTATTTGGCTAAGGTGCATGCAAACATCTGACTTATGTAAACTGTACAGTTACATTTACATTTAGTCATTTAGCAGATGCTTTTATCCAAAGAGACTTACAAATGAAGAACATAAGCAATTTGTTATAAAAAGATCAACAAGCTCTCAAGGTCAAGTCTAGTCGTATTTATTTATTTTTGTGTACAGTAAGTGCAAGTTCAGTTCAATACTAGTACAGTTAGTGTGGATTAGTTAAGTGCTTGCAGAACAGATTTGTTTTCAGCCGGATCAAGTTGGTATCATCAGTTCGTGTCAAGGTTGGAAGCTCATTCCACCACAGTGAAAACAGAGAAAGTGAACTATCATGAATTAGACTTTGAGCCTCTTGTGATGGGACAACCAGGAGCCACTCATTCATAGACTGCAGAGAGTGAGTTGGATTATAGACCTGGAGAAGTGAATTGAAGTAAGAGGGTGTGGTTCCATTGCCTGTCCTGAAGGCCAGAGTCAAAGCCTTGAATTTGATGCGGGCATCTACAGGTAGCCAGAGAAGTAAAATCAAGAGTGGGGTGACATGAGCCCTTTTTGGCTGATTAAAAACCAGATGTGCTTCTGCATTCTGGACCATCTGCAGTGTTAACTGTGTTAGCTGGGAGGCCAGTCAACAAGGTTCAAGATCCTCATCTAACATACAAAGCTCTTCATACCCTTGCCTCTCTGAGTTATCACAGTCACATAATGAGTTATCACAGTCATTATGGGTGCAGGTATTTTTTCTCTGTGTTTTCCCCTGCATTTGATCCATGAGGTTTGTTTTTTTCTCCCTTTTTCTCCCAAATATGGAATGCCCAATTCCCAGTGCGCTCTAAGTCCTCATGCTGGCGGCGTGACTCTCCTCAATCCGGGTGGTGGAGGACAATTCTCAGTTGCATCCGTGTCTGAGTCACTCAATCCGCGCATCTTATGATGTGGCTTGTTGAGCACGTTACTGCGGAGTCATAGCGCATGCACTCGCCATGCACTCAAATGTGTATGACTTTCTTAAGCAGATCACAAATCTTTTCACAAATCTGATTTTTAGAAGAATAATCTTTGTTTGTGTTTTGCTAAATAAAGAAAGTCATACACATGGCACTAGAGTGAGTAAATGATGAGATCATTTCGAATTTTGGGAGATCGTTCCCATTTAACTTTGCGATGCGGCTTTTCCCATATTTATAGAAGAGTCTACAAACTCTACTAAATGTGGTTGTTACTGGAGCTTTATTATCATAAATATATACAATATGTAAAAAAGGAGAAATAAAACCCTTTCAAACTCAAACCACCTTAAACATTTTTAATTTGTGAAGATGAATGTGTACTATATTCAAAGTAATGAATGGCATTGTTAATGCAACAGCTGTTTGATTATATTTGCTGGCCTCTCTCTTTATGGTGAATAATAAACTCACTGGCAGTTATCACGGGACATTAAGTCCTCACTTTGTTTGTCAGATCCAGGGTTTGGGAGTAACGGAATACATGTAACGGAATTACGTATTTAAAATACAAAATATGAATAACTGCATTCCACTACAACTGTCTGTTTGTGTGAGAGAGGGAGTGTTGTGGCTCGTCAACATGATTTTTTCTTGGAACATTGAGAGCGAGTAGAGGCCTCAAAAGTGGCCAAAACACGGAAGAGAGGAAGAGAGGGAATGAGTGTACAGAATTGGTGTGTGATCTACTGAGTGTTTGCGATCTGACGAGTGTTCTGAAGGAATTTACGTTTATATTGTGTGTATTATTGACTGAATGAAAAGCAACAAAATGTATCTATGTTGTACACAAAAGAGACAAGAGAATAAAGCCTGATGTGTGTCACTGACCCCTCTTCCTCATTTCCGCACCCAAACCCTGATGTGGTGTCACACTCTTGCTTAAACCCAGGATTCACCACTTTTTTCCAGTAGAACCAGCATCAGGCCCTTGTCAAACTGCAGCTGGAGCAGGAGCAACGTTTTCAACTCTTGCCGACTCCTCATGGCCGAGTCGGTCCAGTGCCTCCGGCCGGCGTCACGGGAGGAAGCAAACCAGCTGGCTTCTTCATGGCATTTCTGGGAAGCAGTGATACAGAATCTTTATCCCTGCTTCCGCCCACCTATTTCCGTCCCGTCCCCTGTCTCTGCTATCCCTCCCAGGTTGGCAAGTCCACTCCCAAAGGTGTAGGAGGGGGGCATGGTCTATTGGAGCTGCGGGGATCCGGGGCATTTCCAGGACCATTTCCCCATTACGGAGGAGGATACACTGGTCCCGATTCCTAACGCTCCACAGGCTGCCCCAGATTGAGCTGGGGCATATTGTTTACCGATGATTACCTAGGGAGATACATATCAATCTTTGGTGGATTCTGGTTGTTCCCAAACCTCCATCTACCAAGGCTTGGTCCAAGACGGTGCATGGAGATAGTCACACATCTGGTATAATAGAAATACTATTCGGGGGAGAAAACAGAGTGTAGGCCACGGTTAATTCCCACCTCAACTATCTGCTGATTTTGGAGATGAATTGGCCTGATTTTAAGATTAAGGGAAATCTGTGCGGAGGGCCTTCTGCGTCTGGATAGCTTCACTAATAGTCTTCCAGATCTATCTCAAACACAATAAACCCCAAAGCCCAGAATAACTTAATCAAATAACAAAAAATATAAATGCAGTCTCCTCTAGCACTCTTGATATTGTCGCCCCACTTCAATTAAAGAAAATTAAAGAAATAAGCCCTGCGCCATGGTACAATGATCACACTCATGCTTTCTCAGCTTGGAAAATGGAGCGCACGTGGAAAAATACAAAATTATAAGTATTTTGTGGTGCATGGAAGGACACTAGTCTGTAGATACAGACAGGCACTAAAAACTGCCAGGTCAGTATATTTTAGTAAACTCATAGAAAATAACCACAACAATCCTAGATGTTTATTCAGTACTGTGGCTAAATTGGTAAGGAATAAAGCCTCAACAGAATCAGATACAAGAACGTCGCAGCACAAGAGTAATGACTTCATGAATTTCTTTACAGATAAAATTGAAATAATCAGAAATAAAATTGGAATTATACATCATCTGTCATAGCACCTCAGAAAACAGTGTCTAATCATTTTCCTCACATGAAACTTCAATCCTTCTCTGTCATAGGTCATGAAGCTCTAACAAAACTTATCGAAACATCAAAAGCCACAACATGTTTGTTAGATCCAATACCAACTAAGCTCTCAAGAGGTATCTCCTGTAATTTTCAGAACCTCTTCTTAACTCCTCGCTATATTCTTATGTCTCAAGAAACTTTCAAATGGCAGATATCAAACTGCTTATTGAGAAGCCACAACTTGCTACTGGAGAACTGGCTAATTATATACTGATTTCAAATCGCCTGTTTATGTCAAAAATACCTGAAAAGGTAGTATCCTCCCAAATATGTTAATTTATACAGAGAAATAGTATATACGAATGATTTCAGTCAGGATTTAGGCCTCCTCACAGTACAGAGACTGCAAAGTCAAGTTAAGTCAAGTGTTTTTTTTATTGTCGTTTGAACCATATACAGTTAGTACAGTACACAGCTAAACGGTACCATGGTGCTACATATAACAACATAGGACAAGCCACATGAGACTACACAGACTAAATAAAATACCTATATAAAGTGCATGTGCAAACGTGTGCAAAAAGTACAGTACAATAAATTACTAACAATGAACAGGACAATAGACACTGTAAGTGACAGTGCAGCACCGACCAGTACACAGTAGTGCAAAAGATGACAGTTTCTAAAAATGCCAAATGTAAACATAACATACTATGAGATAGTGTTCAGTGGGCATAGCAGTTATTGAGGTAGCAGCAAGTTGTAAAGTGAAAATAATTAAAGTGTAACTCAGGACGTGTGTGTCTGTCATACCAGTCACTGAGTATTGAGGAGTCTGATGGCTTGGGGGAAGAAGCTGTTACAAAGTCTGGCCGTGAGGGCCCGAATGCGTCGGTACCTCTTGCCAGACAGCAGTGTGAGGGGTGTGTGGGACCGTCCACAATGCTGGTAGCTTTGCGGATGCAGTATTTTTTGTAAATGTCTTTGATGGAGGGAAGAGAGACCCCGATGATCTTCTCAGCTGTCCTCACTATCCTCTTCAGGGCTTTGCCCGAAAAGATAGAAACGGTGCAAGTCCCAAACCAGGCAGCGATGCAGCTGCTCAGGATGCTCTCAAGTTTTGACTGTAGTGAGGATGGGGGGTGAGAGATGTGCTTTCCTCAGCCTTCAAAGAAAGTAGAGATGCTGCTGGGCTTTCTTGGTAATAGAGCTGGTGTTGAGGGACCAGGTAAGGTTCTCAGCCAAGTGAACACCATGGAATTTGGTGCTCTTTACGACCTCCACAGAGAAGCCGTCGATGAGCTGGTGTTGAGGGACCAGGTAAGGTTCTCAGCCAGGTGAACACCAAGGAATTTGGTGCTCTTGACGATCTCCACAGAGAAGCCATCGATGTTGACCACAGATGACCATGCTCTCTGTGCTCTCCTAAAGTCATCAACCATCTCTTTTGTTTCGTTGACATTCAGAGACAGGTTTTGGCTCTACACCAGTCTGTTAGCAGTGGCACCTGGTGTAGTGACACCTCCTCTCTGTATGCTGACTCATCGTTCTTGCTGATGAGACACACCACGGTCGTGTCATCGGCGAACTTGATGATGTGATTCGATTGCACAGTCAAGAGCCAGGAGAGTGAACAGCAGTGGACTGAGCACACAGCCCTGGGGGGCCCCAGTGCTCAGTGTGGTGGTGGTGGAGATGCTGTTCCCGATCCGGACTGACTGAGGTCACCCAGTCAGGAAGTCCAGGATCCATTGCAGAGGGAGGTGTCCAGGCCCAGCAGGTTCAGCTTTCCAATCAGGTGCTGGGGAATGATTGTGTTGAATACTGAGTTGAAGTCTATGAACAGCATTCAAACGTATGAGTCCTTTTTATCTAGGTGGGTGAGGGCCAGATGGAGGGTGGTGGTGATGGCATCATCTGTTGAACGGTTTGGACGATATGCAAACTGCAGTGGGTCTAGTGAGGGGGGGAAGCTGGGACTTAATGTGCCTTCATGACGAGCCTCTCTAAGCACTTCATGATGATGGGTGTGAGTGCGACGGGACAGTAGACGTTGAGGCAGTGCACTGAAGACTTTGGCATGGGAACGACGGCACTGCTCAGAGAGATGTTAAAGATGTCGGTAAGATCATCTGCCAGCTGGTCTGCACATCCTCTGAGCACTCTGCCAGGAATGTTGTCTAGTCCAGCAGCCTTCCGTGGGTTGACTCTACGTAGAGTTTTCCTCACATCAGTCATGGTAAGACAGAGCACCTGGTCGTTGGGAGGAGAGGTGGTCTTCCTCGCCACCACGTCGTCCTGCTCTTCAAATCGAGCGTAGAAGTCGTTCAGCGCATCTGGAAGGGAGGCATGTTTGTCACAGGCAACTGATGTTGTCCTGTAATTGGTGATGGCCTGGATGCCCTGCCAAATGTGGTCAGAAGCGAGCTTTCCTCAATCAAGGGAATTTACCAAAACCCTGACATGGCGTAAAGCTTAGCTTAAGTGTTTAAACACCTTAGCTCCTGCCAGCATAGCTAGCACATGGTCAACTGATGGTAAGATGTGCCTTTCACGGTACACCCACTTGTTCAGGTGAGTTAGATCAACACACAGTCTTATTTTCCCCAGAGCTTTAGGCACAACTACCATGGCCTGTGACCGTGGATATCACGCCCATGACTTCCATGCCATGCAATTCAGTTTTTACTTTATCCCGCAGAGGGAGCAGCACCCTACGTGGGGATGACAAGTCATTATGGACAGCTCGCCCCTCTAACTCACTCTTGTATGGCTCTTTCAGCTTTCCCAAGTCTTTTAATACAGTGGGATAACAGACAAGGATATCTTCCTGCTTAGCCTGTACTGTGTGTACTTCTACCTGGGATTGCTGTAACTGCCACACCAGTGTCCAGCTTGAACTCTGTATTTTGACTGTTTAATCTGATTAGTTCAACCCACGCATTTGTCTCTGGTGAACACATTTCATACAGAAAAGAGAAGTCTTTCATACTCTGTTCATCTTGTTCCTGAGTTATGTAATTAACGGCTCATAATGACCAGCACTGCTTTGCTATTATTTTTTTTTACATTT
This sequence comes from Moxostoma hubbsi, assembly GCA_032164185.1. Taxonomy (NCBI): domain Eukaryota; kingdom Metazoa; phylum Chordata; class Actinopteri; order Cypriniformes; family Catostomidae; genus Moxostoma; species Moxostoma hubbsi. The sequence continues at coordinate 39,944,304 of JAVLUX010000025.1, read as the reverse complement.
CTGCTTCACGTTCTGGGCACTCTTTCCATTTGTGTCTCTTTGTATTTCCACATCTTCTGCACCCTGAAGATTTACAGTCTTTATCCACTTTACTGGGTGTCTGTTGTTTTTCAATATCCCCTCCCTCCTTCCCTTCTTGCAAACTGCTGTGCAGGATAGGCTGCTGTCTATTTACAGCCTCCCTTTGACTCACTCAAAGCGAGGCTGTATCATGTGTTTTGCCAGTGTGAGCAAAACACATGATATGTGTTTAGACCTCCTTGGGTCTACATAGATAGTCATTTTATAAACAGATCTGCAAAGAAGCACAGTCAAAGCCTTCAGACAAATACACTAGAAAATAAAAAATAAACACTGTGATACATGATTATTTGTTATCAATGAGGCAGATAGGAATTCATTTTTAATTGTTTAAACAGGCAAAATAAAACAGTCTATCACTAACCCTATGATCAGTTATAATGATACTTGACCAAGGACATGTGTGTCTTGAAATGATGTTGACCATGGGTCTATTTGGGCAGAATTTCCTGCAGTTATAAACACTACAATATTTGACCTAATCAGACTAGCAATCATTATGTCTAAAGTTAGTGAATTTCGCCTAACTTATGTAGTGAACATTGCCTAACTTATGTAATGTAATTTATTTAAAAACATCAATGTTTCCAATATGTTAAAACAACAGCATGAGATTAGGCACTTACCTGCTCAGGTGACGATTTTGGATATCCGTCTTTTCCTTTATTTCATTATTTATTTGTCCATTCGCTCTGATAAGATGTCCTGTTTACATGTGTATGCCAACAAGTCTAATTAAAAGTCTTAAAGTCTTATCATCAATTTTGTTCAAGTATTTCTCAGAAACTCAGTGTAGAAGAATAGCAGAATGATTTTTTTTTGCAGTATTGTCAGATCTTCAAATATTCTACTATTTATTTAATTTCCATTCACCTGTAAATGTTTTTCCTTGTGCTTTCTATTCAGCTTTTCTGGTAAGTGATGTTGAGATTTTCAGCCTGATCATTAATCCTCAGCAGTAAATGAGCAGGTGTGTGTTATTGAGCACTCTAATCACAGCTGTGTTGTGCTCACTGTGACAGGGTGTTCACTTTAACAAGCAGGCTTGTGGGCTGAGCTTCGACAGCCAACATCAATTTCCCAAATCTCAAATCCGCTGGGGCTCTTGAGCGAGGGAATGCTGACATCCAGTCCTATTATAACTCATGTGATGGAAGACTTGGGTCATCTCACAATTGTATTACATTCACAAAATCTGTTCCTTCTGCACTGCACAGACACCGCCACTTTGCATGACACACACACACACTCACCTGCAAACAAAGATGTTAGGAGCACTACTAAAACATGCATGTTTAAGAAAAGTGTGTTTAATGAAAAATACTGAACTCAATCCAACAACACCAAGTGTGAGATTAGAAGTCCAATTAGAATATTAAAGCTGCAAGCACCAATGAACGGACCCTTGGACCATGGTGCACATTGGGGCTGCTGTGCCAGGGGAATGTCACTCCAATTTGTTTTGTATTTTTTAACACTTAAATGTGTATCTTTTTTTGTATATTTTTTAACACTTAAATGTAAATCACAGTGTAAAACATGTATGTTCCTGTTGCCAGTGTGTGGCACTATGACTATAACTGAATACTGGCACATGGAGGCCGGGACTGTTATCAAACAAGTGATGTTTCATGCAGATTGGACATTGTATGTATGAGTTATAACAACATTGTTGTTATACGGCTGCGCTATGCAGTGAAAACTCAAAAGCTTCAGAATTTAACATTGCCAAGGCCTTTAGATTAAACTGACTGAATATGATGTTGATCCGATTAAATTTCTAGGAGTTGTTCGTTAAAGTACGAGGCCTGGAAATGGCAAAAACAGAGCAAGAATTGGAGAGAAAAATAAAAATGGCTGACTTCCTGTTGAGTTTAGAGCATGGGTCCTAGCATGTGAAACATGTGTACCAAGTTTCATACATAGAGATCAAACGTAGCATGAGACACACAATGTTGAAATTTTATAGGTGCCGCTATCAAACAATTTTGCCACACCTCAATCTGAAACCCATATCCAATTTTCACCACTTCTGACACATGTCCAAGTTTCGTGAATTTTCGAGTATGTTTAGGCCCTCTAAAATGTGATTCACTTTGGAAAAGAATACAGAATATTAATAATAACTAGATATGTACATTTCTTGAAGAAAATGTGAGTGGTGCTTGCCATGGCAAAACTCGTCAAATAGCATTTTCTATCTTGTTGGTAAGCATAAGCAATAATGGTCATAGAATGTTGCTAGCATGTGTTTTTCATGATGGTAGCATGTAGGTGTTATGTTTGTGTTAGAATGATGCTAGCACATTTTTAGAATGTTTTAGCACTTTGCTAGGCTATGCTAGCACGTTTTTAGCATGTTTTAACACTTAGCTAGGCGATGCCAACATGTGGTAGCATGATGCTAGCACGTTTTGATCATATTTTAGAATTTCGCTTGGCGATGACAGCATGTGTTAGCATGATGCTAGCACATTTCTAGCATGTTTTAGCACTTCACTAGGTGATGCCAGCATGTATTAACATGATGCTAGCAAATTTTTAACATGTTTTAGCACTTTGCTAGGTGATGCCAGCATGTATTAGCATGATGCTAGCACATTTCTAGCATGTTTTAGCACTTCGCTAGGCGATGCCAACATGTGTTAGCATGATGCTAACAAGTTTTTAGCATGTTTTAGGGTGTGGCTATGTAGACGTTATGTCATTACTTATTGGGTGCTTGATAATATAAATCCGCTGAGGGAGAGAGAGAGGGCGAGATGCAGGGCTGTCAGGCTCTTTTGTGTCTGTGTGTGTGAAAACGTCAGTTGGGATTTAAATTTCTGAACATTCCGCAAAGTCAATGGGACTTTTTTGACCGCTTTTTCGTCCACTGTGCGAACATCGTACACCCGATGGCTTAGAAAAGATATAGCACACCTCTCATCAATGAGCCGCACGATTTGATGCCTCACTGAGGGGTCTGTGCCAAAAGCTGCGGGAGGAGTAGCGCACCAAACTTTGTATGGAATAATAATAAGAAGAAGAACTAGATAGGTACATTTCCTGAAGAAAATGTGAGTGGTGCTTGCCGTGGCAAAATTTCTTTCCACAATGTCTCACCTGCTGCCCAAAGTTGAAAGAGGCCAACCCCATGACAGAAGGATGTTCTGGTGCAGAGATATTGGTAATGTTCCATGGTTACTAGGGTAACCCATCTGGTTGCTAGGCAGTTACCAAGGTGACAGCCAACAATGCTCCTTGCCATCCTGAGTGAAATAAGTCAACTCGGAAATCTTTTTTCCGGATTTTGTAGTGCAAAGATATGTGATTTGTTACTTGGTTGCTAGGGTAACCCCATCTGGTTGCTAGGCAGTTACCAAAGTGATACTCATAAGGCTCCTTGCAATCCTGAGTGAAATATGTCAACCCCTAAGTCTCTACGATGTTCTGGTTCAAAGATATGTGATTTGTTACTTGGTTGCTAGGGTAACCACATCTGGTTGCTATGCAGTTACCAGGGTGATACTTATCAAGCCTCCTTTCCATCTTGAGTGAATAAAGTCAACCCAGAAGTCTCTATGATTTTCTGTTGCAGAGATATGTGATTTGTTACTTGGTTGCTAGGGTAACCACATCTGGTTGCTAGGCAGTTACCAGAGTGATACATATCAAGGCTACTTTCCATCCTGAGTGAAATAAGTGAAATAGGAAGTCTCTATGATTTTATGGTGCAGAGATATATGATTTGTTATTTGGTTGCTAGGGTAACCCTGCCTGGTTGCTAAGCAGTTACCAGGGTGATACTTATCAAGCCTCCTTTACATACTGAGTGAATAAAGTCAACCTGGAAGCTACTATACTGTGGCTATGAAGATTTTAGGTCATTACTTATTGGCTGCTTGATAAAATAAATCCTCTGAGGGAGAGAGAGAGGGAGAGACGCAGGGCTGACAGGCCCTTTTTTGTCTGTGTGTGTGAAAATGTCAGTTGGGATTTAAATTTCTGAACATTCTGCAATGTTAAGTCAATGGGAGTTTTTCCGAGTTTTGATCGTCATTTTTAGGAAAACCGTAAGTCCGATCAGTTAGAAAAGATATAGCACACTATTCGGGATTAGTCTGAAGGTCTGTGCCGAGTTTGGTGCATGTAGCTTAAAAGCTCTAGGAGGAGTTACATTTAGAAATTTAGTCTCAGAAGAATAATAACTAGATTAAAAAGTTTGAGTACAAACTTTAGGTTGGCTTGAGAAAGCCTAGCATAAAGTTTGAAGTAGTTGTAAAAGTTTGAAGATTTAAGGTTTTTAGTTTGATGTAATTATAAGTAGTAGTTTTCAAAGTTCAAAGTTTAGAGATTATAAAACCATTCAGTCTATCAAATAGATTAGATAGATAGATAGATAGATAGATAGATAGATAGATAGATAGATAGATAGATAGATAGATAGATAGATAGATAGATAGATAGATAGATAGATAGATAGATAGATAGATATTGACCCTCAGATAGATAGATAGATAGATAGATATTGACCCTCAGATAGATAGATAGATAGATAGATAGATAGATAGATAGATAGATAGATAGATAGATAGATAGATAGATAGAGTATGACCCATAGATAGATAGATAGATAGATAGATAGATAGATAGATATTGACCCTCAGATAGATAGATAGATAGATAGATAGTTATTGACCATCAGATAGATAGATAGATAGATAGATAGATAGATAGATAGATATTGACCATTAGATAGATAGATAGATAGATAGATATTGATCCTCAGATAGATAGATAGAGAATTACCCTCAGATAGATAGATAGATAGATAGATATTGACCCTCAGATAGATAGATAGATAGATAGATAGATAGATAGATAGATAGATAGATAGATAGATAGACAGACAGATAGATAGATAGAGAATTACCCTCAGATAGATAGATAGATAGATAGATAGATAGATAGATAGATAGATAGATATTGACCCTCAGATAGATAGATAGATAGATAGATAGATAGATAGATAGATAGATAGATAGATAGATAGATAGATAGATAGATAGAGAATGACCCTCAGATAGATCGATAGATAGAGAATGACCCTCAGATAGATAGATAGATAGATAGATAGATAGATAGATAGATAGATAGATAGATAGATAGATAGATAGATAGACAGACAGATAGATAGATAGAGAATTACCCTCAGATAGATAGATAGATAGATAGATAGATAGATAGATAGATATTGACCCTCAGATAGATAGATAGATAGATAGATAGATAGATAGATAGATAGATAGATAGATAGACAGACAGATAGATAGAGAATTACCCTCAGATAGATAGATAGATAGATAGATAGATAGATAGATAGATAGATAGATAGATAGATAGATAGATAGATAGATAGATAGATAGATAGATAGATAGATAGATAGAGAATGACCCTCAGATAGATCGATAGATAATGACCCTCAGATAGATAGATAGATAGATAGATAGATAGATAGATAGATAGATAGATAGACAGACAGATAGATAGATAGAGAATTACCCTCAGATAGATAGATAGATAGATAGATAGATAGATAGATAGATAGATAGATAGATAGATAGATAGATAGATAGATAGATAGATAGATAGATATTGACCCTCAGATAGATAGATAGATAGATAGATAGATAGATAGATAGATAGATAGATAGAGAATGACCCTAAGCCTACTTTCCATCCTGAGTGAAATAAGTGAAACAGGATGTCTCTACGATTTTCTGGTGCAGAGATATGTGATTTGTTACTTGGTTGCTAGGGTAACCCCATCTGGTTGCTAGGCAGTTACCAAAGTGATACTCATAAGGCTCCTTGCAATCCTGAGTGAAATATGTCAACCCCTAAGTCTCTACGATGTTCTGGTTTTTAAGATATGTGATTTGTTACTTGGTTGCTAGGGTAACCACATCTGGTTGCTATGCAGTTACCAGAGTGATACATATCAAGGCTACTTTTCATCCTGAGTGAATAAAGTCAACCCGGAAGTCTCTATGATTTTCTGTTGCAGAGATATGTGATTTGTTACTTGGTTGCTAGGGTAATCACATCTGGTTGCTAGGCAGTTACCAGAGTGATACATATCAAGGCTACTTTCCATCCTGAGTGAAATAAGTCAACCCGGAAGTCTCTCTGATTTTCTGTTGCAGAGTTATGTGATTTGTTACTTGGTTGCTAGGGTAAGCCCTTGTCGTTGCTAGGCAGTTACCAGAGTGATACTTTTCAAGACTCCTTGCTATCCTGAGTGAAATAAGTCAAACAGGAAGTCTCTACGATTTTCTGGTGAAGAGATATATTATTTGTTACTTGGTTGCTAGGGTAACCCCATCTGGTTGCTATGCAGTTACCAGAGTGATACATATCAAGGCTACTTTCCATCCTGAGTGAAATAAGTGAAAATGGTAGTCTCTACGATTTTCTGGTGCAGAGATATGTGATTTGTTACTTGGTTGCTAGGGTAACCCCATCTGGTTGCTAGGCAGTTACCAAAGTGATACTCATAAGGCTCCTTGCAATCCGGTGTGAAATATGTCAACCCCTAAGTCTCTACGAAGTTCTGGTTCAAAGATATGTGATTTATTACTTGGTTGCTAGGGTAACCCTGTCTGGTTGCTATGCAGTTACCAGGGTGATAACTTGTCAAGCCTCATTTCCATCCTGAGTGAATAAAGTCAACCCGCAAGTCTGTATGATTTTCTGGTGCTGAGATATGTGATTTGTTATTTGGTTGCTAGGGTAACCCTCTCTGGTTGCTATGCAGTTACCAGGGTGATACTTATCAAGCCTCCTTTCCATCCTGAGTGAATTAAGTCAACACAGATGTCTCTACGATTTTCTGGAGCAGAAATATATGATTTGTTACTTGGTTGCTAGGGTAACCCAATCTGGTTGCTAGGCAGTTACCAGAGTGATGCATATCAAGGCTACTTTCCATCCTGAGTGAAATAAGTGAAACAGGAAGTCTCTACGATTTTCTGGTGCAGAGATATGTGATTTGTTAGTTGGTTGCTAGGGTAACCCCATCTGGTTGCTAGGCAGTTACCAAGGTGATACTCATAAGGCTCCTTGCAATCCTGTGTGAAATATGTCAACCCCTAAGTCTCTACGATGTTCTGGTTCAAAGATATGTGATTTGTTACTTGGTTGCTAGGGTAACCACATCTGGTTGCTAGGCAGTTACCAGAGTTATACATATCAAGGCTACTTTCCATCCTGAGTGAAATAAGTCAACCCGGAAGTCTCTCTGATTTTCTGTTGCAGAGATATGTGATTTGTTACTTGGTTGCTAGGGTAATCACATCTGGTTGCTAGGCAGTTACCAGAGTGATACATATCAAGGCTACTTTCCATCCTGAGTGAAATAAGTGAAACAGGAAGTCTCTATGATTTTCTGGTGCAGAGATATGTGATTTGTTATTTGGTTGCTAGGGTAACCCCATCTGGTTGATAGGCATTTACCAGGGTGATACTTATCAAGCCTCCTTTCCATACTGAGTGAATCAAGTCAACCTGGAAGCTACTATACTGTGGCTATGAAGATTTTAGGTCATTACTTATTGGCTGCTTGATAAAAGAAATCCTCTGAGGGAGAGAGAGAGGGAGAGACGCAGGGCTGACAGGCCCTTTTTTGTCTGTGTGTGTGAAAACGTCAGTTGGGATTTAAATTTCTGAACATTCCGCAATGTTAATCAATGGGAATTTTTCCGAGTTTTGATCGTCATTTTTAGGAAAACCGTAAGTCCGATCAGTTAGAAAAGATATAGCACACTATTCGGGATTAGTCTGAAGGTCTGTGCCGAGTTTGGTGCATGTAGCTTAAAAGCTCTAGGAGGAGTTACATTTAGAAATTTAGTCTCAGAATAATAATAATAATAATAATAATAATAACTAGAATGTACATTTCCTGAAGAAAATGTGAGTGGTGCTTGCCGTGGCAAAACTCGTCAAATAGCATTTTCTAACTTGTTTCTAAGCACTAAAATAAAGGTCATAGAATGTTGCTAACACGTGTTTTTCATGATGGTAGCACGTTTTTAGAATGTTTTAGCACTTCGCTAGGTGAAGCTAGCATGTGTTAGCATGATACTAGCACGTTTTTAGCATGTTTTAGCACTTCGTTTGGCAATGCTAACATGTGTTAGCATGATGCTAGCACGTTTTTAACAAGTTTTAGCAATCCCCTAAGCAATGATAACATGCATTAGCATAATGCTAGCACGTTTTAACATGTTTTAGCACTTTGCTAGGTGAAGCTAGCATTTGTTAGCATGACACTAGCATGTTTTTAGCCTGTTTTAACACTTCGCTAGGCGATGCTAACATGTGTTTGCATGATGCTAGCACGTTTTAACATGTTTTAACAATCCCCTAATAAATGCTAACATGCATTAGCATAATGCTAGCACGTTTTACCATGTTTTAGCACTTCGCTACGTGAAGCTAGCATGTGTTAACATGATACTAGTACGTTTTTAGCATGTTTTAGCACTTCGCTAGGCAATGCTAACATGTGTTAGCATGATGCTAGCACATTTTTAACATGTTGTAGCAATCCCCTAACCAATGCTAACATGCATTAGCATAATACTAGCACGTTTTTAGCATGTTTTAGCAATTCACTAGGCGATGCTAACATGTGTTAGCATGATGCTAGCACGTTTTTAACATGTTTTAGCAATCCCCTAAGCAATGCTAACATGCATTAGCATAATGCTAGCACGTTTTAACATGTTTTAACATTTTGCTAGGCAATGCCAGCATGTGTTAGCATGATACTAGCACGTTTTTAGCATGTTTTAGCACTTCGCTAGGCGATGCTAACATGTGTTAGCATGATGCTAGCACGTTTTTAACATGTTTTAGCAATCCCCTAAGCAATGCTAACATGCATTAGCATAATGCTAACACGTTTTAACATGTTTTAACACTTTGCTAGGCAATGCCAGCATGTGTTAGCATGATGCTAGCACGTTTTTAGCATTTTTTAACACTTCGCTAGGCAATACTATCATGTGTTAGCATGTTTTTAGCACGTTTTTAGCATATTTTAGCACTTCGCTAGGTGATGCCAACATGTGTTAGCATGTTGCTAGCACGTTTTTAGCATGTTTTAGCACTTCGCTAGGTGATGCCAACATGTGTTAGCATGTTGCTAGCACATTTTTAGCATGTTTTAGGGTGTGGCTATGAAGATTTTTATTGACTGCTTGATAAAAGAAATCCTCTGAGGGAGAGAGAGAGAGAGAGAGAGACGCAGGGCTGACAGGCCCTTTTTTGTCTGTGTGTGTGAAAAAGTCAGTTGGGATTTAAATTTCTGAACATTCCGCAATGTAAAGTCAATGGGACTTTTTTGGCCGCTTTTTCGTCCGCTGTTCGAACATCGTACACCCGATCGCTTAGAAAAGATATAGCACACCTCTCCTCAATGAGCCGCACGATTTGATGCCTCACTCAGGGGTCTGTGACAAAAGCTGCAGGAGGAGTAGCGCGCCAAACTTTGTGTGGAAAAATAATAATAATTATAACTAGAATGTACATTTCCTGAAGAAAATGTGAGTGGTGCTTGCCGTGGCAAAATTTCTTACCACAATGTCCCACCTACTGCCCAAAGTTCAAAGAGGCCACCCCCATGACAGTAGAATGTTCTGGTGCAGAGATATAGGTGTTGTTCCATGGTTGCTAGGGAAACCCATCTGGTTGATATGCAGTTACTAAGGTGTCAGCCACCAACGCTACTTGCCATCCTGAGTAAAATATGTCAACCCGGAAGTCTCTACGATTTTCTAGTACAGAGATATGTGATTTGTTACATGGTTGCTAGGGTAACCCCATTTGGTTGCTAGGCAGTTACCAGGGTGATATTTATCAAGTCTACTTTCCATCCTGAGTGAAATAAGTCAACCCGGAAGTCTCTACGACATTCTGATCCTAAGATACACATCTTAGTGATATTGAATGGATGTCAATGGTGTTTTGTTGCTAGGGTGCTTTAAATGGTTGCTAGGGCGTGGCTAAGTAGTTCACATGATGAAAGATGAAGACTGATTACTCACCCAATTAAAACAAAGCAACTATCATGTCTCTAGGACATTCTGATCTGAAGATATCTTACTTCAATTGAAATCAATAAATGTGGTTGCTTGGGTGCTCCAAATTGTTGCTAGGGAGTGGCTTGGCAGCTGCCAATGATGAATCTCCAATGGCTGCTTGTCAGTATGAATGATACAAACCAACTCCCATGCCTCTGTGACATTCAGAATGGAAGATATCTCTCTTTGGATTTTGGTTGCTAAGGTGCTCGAAAATGGTTGCTAGGGAGGGGCTAGGAAGTGTTGAGGGGATTCATGATTGGCTGTTTTACTGCCCCAAGTCAAACGAGACCACCCTCGTGTTTCTATGATAATTCAGTCCGGAGATATCCCTTTGATCTCTTTCAATGGAAGTCTATGGGAGTTGTTGCTAAGGTGCTCTAAATGGTTGCTAGGGCGTGGCTTGATAGCTTCACAATGATCCTGAGAGATTGATTGGTCATCTGAGTAAAATGAGCCCGCCCCCTTGTCTCTAAGACACTGTGATCCAGAGTTATGTTCAATACAAAATCTACCATAGACTTAACATTGGGGCAACTTTGGGCAGCTCATGCCCCCCAGGGGTGCAACTTTTACCCCATTGTTAGGTATGTTCTCACAGAGCCTGTCAGCCTCTTCAAATGTGGTTAATCACACGTCTCTGTGAAATCCTCGATCTGAGCTATGACTCGTCAAAGTTCGGCGCAATGTTGAGTCAATGGGATTTTTTGCCCAATTTTTTGCCCCTGGGGCAATCACCGTACCCCCGATCGATTATAAAAGTCATAGGACACCATTCCCAAATAATCCGCACGATTTGACGCCTCATTTGTGGGTTTTCGACCAAAAAATTTTGAAAAAAATTCCATTGACTTACATTGGGGCAACTTTGGGCAGCTCCTGCCCCCCAGGGGTGCAACTTTTACCCCATTGTGAGGTATGTTCTCACAGAGCCTGTCAGCCTCTTCAAATGTGGTAAATCACATGTCTCTGCGAAATCCTCGCTTTGAGCTATGACTCGTCAAAGTTCGGCGCAATGTTAAGTCAATGGGATTTTTTGCCCAATTTTTTGCCCCTGGGGCAAACACCATACCCCCGATCGCTTATAAAAGTCATAGCACACCTCTCCTCAATGAGCCGCACGATTTGACACCTCATTCATGGGTCTACGCCAAAAGGTGCGGGACGAGTTAGGTGCCGAAGTTTTGTACGGAAGAAGAAGAAGAAGAAGAAGAAGAAAAATAAGTATGTGAGATTACAATAGTGTTGCTTTGCAAGCACCACTAATAACTAGAATGTACATTTCCTGAAGAAAATGTGAGTGGTGCTTGCCGTGGCAATACTCGTCAAATAGCATTTTCTAACTTGTTTCTAAGCACTAAAATAAAGGCCATAGACTGTTGTTAGCACATGTTTTTCATGATGGTAGCACGTTTTTAGAATGTTTTAGCACTTCGCTAGGCGATGCTAGCATGTGTTAGCATGTTTTAGCAATTCCATAAGCAATGCTAACATCTGTTGGCATAATACTAGCATGTTTTAGCACTTCGTTAGGCGATGCTAGCATGTGTTAGCACATTTTTAACATGTTTTAGCACTTTGCTAGGCGATGCCAACATGTGTTAGCATGATGCTAGCACGTTTTTAAGCATGTTTTAGCACTTTGCTAGGCGATACTAGCATGTGTTAACATGTTGTTAGCACGTTTTTAGCATGTTTTAGCACTTTGCTAGGCGATACTAGCATGTGTTAGCATGTAATTAGCACGTTTTTAGCATGTTTTAGTACTTCACTAGGCGATGCCAACATGTGTTAGCATGATGCTAGCACGTTTTTAGCATGTTTTAGTACTTTGCTATGCGATACTAGTATGTGTTAGCATAATGCTAGCATGTTTTAACATGTTTTAACACTTCGCTAGGTGATGCCAGCATGTGTTAGCATGATGCTAGCACGTTTTTAGCATGTTTTAGCACTTCGCTAGGCGATGCCAGCATGTGTTAGCATGATGCTAACACGTTTTTAGCATGTTTTAGAACTTTGCTAGGCAATGCCAGTATGTGTTAGAATGATGCTAGCACGTTTTTAGCATGTTTTAGCATTTTACTAGGCGATACTAGCATGTGTTAGCATGTTGTTAACATGTTTTTAGCATGTTTTAGCACTTCGCTAGGCAATGCCAGTATGTGTTAGAATGATGCTAGCACGTTTTTAGCATGTTTTAGCACTTTGCTAGGCAATACTAGCATGTGTTAGCATGTTGTTAGCACGTTTTTAGCATGTTTTAGCACTTTGCTAGGTGATACTAGCATGTGTTAGCATGATGCTAGCACGTTTTTAGCATGTTTTAGCACTTCGCTAGACAATGCTATCATGTGTTAGCATGATGGTAACACGTTTATAGCATTTTTTAGCACTTCGCTAGGCGATGCCAGCATATGTTAGCATGATGCTAGGACGTTTTTAACATGTTTTAGCAATCCCCTAAGCAATGCTATCATGAATTAGCATAATGCTAGCACGTTTTAACATGTTTTAGCACTTCGCTAGGTGAAGCTAGCATGTGTTAGCATGATACTAGCAAGTTTTTTGCATGATTTAGCACTTTGCTAGGCGATGCTAACATGTGTTAGCATCATGCTAACACGTTTTTAACATGTTTTAGCAATCCCCTAAGCAATGCTAACATGTATTAGCATAATGCTAGCACGTTTTAACATGTTTTAGCACTTCGCTAGGCGATGCCAGTATGTGTTAGCATGATGCTAGCACGTTTTTAGCATGTTTTAGCACTTCGCTAGGTGATGCCAGCATATGTTAGCATGATACTAGCACATTTTTAGCATGTTTTAGGGTGTGGCTATGAAGATTTTTATTGATAAAAGAAATCCTCTGAGGGGGAGAGAGAGAGAGAGAGACGCAGGGCTGACAGGCCCTTTTTTGTCTGTGTGTGTGAAAATGTCAGTTGGGATTTAAATTTCTGAACATTCCGCAATGTAAAGTCAATGGGATTTTTTTGGCCGCTTTTTCGTCCGCTGTTCGAACACCGTACACCCGATCGCTTAGAAAAGATATAGCACACCTCTCCTCAATGAGCCGCACGATTTGATGCCTCACTCAGGGGTCTGTGACAAAAGCTGCGGGAGGAGTAGCGCGCCAAACTTTGTGTGGAATAATTTATGCAAGAGAACAATAGTGATGCTTTGCCTTTGGCAAGCACCACTAACTAGAATGTACATTTCCTGAAGAAAATGTGAGTGGTGCTTGCCGTGGCAAAACTCGTCAAATAGCATTTTCTAACTTGTTTCTAAGCACTAAAATAAAGGTCATAGAATGTTGCTAACACGTGTTTTTCATGATGGTAGCACGTTTTTAGAATGTTTTAGCACTTCGCTAGGTGAAGCTAGCATGTGTTAGCATGATACTAGCACGTTTTTAGCATGTTTTAGCACTTCGTTTGGCAATGCTAACATGTGTTAGCATGATGCTAGCACATTTTTAACAAGTTTTAGCAATCCCCTAAACAATGATAACATGCATTAGCATAATGCTAGCACGTTTTAACATGTTTTAGCACTTTGCTAGGTGAAGCTAGCATTTGTTTGCATGATACTAGCACGTTTTTAGCCTGTTTTAGCACTTCGCTAGGCGATGCTAACATGTGTTTGCATGATGCTAGCACGTTTTAACATGTTTTAACAATCCCCTAATAAATGCTAACATGCATTAGCATAATGCTAGCACGTTTTATCATGTTTTAGCACTTCGCTACGTGAAGCTAGCATGTGTTAGCATGATACTAGCATGTTTTTAGCCTGTTTTAGCACTTCGCTAGGCGATGCTAACATGTGTTAGCATGATGCTAGCACATTTTTAACATGTTGTAGCAATCCCCTAACCAATGCTAACATGCATTAGCATAATACTAGCACGTTTTAACATGTTTTAACATTTTGCTAGGCAATGCCAGCATGTGTTAGCATGATACTAGCACGTTTTTAGCATGTTTTAGCACTTCGCTAGGCGATGCTAACATGTGTTAGCATGATGCTAGCACGTTTTTAACATGTTTTAGCAATCCCCTAAGCAATGCTAACATGCATTAGCATAATGCTAGCACGTTTTAACATGTTTTAACACTTTGCTAGGCAATGCCAGCATGTGTTAGCATGATGCTAGCACGTTTTTAGCATTTTTTAACACTTCGCTAGGCAATACTATCATGTGTTAGCATGTTTTTAGCACGTTTTTAGCATGTTTTAGCACTTCGCTAGGTGATGCCAACATGTGTTAGCATGTTGCTAGCACGTTTTTAGCATGTTTTAGCACTTCGCTAGGTGATGCCAACATGTGTTAGCATGTTGCTAGCACATTTTTAGCATGTTTTAGGGTGTGGCTATGAAGATTTTTATTGACTGCTTGATAAAAGAAATCCTCTGAGGGAGAGAGAGAGAGAGAGACGCAGGGCTGACAGGCCCTTTTTTGTCTGTGTGTGTGAAAAAGTCAGTTGGGATTTAAATTTCTGAACATTCCGCAATGTAAAGTCAATGGGATTTTTTTGGCCGCTTTTTCGTCCGCTGTTCGAACATCGTACACCCGATCGCTTAGAAAAGATATAGCACACCTCTCCTCAATGAGCCGCACGATTTGATGCCTCACTCAGGGGTCTGTGACAAAAGCTGCAGGAGGAGTAGCGCGCCAAACTTTGTGTGGAAAAATAATAATAATTATAATAATAATTATAAGTATGCAAGAGAACAATAGTGATGCTTTGCCTATGGCAAGCACCACTAATAAGTATGCAAGAGAACAATAGTGATGCTTTGCCTATGGCAAGCACCACTAATAATAATAAGTATGCAAGAGAACAATAGTGATGCTTTGCCTATGGCAAGCACCACTAATAATAATAAGTATGCAACAGAACAATAGTGATGCTTTGCCTATGGCAAGCACCACTAATAATAACTAGAATGTACATTTCCTGAAGAAAATGTGAGTGGTGCTTGCCGTGGCAAAATTTCTTACCACAATGTCCCACCTACTGCCCAAAGTTGAAAGAGGCCACCCCCATGACAGTAGGATGTTCTGGTGCAGAGATATTGGTGTTGTTCCATGGTTGCTAGGGAAACCCATCTGGTTGCTAGGCAGTTACCAAGGTGACAGGCAACAATGCACCTTATCATCCTGAGTGAAATAAGTCAACCCGGAAGTCTCTGTGATTTTCTTGTGCAGAGATATGTGATTTGTTTCTTGGTTGCTAGGGTAACCCCATCTGGTTGCTAGGCAGTTACCAAGGTGACAGCCAACAATGCTCCTTGCCATCCTGAGTGAAATAAGTCAACCCGGAAGTCTCTGTGATTTTCTAGTACATAGATATGTGATTTGTTACTTGGTTGCTAGGATAACCCCATCTGGTTGCTAGGCAGTTACCAGGGTGATATTTATCAAGTCTACATTCCATCCTGAGTGAAATAAGTCAACCCGGAAGTCTCTGTGATTTTCTTGTGCAGAGATATGTGATTTGTTTCTTGGTTGCTAGGGTAACCCCATCTGGTTGCTAGGCAGTTACCAAGGTGACAGCCAACAATGCTCCTTGCCATCCTGAGTGAAATAAGTCAACCCGGAAGTCTCTGTGATTTTCTTGTGCAGAGATATGTGATTTGTTTCTTGGTTGCTAGGGTAAGCCCATCTGGTTGCTAGGCAGTTACCTAGGTGACAGGCAACAATGCTCCTTGCCATCCTGAGTAAAATAAGTCAACCCGGAAGTCTCTGTGATTTTCTTGTGCAGAGATATTTGATTTGTTTCTTGGTTGCTAGGGTAACCCCATCTGGTTGCTAGGCAGTTATCAAGGTGACAGGGAACAATGCTCCTTGCCATCCTGAGTGAAATAAGTCAACCCGGAAGTCTCTACGTCATTCTGATCCTAAGATACACATCTTAGTGATTTTGAATGGATGTCAATGGATCTTTGTTGCTAGGGTGCGTTAAATGGTTGCTAGGGCGTGGCTAAGTAGTTCACATGATGAAAGCTGAAGACTGATTACTCACCCAATTAAAACAAAGCAACTATCATGTCTCTAGGACATTCTGATCTGAAGATATCTTACTGTAATTGAAATCAATAAATGTGGTTGCTAGGGTGCTCTAAATTGTTGCTAGGGAGTGGCTTGGCAGCTGCCAATGATGAATCTCCAAAGGCTGCTTGTCAGTATGAATGATATAAACCAACTCCCATGCCTCTGTGACATTAAGAATGGAAGATATCTCTCTTTGGATTTTGGTTGCTAAGGTGCTTGAAAATGGTTGCTAGGGAGGGGCTAGGAAGTGTTGAGGGGATTCATGATTGGCTGTTTTACTGCCCCAAGTCAAACGAGACCACCCTCGTGTTTCTATGATAATTCAGTCTGGAGAAATCCCTTTGATCTCTTTCAATGGAAGTCTATGGGACTTGTTGCTAAGGTGCTGTAAATGGTTGCTAGGGCGTGGCTTCATAGCTTCACAATGATCCTGAGAGACTGATTGGTCGTCTGAGTAAAATGAGCCGCCCCTTTGTCTCTAAGACACTGTGATCCAGAGTTATGTTCAATACAAGATGTACCATAGACTTAACATTGGGGCAAATTTGGGCAGCTCATGCCCCCAAGGGGTGCAACTTTTACCCCATTGTGAGGTATGTTCTCACAGAGCCTGTCAGCCTCTTCAAATGTGGCAAATCACACGTGTCTGTGAAATCCATGCTCTGAGCTATGACTTGTCAAATTTGGCTCAATGTTAAGTCAATGGGATGTTTTGCACAATTTTTTGCCCCTGGGGCAAATACCGTACCCCCGATCACTTATAGAAGTCAAAGCACACCATTCCCAAATAATCCGCACGATTTGACGCCTCATTTGTGGGTGTGCGACCCAAAATTTTTTCAAAAATTCCATTGACTTACATTGGGGCAATTTTGGGCAGCTACTGCCCCCCAGGGGTAAAACTTTTACCCCATTGTGAGGTATGTTCTCAGAGAGCCTGTCAGCCTCTTCAAATGTGGTAAATCACACGTCTCTGTGATATCCTCGCTCTGAGCTATAACTCGTCAAAGTTTGGCTCAATGTTAAGTCAATGGGATTTTTTTGCCCAATTTTTTGCCCCTGGGGCAAACACCGTACCCCCGATCGCTTAGAAAAGATATAGCACACCTCTCCTCAATGAGCCGCACGATTTGATGCCTCACTCAGAGGTCTGTGACAAAAGCTGCGGGAGGAGTAGCGAGCCAAACTATGTGTGGAAAAATAATAATAATTATAACTAGAATGTACATTTCCTGAAGAAAATGTGAGTGGTGCTTGCCGTGGCAAAATTTCTTACCACAATATCCCACCTACTGCCCAAAGTTGAAAGACGCTACCCCCATGACAGTAGTATGTTCTGGTGCAGAGATATTGGTGTTGTTCCATGGTTGCTAGGGTAACCCCATCTGGTTGCTAGGCAGTTACCAAGGTGACAGCCAACAATGCTCCTTGCCATCCTGAGTGAAATAAGTCAACCCGGAAGTCTCTGTGATTTTCTTGTGCAGAGATATGTGATTTGTTTCTTGGTTGCTAGGTTAACCCCATCTGGTTGCTAGGCAGTTACCAAGGTGACAGGCAACAATGCACCTTATCATCCTGAGTGAAATAAGTCAACCCGGAAGTCTCTGTGATTTTCTTGTGCAGAGATATGTGATTTGTTTATTGGTTGCTAGGGTAACCCCATCTGGTTGCTAGGCAGTTACCAAGGTGACAGCCAACAATGCTCCTTGCCATCCTGAGTGAAATAAGTCAACCCGGAAGTCTCTGTGATTTTCTAGTACATAGATATGTGATTTGTTACTTGGTTGCTAGGATAACCCCATCTGGTTGCTAGGCAGTTACCAGGGTGATATTTATCAAGACTACATTCCATCCTGAGTGAAATAAGTCAACCCGGAAGTCTCTGTGATTTTCTTGTGCAGAGATAGGTGATTTGTTTCTTGGTTGCTAGGGTAACCCCATCTGGTTGCTAGGCAGTTACCAAGGTGACAGCCAACAATGCTCCTTGCCATCCTGAGTGAAATAAGTCAACCCGGAAGTCTCTGTGATTTTCTTGTGCAGAGATATGTGATTTGTTTCTTGGTTGCTAGGGAAACCCCATCTGGTTGCTAGGCAGTTACCAAGGTGACAGGCAACAATGCTCCTTGCCATCCTGGGTGAAATAAGTCAAACCAGAAGTCTCTGTGATTTTCTTGTGCAGAGATATGTGATTTGTTTCTTGGTTGCTAGGGTAATCCCATTTGGTTGCTAGGCAGTTACCAGGGTGATATTTATCAAGTCTACTTTCCATCCTAAGTAAAATAAGTCAACCCTGAAGTCTCTACGTCATTCTGATCCTAAGATAGACATCTTAGTGATTTTGAATGGATGTCAATGGTTCTTTGTTGCTAGGGTGCTTTTATTGGTTGCTAGGGCATGGCTAAGTAGTTCACCTGATGAAAGCTGAAGACTGATTACTCACCCAATGAAAACAAAGCAACTATCATGTCTCTAGGACATTCTGATGTGAAGATATCTTACTGTAATTGAAATCAATAAATGTTGTTGCTAGTGTGCCCTAAATTGTTGCTAGGGAGTGGCTTGGCAGCTGCCAATGATGAATCTCCAAAGGCTGCTTGTCAGTATGAATGATATAAACCAACTCCCATGCCTCTGTGACATTCAGAATGGAAGATATCTGTCTTTGGATTTTGGTTGCTAAGGTGCTCGAAAATGGTTGCTAGGGAGGGGCTAGGAAGTGTTGAGGGGATTCATGATTGGCTGTTTTACTGCCCCAAGTCAAACGAGACCACCCTCGTGTTTCTATGATAATTCAGTCCAGAGAAATCCCTTTGATCTCTTTCAGTGGAAGTCTATGGGACTTGTTGCTAAGGTACTGTAAATGGTTGCTAGGGCGTGGCTTGATAGCTTCACAATGATCCTGAGAGACTGATTGGTCGTCTGAGTAAAATGAGCCCGCCCCCTTGTCTCTAAGACACTGTGATCCAGAGTTATGTTCAATACAAAATCTACCATAGACTTAACATTGGGGCAAATTTGGGCAGCTCCTGCCCCCCAGGGGTAAAACTTTTACCCCATTGTGAGGTATGTTCTCACAGAGCCTGTCAGCCTCTTCAAATGTGGTAAATCACACGTCTCTGTGAAATCCTCGCTCTGAGCTATAACTCGTCAAAGTTCGACTCAATGTTAAGTCAATGGGATTTTTTGCCCAATTTTTTGCCCCTGGGGCAAATACCGTACCCCCGATCACTTATAGTAGCCATAGCACACCATTCCCAAATAATCTGCACGATTTGACGCCTCATTTGTGGGTCTGCGAGCAAAAAATTTTTCAAAAAATTCCATTGACTTACATTGGGGCAACTTTGGGCAGCTCCTGCCCCCCAGGGGTAAAACTTTTACCCCATTGTGAGGTATGTTCTCAGAGAGCCTGTCAGCCTCTTCAAATGTGGTAAATCACACGTCTCTGTGAAATCCTCGCTCTGAGCTATAACTCGTCAAAGTTTGGCTCAATGTTAAGTCAATGGGATTTTTTTGCCCAATTTTTTGCCCCTGGGGCAAACACCGTACCCCCGATCGCTTAGAAAAGATATAGCACACCTCTCCTCAATGAGCCGCACGATTTGATGCCTCACTCAGAGGTCTGTGACAAAAGCTGCGGGAGGAGTAGCGCGCCAAACTATGTGTGGAAAAATAATAATAATTATAATAATAACTAGAATGTACATTTCCTGAAGAAAATGTGAGTGGTGCTTGCCGTGGCAAAATTTCTTACCACAATGTCCCACCTACTGCCCAAAGTTAAAAGAGGCCACCCCCATGACAGTAGGATGTTCTGGTGCAGAGATATTAATGTTGTTCCATGGTTGCTAGGGAAACCCATCTGGTTGATATGCAGTTACTAAGGTGACAGCCACCAATGCTACTTGCCATCCTGAGTAAAATAAGTCAACCCGGAAGTCTCTACGATTTTCTAGTAAAAAGATATGTGATTTGTTACTTGGTTGCTAGGGTAACTCCATCTGGTTGCTAGGCAGTTAACAAGGGGCAAGCCAACAATGCTCCTTGCCATCCTGAATGAAATAAGTCAACCCGGAATCTCTACAATTTTCTGGTTCAGAGATATGTGATTTGTTACTTGGTTGCTAGGGTAACCCCATCTGGTTGCTAGGCAGTTACCAAGGTGACAGCCAACAATGCTCCTTGCCATCCTGACTGAAATAAGTCAACCCAGAAGTCTCTGTGATTTTCTAGTACAGAGATATGTGATTTGTTTCTTGGTTGCTAGGGTAACCCCATCTGGTTGCTAGGCAGTTACCAAGGTGACAGCCAAGAATGCTCCTTGCCATCCTGACTGAAATAAGTCAACCTGGAATCTCTACGATTTTCTGGTTCAGAGATACGTGATTTGTTAATTGGTTGCTAGGGTAACCCCATCTGGTTGCTAGGCAGTTACCAAGGTGACAGCCAACAATGCTCCTTGCCATCCTGAGTGAAATAAGTCAACCCGGTAGTCTCTGTGATTTTCTTGTGCAGAGATGTGTGATTTGTTTCTTGGTTGCTAGGGTAACCCCATCTGGTTGCTAGGCAGTTACCAAGGTGACAGGCAACAATGCTCCTTGCCATCCTGAGTGAAATAAGTCAACCCGGAAGTCTCTGTGATTTTCTTGTGCAGAGATATGTGATTTGTTTCTTGGTTGCTAGGGTAACCCCATCTGGTTGCTAGGCAGTTACCAAGGTGACAGCAAACAATGCTCCGTGCCATCCTGAGTGAAATAAGTCAACCCGGAAGTCTCTGTGATTTTCTTGTGCAGAGATATGTGATTTGTTTATTGGTTGCTAGGGTAACCCCATTTGGTTGCTAGGCAGTTACCAGGGTGATATTTATCAAGTCTACTTTCCATCCTGAGTGAAATAAGTCAACCCGGAAGTCTCTACGACATTCTGATCCTAAGATACACATCTTAGTGATATTGAATGGATGTCAATGGTGTTTTGTTGCTAGGGTGCTTTAAATGGTTGCTAGGGTGTGGCTAAGTAGTTCACATGATGAAAGATGAAGACTGATTACTCACCCAATTAAAACAAAGCAACTATCATGTCTCTAGGACATTCTGATCTGAAGATATCTTACTTCAATTGAAATCAATAAATGTGGTTGCTTGGGTGCTCCAAATTGTTGCTAGGGAGTGGCTTGGCAGCTGCCAATGATGAATCTCCAATGGCTGCTTGTCAGTATGAATGATACAAACCAACTCCCATGCCTCTGTGACATTCAGAATGGAAGATATCTCTCTTTGGATTTTGGTTGCTAAGGTGCTCGAAAATGGTTGCTAGGGAGGGGCTAGGAAGTGTTGAGGGGATTCATGATTGGCTGTTTTACTGCCCCAAGTCAAACGAGACCACCCTCGTGTTTCTATGATAATTCAGTCCGGAGATATCCCTTTGATCTCTTTCAATGGAAGTCTATGGGAGTTGTTGCTAAGGTGCTCTAAATGGTTGCTAGGGCGTGGCTTGATAGCTTCACAATGATCCTGAGAGACTGATTGGTCATCTGAGTAAAATGAGCCCGCCCCCTTGTCTCTAAGACACTGTGATCCAGAGTTATGTTCAATACAAAATCTACCATAGACTTAACATTGGGGCAACTTTGGGCAGCTCATGCCCCCCAGGGGTGCAACTTTTACCCCATTGTGAGGTATGATCTCACAGAGCCTGTCAGCCTCTTCAAATGTGGTTAATCACACGTCTCTGTGAAATCCTCGATCTGAGCTATGACTCGTCAAAGTTCGGCGCAATGTTGAGTCAATGGGATTTTTTGCCCAATTTTTTGCCCCTGGGGCAATCACCGTACCTCCGATCGATTATAAAAGTCATAGGACACCATTCCCAAATAATCCGCACGATTTGACGCCTCATTTGTGGGTTTTCGACCAAAAAATTTTAAAAAAATTCCATTGACTTACATTGGGGCAACTTTGGGCAGCTCCTGCCCCCCAGGGGTGCAACTTTTACCCCATTGTGAGGTATGTTCTCACAGAGCCTGTCAGCCTCTTCAAATGTGGTAAATCACATGTCTCTGCGAAATCCTCGCTCTGAGCTATAACTCGTCAAAGTTTGGCTCAATGTTAAGTCAATGGGATTTTTTTGCCCAATTTTTTGCCCCTGGGGCAAACACCGTACCCCCGATCGCTTAGAAAAGATATAGCACACCTCTCCTCAATGAGCCGCACGATTTGATGCCTCACTCAGAGGTCTGTGACAAAAGCTGCGGGAGGAGTAGCGCGCCAAACTATGTGTGGAAAAATAATAATAATTATAATAATAACTAGAATGTACATTTCCTGAAGAAAATGTGAGTGGTGCTTGCCGTGGCAAAATTTCTTACCACAATATCCCACCTACTGCCCAAAGTTGAAAGACGCTACCCCCATGACAGTAGTATGTTCTGGTGCAGAGATATTGGTGTTGTTCCATGGTTGCTAGGGTAACCCCATCTGGTTGCTAGGCAGTTACCAAGGTGACAGGCAACAATGCACCTTGCCATCCTGAGTGAAATAAGTCAACCCGGAAGTCTCTGTGATTTTCTTGTGCATAGATATGCGATTTGTTTCTTGGTTGCTAGGGTAACCCCATCTGGTTGCTAGGCAGTTACCAAGGTGACAGGCAATAATGCTCCTTGCCATCCTGAGTGAAATAAGTCAACCCGGAAGTCTCTGTGATTTTCTTGTGCAGAGATATGTGATTTGTTTCTTGGTTGCTAGGGTAACCCCATCTGGTTGCTAGGCAGTTACCAAGGTGACAGCCAACAATGCTCCTTGCCATCCTGAGTGAAATAAGTCAACCCGGAAGTCTCTGTGATTTTCTAGTACATAGATACGTGATTTGTTACTTGGTTGCTAGGATAACCCCATCTGGTTGCTAGGCAGTTACCAGGGTGATATTTATCAAGTCTACATTCCATCCTGAGTGAAATAAGTCAACCCGGAAGTCTCTGTGATTTTCTTGTGCAGAGATATGTGATTTGTTTCTTGGTTGCTAGGGTAACCCCATCTGGTTGCTAGGCAGTTACCAAGGTGACAGCCAACAATGCTCCTTGCCATCCTGAGTGAAATAAGTCAACCCGGAAGTCTCTGTGATTTTCTTGTGCATAGATATGTGATTTGTTTCTTGGTTGCTAGGGTAACTCCATCTGGTTGCTAGGCAGTTACCAAGGTGACAGGCAACAATGCACCTTATCATCCTGAGTGAAATAAGTCAACCCGGAAGTCTCTGTGATTTTCTTGTGCAGAGATATGTGATTTGTTTCTTGGTTGCTAGGGTAACCCCATCTGGTTGCTAGGCAGTTACCAAGGTGACAACCAATAATGCTCCTTGCCATCCTGAGTGAAATAAGTGAACCCGGAAGTCTCTGTGATTTTCTAGTACATAGATATGTGATTTGTTACTTGGTTGCTAGGATAACCCCATCTGGTTGCTAGGCAGCTACCAGGGTGATATTTATCAAGTCTACATTCCATCCTGAGTGAAACAAGTCAACCCGGAATTCTCTGTGATTTTCTTGTGCAGAGATATGTGATTTGTTTCTTGGTTGCTAGGGTAACCCCATCTGGTTGCTAGGCAGTTACCAAGGTGACAGCCAACAATGCTCCTTGCCATCCTGAGTGAAATAAGTCAACCCGGAAGTCTCTGTGATTTTCTTGTGCAGAGATATGTGATTTGTTTCTTGGTTGCTAGGGTAATCCCATTTGGTTGCTAGGCAGTTACCAGGGTGATATTTATCAAGTCTACTTTCCATCCTGAGTGAAATAAGTCAACCCGGAAGTCTCTACGACATTCTGATCCTAAGATACACATCTTAGTGATTTTGAATGGATGTCAATGGTGTTTTGTTGCTAGGGTGTTTTAAATGGTTGCTAGGGCATGGCTAAGTAGTTCATATGATGAAAGCTGAAGACTGGTTACTCACCTAATGAAAACAAAGCAACTATCATGTCTCTAGGACATTCTGATCTGAAGATATCTTACTGTAATTGAAATCAATAAATGTGGTTGCTAGGGTGCTCTAAATTGTTGCTAGGGAGTGGCTTGGCAGCTGCCAATGATGAATCACCAAAGGCTGCTTGTCAGTATGAATGATATAAACCAACTCCCATGCTTCTGTGACATTCAGAATGGAAGATATCTCTCTTTGGATTTTGGTTGCTAAGGTGCTCGAAAATGGTTGCTAGGGAGGGGCTAGGAAGTGTTGAGGGGATTCATGATTGGCTGTTTTACTGCCCCAAGTCAAGTGAGACCACCCTCGTGTTTCTATGATAATTCAGTCCGGAGAAATCCCTTTGATCTCTTTCAATGGAAGTCTATGGGACTTGTTGCTAAGGTACTGTAAATGGTTGCTAGGGCGTGGCATGATAGCTTCACAATGATCCGGAGAGACTGATTGGTCGTCTGAGTAAAATGAGCCCGCCCCCTTGTCTCTAAGACACTGTGATCCAGAGTTATGTTCAATACACAATTTACCATAGACTTAACATTGGGGCAAATTTGGGCAGCTCCTGCCCCCAAGGGGTGCAACTTTTACCCCATTGTGAGGTATGTTCTCACAGAGCCTGACAGCCTCTTCAAATGTGGTAAATCACACATCTGTGTGATATCCTCGCTCTGAGCTATGACTTGTCAAAGTTCGGCGCAATGTTAAGTCAATGGGATTTTTTGCCCAATTTTTTGCCCCTGGGGCAAATACCATACCCCCGATCGCTTATGAAAGTCATAGCACACCATTCCCAAATAATCCGCACGATTTGACGCCTCATTCGTGGGTCTGTGACCAAAAAATTTTGCAAAAAATTCCATTGACTTACATTGGGGCAACTTTGGGCAGCTCCTGCCCCCCAGGGGTAAAAGTTTTACCCCATTGTGAGGTATGTTCTCACAGAGCCTGTCAGCCTCTTCAAATGTGGTAAATCACACGTCTCTGTGAAATCCTCGCTCTGAGCTATGACTCGTCAAAGTTCGGCTCAATGTTAAGTCAATGGGATTTTTTGCCCAGTTTTTTGCCCCTGGGGCAAACACCGTACCCCCGATCGCTTATAAAAGTCATAGCACACCTCTCCTCAATGAGCCGCTCGATTTGACACCTCATTCATGGGTCTACACCAAAAGGTGCGGGACGAGTTAGGTGCCGAAGTTTTGTACGGAAGAAGAAGAAGAAGAAGAAGAAGAAAAATAAGTATGTGAGATTACAATAGTGTTGCTTTGCAAGCACCACTAACTAGAATGTACATTTCCTGAAGAAAATGTGAGTGGTGCTTGCCGTGGCAAAATTTCTTACCACAATGTCCCACCTACTGCCCAAAGTTAAAAGAGGCCACCCCCATGACAGTAGGATGTTCTGGTGCAGAGATATTAATGTTGTTCCATGGTTGCTAGGGAAACCCATCTGGTTGATATGCAGTTACTAAGGTGACAGCCACCAATGCTACTTGCCATCCTGAGTAAAATAAGTCAACCCGGAAGTCTCTACGATTTTCTAGTAAAAAGATATGTGATTTGTTACTTGGTTGCTAGGGTAACTCCATCTGGTTGCTAGGCAGTTAACAAGGGGCAAGCCAACAATGCTCCTTGCCATCCTGAATGAAATAAGTCAACCCGGAATCTCTACAATTTTCTGGTTCAGAGATATGTGATTTGTTACTTGGTTGCTAGGGTAACCCCATCTGGTTGCTAGGCAGTTACCAAGGTGACAGCCAACAATGCTCCTTGCCATCCTGACTGAAATAAGTCAACCCAGAAGTCTCTGTGATTTTCTAGTACAGAGATATGTGATTTGTTTCTTGGTTGCTAGGGTAACCCCATCTGGTTGCTAGGCAGTTACCAAGGTGACAGCCAAGAATGCTCCTTGCCATCCTGACTGAAATAAGTCAACCTGGAATCTCTACGATTTTCTGGTTCAGAGATACGTGATTTGTTAATTGGTTGCTAGGGTAACCCCATCTGGTTGCTAGGCAGTTACCAAGGTGACAGCCAACAATGCTCCTTGCCATCCTGAGTGAAATAAGTCAACCCGGTAGTCTCTGTGATTTTCTTGTGCAGAGATGTGTGATTTGTTTCTTGGTTGCTAGGGTAACCCCATCTGGTTGCTAGGCAGTTACCAAGGTGACAGGCAACAATGCTCCTTGCCATCCTGAGTGAAATAAGTCAACCCGGAAGTCTCTGTGATTTTCTTGTGCAGAGATATGTGATTTGTTTCTTGGTTGCTAGGGTAACCCCATCTGGTTGCTAGGCAGTTACCAAGGTGACAGCAAACAATGCTCCGTGCCATCCTGAGTGAAATAAGTCAACCCGGAAGTCTCTGTGATTTTCTTGTGCAGAGATATGTGATTTGTTTATTGGTTGCTAGGGTAACCCCATTTGGTTGCTAGGCAGTTACCAGGGTGATATTTATCAAGTCTACTTTCCATCCTGAGTGAAATAAGTCAACCCGGAAGTCTCTACGACATTCTGATCCTAAGATACACATCTTAGTGATATTGAATGGATGTCAATGGTGTTTTGTTGCTAGGGTGCTTTAAATGGTTGCTAGGGTGTGGCTAAGTAGTTCACATGATGAAAGATGAAGACTGATTACTCACCCAATTAAAACAAAGCAACTATCATGTCTCTAGGACATTCTGATCTGAAGATATCTTACTTCAATTGAAATCAATAAATGTGGTTGCTTGGGTGCTCCAAATTGTTGCTAGGGAGTGGCTTGGCAGCTGCCAATGATGAATCTCCAATGGCTGCTTGTCAGTATGAATGATACAAACCAACTCCCATGCCTCTGTGACATTCAGAATGGAAGATATCTCTCTTTGGATTTTGGTTGCTAAGGTGCTCGAAAATGGTTGCTAGGGAGGGGCTAGGAAGTGTTGAGGGGATTCATGATTGGCTGTTTTACTGCCCCAAGTCAAACGAGACCACCCTCGTGTTTCTATGATAATTCAGTCCGGAGATATCCCTTTGATCTCTTTCAATGGAAGTCTATGGGAGTTGTTGCTAAGGTGCTCTAAATGGTTGCTAGGGCGTGGCTTGATAGCTTCACAATGATCCTGAGAGACTGATTGGTCATCTGAGTAAAATGAGCCCGCCCCCTTGTCTCTAAGACACTGTGATCCAGAGTTATGTTCAATACAAAATCTACCATAGACTTAACATTGGGGCAACTTTGGGCAGCTCATGCCCCCCAGGGGTGCAACTTTTACCCCATTGTGAGGTATGATCTCACAGAGCCTGTCAGCCTCTTCAAATGTGGTTAATCACACGTCTCTGTGAAATCCTCGATCTGAGCTATGACTCGTCAAAGTTCGGCGCAATGTTGAGTCAATGGGATTTTTTGCCCAATTTTTTGCCCCTGGGGCAATCACCGTACCTCCGATCGATTATAAAAGTCATAGGACACCATTCCCAAATAATCCGCACGATTTGACGCCTCATTTGTGGGTTTTCGACCAAAAAATTTTGAAAAAAATTCCATTGACTTACACTGGGGCAACTTTGGGCAGCTCCTGCCCCCCAGGGGTGCAACTTTTACCCCATTGTGAGGTATGTTCTCACAGAGCCTGTCAGCCTCTTCAAATGTGGTAAATCACATGTCTCTGCGAAATCCTCGCTTTGAGCTATGACTCGTCAAAGTTCGGCGCAATGTTAAGTCAATGGGATTTTTTGCCCAATTTTTTGCCCCTGGGGCAAACACTGTACCCCCGATCGCTTATAAAAGTCATAGCACACCTCTCCTCAATGAGCCGCACGATTTGACACCTCATTCATGGGTCTACGCCAAAAGGTGCGGGACGAGTTAGGTGCCGAAGTTTTGTACGGAAGAAGAAGAAGAAGAAGAAGAAGAAAAATAAGTATGTGAGATTACAATAGTGTTGCTTTGCAAGCACCACTAATAATAAGTATGCAAGAGAACAATAGTGATGCTTTGCCTATGGCAAGCACCACTAACTAGAATGTACATTTCCTGAAGAAAATGTGAGTGGTGCTTGCCGTGGCAAAATTTCTTACCACAATATCCCACCTACTGCCCAAAGTTGAAAGACGCTACCCCCATGACAGTAGTATGTTCTGGTGCAGAGATATTGGTGTTGTTCCATGGTTGCTAGGGTAACCCCATCTGGTTGCTAGGCAGTTACCAAGGTGACAGCCAACAATGCTCCTTGCCATCCTGAGTGAAATAAGTCAACCCGGAAGTCTCTGTGATTTTCTTGTGCAGAGATATGTGATTTGTTTCTTGGTTGCTAGGTTAACCCCATCTGGTTGCTAGGCAGTTACCAAGGTGACAGGCAACAATGCACCTTATCATCCTGAGTGAAATAAGTCAACCCGGAAGTCTCTGTGATTTTCTTGTGCAGAGATATGTGATTTGTTTATTGGTTGCTAGGGTAACCCCATCTGGTTGCTAGGCAGTTACCAAGGTGACAGCCAACAATGCTCCTTGCCATCCTGAGTGAAATAAGTCAACCCGGAAGTCTCTGTGATTTTCTAGTACATAGATATGTGATTTGTTACTTGGTTGCTAGGATAACCCCATCTGGTTGCTAGGCAGTTACCAGGGTGATATTTATCAAGACTACATTCCATCCTGAGTGAAATAAGTCAACCCGGAAGTCTCTGTGATTTTCTTGTGCAGAGATAGGTGATTTGTTTCTTGGTTGCTAGGGTAACCCCATCTGGTTGCTAGGCAGTTACCAAGGTGACAGCCAACAATGCTCCTTGCCATCCTGAGTGAAATAAGTCAACCCGGAAGTCTCTGTGATTTTCTTGTGCAGAGATATGTGATTTGTTTCTTGGTTGCTAGGGAAACCCCATCTGGTTGCTAGGCAGTTACCAAGGTGACAGGCAACAATGCTCCTTGCCATCCTGGGTGAAATAAGTCAAACCAGAAGTCTCTGTGATTTTCTTGTGCAGAGATATGTGATTTGTTTCTTGGTTGCTAGGGTAATCCCATTTGGTTGCTAGGCAGTTACCAGGGTGATATTTATCAAGTCTACTTTCCATCCTAAGTAAAATAAGTCAACCCTGAAGTCTCTACGTCATTCTGATCCTAAGATAGACATCTTAGTGATTTTGAATGGATGTCAATGGTTCTTTGTTGCTAGGGTGCTTTTATTGGTTGCTAGGGCATGGCTAAGTAGTTCACCTGATGAAAGCTGAAGACTGATTACTCACCCAATGAAAACAAAGCAACTATCATGTCTCTAGGACATTCTGATGTGAAGATATCTTACTGTAATTGAAATCAATAAATGTTGTTGCTAGGGTGCCCTAAATTGTTGCTAGGGAGTGGCTTGGCAGCTGCCAATGATGAATCTCCAAAGGCTGCTTGTCAGTATGAATGATATAAACCAACTCCCATGCCTCTGTGACATTCAGAATGGAAGATATCTGTCTTTGGATTTTGGTTGCTAAGGTGCTCGAAAATGGTTGCTAGGGAGGGGCTAGGAAGTGTTGAGGGGATTCATGATTGGCTGTTTTACTGCCCCAAGTCAAACGAGACCACCCTCGTGTTTCTATGATAATTCAGTCCAGAGAAATCCCTTTGATCTCTTTCAATGGAAGTCTATGGGACTTGTTGCTAAGGTACTGTAAATGGTTGCTAGGGCGTGGCTTGATAGCTTCACAATGATCCTGAGAGACTGATTGGTCGTCTGAGTAAAATGAGCCCGCCCCCTTGTCTCTAAGACACTGTGATCCAGAGTTATGTTCAATACAAAATCTACCATAGACTTAACATTGGGGCAAATTTGGGCAGCTCCTGCCCCCCAGGGGTAAAAGTTTTACCCCATTGTGAGGTATGTTCTCACAGAGCCTGTCAGCCTCTTCAAATGTGGTAAATCACACGTCTCTGTGAAATCCTCGCTCTGAGCTATAACTCGTCAAAGTTCGGCTCAATGTTAAGTCAATGGGATTTTTTGCCCAATTTTTTGCCCCTGGGGCAAATACCGTACCCCCGATCACTTATAGTAGCCATAGCACACCATTCCCAAATAATCTGCACGATTTGACGCCTCATTTGTGGGTCTGCGAGCAAAAAATTTTTCAAAAAATTCCATTGACTTACATTGGGGCAACTTTGGGCAGCTCCTGCCCCCCAGGGGTAAAACTTTTACCCCATTGTGAGGTATGTTCTCAGAGAGCCTGTCAGCCTCTTCAAATGTGGTAAATCACACGTCTCTGTGAAATCCTCGCTCTGAGCTATAACTCGTCAAAGTTCGGCTCAATGTTAAGTCAATGGGATTTTTTTGCCCAATTTTTTGCCCCTGGGGCAAACACCGTACCCTCGATCGCTTAGAAAAGATATAGCACACCTCTCCTCAATGAGCCGCACGATTTGATGCCTCACTCAGAGGTCTGTGACAAAAGCTGCGGGAGGAGTAGCGCGCCAAACTATGTGTGGAAAAATAATAATAATTATAATAATAATAATAAGTATGCAAGAGAACAATAGTGATGCTTTGCCTATGGCAAGCACCACTAATAATAAAAATAAGTATGCAAGAGAACAATAGTGATGCTTTGCCTATGGCAAGCACCACTAACTAGAATGTACATTTCCTGAAGAAAATGTGAGTGGTGCTTGCCGTGGCAAAACTCGTCAAATAGCATTTTCTAACTTGTTTCTAAGCACTAAAATAAAGGTCATAGAATGTTGCTAACACGTGTTTTTCATGATGGTAGCACGTTTTTAGAATGTTTTAGCACTTCGCTAGGTGAAGCTAGCATGTGTTAGCATGATACTAGCACGTTTTTAGCATGTTTTAGCACTTCGTTTGGCAATGCTAACATGTGTTAGCATGATGCTAGCACGTTTTTAACAAGTTTTAGCAATCCCCTAAGCAATGATAACATGCATTAGCATAATGCTAGCACGTTTTAACATGTTTTAGCACTTTGCTAGGTGAAGCTAGCATTTGTTAGCATGACACTAGCATGTTTTTAGCCTGTTTTAACACTTCGCTAGGCGATGCTAACATGTGTTTGCATGATGCTAGCACGTTTTAACATGTTTTAACAATCCCCTAATAAATGCTAACATGCATTAGCATAATGCTAGCACGTTTTACCATGTTTTAGCACTTCGCTACGTGAAGCTAGCATGTGTTAACATGATACTAGTACGTTTTTAGCCTGTTTTAGCACTTCGCTAGGCAATGCTAACATGTGTTAGCATGATGCTAGCACATTTTTAACATGTTGTAGCAATCCCCTAACCAATGCTAACATGCATTAGCATAATACTAGCACGTTTTTAGCATGTTTTAGCACTTCACTAGGCGATGCTAACATGTGTTAGCATGATGCTAGCACGTTTTTAACATGTTTTAGCAATCCCCTAAGCAATGCTAACATGCATTAGCATAATGCTAGCACGTTTTAACATGTTTTAACATTTTGCTAGGCAATGCCAGCATGTGTTAGCATGATACTAGCACGTTTTTAGCATGTTTTAGCACTTCGCTAGGCGATGCTAACATGTGTTAGCATGATGCTAGCACGTTTTTAACATGTTTTAGCAATCTCCTAAGCAATGCTAACATGCATTAGCATAATGCTAACACGTTTTAACATGTTTTAACACTTTGCTAGGCAATGCCAGCATGTGTTAGCATGATGCTAGCACGTTTTTAGCATTTTTTAACACTTTTAGCACTTCGCTAGGCGATGCTAACATGTGTTAGCATGATGCTAGCACGTTTTTAACATGTTTTAGCAATCCCCTAAGCAATGCTAACATGCATTAGCATAATGCTAACACGTTTTAACATGTTTTAACACTTTGCTAGGCAATGCCAGCATGTGTTAGCATGATGCTAGCACGTTTTTAGCATTTTTTAACACTTCGCTAGGCAATACTATCATGTGTTAGCATGTTTTTAGCACGTTTTTAGCATATTTTAGCACTTCGCTAGGTGATGCCAACATGTGTTAGCATGTTGCTAGCACGTTTTTAGCATGTTTTAGCACTTCGCTAGGTGATGCCAACATGTGTTAGCATGTTGCTAGCACATTTTTAGCATGTTTTAGGGTGTGGCTATGAAGATTTTTATTGACTGCTTGATAAAAGAAATCCTCTGAGGGAGAGAGAGAGAGAGAGAGAGACGCAGGGCTGACAGGCCCTTTTTTGTCTGTGTGTGTGAAAAAGTCAGTTGGGATTTAAATTTCTGAACATTCCGCAATGTAAAGTCAATGGGATTTTTTTGGCCGCTTTTTCGTCCGCTGTTCGAACATCGTACACCCGATCGCTTAGAAAAGATATAGCACACCTCTCCTCAATGAGCCGCACGATTTGATGCCTCACTCAGGGGTCTGTGACAAAAGCTGCAGGAGGAGTAGCGCGCCAAACTTTGTGTGGAAAAATAATAATAATTATAATAATAACTAGAATGTACATTTCCTGAAGAAAATGTGAGTGGTGCTTGCCGTGGCAAAACTCGTCAAATAGCATTTTCTAACTTGTTTCTAAGCACTAAAATTAAGGCCATAGACTGTTGTTAGCACATGTTTTTCATGATGGTAGCACGTTTTTAGAATGTTTTAGCACTTCGCTAGGCATGCTAGCATGTGTTAGCATGTTTTAGCAATTCCATTGGCAATGCTAACATCTGTTGGCATAATACTAGCATGTTTAACACTTCATTAGGCGATGCTAGCATGTGTTAGCATAATGCTAGCACGTTTTTAGCATGTTTTAACACTTCGGTAGGCGATGCTATTATGTGTTAGCATGATTCTAGCACGTTTTTAGCATGTTTAGCACTTTGTTAGGTGATGCTAGCATGTGTTAGCATGTTTCTAGCATGTTTTTAGCATGTTTTAGCACTTCACTAGGCGATGCCAGTATGTGTTAGAATGATGCTAGCATGTTTTTAGCATGTTTTATCATTTTGCTAGGCAATACTAGCATGTGTTAGCATGTTGTTAGCACACTTTTTAACATGTTTTAGCACTTTGCTAGGCGATGCCAACATGTGTTAGCATGATGCTAGCACGTTTTTAGCATGTTTTAGCACTTTGCTAGGCAATACTAGCATGTGTTAACATGTTGTTAGCACGTTTTTAGCATGTTTTAGCACTTTGCTAGGCGATACTAGCATGTGTTAGCATGTAATTAGCACGTTTTTAGCATGTTTTAGTACTTCACTAGGCGATGCCAACATGTGTTAGCATGATGCTAGCACGTTTTTAGCATGTTTTAGTACTTTGCTATGCGATACTAGTATGTGTTAGCATAATGCTAGCATGTTTTAACATGTTTTAACACTTTGCTAGGCGATGCCAGCATGTGTTATCATGATGTTAGCATGTGTTTAGCATTTTTTAGCACTTCGCTAGGTGATGCCAGCATGTGTTAGCATGATGCTAGCACGTTTTTAGCATGTTTTAGCACTTCGCTAGGCGATGCCAGCATGTGTTAGCATAATGCTAGCACGTTTTTAGCATGTTTTAACACTTCGGTAGGCGATGCTATTATGTGTTAGCATGATTCTAGCACGTTTTTAGCATGTTTAGCACTTTGTTAGGTGATGCTAGCATGTGTTAGCATGTTTCTAGCATGTTTTTAGCATGTTTTAGCACTTCACTAGGCGATGCCAGTATGTGTTAGAATGATGCTAGCATGTTTTTAGCATGTTTTATCATTTTGCTAGGCAATACTAGCATGTGTTAGCATGTTGTTAGCACATTTTTAACATGTTTTAGCACTTTGCTAGGCGATGCCAACATGTGTTAGCATGATGCTAGCACGTTTTTAGCATGTTTTAGCACTTTGCTAGGTGATACTAGCATGTGTTAACATGTTGTTAGCACGTTTTTAGCATGTTTTAGCACTTTGCTAGGCGATACTAGCATGTGTTAGCATGTAATTAGCACGTTTTTAGCATGTTTTAGTACTTCACTAGGCGATGCCAACATGTGTTAGCATGATGCTAGCACGTTTTTAGCATGTTTTAGTACTTTGCTATGCGATACTAGTATGTGTTAGCATAATGCTAGCATGTTTTAACATGTTTTAACACTTTGCTAGGCGATGCCAGCATGTGTTATCATGATGTTAGCATGTTTTTAGCATTTTTTAGCACTTCGCTAGGTGATGCCAGCATGTGTTAGCATGATGCTAGCACGTTTTTAGCATGTTTTAGCACTTCGCTAGGCGATGCCAACATGTGTTAGCATGATGCTAACACGTTTTTAGCATGTTTTAGCACTTCGCTAGGCAATGCCAGTATGTGTTAGAATGATGCTAGCACGTTTTTAGCATGTTTTAGCATTTTACTAGGCGATACTAGCATGTGTTAACATGTTGTTAGCATGTTTTTAGCATGTTTTAGCACTTCGCTAGGCGATGCCAACATGTGTTAGCATGATGCTAGCACGTTTTTAGCATGTTTTAGCACTTTGCTAGGTGATACTAGCATGTGTTAGCATGATGCTAGCACGTTTTTAGCATGTTTTAACACTTCAGTAGGCAATACTAGCATGTGTTAGCATGTTGTTAGCACGTTTTTAGCATGTTTTAGCACTTCGCTAGACAATGCCAACATGTGTTAGCATAGTGGTAACACATTTATAGCATGTTTTAGCACTTCGCTAGACAATGCCAACATGTGTTAGCATGATGGTAACACGTTTATAGCATGTTTTAGCACTTCGCTAGGCGATGCCAGCATATGTTAGCATGATGCTAGCACATTTTTAGCATGTTTTAGGGTGTGGCTATGAAGATTTTTATTGGCTGCTTGATAATATAAATCCTCTGAGGGGGGGAGAGAGAGAGAGAGACGCAGGGCTGACAGGCCCTTTTTTGTCTGTGTGTGTGAAAATGGCAGTTGGGATTTAAATTTCTGAACATTCCGCAATGTAAAGTCAATGGGACTTTTTTGGCCGCTTTTTCGTCCGCTGTTCGAACATCGTACACCCGATCGCTTAGAAAAGATATAGCACACCTCTCCTCAATGAGCCGCACGATTTGATGCCTCACTCAGGGGTCTGTGACAAAAGCTGCGGGAGGAGTAGCGCGCCAAACTTTGTGTGGAATAATTTATGCAAGAGAACAATAGTGATGCTTTGCCTTTGGCAAGCACCACTAATAAGTTTAAATAGGATTTCAGTAAGTTGGCTTTCTCAAGCCAACCTAATAATACTAGAATGTACATTTCCTGAAGAAAATGTGAGTGGTGCTTGCCGTGGCAAAATTTCTTACCACAATATCCCACCTACTGCCCAAAGTTGAAAGACGCTACCCCCATGACAGTAGTATGTTCTGGTGCAGAGATATTGGTGTTGTTCCATGGTTGCTAGGGTAACCCCATCTGGTTGCTAGGCAGTTACCAAGGTGACAGCCAACAATGCTCCTTGCCATCCTGAGTGAAATAAGTCAACCCGGAAGTCTCTGTGATTTTCTTGTGCAGAGATATGTGATTTGTTTCTTGGTTGCTAGGTTAACCCCATCTGGTTGCTAGGCAGTTACCAAGGTGACAGGCAACAATGCACCTTATCATCCTGAGTGAAATAAGTCAACCCGGAAGTCTCTGTGATTTTCTTGTGCAGAGATATGTGATTTGTTTATTGGTTGCTAGGGTAACCCCATCTGGTTGCTAGGCAGTTACCAAGGTGACAGCCAACAATGCTCCTTGCCATCCTGAGTGAAATAAGTCAACCCGGAAGTCTCTGTGATTTTCTAGTACATAGATATGTGATTTGTTACTTGGTTGCTAGGATAACCCCATCTGGTTGCTAGGCAGTTACCAGGGTGATATTTATCAAGACTACATTCCATCCTGAGTGAAATAAGTCAACCCGGAAGTCTCTGTGATTTTCTTGTGCAGAGATAGGTGATTTGTTTCTTGGTTGCTAGGGTAACCCCATCTGGTTGCTAGGCAGTTACCAAGGTGACAGCCAACAATGCTCCTTGCCATCCTGAGTGAAATAAGTCAACCCGGAAGTCTCTGTGATTTTCTTGTGCAGAGATATGTGATTTGTTTCTTGGTTGCTAGGGAAACCCCATCTGGTTGCTAGGCAGTTACCAAGGTGACAGGCAACAATGCTCCTTGCCATCCTGGGTGAAATAAGTCAAACCAGAAGTCTCTGTGATTTTCTTGTGCAGATTATGTGATTTGTTTCTTGGTTGCTAGGGTAATCCCATTTGGTTGCTAGGCAGTTACCAGGGTGATATTTATCAAGTCTACTTTCCATCCTAAGTAAAATAAGTCAACCCTGAAGTCTCTACGTCATTCTGATCCTAAGATAGACATCTTAGTGATTTTGAATGGATGTCAATGGTTCTTTGTTGCTAGGGTGCTTTTATTGGTTGCTAGGGCATGGCTAAGTAGTTCACCTGATGAAAGCTGAAGACTGATTACTCACCCAATGAAAACAAAGCAACTATCATGTCTCTAGGACATTCTGATGTGAAGATATCTTACTGTAATTGAAATCAATAAATGTTGTTGCTAGGGTGCCCTAAATTGTTGCTAGGGAGTGGCTTGGCAGCTGCCAATGATGAATCTCCAAAGGCTGCTTGTCAGTATGAATGATATAAACCAACTCCCATGCCTCTGTGACATTCAGAATGGAAGATATCTGTCTTTGGATTTTGGTTGCTAAGGTGCTCGAAAATGGTTGCTAGGGAGGGGCTAGGAAGTGTTGAGGGGATTCATGATTGGCTGTTTTACTGCCCCAAGTCAAACGAGACCACCCTCGTGTTTCTATGATAATTCAGTCCAGAGAAATCCCTTTGATCTCTTTCAATGGAAGTCTATGGGACTTGTTGCTAAGGTACTGTAAATGGTTGCTAGGGCGTGGCTTGATAGCTTCACAATGATCCTGAGAGACTGATTGGTCGTCTGAGTAAAATGAGCCCGCCCCCTTGTCTCTAAGACACTGTGATCCAGAGTTATGTTCAATACAAAATCTACCATAGACTTAACATTGGGGCAAATTTGGGCAGCTCCTGCCCCCCAGGGGTAAAACTTTTACCCCATTGTGAGGTATGTTCTCACAGAGCCTGTCAGCCTCTTCAAATGTGGTAAATCACACGTCTCTGTGAAATCCTCGCTCTGAGCTATAACTCGTCAAAGTTCGGCTCAATGTTAAGTCAATGGGATTTTTTGCCCAATTTTTTGCCCCTGGGGCAAATACCGTACCCCCGATCACTTATAGTAGCCATAGCACACCATTCCCAAATAATCTGCACGATTTGACGCCTCATTTGTGGGTCTGCGAGCAAAAAATTTTTCAAAAAATTCCATTGACTTACATTGGGGCAACTTTGGGCAGCTCCTGCCCCCCAGAGGTAAAACTTTTACCCCATTGTGAGGTATGTTCTCAGAGAGCCTGTCAGCCTCTTCAAATGTGGTAAATCACACGTCTCTGTGAAATCCTCGCTCTGAGCTATAACTCGTCAAAGTTTGGCTCAATGTTAAGTCAATGGGATATTTTTGCCCAATTTTTTGCCCCTGGGGCAAACACCGTACCCCCGATCGCTTAGAAAAGATATAGCACACCTCTCCTCAATGAGCCGCACGATTTGATGCCTCACTCAGAGGTCTGTGACAAAAGCTGCGGGAGGAGTAGCGCGCCAAACTATGTGTGGAAAAATAATAATAATTATAATAATAATAATAAGTATGCAAGAGAACAATAGTGATGCTTTGCCTATGGCAAGCACCACTAATAATAAGTATGCAAGAGAACAATAGTGATGCTTTGCCTATGGCAAGCACCACTAATAATAAGTATGCAAGAGAACAATAGTGATGCTTTGCCTATGGCAAGCACCACTAATAATAATAATAATAAGTTTAAATAGGATTTCAGTAAGTTGGCTTTCTCAGGCCAACCTAATAATAATAAGTTTAAATAGGATTTCAGTAAGTTGGCTTTCTCAAGCCAACCTAACTAGATTAAAAAGTTTGAGTACAAACTTTAGGTTGGCTTGAGAAAGCCTAGCATAAAGTTTGAAGTAGTTGTAAAAGTTTGAAGATTTACAGTTTCTAGTTTGATGTAATTATAAGTAGTAGTTTTCAAAGTTCAAAGTTTAGAGATTATAAAACCATTCATTCTATCAAATAGATTAGATAGATAGAT
The DNA here is from genome assembly GCA_032164185.1 of Moxostoma hubbsi. Lineage (NCBI taxonomy): Eukaryota > Metazoa > Chordata > Actinopteri > Cypriniformes > Catostomidae > Moxostoma > Moxostoma hubbsi. The sequence continues at coordinate 39,905,928 of JAVLUX010000025.1, read as the reverse complement.
AGATAGATAGATAGATAGATAGATAGATAGATAGATAGATAGATAGATAGATATTGACCCTCAGATAGATAGATAGATAGATAGATAGATAGATAGATAGATAGATAGATAGATAGATAGATAGATATTGACCCTCAGATAGATAGATAGATAGATAGATAGATAGATAGATAGATAGATAGATAGATAGATAGATAGATAGATAGATAGAGTATGACCCATAGATAGATAGATAGATAGATAGATAGATAGATAGATAGATAGATAGATAGATAGATAGATAGATATTGACCCTCAGATAGATAGATAGATAGATAGATAGATAGATAGATAGATAGATAGATAGATAGATAGTTATTGACCATCAGATAGATAGATAGATAGATAGTTATTGACCATCAGATAGATAGATAGATAGATAGATAGACAGATATTGACCATTAGATAGATAGATAGATAGATAGATAGATAGATAGATAGATAGATAGATAGATAGATAGATAGATATTGATCCTCAGATAGATAGATATTGACCCTCAGATAGATAGATAGATAGATAGATAGATAGATAGAAAGATAGAAAGATAGAAAGATAGATTGATAGTCATTGACCCTTAGATAGATAGATAGATATTGACCATCAGATATATAGATAGATAGATAGTCATTGACCCTGAGATATAGATAGATAGAGTATGAAACACAGATAGATAGATAGATAGATAGATAGATAGATAGATAGATAGATAGATAGATAGATATTGACCCTCAGATAGATAGATAGATAGATAGATAGATAGATAGATAGATAGATAGATAGATAGATAGAGTATGACCCATAGATAGATAGATAGATAGATAGATAGATAGATAGATATTGACCCTCAGATAGATAGATAGATAGATAGATAGATAGATAGATAGATAGATAGTTATTGACCATCAGATAGATAGATAGATAGATAGATAGATAGATAGATAGTTATTGACCATCAGATAGATAGATAGATAGATAGATAGACAGATATTGACCATTACATAGATAGATAGATAGATAGATAGATATTGATCCTCAGATAGATAGATATTGACCCTCAGATAGATAGATAGATAGATAGATAGATAGATAGATAGATAGATAGATAGATAGATAGATAGAAAGATAGAAAGATAGAAAGATAGATTGATAGTCATTGACCCTTAGATAGATAGATAGATATTGACCGTCAGATATATAGATAGATAGATAGTCATTGACCCTGAGATATAGATAGATAGAGTATGAAACACAGATAGATAGATAGATAGATAGATAGATAGATAGATAGTTATTGACCCACAGATAGCTAGATAGATAGATAGATAGATATTGACCCTCAGATAGATAGATAGATAGATAGTCATTGACCCTTAGATAGATAGATATTGACCGTCAGATATATAGATAGACAGATAGTCATTGACCCTGAGATATAGATAGATAGAGTATGACCCACAGATAGATAGATAGATAGTTATTGACCCGCAGATAGTTAGATAGATAGATAGATAGATATTGACCCTCAGATAGATAGATAGATAGATAGATATTGACCATCAGAAAGATAGATAGATAGATAGATAGATAGATAGATAGATAGATAGATAGATAGATAGATAGATAGATAGATAGATAGATATATCATTTTTTACTTGGTTGCTAGGGTAACCCAATCTGGTTGCTAGGCAGTTTCCAGGGTGATCCTTATCAAGCCTCCTTTTCATTCTGAGTGAATAAAGTCAACCCGGAAGTCTCTATGATTTTCTGTTGCATAGATATGTGATTTGTTACTTGGTTGCTAGGGTAACCATATCTGGTTGATAGGCAGTTACCAGAGTGATATATATCAAGGCTACTTTCCATCTTGAGTAAAATAAGTGAAACAGGAAGTCTCTACGATTTTCTGGTGCAGAGTCATGTGATTTGTTACTTGGTTGCTAGGGTAAGCCCTTGTCGTTGCTAGGCAGTTACCAGAGTGATACTTATCAAGCCTCCTTTCCACCCTGAGTGAATTATGTCAACCCGGAAGTCTCTACGATTTTCTGGTGCAGAGATATGTGATTTGTTAGTTGGTTGCTAGGGTAACCCCATCTGGTTGCTAGGCAGTTACTAAGGTGATACTCATAAGGCTCCTTTCAATCCTGTGTGAAATATGTCAACCCCTAAATCTCTACGAAGTTCTGGTTCAAAGATATGTGATTTATTACTTGGTTGCTAGGGTAACCCTGTCTGGTTGCTATGCAGTTACCAGGGTGATAACTTGTCAAGCCTCCTTTCCATCCTGAGTGAATAAAGTCAACCCGCAAGTCTGTATGATTTTCTGGTGCTGAGATATGTGATTTGTTATTTGGTTGCTAGGGTAACCCTGTCTGGTTGCTATGCAGTTACCAGGGTGATACTTATCAAGCCTCCTTTCCATCCTGAGTGAATTAAGTCAACCCAGATGTCTCTACGATTTTCTGGAGCAGAAATATATGATTTGTTACTTGGTTGCTAGGGTAACCCAATCTGGTTGCTAGGCAGTTACCAGAGTGATGCATATCAAGGCTACTTTCCATCCTGAGTGAAATAAGTGAAACTGGAAGTCTCTACGATTTTATGGTGCAGAGATATGTGATTTGTTAGTTGGTTGCTAGGGTAACCCCATCTGGTTGCTAGGCAGTTACCAAGGTGATACTCATAAGGCTCCTTGCAATCCTGTGTGAAATATGTCAACCCCTAAGTCTCTACGATGTTCTGGTTCAAAGATATGTGATTTGTTACTTGGTTGCTAGGGTAACCACATCTGGTTGCTAGGCAGTTACCAGAGTGATACATATCAAGGCTACTTTCCATCCTGAGTGAAATAAGTCAACCCGGAAGTCTCTCTGATTTTCTGTTGCAGAGATATGTGATTTGTTACTTGGTTGCTAGGGTAATCACATCTGGTTGCTAGGCAGTTACCAGAGTGATACATATCAAGGCTACTTTCCATCCTGAGTGAAATAAGTGAAACAGGAAGTCTCTATGATTTTCTGGTGCAGAGATATGTGATTTGTTATTTGGTTGCTAGGGTAACCCCATCTGGTTGATAGGCAGTTACCAGAGTGATACATATCAAGGCTACTTTCCATCCTGAGTGAAATAAGTGAAACAGGAAGTCTGTATGATTTTCTGGTGCAGAAATATGTGATTTGTTATTTGGTTGCTAGGGTAACCCTGTCTGGTTGCTATGCAGTTACCAGGGTGATACTTATCAAGCCTCCTTTCCATACTGAGTGAATCAAGTCAACCTGGAAGCTACTATACTGTGGCTATGAAGATTTTAGGTCATTACTTATTGGCTGCTTGATAAAAGAAATCCTCTGAGGGAGAGAGAGAGGGAGAGACGCAGGGCTGACAGGCCCTTTTTCGTCTGTGTGTGTGAAAACGTCAGTTGGGATTTAAATTTCTGAACATTCCGCAATGTTAATCAATGGGAGTTTTTCCGAGTTTTGATCGTCATTTTTAGGAAAACCGTAAGTCTGATCAGTTAGAAAAGATATAGCACACTATTCGGGATTAGTCTGAAGGTCTGTGCCGAGTTTGGTGCATGTAGCTTAAAAGCTCTAGGAGGAGTTACATTTAGAAATTTAGTCTCAGAATAATAATAATAACTAGATTAAAAAGTTTGAGTACAAACTTTAGGTTGGCTTGAGAAAGCCTAGCATAAAGTTTGAAGTAGTTGTAAAAGCTTGAAGATTGAAGGTTTAGTTTGATGTAGTTATTAATTTTAGTAGTTCTCAAAGTTCAAAGATTTTAAGACCATTCAGTCTATCAAATATGATAGATAGATAGATAGATAGATAGATAGATAGATAGATAGATAGATAGATAGATAGATAGATAGATAGATAGATAGATAGATAGATAGATAGAGAATGACCCTCAGATAGATAGATGGATAGATAGAGAATGACCCTCAGATAGACAGACAGATTGATCGAGTATGACCCACAGATAGATAGATAGATAGATAGATAGATAGATAGATAGATAGATAGATAGAGAATGACCCTCAGATAGATAGATAGATAGACAGATAGATAGATAGACAGAGAATGACCCTGAGATAGATAGATAGATAGAGAATGACCCTCAGATAGATAGATAGATAGATAGATAGATAGATAGATAGATAGATAGATAGATAGATAGATAGATAGATAGATAGATAGATAGATAGATAGATAGAGAATGACCCTCAGATGGATAGATAGATTGATAGAGTATGACCCACAGATAGATAGATAGATAGAGAATGACCCTCAGATAGATAGATAGATAGACAGATAGATAGATAGACAGAGAATGACCCTGAGATAGATAGATAGATAGATAGATAGATAGATAGATAGATAGATAGATAGATAGATAGATAGATAGAGAATGACCCTCAGATAGATAGATAGATCGATAGATAGATCGATAGATAGATAGAGTATGACCCACAGATAGATAGATAGATAGATAGATAGATAGATAGATAGATAGATAGATAGATAGATAGATATTGACCATCAGTTAGATAGATAGATAGATAGATAGATAGATAGATAGATAGATAGATAGATAGATAGATAGATATTGACCATCAGATAGATAGATAGATCGATAGATAGATCGATAGATAGATAGATAGATAGATATTGACCCTCAGATAGATAGATAGATCGATAGATAGATCGATAGATAGATAGAGTATGACCCACAGATAGATAGATAGATAGATAGATAGATAGATAGATAGATAGATATTGACCATCAGTTAGATAGATAGAGAGATAGATAGATAGATAGATAGATAGATAGATAGATAGATATTGACCATCAGATAGATAGATAGATCGATAGATAGATCGATAGATCGATAGATAGATAGATAGATAGATAGATAGATAGATAGATAGATAGACAGATAGATATATCATTTTTTACTTGGTTGCTAGGGTAACCGCATCTGGTTGCTAGGCAGTTACCAGAGGGATACATATCAAGGCTACTTTCCATCCTGAGTGAAATAAGTGAAACAGGAAGTCTCTATGATTTTCTGGTGCAGAGATATGTGACTTGTTACTTGGTTGCTAGGGTAACCACATCTGGTTGCTATGCAGTTACCAGAGTGATACATATCAAGGCTACTTTCCATCCTGAGTGAAATAAGTGAAACAGGTAGTCTCTACGATTTTCTGGTGCAGAGATATGTGATTTGTTACTTGGTTGCTAGGGTAACCCCATCTGGTTGCTAGGCAGTTACCAGAGTGATACATATCAAGGCTACTTTTCATCCTGAGTGAATAAAGTCAACCCGGAAGTCTCTATATTTTTCTGTTGCAGAGATATGTGATTTGTTACTTGGTTGCTAGGGTAATCACATCTGGTTGCTAGGCAGTTACCAGAGTGATACATATCAAGGCTACTTTCCATCCTGATTGAAATAAGTCAACCCGGAAGTCTCTCTGATTTTCTGTTGCAGAGTTATGTGATTTGTTACTTGGTTGCTAGGGTAAGCCCTTGTCGTTGCTAGGCAGTTACCAGAGTGATACTTTTCAAGACTCCTTGCTATCCTGAGTGAAATAAGTCAAACAGGAAGTCTCTACGATTTTCTGGTGAAGAGATATATTATTTGTTACTTGGTTGCTAGGGTAACCCCATCTGGTTGCTATGCAGTTACCAGGGTGATACTTATTAAGCCTCCTTTCCATCCTGAGTGAATCAAGTCAACCCGGAAGTCTCTATGATTTTCTGTTGCAGAGATATGTGATTTGTTACTTGGTTGCTAGGGTAATCACATCTGGTTGCTAGGCAGTTACCAGAGTGATACATATCAAGGCTACTTTCCATCCTGAGTGAAATAAGTCAACCCGGAAGTCTCTCTGATTTTCTTTTGCAGAGATATGTGATTTGTTACTTGGTTGCTAGGGTAATCACATCTGGTTGCTAGGCAGTTACCAGAGTGATACATATCAAGGCTACTTTCCATCCTGAGTGAAATAAGTCAACCCGGAAGTCTCTCTGATTTTCTGTTGCAGAGATATGTGATTTGTTACTTGGTTGCTAGGGTAACCCCGTCTGGTTGCTAGGCAGTTACCAGAGTGGTACATATCAAGGCTACTTTCCATCCTGAGTGAATCAAGTCAACCCGGAAGTCTCTCTGATTTTCTGTTGCAGAGTTATGTGATTTGTTACTTGGTTGCTAGGGTAAGCCCTTGTCGTTGCTAGGCAGTTACCAGAGTGATACTTTTCAAGTCTCCTTGCTATCCTGAGTGAAATAAGTCAAACAGGAAGTCTCTACGATTTTCTGGTGAAGAGATATATTATTTGTTACTTGGTTGCTAGGGTAACCCCATCTGGTTGCTATGCAGTTACCAGAGTGATACATATCAAGGCTACTTTCCATCCTGAGTGAATCAAGTCAACCTGGAAGCTACTATACTGTGGCTATGAAGATTTTAGGTCATTACTTATTGGCTGCTTGATAAAAGAAATCCTCTGAGGGAGAGAGAGAGGGAGAGACGCAGGGCTGACAGGCCCTTTTTTGTCTGTGTGTGAAAACGTCAGTTGGGATTTAAATTTCTGAACATTACGCAATGTTAATCAATGGGAGTTTTTCCGAGTTTTGATCGTCATTTTTAGGAAAACCGTAAGTCCGATCAGTTAGAAAAGATATAGCACACTATTCGGGATTAGTCTGAAGGTCTGTGCCGAGTTTGGTGCATGTAGCTTAAAAGCTCTAGGAGGAGTTACATTTAGAAATTTAGTCTCAGAATGATAATAATAACTAGATTAAAAAGTTTGAGTACAAACTTTAGGTTGGCTTGAGAAAGCCTAGCATAAAGTTTGAAGTAGTTGTAAAAGTTTCAAGATTTACGGTTTCTAGTTTGATGTAATTATAAGTAATAGTTTTCAAAGTTCAAAGTTTAGAGATTATAAAACCATTCAGTCTATCAAATAGATTAGATAGATAGATAGATAGATAGATAGATAGATAGATAGATAGATAGATATTGACCCTCAGATGGATAGATAGATAGATAGATAGATAGATATTGACCCTCAGATAGATAGATAGATAGATAGATAGAGTATGACCCATAGATAGATAGATAGATAGATAGATAGTTATTGACCATCAGATAGATAGATAGATAGATAGATAGATAGATAGATAGATAGATATTGACCATTAGATAGATAGATAGATAGATAGATAGATAGATAGATAGATAGATATTGATCCTCAGATAGATAGATAGATATTGACCCTCAGATAGATAGATAGATAGATAGATAGATAGATAGATAGAAAGATAGAAAGACAGATTGATAGTCATTTACCCTTAGATAGATAGATAGATATTGACCTTCAGATATATAGATAGATAGATAGTCATTGACCCTGAGATATAGATAGATAGAGTATGAACCACAGATAGATAGATAGATAGTTATTGACCCACAGATAGTTAGATAGATAGATAGATAGATAGATATTGACCCTCAGATAGATAGATAGATAGCTAGATAGATATTGACCATCAGAAAGATAGATAGATAGATAGATAGATAGATAGACAGATAGACAGATAGATATATAATTTTTTACTTGGTTGCTAGGGTAACCCAATCTGGTTGCTAGGCAGTTTCCAGGGTGATCCTTATCAAGCCTCCTTTTCATTCTGAGTGAATAAAGTCAACCCGGAAGTCTCTATGATTTTCTGTTGCATAGATATGTGATTTGTTACTTGGTTGCTAGGGTAACCATATCTGGTTGATAGGCAGTTACCAGAGTGATATATATCAAGGCTACTTTCCATCTTGTGTAAAATAAGTGAAACAGGAAGTCTCTACGATTTTCTGGTGCAGAGTTATGTGATTTGTTACTTGGTTGCTAGGGTAAGCCCTTGTCGTTGCTAGGCAGTTACCAGAGTGATACTTATCAAGCCTCCTTTCCATCCTGAGTGAATTATGTCAACCCGGAAGTCTCTATGATTTTCTGGTGCAGAGATATGTGATTTGTTAGTTGGTTGCTAGGGTAACCCCATCTGGTTGCTAGGCAGTTACTAAGGTGATACTCATAAGGCTCCTTGCAATCCTGTGTGAAATATGTCAACCCCTAAGTCTCTACGATGTTCTGGTTCAAAGATATGTGATTTGTTACTTGGTTGCTAGGGTAACCGCATCTGGTTGCTAGGCAGTTACCAGAGGGATACATATCAAGGCTACTTTCCATCCTGAGTGAAATAAGTGAAACAGGAAGTCTCTATGATTTTCTGGTGCAGAGATATGTGACTTGTTACTTGGTTGCTAGGGTAACCCCATCTGGTTGCTAGGCAGTTACTAAGGTGATACTCATAAGGCTCCTTGCAATCCTGTGTGAAATATGTCAACCCCTAAGTCTCTACGATGTTCTGGTTCAAAGATATGTGATTTGATACTTGGTTGCTAAGGTAACCCTGTCTGGTTGCTATGCAGTTACCAGAGTGATACATATCAAGGCTACTTTCCATCCTGAGTGAAATAAGCGAAACAGGTAGTCTCTACGATATACTGGTGCAGAGATATGTGATTTGTTACTTGGTTGCTAGGGTAACCCCGTCTGGTTGCTAGGCAGTTACCAGAGTGATACATATCAAGGCTACTTTCCATCCTGAGTGAATAAAGTCAACCCGGAAGTCTCTATGATTTTCTGTTGCAGAGATATGTGATTTGTTACTTGGTTGCTAGGGTAATCACATCTGGTTGCTAGGCAGTTACCAGAGTGATACATATCAAGGCTACTTTCCATCCTGAGTGAAATAAGTCAACCCGGAAGTCTCTCTGATTTTCTGTTGCAGAGATATGTGATTTGTTACTTGGTTGCTAGGGTAATCACATCTGGTTGCTAGGCAGTTACCAGAGTGATACATATCAAGGCTACTTTCCATCCTGAGTGAAATAAGTCAACCCGGAAGTCTCTCTGATTTTCTGTTGCAGAGATATGTGATTTGTTACTTGGTTGCTAGGGTAATCACATCTGGTTGCTAGGCAGTTACCAGAGTGATACATATCAAGGCTACTTTCCATCTTGAGTGAAATAAGTGAAACAGGAAGTCACTACGATTTTCTGGTGCAGAGATATGTGATTTGTTACTTGGTTGCTAGGGTAACCCCATCTGGTTGCTAGGCAGTTACCAGAGTGATACATATCAAGGCTACTTTCCATCCTGAGTGAAATAAGTGAAACAGGAAGTCTGTATGATTTTCTGGTGCAGAGATATGTGATTTGTTACTTGGTTGCTAGGGTAACCCCATCTGGTTGCTAGGCAGTTACCAGAGTGATACATATCAAGGCTACTTTCCATCTTGAGTGAAATAAGTGAAACAGGAAGTCACTACGATTTTCTGGTGCAGAGATATGTGATTTGTTACTTGGTTGCTAGGGTAACCCCATCTGGTTGCTAGGCAGTTACCAGAGTGATACATATCAAGGCTACTTTCCATCCTGAGTGAAATAAGTGAAACAGGAAGTCTGTATGATTTTCTGGTGCAGAGATATGTGATTTGTTACTTGGTTGCTAGGGTAACCCCATCTGGTTGCTAGGCAGTTACCAGAGTGATACATATCAAGGCTACTTTCCATCCTGAGTGAAATAAGTGAAACAGGATGTCTGTATGATTTTCTGGTGCAGAAATATGTGATTTGTTATTTGGTTGCTAGGGTAACCCTGTCTGGTTGCTATGCAGTTACCAGGGTGATACTTATCAAGCCTCCTTTCCATACTGAGTGAATCAAGTCAACCTGGAAGCTACTATACTGTGGCTATGAAGATTTTAGGTCATTACTTATTGGCTGCTTGATAAAAGAAATCCTCTGAGGGAGAGAGAGAGGGAGAGACGCAGGGCTGACAGGCCCTTTTTCGTCTGTGTGTGTGAAAACGTCAGTTGGGATTTAAATTTATGAACATTCCGCAATGTTAATCAATGGGAGTTTTTCCGAGTTTTGATCGTCATTTTTAGGAAAACCGTAAGTCCGATCAGTTAGAAAAGATATAGCACACTATTCGGGATTAGTCTGAAGGTCTGTGCCGAGTTTGGTGCATGTAGCTTAAAAGCTCTAGGAGGAGTTACATTTAGAAATTTAGTCTCAGAATAATAATAATAATAATAATAAGTTTAAATAGGATTTCAGTAAGTTGGCTTTCTCAAGCCAACCTAATAATAATAATAATAAGTTTAAATAGGATTTCAGTAAGTTGGCTTTCTCAAGCCAACCTAATTATAAGTTTAAATAGGATTTCAGTAAGTTGGCTTTCTCAAGCCAACCTAATAATAATAAGTATGCAAGAGAACAATAGTGATGCTTTGCCTATGGCAAGCACCACTAACTAGAATGTACATTTCCTGAAGAAAATGTGAGTGGTGCTTGCCGTGGCAAAATTTCTTACCACAATGTCCCACCTACTGCCCAAAGTTGAAAGAGGCCACCCCCATGACAGTAGGATGTTCTGGTGCAGAGATATTGGTGTTGTTCCATGGTTGCTAGGGAAACCCATCTGGTTGATATGCAGTTACTAAGGTGACAGCCACCAATGCTACTTACCATCCTGAGTAAAATAAGTCAACCCGGAAGTCTCTACGATTTTGTAGTACAGAGATATGTGATTTGTTACTTGGTTGCTAGGGTAACCCCATCTGGTTGCTAGGCAGTTAACAAGGGGCAAGCCAACAATGCTCCTTTCCATCCTGAATGAAATAAGTCAACCCGGAATCTCTACAATTTTCTGGTTCAGAGATATGTGATTTGTTTCTTGGTTGATAGGGTAACCCCATCTGGTTGCTAGGCAGTTACCAAGTCGACAGCCAACAATGCTCCTTGCCATCCTGAGTGAAATAAGTCAACCCGGAAGTCTCTGTGATTTTCTTGTGCAGAGATATGTGATTTGTTTCTTGGTTGCTAGGGTAACCCCATTTGGTTGCTAGGCAGTTACCAAAGTAACATCCAACAATTCTCCTTGCCATCTTGAGTGAAATATGTCAACTCGGAAGTCTCTAAGATTTTGTAGTGCAAAGATATGAGATTTGTTACTTGGTTGCTATGGTAAACAATTCTGGTTGCTAGGGAGTTACCAGGGTGATATTTATTAAGTCTACTTTCCATCCTGAGTGAAATACGTCAACCCGGAAGTCTCTACGACAATCTGATCCTAAGATACACATCTTAGTGATTTTGAATGGGTGTCAATGGTGTTTTGTTGCTAGGGTGCTTTAAATGGTTGCTAGGGCATGGCTAAGTAGTTCACATGATGAAAGCTGAAGACTGATTACTCACCCAATTAAAACAAAGCAACTATCATGTCTCTAGGACATTCTGATCTGAAGATATCTTACTGTAATTGAAATAAGTAGATGTGGTTGCTAGGGTGCTCAAAATTGTTACTAGGGTGTGGCTTGGCAGCTGCCAATGATGAATCTCCAAAGGCTGCTTGTCAGTATGAATGATATAAACCAACTCCCATGCCTCTGTGACATTCAGAATGTAAGATATCTCTCTTTTGATTTAGGTTGCTATGGTGCTCGAAAATGGTTGCTAGGGAAGGTCTAGGAAGTGTTGAGGGGATTCATGATTAGCTGTTTTACTGCCCCAAGTCAAACGAGACCACCCTTGTGTTTCTATAATAATTCAGTCCGGAGATATCCCTTTGATCTCTTTCAGTGGATGTCTATGGGACTTGTTGCTAAGGTGCTCTAAATGGTTGCTAGGGCATGGCTTGATAGCTTCACAATGATCCTGAGAGACTGATTGGTCGTCTGAGTAAAATAAGCCCGCCCCCTTGTCTCTAAGACACTGTGATCCAGAGTTATGTTCAATACAAAATGACATTTCATGGGCCGTCCTACACCATAGACTTAACATTGGGGCAACTTTGGGCAGCTCCTGCCCCCCAGGGGTGCAACTTTTAACGCATTGTGAGGTATGTTCTCACAGAGCCTGTCAGCCTCTTCAAATGTGGTAAATCACACGTCTCTGTGAAATCCTCGCTCTGAGCTATGACTCGTCAAAGTTCGGCGCAATGTTAAGTCAATGGGATTTTTTGCCCAATGTTTTGCCCCTGGGGCAAACACCGTACCCCTGTTCGCTTATAAAAGTCATAGCACACCATTCCCAAATAATCTACACGATTTGACGCCTCATTTGTGGGTCTGCGACCAAAAAATTTTGCAAAAAATTCCATTGACTTACATTGGGGCAACTTTGGGCAGCTCCTGCCCCCCAGGGGTACAACTTTTACCCCATTGTGAGGTATGTTCTCACAGAGCCTGTCAGCCTCTTCAAATGTGGTAAATCACACGTCTCTGCAAAATCCTCACTCTGAGCTATGACTCGTCAAAGTTCGACTCAATGTTAAGTCAATGGGATTTTTTGCCCAATTTTTTGCCCCTGGGGCAAATACCGTACCCCCGATCGCTTAGAAAATATATAGCACACCTCTCCTCAATGAGCCGTACGATTTGATGCCTCACTCAGGGGTCTGTGACAAAAGCTGCGGGAGGAGTAGCGAGCCAAACTTTGTGTGGAAAAATAAGACTAAGAATAAGTATGCAAGAGAACAATAGTGATGCTTTGCCTATGGCAAGCACCACTAACTAGAATGTACATTTCCTGAAGAAAATGTGAGTGGTGCTTGCCGTGGCAAAATTTTTTACCACAATGTCCCACCTACTGCCCAAAGTTGAAAGAGGCCACCCACATGACAGTAGGATGTTCTGGTGCAGAGATATAGGTGTTGTTCCATGGTTGCTAGGGAAAACCATCTGGTTGATATGCAGTTACTAAGGTGACAGCCACCAACGCTACTTGCCATCCTGAGTAAAATAAGTCAACCCGGAAGTCTCTACGATTTTCTAGAACATAGATATGTGATTTGTTACTTGGTTGCTAGAGTAAATCCAACTGGTTGCTAGGCAGTTAACAAGGGGCAAGCCAACAATGCTCCTTGCCATCCTGAATGAAATAAGTCAACCCGGAATCTCTACGATTTTCTGGTTCAGAGATATGTGATTTGTTAATTGGTTGCTAGGGTAACCCCATCTGGTTAATAGGCAGTTACCAATGTGACAGCCAACAATGCTCCTTGCCATCCTGAGTGAAATAAGTCAACCCGGAAGTCTCTGTGATTTTCTTGTGTAGAGATATGTGATTTGTTTCTTGGTTGCTAGGGTAACCCCATCTGGTTGCTAGGCAGTTACCAAGGTGACAGCAAACAATGCTCCTTGCCATCCTGAGTGAAATAAGTCAACCCGGAAGTCTCTGTGATTTTCTTGTGCAGAGATATGTGATTTGTTTCTTGGTTGCTAGGGTAACCCCATTTGGTTGCTAGGCAGTTACCAAAGTAACATCCAACAATGCTTCTTGCCATCTTGAGTGAAATAAGTCAACTCAGAAGTCTCTACGATTTTGTAGTGCAAAGATATGTGATTTGTTACTTGGTTGCTATGGTAAACCCATCTGGTTGCTAGGCAGTTACCAGGGTGATATTTATCAAGTCTACTTTCCATCCTGAGTGAAATAAGTCAACCCGGAAGTCTCTTCGACATTCTGATCCTAAGATACACATCTTAGTGATTTTGAATGGATGTGAATGGTGTTTTGTTGCTAGGGTGCTTTAAATGGTTGCTAGGGCGTGGCTAAGTAGTTCACATGATGAAAGATGAAGACTGATTACTCACCCAATTAAAACAAAGCAACTATCATGTCTCTAGGACATTCTGATCTGAAGATATCTTACTGTAATTGAAATCAATAAATGTGGTTGCTAGAGTGCTCTAAATTGTTGCTAGGGAGTGGCTTGGCAGCTGCCAATGATGAATCTCCAAAGGCTGCTTGTCAGTATGAATGATACAAACCAACTCCCATGCCTCTGTGACATTCAGAATGGAAGATATCTCTCTTTGGATTTTGGTTGCTAAGGTGCTCGAAAATGGTTGCTGGGGGGGGCTAGGAAGTGTTGAGGGGATTCATGATTGGCTGTTTTACTGCACCAAGTCAAACGAGACCACCCTTGTGTTTCTATGATAATTCAGTCCGGAGATATCCCTTTGATCTCTTTCAATGGAAGTCTATGGGAGTTGTTGCTAAGGTGCTCTAAATGGTTGCTAGGGCTTGGCTTGATAGCTTCACAATGATCCTGAGAGACTGATTGGTCGTCTGAGTAAAATGAGCCCGCCCCCTTGTCTCTAAGACACTGTGATCCAGAGTTATGTTCAATACAAAAACTACCATAGACTTAACATTGGGGCAATTTTGGGCAGCTCATGCCCCCCAGGGGTGCAACTTTTACCCCATTGTGAGGTATTTTCTCACAGAGCCTGTCAGCCTCTTCAAATGTGGTAAATCACACGTCTCTGCGAAATCCTCGCTCTGAGCTATGACTCGTCAAAGTTCGGCTCAATGTTAAGTCAATGGGATTTTTTGCCCAGTTTTTTGCCCCTGGGGCAAACACCGTACAGCCCAAGGTGACAGCCAACAATGCTCCATGCCATCCTGAGTGAAATAAGTCAACCCGGAAGTCTCTGTGATTTTCTTGTGCAGAGATATGTGATTAGTTTCTTGGTTGCTAGGATAACCCCATTTGGTTGCTAGGCAGTTACCAAAGTAACATCCAACAATGCTCCTTGCCATCTTGAGTGAAATATGTCAACTCGGAAGTCTGTACGATTTTGTATTGCAAAGATATGAGATTTGTTACTTGGTTGCTATGGTAAACCCTTCTGGTTGCTAGGCAGTTACCAGGGTGATGTTTATCAAGTCTACTTTCCATCCTGAGTGAAATAAGTCAACCCGGAAGTCTCTACGACAATCTGATCCTAAGATACACATCTTAGTGATTTTGAATGGTTGTTAGTGGTGTTTTGTTGCTAGGGTGCTTTAAATGGTTGCTAGGGCGTGGCTAAGTAGTTCACATGATGAAAGATGAAGACTGATTACTCACCCAATTAAAACAAAGAAACTATCATGTCTCTAGGACATTCTGATCTGAAGATATCTTACTGTAATTGAAATCAATAAATGTGGTTGCTAGGGTGCTCTAAATTGTTGCTAGTGAGTGGCTTGGCAGCTGCCAATGATGAATCTCCAAAGGCTGTTTGTCAGTATGAATGATATAAACCAACTCCCATGCCTCTGTGACATTCAGAATGGAAGATATCTCTCTTTGGATTTTGGTTGCTAAGGTGCTCGAAAATGGTTGTTAGGGAGGGGCTAGGAAGTGTTGAGGGGATTCATGATTGGCTGTTTTACTGCCCCAAGTGAAACGAGACCACCCTCGAGTTTCTATGATAATTCAGTCCGGAGATATCCCTTTGATCTCTTTCAATGGAAGTCTATGGGAGTTGTTGCTAAGGTGCTCTAAATGGTTGCTAGGGCGTGGCTTGATAGCTTCACAATGATCCTGAGAGACTGATTGGTCGTCTGAGTAAAATGAGCCCGCCCCCTTGTCTCTAAGACACTGTGATCCAGAGTTAAGTTCAATACAAAATCTACCATAGACTTAACATTGGGGCAACTTTGGGCAGCTCATGCCCCCCAGGGGTGCAACTTTTACCCAATTGTGAGGTATGTTCTCACAGAGCCTGTCAGCCTCTTCAAATGTGGTAAATCACACGTCTCTGTAAAATCCTCGCTCTGAGCTATGACTCGTCAAAGTTCGGCGCAATGTTAAGTCAATGGGATTTTTTGCCCAATTTTTTGTCCCTGGGGCAATCACCGTACCCCCGATCGCTTATAAAAGTCATAGCACAACATTCCCAAATAATCCGCATGATTTGACGCCTCATTTGTGGGTCTGCGACCAAAAAATTTTGCAAAAAATTCCATTGACTTACATTGGGGCAACTTTGGGCAGCTCCTGCCCCCCAGGGGTACAACTTTTACCCCATTGTGAGGTATGTTCTCACAGAGCCTGTCAGCCTCTTCAAATGTGGTAAATCACACGTCTCTGTGAAATCCTCGCTCTGAGCTATGACTCGTTAAAGTTCGGCTCAATGTTAAGTCAGTGGGATTTTTTGCCCAATTTTCTGCCCCTGGGGCAAACACCGTACCCCCGATAGCTTATAAAAGTCATAGCACACCTCTCCTCAATGAGCCGCATGATTTGACACCTCATTCATGGGTCTACGCCAAAAGGTGCGGGACGAGTTAGGCGCCGAAGTTTTGTATGGAAGAAGAAGAAGAAGAAAAAGAAAAACTAGATTAAAAAGTTTGAGTACAAACTTTAGGTTGGCTTGAGAAAGCCTAGCATAAAGTTTGAAGTAGCTGTAAAAGCTTGAAGATTGAAGGTTTAGTTTGATGTAGTTATTAATTTTAGTAGTTCTCAAAGTTCAAAGATTATAAGACCATTCAGTCTAACAAATATGATAGATAGATAGATAGATAGATAGATAGATAGATAGATAGATAGATAGATAGATAGATAGATAGATAGATAGATAGATAGATAGATAGATAGATAGAGACCCTCAGATAGATAGATAGATAGATAGATAGATAGATAGATAGATAGATAGATAGATAGATAGATAGATAGATAGATAGAGAATGACCCTCAGATAGATAGATAGATAGATAGATAGATAGATAGATAGATAGATAGATAGATAGATAGATAGATAGAGAATGACCCTCAGATAGATAGATAGATAGATAGATAGATAGATAGATAGATAGATAGATAGATAGATAGATAGATAGATAGATAGATAGATAGATAGATAATGACCCTCAGATAGATAGATAGATAGATAGATAGATAGATAGATAGATAGATAGATAGATAGATAGATAGATAGAGAGATAGATAGATAGAGAATGACCCTCAGATAGATAGATAGATAGATAGAGAATGACCCTCAGATAGATAGATAGATAGAGAATGACCCTCAGATAGATAGATAGATAGATAGATAGATAGATAGATAGATAGATAGATAGATAGATAGATAGATAGATAGATAGATAGATAGATAGATAGAGAATGACCCTCAGATAGATAGATAGATAGATAGATAGATAGATAGATAGATAGATAGATAGATAGATAGATAGATAGATAGGTAGATAGATAGATAGATAGATAGAGAATGACCCTCAGATAGATAGATAGATAGATAGATAGATAGATAGATAGATAGATAGATAGATAGATAGAGAATGACCCTCAGATAGATAGATAGATAGATAGATAGAGAGATAGATAGATAGAGAATGACCCTCAGATAGATAGATAGATAGAGAATGACCCTCAGATAGATAGATAGATAGATAGATAGATAGATAGATAGATAGATAGATAGATAGATAGATAGATAGATAGATAGATAGATAGATAGACAGAGAATGACCCTCAGATAGATAGATAGATAGATAGATAGATAGATAGATAGATAGATAGATAGATAGATAGATAGATAGATAGACAGAGAATGACCCTCAGATAGATAGATAGATAGATAGATAGATAGATAGACAGAGAATGACCCTCAGATAGATAGATAGATAGATAGAGAGAGAGATAGAGAGAGAGATAGAGAGATAGATAGAGAATGACCCTCAGATAGATAGATAGATAGACAGAGAATGACCCTCAGATAGATAGATAGATAGATAGATAGATAGATAGATAGATAGATAGATAGATAGATAGATAGACAGATAGATAGATAGAGAATTACCCTCAGATAGATAGATAGATAGATAGATAGATAGATAGATAGATAGATAGACAGATAGATAGATAAAGAATTACCCTCAGATAGATAGATAGATAGATAGATATTGACCCTCAGATAGATAGATAGATAGATAGATCGATAGATAGAGAATGACCCTCAGATAGATAGATAGATAGATAGATAGATAGATAGATAGATAGATAGATAGATAGATAGATAGATAGATAGATAAATAGATAGAGAATGACCCTCAGATAGATAGATAGATAGATAGATAGACAGACAGACAGATAGATAGAGAATTACCATCAGATAGATAGATAGATAGACGGATAGATAGATCCTTGCTACCCTGAGTCCCATGAACAAAACCAGAATTCTTTATGTTGATCTGGTGCAGAGATATGTGATTTGTTACTTGGTTGCTAGGGTAACCCTGTCTGGTTGCTATGCATTTACCAGGGTGATACATATCAAGGCTCCTTGCAATCCTGAGTGAAATAT
The DNA here is from genome assembly GCA_032164185.1 of Moxostoma hubbsi. Lineage (NCBI taxonomy): Eukaryota > Metazoa > Chordata > Actinopteri > Cypriniformes > Catostomidae > Moxostoma > Moxostoma hubbsi. The sequence goes on along the minus strand of JAVLUX010000025.1, from coordinate 39,887,657 downwards.
GTGAAACAGGAAGTCTCTACGATTTTCTGGTGCAGAGATATGTGATTTGTTACTTGGTTGCTAGGGTAAACACATCTGGTTGCTAGGCAGTTACCAAAGTGATACTCATAAGGCTCCTTGCAATCCTGTGTGAAATATGTCAACCCCTAAGTCTCTATGATGTTCTGGTTCAAAGATATGTGATTTGTTACTTGGTTGCTAGGGTAACCCCGTCTGGTTGCTAGTTAGTTACCAAAGTGATACTCATAAGGCTCCTTGCAATCCTGAGTGAAATATGTGAAACAGGAAGTCTCTACGATGTTCTGGTTCAAATATATATGATTTGTTACTTGGTTGCTAGGGTAACCATATCTGGTTGCTAGGCAGTTACCAGTGTGATACATATCAAGGCTACTTTCCATCCTGAGTGAATAAAGTCAACCCGGAAGTCTCTCTGATTTTCTGTTGCAGAGATATGTGATTTGTTACTTGGTTGCTAGGGTAATCACATCTGGTTGCTAGGCAGTTACCAGAGTGATACATATCAAGGCTACTTTCCATCCTGAGTGAAATAAGTGAAACAGGACGTCAGTATGATTTTCTGTTGCAGAGATATGTGATTTGTTACTTGGTTGCTAGGGTAACCCCGTCTGGTTGCTAGGCAGTTACCAGAGTGATACATATCAAGGCTACTTTCCATCCTGAGTGAATAAAGTCAACCCGGAAGTCTCTATGATTTTCTGTTGCAGAGATATGTGATTTGTTACTTGGTTGCTAGGGTAATCACATCTGGTTGCTAGGCAGTTACCAGAGTGATACATATCAAGGCTGCTTTCCATCCTGAGTGAAATAAGTCAACCCGGAAGTCTCTTTGATTTTCTGTTGCAGAGATATGTGATTTGTTACTTGGTTGCTAGGGTAATCACATCTGGTTGCTAGGCAGTTACCAGAGTGATACATATCAAGGCTACTTTCCATCCTGAGTGAAATAAGTCAACCCGGAAGTCTCTCTGATTTTCTGTTGCAGAGATATGTGATTTGTTACTTGGTTGCTAGGGTAATCACATCTGGTTGCTAGGCAGTTACCAGAGTGATACATATCAAGGCTACTTTCCATCTTGAGTGAAATAAGTGAAACAGGAAGTCACTACGATTTTCTGGTGCAGAAATATGTGATTTGTTACTTGGTTGCTAGGGTAACCCCATCTGGTTGCTAGGCAGTTACCAGAGTGATACATATCAAGGCTACTTTCCATCCTGAGTGAAATAAGTGAAACAGGAAGTCTGTATGATTTTCTGGTGCAGAGATATGTGATTTGTTACTTGGTTGCTAGGGTAACCCCATCTGGTTGCTAGGCAGTTACCAGAGTGATACATATCAAGGCTACTTTCCATCCTGAGTGAAATAAGTGAAACAGGATGTCTGTATGATTTTCTGGTGCAGAAATATGTGATTTGTTATTTGGTTGCTAGGGTAACCCTGTCTGGTTGCTATGCAGTTACCAGGGTGATACTTATCAAGCCTCCTTTCCATACTGAGTGAATCAAGTCAACCTGGAAGCTACTATACTGTGGCTATGAAGATTTTAGGTCATTACTTATTGGCTGCTTGATAAAAGAAATCCTCTGAGGGAGAGAGAGAAGGAGAGACGCAGGGCTGACAGGCCCTTTTTCGTCTGTGTGTGTGAAAACGTCAGTTGGGATTTAAATTTCTGAACATTCCGCAATGTTAATCAATGGGATTTTTTCCGAGTTTTGATCGTCATTTTTAGGAAAACCGTAAGTCCGATCAGTTAGAAAAGATATTGCACACTATTCGGGATTAGTCTGAAGGTCTGTGCCGAGTTTGGTGCATGTAGCTTAAAAGCTCTAGGAGGAGTTACATTTAGAAATTTAGTCTCAGAAGAATAATAATAATAATAAGTTTAAATAGGATTTCAGTAAGTTGGCTTTCTCAAGCCAACCTAATAAGTTTAAATAGGATTTCAGTAAGTTGGCTTTCTCAAGCCAACCTAATAATAATAATAATAATAACTAGATTAAAAAGTTTGAGTACAAACTTTAGGTTGGCTTGAGAAAGCCTAGCATAAAGTTTGAAGTAGTTGTAAAAGTTTGAAGATTTACGGTTTCTAGTTTGATGTAATTATAAGTAGTAGTTTTCAAAGTTCAAAGTTTAGAGATTATAAAACCATTCAGTCTATCAAATAGATTAGATAGATAGATAGATAGATAGATAGATAGATAGATAGATAGATAGATAGATAGATAGATAGATAGATAGATAGATAGATATTGACCCTCAGATAGATAGATAGATAGATAGATAGATAGATAGATAGATAGATAGAGTATGACCCATAGATAGATAGATAGATAGATAGATAGATATTGACCCTCAGATAGATAGATAGATAGATAGATAGATAGTTATTGACCATCAGATAGATAGATAGATAGATAGATAGTTATTGACCATCAGATAGATAGATAGATAGATAGATAGATATTGACCATTAGATAGATAGATAGATAGATAGATAGATATTGATCCTCAGATAGATAGATAGATATTGACCCTCAGATAGATAGATAGATAGATAGAAAGATAGAAAGATAGATTGATAGTCATTGACCCTTAGATAGATAGATAGATAGATATTGAACGTCAGATATATAGATAGATAGATAGTCATTGACCCTGAGATATAGATAGATAGAGTATGAACCACAGATAGATAGATAGATAGATAGTTATTGACCCGCAGATAGTTAGATAGATAGATAGATAGATATTGACCCTCAGATAGATAGATAGATAGATAGATAGATAGTCATTGACTCTTAGATAGATAGATAGATATTGACCGTCAGATATATAGATAGACAGATAGTCATTGACCCTGAGATATAGATAGATAGAGTATGACCCACAGATAGATAGATAGATAGTTATTGACCCGCAGATAGTTAGATAGATAGATAGATAGATAGATATTGACCCTCAGATAGATAGATAGATAGATAGATAGATATTGACCATCAGAAAGATAGATAGATAGATAGATAGATAGATAGACAGATAGACAGATAGATATATCATTTTTTACTTGGTTGCTAGGGTAACCCAATCTGGTTGCTAGGCAGTTTCCAGGGTGATCCTTATCAAGCCTCCTTTTCATTCTGAGTGAATAAAGTCAACCCGGAAGTCTCTATGATTTTCTGTTGCATAGATATGTGATTTGTTACTTGGTTGCTAGGGTAACCATATCTGGTTGATAGGCAGTTACCAGAGTGATATATATCAAGTCTACTTTCCATCTTTAGTAAAATAAGTGAAACAGGAAGTCTCTACGATTTTCTGGTGCAGAGTTATGTGATTTGTTATTTGGTTGCTATGGTAAGCCCTTGTCATTGCTAGGCAGTTACCAGAGTGATACTTATCAAGCCTCCTTTCCATCCTGAATAAATTATGTCAACCCGGAATTCTCTACGATTTTCTGGTGCAGAGATATGTGATTTGTTAGTTGATTGCTAGGGTAACCCCATCTGGTTGCTAGGCAGTTACTAAGGTGATACTCATAAGGCTCCTTGCAATCCTGTGTGAAATATGTCAACCCCTAAGTCTCTACGATGTTCTGGTTCAAAGATATGTTATTTGTTACTTGGTTGCTAGGGTAACCGCATCTGGTTGCTAGGCAGTTACCAGAGGGATACATATCAAGGCTACTTTCCATCCTGAGTGAAATAAGTGAAACAGGAAGTCTCTATGATTTCCTGGTGCAGAGATATGTGACTTGTTACTTGGTTGCTAGGGTAAACACATCTGGTTGCTAGGCAGTTACCAAAGTGATACTCATAAGGCTCCTTGCAATCCTGTGTGAAATATGTCAACCCCTAAGTCTCTACGATGTTCTGGTTCAAAGATATGTGATTTGTTACTTGGTTGCTAAGGTAACCCTGTCTGGTTGTTATGCAGTTACCAGAATGATACATATCAAGGCTACTTTCCATCCTGAGTGAAATAAGTGAAACAGGTAGTCTCTACGATATAATGGTGCAGATATATGTGAATTGTTACTTGGTTGCTAGGTTGCTAGGGTAACCCCGTCTGGTTACTAGGCAGTTACCAGAGTGATACATATCAAGGCTACTTTCCATCCTGAGTGAATAAAGTCAACCCGGAAGTCTCTATGATTTTCTGTTGCAGAGATATGTGATTTGTTACTTGGTTGCTAGGGTAATCACATCTGGTTGCTAGGCAGTTACCAGAGTGATACATATCAAGGCTACTTTCCATCCTGAGTGAAATAAGTCAACCCGGAAGTCTCTCTGATTTTCTGTTGCAGAGATATTTGATTTGTTACTTGGTTGCTAGGGTAATCACATCTGGTTGCTAGGCAGTTACCAGAGTGATACATATCAAGGCTACTTTCCATCCTGAGTGAAATAAGTGAAACAGGTAGTCTCTACGATTTTCTGTTGCAGAGATATGTGATTTGTTACTTGGTTGCTAGGGTAACCCCGTCTGGTTGCTAGGCAGTTACCAGAGTGATACATATCAAGGCTACTTTCCATCCTGAGTGAATTAAGTCAACCCGGAAGTCTCTATGATTTTCTGTTGCAGAGATATGTGATTTGTTACTTGGTTGCTAGGGTAATCACATCTGGTTGCTAGGCAGTTACCAGAGTGATACATATCAAGGCTGCTTTCCATCCTGAGTGAAATAAGTCAACCCGGAAGTCTCTTTGATTTTCTGTTGCAGAGATATGTGATTTGTTACTTGGTTGCTAGGGTAACCCCATCTGGTTGCTAGGCAGTTACCAGAGTGATACATATCAAGGCTACTTTCCATCCTGAGTGAAATAAGTGAAACAGGAAGTCTGTATGATTTTCTGGTGCAGAGATATGTGATTTGTTACTTGGTTGCTAGGGTAACCCCATCTGGTTGCTAGGCAGTTACCAGAGTGATACATATCAAGGCTACTTTCCATCCTGAGTGAAATAAGTGAAACAGGATGTCTGTATGATTTTCTGGTGCAGAAATATGTGATTTGTTATTTGGTTGCTAGGGTAACCCTGTCTGGTTGCTATGCAGTTACCAGGGTGATACTTATCAAGCCTCCTTTCCATACTGAGTGAATCAAGTCAACCTGGAAGCTACTATACTGTGGCTATGAAGATTTTAGGTCATTACTTATTGGCTGCTTGATAAAAGAAATCCTCTGAGGGAGAGAGAGAGGGAGAGACGCAGGGCTGACAGGCCCTTTTTCGTCTGTGTGTGTGAAAACGTCAGTTGGGATTTAAATTTCTGAACATTCCGCAATGTTAATCAATGGGAGTTTTTCCGAGTTTTGATCGTCATTTTTAGGAAAACCGTAAGTCCGATCTGTTAGAAAAGATATAGCACACTATTCGGGATTAGTCTGAAGGTCTGTGCCGAGTTTGGTGCATGTAGCTTAAAAGCTCTAGGAGGAGTTACATTTAGAAATTTAGTCTCAGAAGAATAATAATAATAATAAGTTTAAATAGGATTTCAGTAAGTTGGCTTTCTCAAGCCAACCTAATAATAAGTTTAAATAGGATTTCAGTAAGTTGGCTTTCTCAAGCCAACCTAATAAGTTTAAATAGGATTTCAGTAAGTTGGCTTTCTCAAGCCAACCTAATAATAAGTATGTGAGATTACAATAGTGTTGCTTTGTAAGCACCACTAATAAGTATGTGAGATTACAATAGTGTTGCTTTGCAAGCACTACTAATAATAACTAGAATGTACATTTCCTGAAGAAAATGTGAGTGGTGCTTTCCGTGGCAAAATTTCTTACCACAATGTCCCACCTACTGCCCAGAGTTGAAAGAGCGCCAAACTATGTGTGGAATTGTGGTAAATCACACGTCTCTGTGAAATCCTCGCTCTGAGCTATGACTTGTCAAAGTTCGGCGCAATGTTAAGTCAATGGGATTTTTTGCCCAATTTTTTGCCCCTGGGGCAAATACCATACCCCCGATCGCTTATAAAAGTCATAGCACACCATTCCCAAATAATCCTTACGATTTGACACCTCATTCGTGGGTCTGCGACCAAAAAATTTGGCAAAAAATTCCATTGACTTACATTGGGGCAACTTTGGGCAGCTCCTGCCCCCCAGGGGTAAAACATTTACCCCATTGTGAGGTATGTTCTCACAGAGCCTGTCAGCCTCTTCAAATGTGGTAAATCACACGTCTCTGCGAAATCCTCGCTCTGAGCTATGACTCGTCAAAGTTCGGCTCAATGTTAAGTCAATGGGATTTTTTGCCCAATTTTTTGCCCCTGGGGCAAACACCGTACCCCCGATCGCTTATAAAAGTCATAGCACACCATTCCCAAATAATCCGCACGATTTGACGCCTCATTCGTGGGTCTGTGACAAAAGCTGCGGGAGGAGTAGCGCGTCAAACTTTGTGTGGAATAATAATAATTATAATAATAATAATAAGTATGCAAGAGAACAATAGTAATGCTTTGCCTATGGCAAGCACCACTAACTAGAATGTACATTTCCTGAAGAAAATGTGAGTGGTGCTTGCCGTGGCAAAACTCGTCAAATAGTATTTTCTAACTTGTTTCTAAGCACTAAAATAAAGGTCATAGAATGTTGCTAACACGTGTTTTTCATGATGGTAGCACGTTTTTAGAATGTTTTAGCACTTCGCTAGGTGAAGCTAGCATGTGTTAGCATGATACTAGCAAGTTTTTAACATGTTTTAGCAATCCCCTAAGCAATGCTAACATGCATTAGCATAATGCTAGCATGTTTTTAACATGTTTTAGCAATCTTTTAAGCAATGCTAACATGCATTAGCATAATGCTAGCATGTTTTAACATGTTTTAGCACTTTGCTAGGCAATGCCAGCATGTGTTAGCATGATGCTAGCACGTTTTTAGCATGTTTTAGCAATCTTTTAAGCAATGCTAACATGCATTAGCATAATGCTAGCACGTTTTAACATGTTTTAGCACTTTGCTAGGCAATGCCAGCATGTGTTAGCATGATGCTAGCATGTTTTTAGCATATTTTAGCACTTCGCTAGGCGAGGCCAACATGTGGTAGCATGTTGCTAACATGTTTATAGCATGTTTTAGCACTTCGCTAGGTGATGCCAGCATATGTTAACATGATGCTAGCACATTTTTAGCATGTTTTAGGGTGTGGCTATGAAGATTTTTATTGGCTGCTTGATAAAAGAAATCCTCTGAGGGAGAGAGAGAGAGAGAGACGCAGGGCTGACAGGCCCTTTTTTGTCTGTGTGTGTGAAAATGTCAGTTGGGATTTAAATTTCTGAACATTCCGCAATGTAAAGTCAATGGGATTTTTTTGGCCGCTTTTTCGTCCGCTGTTCGAACATCGTACACCCGATCGCTTAGAAAAGTCATAGCACAGCTCTCCTCAATGAGCCGCACGATTTGATGCCTCACTCAGGGGTCTGTGACAAAAGCTACAGGAGGAGTAGCGCTCCAAACTTTGTGTGGAAAAATAATAAGTATGCAAGAGAACACTAGTGATGCTTTGCCTTTGGCAAGCACCACTAACTAGAATGTACATTTCCTGAAGAAAATGTGAGTGGTGCTTGCCGTGCCAAAATTTCGCACCTCAATGTCCCACCTACTGCCCAATGTTGAAAGAGGCCACCCCCATTACAGTAGGGTGTTCTGGTGCAGAGATATGGGATTTGTTACTTGGTTGCTAGGGTAACCCCATCTGGTTGCTAGGCAGATACCAATTTGACAGCCAACAATGCTCCTTGCCATCCTGAGTGAAATAAGTCAACCCGGAAGTCTCTGTGATTTTCTTGTGCAGAGATATGTGATTTTTTTCTTGGTTTTTAGGGTAACCCCATTTGGTTGCTAGGCAGTTACCAAAGTAACATCCAACAATGCTCCTTACCATCTTGAGTGAAATAAGTGAACTCGGAAGTCTCTACGATTTTGCAGTGCAAAGATATGAGATTTGTTACTTGGTTGCTATGGTAAACCCATCTGGTTGCTAGGCAGTTACCAGGGTTATATTTATCAAGTCTACTTTCCATCCTGAGTGAAAAAAGTCAACCCGGAAGTCTCTACGAATATCTGATCCTAAGATACACATCTTAGTGATTTTGAATGGATGTCAATGGTGTTTTGTTGCTAGTGTGCTTTAAATGGTTGCTAGGACGTGGCTAAGTAGTTCACATGATGAAAGCTGAAGACTTATTACTCTCCCAATTAAAACAAAGCAACTATCATGTCTCTAGGACATTCTGATCTGAAGATATCTTACTGTAATTGAAATCAATAAATGTGGTTGCTAGGGTGCTCTAAATTGTTGCTAGGGAGTGGCTTGGCAGCAGCCAATGATGAATCTCCAAAGGCTGCTTGTCAGTATGAATGATATAAACCAACCCCCATGCCTCTGTGACATTCAGAATGGAAGATATCTCTCTTTAGATTTTGGTTGCTAAGGTGCTCGAAAATGTTTGCTAGGGAGGGGCTAGGAAGTGTTGAGGGGATTCATGATTGGCTGTTTTACTGCCCCAAGTCAAACGAGACCACCCTCGTGTTTCTATGATAATTCAGTCCGGAGATATCCCTTTGATCTCTTTGAATGGAAGTCTATGGGGTTTGTTGCTAAGGTGCTCTAAATGGTTGCTAGGGCATGGCTTGATAGCTTCACAATGATCCAGAGAGACTGATTGGTCATCTGAGTAAAATGAGCCCGCCCCCTTGTCTCTAAGACACTGTGATCCAGAGTTATGTTCAATACAAAATCTACCATAGACTTAACATTGGGGCAACTTTGGGCAGCTCCTGCCCCCCAGGGGTGCAACTTTTACCCCATTGTGAGGTATGTTCTCAAAGAGCCTGTCAGCCTCTTCAAATGTGGTAAATCACACGTCTCTGCGAAATCCTCGCTCTGAGCTATGACTCGTCAAAGTTCGGCTCAATGTTAAGTCAATGGGATTTTTTGCCCAATTTTTTGCCCCTGGGGCAAACACCGTACCCCCGATCGCTTATAAAAGTCATAGCACACCTCTCCTCAATGAGCCGCACGATTTGACACCTCATTCATGGGTCTACGCCAAAAGGTGTGGGACGAGTTACGCGCCGAAGTTTTGTACGGAAGAAGAAGAATAATAAGTATGTGAGATTACAATAGTGTTGCTTTGCAAGCACCACTAATAATAATAATGATAATAATAAGTATGAGCAATAACAATAGTGATGCCTTGCCTTTGGCAAGCACCACTAATAATAATAATAATAATAATAAGTATGAGCAATAACAATAGTGATGCCTTGCCTTTGGCAAGCACCACTAATAATAATAATAATAATAATAATAAGTATGAGCAATAACAATAGTGATGCCTTGCCTTTGGCAAGCACCACTAATAATAATAATAATAAGTATGAGCAATAACAATAGTGATGCCTTGCCTTTGGCAAGCACCACTAAAAATAAGTATGTGAGATTACAATAGTGTTGCTTTGCAAGCACCACTAATAAGTATGTGAGATTACAATAGTGTTGCTTTGCAAGCACCACTAATAATAATAATAAGTATGCAAGAGAACAATAGTGATGCTTTGCCTTTGGCAAGCACCACTAATAATAAGTATGAGCAATAACAATAGTGTTGCCTTGCCTTTGGCAAGCACCACTAATAATAATAAGTATGAGTAATAACAATAGTGATGCCTTGCCTTTGGCAAGCACCACTAATAATAATAATAATAATAATAATAAGTATGAGCAATAACAATAGTGATGCCTTGCCTTTGGCAAGCACCACTAATAATAATAAGTATGAGCAATAACAATAGTGATGCCTTGCCTTTGGCAAGCACCACTAATAATAATAATAATAATAATAAGTATGAGCAATAACAATAGTGTTGCCTTGCCTTTGGCAAGCACCACTAATAATAATAATAAGTATGAGCAATAACAATAGTGTTGCCTTGCCTTTGGCAAGCACCACTAATAATAATAATAATAATAAGTATGAGCAATAACAATAGTGATGCCTTGGCTTTGGCAAGCACAACTAACTAGAATGTACATTTCCTGAAGAAAATTTGAGTGGTGCTTGCCATGACAAAATTTCTTACCACAATGTCCCACCTACTGCCCAAAGTTGAAAGAGGCTACCCCCATGACAGTAGGATGTTCTGTTGCAGAGATATTGGTGTTGTTCCATGGTTGCTAGGGAAACCCATCTGGTTGATATGCAGTTACTAAGGTGACAGCCACCAACGCTACTCGCCACCCTGAGTAAAATAAGTCAACCCGGAAGTCTCTACGATTTTCTAGTACAGAGATATGTGATTTGTTACTTGGTTGCTAGGGTAACCCCATCTGGTTGCTAGGCAGTTAACAAGGGGCAAGCCAACAATGCTCCTTGCCATCCTGAATGAAATAAGTCAACCCGGAATCTTTACAAGTTTCTGGTTCAGAGATATGTGATTTGTTACTTGGTTGCTAGGGTAGCCCCATCTGGTTGCTAGGCAGTTACCAAGGTGACAGCCAACAATGCTCCTTGCCATCCTGAGTGAAATAAGTCACCCCGGAAGTCTCTGTGATTTTCTTGTGCAGAGATATGTGATTTGTTTCTTGGTTGCTAGGGTAACCCCATCTGGTTGCTAGGCAGTTACCAAGGTGACAGCCAACAATGCTCCTTGCCATCCTGAGTGAAATATGTCAACCCGGAAGTCTCTGTGATTTTCTGTTGCAGAGATATATGATTTGTTACTTGGTTGCTAGGCTAACCACATCTGGTTGCTAGGCAGTTACCAGAGTGATACATATCAAGGCTACTTTCCATCCTGAGTGAAATAAGTGAAACAGGATGTCTCTACGATTTTCTGGTGCAAATATATGTGATTTTTTACTTGGTTGCTAGGGTAACCTCATCTGGTTGCTAGGCAGTTACCAAAGTGATACTCATAAGGCCCCTTGCAATCCTGTATGAAATATGTCAACCCCTAAGTCTCTACGATGTTCTGGTTCAAAGATATGTGATTTGTTACTTGGTTGCTAGGCAGTTACCAGAGTGATACATATCAAGGTTACTTTCCATCCTGAGTGAAATAAGTGAAACAGGAAGTCTCTACGATTTTCTGGTGCAAATATATGTGATTAGTTACTTGGTTGCTAGGGTAACCACATCTGGTTGCTAGGCAGTTACCAGAGTGATACATATCAAGGCTACTTTCCATCCTGAGTGAAATAAGTGAAACAGGAAGTCTCTACGATTTTCTGGTGCAAATATATGTGATTTGTTACTTGGTTGCTAGGGTAACCCCATCTGGTTGCTAGGCAGTTACCAAAGTGATACTCATAAGGCCCCTTGCAATCCTGTGTGAAATATGTCAACCCCTAAATCTCTACGATGTTCTGGTTCAAAGATATGTGATTTGTTACTTGGTTGCTAGGGTAACCACATCTGGTTGCTAGGCAGTTACCAGAGTGATACATATCAAGGCTACTTTCCATCCTGAGTGAAATAAGTGAAACAGGAAGTCTCTACGATTTTCTGGTGCAAATATATGTGATTAGTTACTTGGTTGCTAGGGTAACCCCATCTGGTTGCTAGGCAGTTAGCAAGGTGATACTCAAATGACTCCTTGCTATCCTGAGTGAATAAGTCAACCCGGAAGTCTCCATGACATTCTGATCCTGAGATACCCATCTTAGTGATTTTGAATGGAAGTCAAAGGGATTTGGTTGCTAAATGGTTGCTAGGGCGTGGCTTAGTAGTTTCCCCAAAGATACTTATAGACTGACTGCTCACCCAATTCAAACAAGCCAACTCTCATGTCTGTAGGACATTCTGATCAGGTGATATCAATCTAAGCACTTTTGAATGGCATTGAATGGGTTCTGGTTGCTAGGTTGCACTAAATGATGGACAGACAGACAGACAGATAGACAGACAAATATGACAGAGAGAGGGAGGATAAAGGATGAATAGAAAGAAATAGTTAGAGAGATATATATATAAACATTGTTTTGACAGCAATATTGTAAAAACAGTGATTTAAATAAAGTTTGAAAGAATTTGTTAGAAATAAAGATTGATCAGAGTGGCCCTCATCACTTTAAGAGACAGATAGAAATAGAGATTTGATAGAAAAGCAGCCTAAAGCATGTTTATGCCTTCTGTTGGTGGCTCATTTTTGAATTTTGTCAGTTGGTGTTGGCTCATCTGAACATTCCGTCAATGTAAGTGAATGGGATTTTTCCAGTTTTTTATCATCCGATGTGAGAAAACTGCAAGTCCGTTGCACACGGTGGCCCAAACCAATCTGGAGGCGTCAGTCGTGAGGGGTTCTCCTGCCCGTAGAAAACATAGGTCTGTCTAGGGTTTGTATGTTTGGTGGCAGGCGGGGGTGATCGTCACACGGTGCGTGCCGCGGTGCCATGCTCGTCTCGGGACAGAGTCTGAAGCCATTGCTGAAGCGGTCTTATATGCATCAACACCAGCGACGCAACCGTAGCAGAGGATGTCGTACTCTTTTTAACTCTTTGCCGTGCACAGAAGGACATAAGCCGCTGAAGTGTGCCGTAGCAAGCAGAGCATCAGAGAACAGGTCAGGAACTGGTGTGTAACTCGCAGCTGGCTGCATACACGATCATCGGCATCGAAGAAAATTTCCCCGCTTTTATGTCCCCCCGTATGTCCAGGGCGGGGTATGCAAATACTGTCTGCCAACTTCTCATTGGCCTTTTTTCACAGACCAGAGGCATATTCAGCACTCAAGAAAAATATACAAATAAATTACATACAGATGAACAGTTATGAGCAAGGGAATGTAATGTAATGTGCAGAAGAGGTTGGATATCGAAGATGTTGCCTCTGTGAGAGATTTGCATGCAGATAACTTCTGTATACATTGTGCAGACCACTGATTTTTGTAGTAGATTTTTTAGTTTTCCACAGTATGGCCTATTTTGTGACAGGGATTACAAAATCTGTTCACTTTGGGTTGATTGCTAAGTTCTGGAGTGTCAGGGCATTACAATACAACTTCTACACATTTGGACTCTGCGCCGTTATGCTCTATGCACCTTAACAACTTAAAAAAACACACTTTCTTTAGTTGTGGCACAGCTGGAAGCTCATTCCACCACAGAGGAAGAGAGATAGTGAATGATCGGGAAATGGACTTTGTCCATCATTGATACGGGACCACCAGGTGCCGCTTGTTCATTAACCGCAGGTAGTGAAATGGGACATAGACCTGGTGCAGTGAATTGAATTAAGAGTGTTCTGTTCCATTGGCTGTCCTGAAGACCAGAGCCAAATCCTTGAATTTGACATGGGCAACTTCTGGAAGCCAGTGGAGTAAAATCAAGAGTTGTGTGATGTGAGCACTCTTTGGCTGATTAAGTAGCATTTTGGCCCATCTACCAATCTTGGCTTAATCATACTAGCTGGGAGATGGGCCAACAGGGCATTATAGTAGTCTAGTTGTGAAATTACCAGATCTTGGATAAGGAGCTGCATAGCAAATTCAGGCAGGAAAGGTCTCATTTTAATGATGTTTTAAAGTGCATACCTGCAAGACCGGGGGGTTGGTGAGATGTTGGCTGTGAAGTTAAGCTGGTCATCCACTACCACTCCCAGATTCAGGGCTGTCCTGTTTGGTATTTGTTTATTTGAGCCAAGATGAACAGAGGTTGGCTGGGATCATGAGGAGTTCTGTTTGGTGTGACTTCCTCTCCTCTCCAGGAAGACCTAGAATGATCTAGGACATAGGCGTCATATAACATTCAAGAACAGTTCATGTGATGCCAAGGTCAGAGAGAGTGGACAGGATAATCTGGTGGTTCACTGTTCCGAAAGCAGCAGACAATTCAAGGAAGATGATTTGGAGTTAGCTCTCGCCAGTCACAGGGTTTCAGCTACTGACAAGAGTGCAGTCTCCACTGAGTAACCTTTTTTTAAAGCCAGACTGATGTCTGTCAAGAATCAGTAACAGTAAAACAGACAACTGGATCGTAACAGACCAGTCTATAGTTATCAACTACTGTTGGGTTATATGTCTGCTTGAATGTGTTGGGAGTCTTTCCAGTTGTAAGGGACATTTTGATGATATGTCTGAGTGTGTGGAAAATTGATGAAGAGACACTTTTTGAGAGCTCAGTCTTGGAGAGAGGAGAGAAAGAGGAAAACAGAGGATAGGGTGTGGGCAAAGTTATTAGCATTTACAAAACAATAACTAAGATGAAAACTATCATTGAAAAATATTTTTGTTAACTAAAAAAAAAAAAAACTAACCAAAAACTGTAAATTATTAATATATTTTCTAAGGAAAACACTACAGTTTTAGTTTTTAAACCAAATGTGGACAGCAGGAGTGTAGGACGGGTGGTATCCGACTTCACTTTCCAAATATAAGTTGCTGAATCATAAATGCCCATTAGATGGCAGAGTGACTGTAGTCATGGTACATTGGTTTTCATTTGAATTTGAGAGTAGGTGCAGTAGCACGAAAATGGCACTAATAGGTAGAAAAAGGCAGCGCCTAATTTGGGATTTATTTGAAAATCATTCAGCCTCTAGTAAAAGTGAATGCATGGCAATCAGCAGTAATGAATTCATAAAGGCAAAGAATCCTATGAATTTGAAATTTCACTTGAAAGCTCAAACAGTGAAGCAAATGCGTTGTTCCAAGAAAAGATAATGGAAAGACAGGCACACAGTTCAGTAAGCCTGGTTTAACAGCATCCTTCATTGGAGTGTCGGCATGTTTCTACCATCCTCCCTCTGGTATTTTCTAGCATTCTTTGCTAACCCTCTACCAGCTGAATCATTCTAACACAGATGAATCTATTGCATGCTGCACCGGTTCAATTTTGGATACATGGGGAATAACAGAAAACAAAGTGTTGTGATAAATAATGGCAGTAATATCATGAAAGCCATTTGTCCTGTTACGAAACAGATGTGGAAACTGCTCTATGCGCAATCTTTTGGATCCATGGAGGCTAAAGATTTGTTTGTCACCTCCAACACACAGAGATACACGATACAGTGAAAAAAGCGCATCGTCAGCTTGTTGCATGACATAAAAGCAATTAGCTTTACTACTGACATTTGGAGTTGTGTATGTCCAGTGTCTCTCATCAGCTTAACAGCACAATGGATAGATTGCGATTTCACTCTACAACAAATCATGCTTCCTGCAAAGCATTTCTGAGGCTCGCAAAAGGTTCAAGCGATAGCAAGCGAATTGGAGGAAATGCTTGCGACTTGGACAATTCCCAAAAGTTCTGTACATGTTGTGGTCCATGACAATGCCAAAAACATGATAAAGGGAATGGAGGAGGCCGAAATTCCTAGTCTTCCGTGTGTGGTACATACGCTGCAGCTGGCTGTCGCAGAGGGGCTTCTATTACAGCATTGTGGAGGCTGTGGGAGTCGGGCACAAAATAGTCGGCCACTTAAACATTCAAACCTGGCATACTCTCGGTTACAGGATATTCAGATACAGATCGGTCAACCAAATAAAAGACTCCAACAAGATGTGCAAGAACAGCACGTTCTACATGATGCAGTCTCTGATTGAGCAGAAACGGGCCATTGGAGTATGTGTGAGTAACGAGCTCCCAACTACTCTAACAGCAAACCAATGGAATCTTATGGAGAAGATGGTAAAAATCTTGGCTCCCTTTGAAGAAATGACTCATCAAGTGAGCTCTTACGATGCTTTAGCCTCAGATGTAGTTCCTGCTGTCACTGTGCTACAGAGGAATAACTTTGCTTGCTGCTTCTCCAAAGTTGAGCAAAACCCGCTTTACAACATTGCAACTGGTAATCTATTAAATAAAAATTTTAATAAGCATGAGAGTTTTTTTTTCTTACTGCGCAGAATGAATACTTTGTTTTTTGTTCTAGGTATAAGGATCGATTCTTCTCTAACAGAGACACATTCAGACAGGTCAAAGAAATTGTTGGTAGCGGAGCTGCAAAAATGTCTGTTGGAGAGATAGCCACACCTGAGGAGCATGGAGTACCAGCTGTCAAAAGGTCTCATAGTGACCAGCCGGTACCACTCTGGACAATGTTTTTGAAGAAATTGCAGATGGATGTACATTTAAGAGCAGAGCTCCAACATACCATACAGCTGGAAACATACCTTGGAGAGGCCACTGTCCATCGTTCAGACACTGGGCAATTCATAATCTGCGATTTCCAGCTCTGGCTCAAATGGCACAAAAATATCTTTCAGCTGTGGAAAGTGAAAGATTGTTCAACTCAGTGTCTCACATTCTGAATGAAAGAACAATGTCAAGTATATGAAAAATCGCAAACAATACTTAAACTAAATAAAAGGGAGGATAATCTTATGTTACCTTTTGTTTTGTGTTCGGCGCATCCCAAATGGGGGCTGCGGTACCCACATTTTCAAAAGAAAGAGCGGTTTCCTCACTCCTTTGCTCACACAGCCGGTGCTTACGGCCGCCATTATTATGTCAACCAGACACCGAGCACTCACGATCAGGTCACTGCGAACGTGGTCCACCCTCCTTCACATGCCCGGCGGCACAACACTCACAGCCACACCCATGGCCAGCGGTTGTGACAAGCTATGAGGACGGTCAGAGGGGCCATCCTCCCCATCGCTCCTCCACAATTTGCCATGTACGCGGAGCAAGGTAAGTGCTTCAAGGTTCCCCTCAGGACAGTGACTAGCATGGGATGAAGCAAGGTTCCTTGATGTTGCGTCTCCTGCTCACCCCACCGTGAGGCCCCATCCCCAGGTACGTCAGACACGCTTATCCCCCTTAGTGCCTCTCGCCCGGAGCTTGGAGGCATGGCTAGCGATCTCCAACCCGTCACGATGGCTGTCCAGGACCATCCGACTACGTGATTCAGTTCCCAGGCGCTCCCCACCCCAGTTCAGCGGCATCTGCTCGGTGAAGGGCGAGTACGCCACCACATGGAGATCATGGTCCTTCTGCAGGACGCTATAGAGCCTGTCCCTCCAGCCAAGATGAAGAAAGGGCCTTACAGCCCCTACTTCATCGTGCCAAAGAAAGGTGCATGTTGTGGCCAATTTTGGACATGCAAGCTCTGAACGGGGCCTTACACAGACTCCTGTTCAAGATGCTGATGTGGAAACGCGTTTTTGGTGTGCGTCCGGCATCAAGATTGGTTTGCGGTGGTAGACCTGATGCACGCAGTTTTACCTCGAAAAAGACCCGGATTGCCTACGAGGGCTGGGCGTATCAGTACAAGGTCCTCCCCTGATGCACAAGGTCTTCACGAAAGTCACAGAGGCAGCCCTTACCCTGTTAAGGGAAAGGTTCCAGTCTCATTGTGTGAGAGTGTGTGAACTGAGGGCAGAGAGTGTGAAATAATGTTTTATCTTGGGCCGTTCGCACCCAACAACCTCGAAGACTGGCTGATTCTAGGTCACGCTCGAGATTTTTTTTGTGCACAGTTCAGAGCATCTCTTCTCAGGATGGAGTTAGACTCAGTCTCCATGATAGCGTGCCTTCCTTCAGGCAGGACCACTTCGCCTCTTCCATGTGCAACTGGTGAGCCATTTGCCACATGTTAACCTCCCCTTCAGGAAGGATGTGGTCTCCACGGTGTCTTTGCCTCCTGAAAGAATAGGAAAATAAAAGAACACCTTCCCTGACGTGAATAAAAAAACATTAAAAGGCTCCAGCCGAAAATCTAAATACTCTGGGGAGAGAAAACATATAGAGAAAAGGCCACATCTGGCATGATCCCATATTAGATACATCTCTAACCTTTCCTCTAACCTTTTTAATAGTTAAAAAATAGCTTTATTACGATATGTCTTCCAGCTGTGTTTGTTGAGGATCCTTCTCTCCGCTTATCCATTAAGCACTACTGAATTTGAGATCCATAAAGAATTTTGGAATATTTTAAACATTTTGAACAGTCACAAATTTTTTTTTTTTAAACTACCACACTTGATTTCACTTTTTCTTTTTCACATTATTAATGGCTCACATGTATTGTCCACTTATATTGAAATACTGAATTTCATGCATTTGAATTTCATGTATTTGTATTGAATACACATACTGAAATATGTGTATTTCTACTCCTGCGGATTGGTATTAGACCCCACAACCTAATTACCTGCAGAGGGACAGCCACTCAAATACACCAAAATAAACATTGATGGATGGTGAAGGGTTTTGTCAACTATTGCCTCAAAAGCATACGTAGTGACTAATTTCTGAAGATTTTTTGGTGGGTGCTGTCTGACTTCAGTGCAACTTGAGGACGAACTGATCGCCATTCTAATATAATTGATCTTCCTCATGAAAAATTAGGCAAACTCATTTTAGAGGGAACCTGTGTTGGAGAGTTTCTACAGTAGCAAAAAGAGTCAAATCAAATCACATTATTGTCACTCAATCATATACAAAAGTGCAACAGTTGGTGAAAGACTTGGGTGCATTTCCGAGCAACATAATGACAGTAATGACAGTAATGACAATTTACAATAAACGTCGATTTACACAACACAATTTACATATCTAATAATCACATAATTACATGAAACACAATATAAAAATAATAAAATACAATATACAATATAGAATACACATACACACAATATAGAATACACAGTATACCATAAAAATAGTATATATAAAATATACAGCAGGTTGTATTGACATTCAGGCTGTCGGTTGATAGTAAGTTCCAAGTGTGTTGTTAAGAGAGAACGCAATTTATGATAAAGTGTATTTCTTAGACAATAGTTTCTGTTTCTGATATTCAGTTGCATCCTGACATATTTTGACATATATCCTTGATACAGCAGTATTCTGACATATATCCTTGATAAAGGCCTTTATAAAATATTGTGTGTCTTATTAAACTACATGATGTATTTCTTGGAAAACACTTTCGATAAGTTAGATATCTCTTATATGATATATTTTTGACATGGTGTCTGACAAGGTTGAATGTGTGATGAATATTTTTAGAGCTTGCATTTGATTTCATTAATCTAATAATATTGTGTGTGAGCAAAAGAAGCTGCCTCATTTTAAGGGAACACTGAACTGTAGGCCAAGGTAATAGGTATGTGCTGAGGACATGGCTGTTTTTCTCTTGCACAAATGTTTCTAAGTTAAAGCACTCTTTCCATGAACAATGACATATGTCAAAAAATGAGAACTTACCAGCTGTATTTGAAAGATATATGTTTTTTAAAAAATAGATAAGCAAAGGATTTCCACCAATTTTTAATTAATGAAGAACATAAAACATTGGTGGCGAGGGAAAGAGACAAGGACAATGATTCCATTGGCTAGAGATAGTGGGTAAAAAGATAACAAAAGGTATATAACTGGGAACTTAGGATAATGAAGTCAGAACGGACAGCTGACCGGTCTCATGTTTGTTGGTGTTCAATAAACTACAACTTTGGCATCTGGAACTTCGAGAGTTTTCTTACAACTTAGTCCAGTGTGAGATGAATAAAGTGCAGTGCTGATGTATATTGATCATGAGAGATCAAGAGTTCAAAAGTCTGATTGCCTGGGGGAAGAAGCTGTCATGAATTCAGCTGGTGCGGGTCCAGATGCTTGCGATACCACCTGCATTATGGTAGCAGTGAGAGCAGCCCATAGCTCGAGTGGTTGGAGTCTCTGGATGATCCTCCGAGCTTTTTTCACACACCTATCATGCAGGGAGGGAAGTTCACCACAGATGATGTGTCTGGCAGTTCACACCATCCTTTGCAGGGCTCTGTGGTTGAGGGCAGTTCTATTGCCATACCAGGGGATGATGCAGCCATTCAGGATGCTCTCTACATTGCTGGTGTAGAACCGTGTGAGGATGTGGTCATTCATTCCAAACTTCTTCAGCCATCTCAAGAAGAAGCCTCAGTGTGGACCGTGTGAGATGTGGACACTGAGGAACTTGAAGCTGCTAACTCTCTCCACCAGAGCCCCATTGATGGCTGTGTTCTTCTTTTCTCCTGAAGTCCAACACAAGCTCCTTGGTCTTACTGATGTTGAGGGAGAGGTTGTGCTCCTGACATATAATTAGCAAACAGGGACTTGCTGACCTCAGATCCTGGTATACTGCCGGATCCCCAGAACAGAGAGGGAGACTGCACTAAAAAACAGTAGGCACAACAGTAAGAGCTTCATTCAGACACAAAATTGCTAGCCTAAATTGTGCTTTATTAACCATGGATGTCCCAACACCTAAGGGATTGACTGAGTTGGAAACAGGTAAAAAACAATCATCACCTAATTATTTTCAGAATTTCTCAGACTCACTGGGACTTGGTGATCTGACACAGTTCAGTTTTTTAAACCAATTTTGCAGATCTGGATAGGTGGCTACACTGGAACAACAGAAATGCCCCATCTGATCGTCCGATCTACACATTATTTCACTAATTATATAATATTATATCCACATTTTTTATTAATAAGTTTTCCAAAAAAAAAATCAAATTAACAATTGAAAATGGATGATAGATAGATATTTATGTTATATTATAACTACATTTATTTTAACAAATAGCATGAAACATATTTGCATTCATATAAGCTGAGGTTAACCCTCACCCTATCCTAATACTGTGCAGATCATGCCTCTAGTAAGAGAACACCTGGTAGAAGCCCAGCGCACTAAGCAAAGGACATATCACTGTCCATCCAAGGCACGCATGTTCTATGGAGAAGACCACATCCTTGTCTTGTTATAAAATGACACTTGTAAATTCTTGGCTTGCTTTGCAGGGGCCTTAAACTGTAGTGAGGGTGAGAGGGTGTAACCTGTGACCTATTAACTAAGGCACCCAGGGAGATGACGGGCTGAGTAGATCTAATATATTAACCTCCTGAAGTGGTGGGTGGAAGCAGCAGAGCATCCCATGCTTTTTGCAAGTGACAAAACACTGGTAGAAGTTCAAAGAGAACATCTCTCTTTCGCCCAAAGAAAGGAGCTACAAAACCTGGTCCATCAATTAAGCAACGTCTTCTCAGCAAATCCTGAGAAGACAAACATCATCTCCCCGACATCAACACTCTACTGTGACAGCCATCCTATCAGTTTCGCAAGTCTTGTCTGCAATCCCTAGAATCATTCTCACCTTTGGGCTACGTTGTGTAGAAACACTTTACAGAAAATGACAGAAATTATCCTGCACTCCCACCAGCAGTATGCCATCACCTGTCTGGATGACATGGTCATCCACTTGGAGAGCTGGAAGGATCACCTTAAGCATTTCCGGTGGGTGGTTTTAGTGCTACATAGGGCTGTGCTCACTGCCCCTTAATGCCATCTGAGACTAGTTGACTAGCGAGGAGATTTACCTAGGATTCCACATTGGTCAAAGTATGGTATTACCAAAAATGGGCAGCCAAAGCATATAAATTGGATGGAGGAAACAGGTGAACATTCCACTAACACTCAACCCCATCCTCAAGATTTCTACCTGCTCTTTATCCTACAGACGGATGCCTTAGACATTGGAGTCATTCTGTCTGAGTGCTAGGGGAAGAAGGGCACCTGGTCATGTACATTAGCCATATACTTAACTTGTTTAAGACCAGTATGCAGCAGTAGAAGAGGCCCTGGTCATTAAGTGGGCAGTCCTGGAGTTATGCTACTATCTACAGGGAAGATCCTTCATCCTTGTGACATACCATGCTCTGCTACAATGGATGGTTTGGGCTAGGGACCAATGCCTGCATCAAACAATGGTTTCTCACATTCAAGGACTTTCCTTTTAACATGGCACCAAGCTGGGTCAGCTAAAGGCAATGCGAATGGTCTCATGGATGTTCTGTGGTTTGTCAGGTCTGAAAAGGAAACATTGATTGGAAAAACCATGTGCTTTAATGATCAGTCTGAGTGATGTGTAAATAGTGAAGAGGAGTCCAAGCACTGAGCCCTGAGAAACACCAGCAGTCAGCTGGTGTCTTGAACACCTCTCCAGGAGACCTTGAAGGATCTGCCTGTGAGGTATGACTCAGGCAATCCAAGCACAGTTCCTGTTTCCCAATTCAGAGAGGGTGGACAGAAGGATCTGGTGGTTCACGGTGTCAAAAGAAGCAGACACCTGTCAAGGAGGATGAGGAAAGATTTGGAGCTCTCACCAGTCGCAGGGGTTCAGTTTCTGACAAGTCTCCATTGAGTCTCCTTTTTTTAAATCAATCTGATCTAGTAGGCTGAGTCATCAGCCGTCAGAGAACAACAGGAGTTCGAGGTGGATAGAGAAGAGAATGTTGAAAACAGGAATCTGAAGGTTTGTTACTAGTTTGTTATAGTCATCATTAGCAGCAGAAATAATAGAGCAGATAAGAGCTAATTGATAAGAGATAATTGATACTTGCTCAGGTCAAGCAGGGTCTTTTGACTTTTGCCACTTCCTCTCCACAGCCCTTACATTGGTGCAGTGATCACGGAGTGTCACCGACAGCCAGGGGCTCAAGGGTGTGGCACATACTGGACTGGAGGTAAAAGGACAGACACTATCATGGCAAGCAGTTAATGTTGCACAAAGAGCAGTTGTGGCTCATTGACATCAAGCAAAGAGAAGTGGTTAGTGGTGGGAAGGGATACAATTATCACAGAAGAGAAATGAGTAGGGGAGAGAGAGCTGAGGTTTTGAAGGTGACCATAGAATGAGTGAGGTTAGGAAGTAGGGAGAGTGACAGAGAACTGGATGAGATCTAGTTTTCATGCTCTGTGTGTTGCAGGGTTGTGCATTCTTGTAAGTTCAAACAAGGTCAGAAGAGGTAGAAAGCCAGCCGCTTCATGTTTGTCCACATGGATTTTTAAAGGAAGAGTGCCATCCTCAAGGAATGAGGACAGCAGTACATTTTAGCTCCTCAATGAGGTTGCTTAGTGGATGGTGCCATTGTCGATGGACTCACACAGGCAAACTCGCAAATCTCTACCCGAGGGAGGTTGCATACCAGGGCTGCTTCTTCCACTGCCACTACAGTGCTAATCACTAATTAAGTATTTTATTGCTAATTGCTGCACAGCTGAGTACCTTTTTCCCTTTTAATTAGCAACTCAAAAGGCTAATTACAAGCCATTAAGTGTGACTTAAACACAACTGCCATAAACTAGAAACTAATTAAGCTGATATTAACCGTCAGTGAGCACAGGTCAATATCCTGGTTAAAAACATCTACTAATCCAGTACAACACAAAAACAGCGAGTAAACTACAGCTAATGTTCAATCTGAAAGACAAAAACGCAATATTTACCTTATCTCCTCACTCTTGAGGTGCTCTCCAGTTACTCAATAAACATTCCACCTGGGATTTTTAGCTAGTTCCGTATATACTAGCCTATACTATATACAATACCTATACTAGTTCCGTGTTTAGCCAATTTATATTATAACAATACTATAAATTGTTGAAGTTCAGAATGGGTCAGAATGAGGCTGTTTTTGGACTAACAAGGACGTTTTGAGTTTTTAATCTTCTAAAACTGTTTTCTCAAAAACATTTTAGAAATCATATGAGATTCCTCATTATAAGAGTCCTTTAAACAGTGCAGAGTGATGCATATTGCTCAAACCTGTATCACAACTGTTTTCCCAAAAAAATTCAAAAGTTGAAAGATTATTGTGCTGCATTTGTACTAGGGTAATTTCTAAGACCATGACCGTGCATGCCTCCAAAAGCATGCTAGAAATACATGGGGCATGGCACATTCATTCATAGCCTGTGTTTTGAGGAGTGACTTACACAGAGGAGTCCAGCAACAACCAACACGTTTCGGCATGTCAGGTTTAAGATACAAATACACAACATGCTTATTTAAAACAACTCAATTGAAAATGAAAGCACAATTAAAAGAACAATCATACTAGGTTCTGTAATTAAATATCTGCTGATTATTAAAATAATTAAGGACGTGAAGTACCTCAATCAAGTCACTCAACTAATCAGTGTCAGAATGATGTATCAAATAGATAACAATTCACAAATGACCCTATTAAAAATATAGATGTAAAAAATATTTATATGTAAAAATATATAAAAATTGTGTCTGGATTTATATATGTATATGTATATATATATATATATATATATATATATATATATATATATATATATATATATAAATCCAGACACAATTTTTTCCAACAACAAACATAAAAAGAAATCAACAACATAAGAACCATCATGATTACAAAAATTATTGTTAAAAATTTCTTTAACCCTCTGGGGTCCTGCTTGTGCTTTTGTAAAATAAAGAAAATAAAAAGGGTGAACTGTAAGCAGTCTCTGGGTTTGCGAGCATATATCTGAAACACCTCACATAATTCATATTTAAAACAAATATTCTCCTGCAATGTAATCTTTATGAAACAAAGCAATGTACAGTTTCGCCTGGCTCAGCTAATTTATCTCTAATGTGATAACACCCACCAGCAGAGTGCACTATTCATACAGTAATGTAGTGAGGCAAATGTAGATCAATGCAAATGGTGAACGCCCTAGACTGTGCCTTAAAAACAAAGTTCATTAACTTTTCTGCATGTTTTAAAGACAGCGCAATACACAAGTGAGAAAACTCCTGGACAGTGACATAGAGACGACGGCAAACAGAGCATCAGAGGAACAGAAGCAGGAATCTGGTGTGTGACTCGCAGCTGGCTGCATACACGCCCATCGGCTCCAAAGAACATTTCTGAATGGACTTTACGTATTTCCCGCTTTTATACCTCTATGTCCGGGGTGGGGTATGCATATTGTCTGCCAACTTCTCATTGGCCTTTTTTAATAGACTAGAGGCATATTCGGCGCTCAAGAGAGACCCCTAATGTCGCTTTTTCGACACGATGTCGAAGTGAGCGACAGACGGGGAACTATTAATATTAAAGATGTGATCAAAAAACACTGGTATGTCCTTCAAAGTGATTTTCTTTGAAGGATACATTAAAAATATACCAAAGATTCCCTATGAAAGGGCCTAAAAATAGAAGTAAAAAAGCCTGTAAAAGGCTGTCCATCAAAGGTAACTTCGTTTAATACCCGTTTTATACAACTATTGTTGCAAGTCACTTTAATGAATTTAAACATCCATTGTCATCCTTTTCTTTTTCGGTTCTAAATATATAAAACCGAGTACGTATATTTTTTTACATCTATATTTTTAATATGGTCATTTGTGAGGTGTACTAGTGAATTCTGACAGTCAGACATTCTGACACTGTGATTAGTTGAGGGTCTTGGCTGATTGAATTATTGAGGTAATGCACGTCCCTAATTAACCTAATAATTAGCAGGGATTTAATTCCAGACCAAAAAATGATTGTTTTTTAAGTTTGTTTTTTTAAATATGCAGTCTTTTACACTTTCCATTACCTTCATCGTGTCGTTCATAAACGTAACCAATAAGAGTGGCCACACCAACTGGAGCAAACAATGATAGAAAAACATATCAACTCTATTCCATATTCTTTGTTCTTCAGGAGTGTAATTTGGAAAGGTTAAGGAATATCCAATATCTGCTTTCTTTCTCACTGAATGTGTGCTGTTGCTAGCAGGCCTGGTCCTGATGAGCATCACAGTCCAGTTTGCATGTAAAGAAGCAAAGAGTTTGTGTCCACAGAGCCATTGGACTAGAACTGTTTTCGTACTGTCACACTTGGGTGTCATCGTCCTAGGTGTGTTTCTACTTGGTTTAGTTGGCCATGGTAATAGTAGTTCTATGTCCATCCCTCCTCAGGGCCTACTAATTCTCAGGTATCAGTTAGGCACTGATACTGCATGTTCAGCTCCTCCAGTGCTTTCACTGCATCCCTTTGAATGAGTATTACACTCCTTTGGTGCTGGCTTCACACGGCTTGCGTAGATCCATTGCTGTTGGAGATCGGTCAGCATCTCTATCCACGCCACAGCCAAGAACAGTGGTTGGACCAAGATACTTCGGCTCTCCCGGCCTGGTCAAGCTCATTACTAAGACCTGTTGATTTGGAACAAATGGGTGAGTGGGCTTTCCTGTAGGCATAGGCAAAGAGAGAGACATCACATATTCCTCAATCACCACCTCCTAAGGAGAGAAAGCCAGTGCGATCTTTGACCCTTGGGGTCGGGAAAGGTCTTATCCATTAATACTTCAAATGGAGAGAGTTTAGAAACATTCAATGGTGACATTCTGAGTTCAGTCAACACAGCCGGTAGAAGATCAGTCCATGTTCTCCTTGTTTGCATGCAAGCTTTATTCAGTCTTTGAGTGTTTGATTTGTCCATTCAACCACGCCTGCTGATTGTGGGTGATACAGAATAATAAAATGCCAATTGATGCTCAAATCTTTAGCTAAGAGTTGTGTCATTTGGATACAAATGGAGTATCTTTATTGCTTTCAATATGGAATGCCAAATCTTGGTATTGTTTCCTTAGCTAATACATACCACTGCTTTAGCATTCTCTCGTGCATATGGAAACCGTCTCTTCAGCTTGATTTAGATCAGGGCTTACCACAACTTTCTTTACAGCCCACTTAGCTACCTCATCAACTAGTCAATTTCCCCTTGCTTCTTCTAGCTCCCTTGTCATGTGCACTGCAACTTTTATCACAGCCAGTTTCATAGGCAGCTCTCAATAACTCTGCAACCAGGTTGAGCAACTGCTCACAAGCATGTAGGGAGGCCTTTGGCGACTGCATTTAAGGTTTTTGACAAGTACGCCACTGATCTGTATGTTCCACCATGAGACTTGTTTTACACACATCTGGCACCACAGGTGACAATGGAACAATTAAATAATTGATTTTCCTCATATCTTGTGTCAAAGACATATTGTGTCTTAGCCTTCTTAACAGGATTAATTGGTGCCTTGTGACAGGCACTGTTGTATTATTGGACCTATACCTCCCTCTTTTTCTTTTGACAGAGGATACTGTTTGCAGTATACTGGCATGTTAGAGCGGAGTTTGGCAACATATGGTCTTACATTATTGAGGCCCACCTCATCTTTGTGGGCGGCCCACAGTGCTGGGTTGACGTTGAGCAGTTCCTGTTTTACAGCAGAAGTGTTGACAGATTTTGAGCTGCACATACTTAGGGAAACAGTAGTTGCATTGAATTAGAATCAAAAGTTATTTTAGCTCCAATTTTATGCATCAGATTATTTCTGAACCCATAACGTCACCATGCTAGTAGTATATTTTTAGATTTACAAATCACAAAGGCAGGCTCTTACATTAACGTATTAGTAAGTAGGGTATAAACCCTCTTCCTATCAGAAGATAGGGCAAAAACGTCTCTATGAAGAGGTTCCTAGTATGAAATCATACAATAAAATGTATCTTAATCTATTTCGATCACTCAGCAGACAGGACCATTGTCAATAAAAGAAATTGACCTTACCTGTCTGGAGAGATCCCGGACGATCTCTGGTCCCCTAATTAGTTGTTTGCTTCAGTCTGCATGTGTTGCCTTGTGCCTCTTAGCCTCAAGGGAAGAGGAATGACAGA
This sequence comes from Moxostoma hubbsi, assembly GCA_032164185.1. Classification (NCBI taxonomy): domain Eukaryota; kingdom Metazoa; phylum Chordata; class Actinopteri; order Cypriniformes; family Catostomidae; genus Moxostoma; species Moxostoma hubbsi. Next base: position 39,860,185 of record JAVLUX010000025.1, on the reverse strand, counting down.
CAACAAGTGCTTCAGGTCATTCTCCTCCTTTATTCTGTTAAGTCTAGGGTTTATATATAGTCTAAGTAGGTCAGTGCCTTTGTCAATGAAAAGATAAGGGAAATGTTGTGATCTTAAAACAAAGAAATAGAAGCCAGATGAGTCCGTCAGTACACATCTGTATGTCTGCACAAGGGAACTGACCATTGACCTAAAGGAAGCTAAAAAGGTTGCACACACACACAGAAAATGATTAGACATTAAGATTTTATATCTTACAGTTGGCTTCTAGAATTTTTCCACATACCATATGAATGAAAAAAACATTGTCTGATGGTTAATATTCATGCATGTTGTCTAATGAGGTAAAAGTCATAAGACGACATGCATGTTATGACAGATGTTTTCTTTGGTCGATGGTTTCAGTATTGCTTACCTCTGTCACATCTGGAAGGGTCTTATTATATTTTTTTTAATTTCTATCTAAATCATTTATTATGTTGTAGTTTCCAGTGTTGGATGTCATTTAATTACAAAGTAGATCCATTACTGTAATTTAACTACCTTTAAGTATAAAAAGTAGTGTAGTGTTTTACATTTCAAATTCATGTATTAGGTTACAGTTACTGTTAATTTCTTTATCAGGGTTACACATGTTTAAAAAATATATATTATACACCAGTGAACCAAAACCTTATGACCACTCACAGGTAAAGCAAATAACATCAATCATCTCTTAACAAGGCCACAAATCAGTTCTTGCAGTCAACATGTTGAATGTAGGAGAAATGGACAGGAGTAAAGGCCTAACTGAATTTAGGGCTTGTAAGGCTTGTGGGATTCACCCGATAAGTAATGGTGAGTAGGTACCGACAGTGAACAGAGAAGAACCTTTCTTTTACATTACATGGATGGCTGTGTATGTGTGCGCCATTTACATGGGGAAGTGATGGCACCAAGATGCACTGTGGGAAGACGAAAGCCGGTGGAGGGAGTGTAATACTCTGGACAATGTTCTGCTGGGAAACCCTGGATCTGGCCATTCATGTGGATGTCAATTTGACATGTGCCACCTACCAAAACATCATTGCAGACCAGGTACACCCCTTCATGGCAATGGTTACCCCCAATGGCAGTGCACTCTTTCAGCAGAAAAATGTGCCCTGCCACACTGCACATATTGTTCATGAATGGTTTGAGTAACATGATGAAGAGTTGAAGGTGTTTCCCTAGCCTCCAAATTCCACAGATCTCAATGAGAATGAGCATTTGTGGGATGTGCTGGACCAACAAGTCCGATCCATGTGGCTCCACCTTGCAACTTACAGGAGTTGAAGGATCGGCTGCTAATGTGTGGTGCTTTAAGGGGTCTTGCAGAGTCCATGCCTTGGCAGTTCGGCGCTGTTTTGGTGGCACGCGCAGGTTCAACAGCATATTAGGCAGGTGGTCATAATGTTTCAGCTTATCAGTCTATATGCAGAATGCATTTAAAACATCAGTGTTAATATTTTCATCTGGTTGCACTTTTGTGACAGCTGAAAGGAATATGTCACCTAACAAGGCAATGAACAATAAGAAAATATAGACATTATTTAGAATTTTTAGTGGAAAAACAAAATATTTTCTTTGAAAAGTGTTTTAGAAAGTAACTTAACGTCTTCATTACTGTTGTATCCTCTGTTCCCTGATGGAGGGAATGAGATGTTACATAGATGTAGTGACACAAGGGGGCAAAATTGGGAGCCCCAATCACCTCTGATATTTGAGAAAAGACCAATGAGAATTGGCAAGTGGAATTTGCATGCCACTCCCCCGGACATACGGATATAGAAGGAGACAGCTTGCATCCACTCATTCAGGTTTGTGCTCAGGAGCTGAAACAGAGTCCCGGCCATTTCAGTGGCAGTTCAGTGTTGTGGCAGGAGGTATATAAAAGTAATCAAGACATTCCCTGTCCCTGTAATTCCCGGTTCTTTTATTTTGTTCTAACTGGTAACCTTTTGGAAAGGAGGTTGCAGATCTTCTGAACCAGAGCTCTAAAATATTTTTTTTGCTCAGATTGAACCGAAATGAAAAACATTTAGTTTTTAGTCTCTGTTATTTATAATTTGGCAAGCAACATGTTTCAACATTTCTACATTTTCATGCTTCTTTTTAAACAGGTAAAAGTGAGAAAGGGCAGAACAGAATTCCATGGGAAAAATTTATTTGTCAATAAGTAGTATCATGTTTCAAAACTTGGTTTGTGGATTTCTGTCTCCATTAAAAGCATGACAAAATCATCTGAGACAAGCGTAAAATAAAGGGGACATAGATTTTGTACAAATGTCCAATGAATGTGATACTTTGTGTTAAACATGTATACAACTCAGACTTCATGTTACGTTACAAGATACATTTTTTTTTTGAAAGAGAGTCAAACATGAAGTGCAGTGACAAAGATTTTAAAACAATATTTCATCTAATGAACACTTAAGTTGAGAACATGCAACATGAAACATGCAAAAGCTAATCACAACTCAGAATTAAAATTTGTAACCAAATAATTTAGCTAACTGCTTTGGGAAAGACAATATATGATCAACTTGGAGCTTATTGTGTAGGACAAAAATATTTAAATGTAGGATGAATAATTTATCCTCTATATTTTACTCCAAAAGGGTGTGTGTGGATTATGCTTTCTAAAGGTTTTAGGGAAAATGATTTTGGCAAATCAATGCCAAATGGTTCTTAGCGTCAAACCAGACAGACAACAAACTATTAGGGTCTGCACAACAATAAAACATATAAAACTAAGAAAGAAAGTGTTATTTTCAAGTAATTTCTGTATCCCAGCAGCAACCTACAGAGATACCCTCTCTTAGGGGGGTATTGTTGTTGCTGCTTGTGGTCTATTAGAAGATTGTGTAATTTCCATCTTTAGTTTTTCCAACTTTACGATGCAAATATTTCAACACTCATACTGAAAAGTATGTGTTTGGATTCGATGATGACGACAAATTAACTGTTTCCAGTGAACAACAAAGAAATAATGTGACACTAAGAATCTGTGGCACTTTGGGCATGCTCAGTTACTGTCATCAACCACTCAAAAGAGTGCTCAATTATCTGATGTTCATTTACAAAATAAAGTACAAAAAATGCAATTTATACAAAATTTAATTTAAAAGACAACTATTTACTAAGTCAGCATTACAAAAATCCAGTTCCATAAACAGGGCTCAGTTGAAAATTATATTCAAAAAAATGTTTTTGTTTGTTTTTACATTTATCCACATATTTACATAGTCTTGCTTGAATCCTCCCTATAGTTATCCCTCTGTGTTTGCCAGATTGTACATAACATGGACAAGACACAACTTAAATATTCACATTACTTTTGAAAAGAAAACATTTAACAAGCAATGATGAAGACAATGATGTGTCAAATCTCTTTAAATATCTACCATTTTATGTCCACAGTAGATCCCTCTGGACATAAATAAACACTGATAGAAAGATATTATGACAAAATGTTAAAAAGAAATGATCTCTCTCTCTTTCTCTGTTGTTGGACTAGATGCTGACCTTTGCCTCGAGATACTATGATGATACAAATGTGACGAGTAACGAAATTAATGACCAAAGTTTAACCAAAGAACTGTGACAAAATTGTTACCCTTTACAAAAACTACACTAGGATGCTGCGCTGAAGAGCGTTATGGGGACAATCCTAATTGTGACCGAGCTGTGAATATGTGTGTAACACGTCAATGAACATTGACCGGAATTTATAGCCTCGGCTAATGAAATCATTAGATGCACCTGTGGCCAGGCTATATATGGATGCATCACCAGATGTCGTCAGAGCCTCTTTTTTTCGATTCTGTGTGTGTGTTTCACAAGCCTGTCAAAACTTTCTTTCCTCTGCTTGGAGTTAGAATTTGGTCAGGCAGTGTGCAGTGAACCTTTTCTCCTTTCCTCTATTCTAAATACACGCCTTGATGGAAGGGGTGCCATTTAAGAGGCATCCTCTACTCGTGTGCTTCATTCGGGAGCCATGCGAAGGACCTCTTCATAGAATTTAGCAGTAGTCCTTGAGGGTCTGGTTTAGACTCCTTTTTTGAACCTCTAATGTCAGCGTCTGGCAGACTTCTGACTCTCAAGATGTTTTTTCTTATGGCAAGTACGTCTCTAAGGAGACTTGGTTACCTACAGGCTCTGTCTCTTTTTGCCGGCCTGTTTAGAGTTTGCCCCAGGTATGACCAAAAGCATTCTTTGCACCCTCACTCTGACTACCTGCCCAAGGTGACTTTAGCGACCCTTGGCCAGTTACTCTCTAAGCCTTCTGCTCACTGCCGTTTGTAACGTCTGAGCGGCTAAGACTTCTCAGACTTTGTCCAGTCTGTACCCTTCAGACTTATGTCCACCGCATTTGCTAGTGGCGTGAAGTCAGGGCAGCAATTCTTCCCTTGCAAGCTGTGACCAGGTGGCGGTCGCCTCCTGGCAGACTATGTCACTTTTGGGTGAGGGGCATTACTGCCCGGGCCTACAAGGCGCACGGTCAAGCTTTGCCTGTAGGTTTTAGGGTGCACTCTACCAGAGGTCTCTCCTCCTCTAAAACCTTGGCTAGAGGTCTCCCTCTGCAGTTGGTTTGTGATGTGGAAGGTTCCGCACACATTCATTAGATTCTTATAAGTTTGGATGTTCTTGCCACTTACCACTTATGTCCTTGAGTCAACATCTCAAGCTCATGTCTGAGGCCTCTCACGCTCTTGTGAGCATACTACTCAACCGTAAGGGGTCCGGACAACCACAGTGCGGCGGCGTGGGTATTTTCGTCCCCATAGCGCTCTTCAGTGCAGCATCCTAGTGTAGCTTTTTGTAAAGGGAACGTCTCGGGTTACGTATGTAACTCTTGTTCCCTGAAAAAAGCGGGACGAGATGCTGCGCTGCTTTGCCGCATTGGGATGCCCCAGGACTGCTCTTCAAAAAGAAGTATCTGACTACACCTTGTGACGCATCCATTTATAGCCTGGCCACAGTTGCATCTAATGATTTCATCAGCCGAGGCTATAAATTCTGGTCAATGTTCATTGACGTGTTACACACATATTCACAGCTTGGTCACAATTAGGATTGTCCCCATAGCGCTCTTCAGCGCAGCATCTCGTTCTGCTTATTTCAGGGAACAAGGGTTACATACGTAACCCAAGACGTTTTGCTACATTACTATATCTCTTAGTAATTTATAGTCAGGGAGGGCAGGATAACCAAAATCGTTTTCAAGGTATACATGTATTTTATGAGTAATTCTTTTGGCCATGGCGCTGCTGAATGTTATTTGCACGTGAGCGATGATTCATATATAAAATCACAACTGACATGTTTGGGACATGTCCCACTCAGTATTTTTACTTTACTAATTAAGAATCATCGCTCACGTGCAAATAACATTCAGCAGCGCCATGGCCAAAAGAATCTCTAACAGTCAACACATTTTGTATTTTGTATCACCAACTGTAAAAGTTCAACATAAATCAAACTTGATGTGAAATACATGCCTTTTATATCAAATAATGCTGCTCAATCCTGCTTAATATTTAGTATTTCCAAATCTGTGATTGATTCCATCATCACAAATCATCAATCTCTTATTGAAAACCTGATTAATAAGATCCATTAAAGGAACAGTTTAACCCAAAAATGAACATTTTGTCATCATTTATTCAACCTCATGCTGTTCAAAGCCATTTGTCTTTCTGTCTTCAGTAAAATATCTTGACCACTTATTTCCATATAAAGAAAGTGAATTAGGACTGGAGTTATCAAGCTCCACAATGACAAAAAAGCACCATTAAGGAATAGCTTTGTGTGAGGTCTGAAATGTGCATTAGTATTCACCCCTTTATAGTACCTCACAAATCAAATATAGTGCCATTATTCAAGCCTGATGTGGCAGCATATTTGATTTTGAGAGCAGTCTTTTTTTTTTGGTGAATAATGACTTCAGTGTATGTCTGTTCCTTACACAAAGTTGTGGAATTGATTTGATTGATTAATTGAACTTTATTTTCCACAAATGTGGAAATTTTTCTTTGGCCTCTCGCAAGAAAGAAAAAGCACTACACATACACTAGTAGGATACTGACAATAATCATAATCATACAACAACATTAAAACACAAGCACCTAAATAATAATAATAATTATAATCATCATCATGATCACATAAAAGCATAAAGAGATTTGGGGACCAAATACCTTCAAGATGGAAGCATTACAAATTCAGGGAAAAGTGGTTGTGTGGAATCAGATATAACTCTCGTTGCTCTTCTATGAACGGCAATGCATATACAGTTTATCAAGCTGTGTTTGCTGGTTTCCTATTATTTTTTCCGCCATTCTCACTATCCTGAGCAAATTACCAAACCAGGCTGTGATATTAGACACTATAATACTCTCAACATGGCTTTTATATACCATTTCCCAAACTGATTGACTTATATCAAAACTCCTCAGTTTTCGCACAAGGAACAGCCTTTGACTTGCTTTCCTAAAAATATTGTCTATGTTCTTACCAAATTTCAACCATGTACAGTATATGTTCCCAAATATTTAAAACTTTCAGCAGTCTCAACAGCCTGATCATTTAACATTAGTTTCCCTAATTTATAGTGTTCTTCAGGTTAAACATTGAAAAACAGCTCTTGGGTTTTTCTTAAATTCATTTGGAAAGCACTCAATTTGCACCAATCCTCAAGGACAATAGTATTTTAGAATGTTTGCTCACTCAGTGATTGGCTCTTTGAACAGAGTTGTACCAGGACCATATCATCAGCATACTTGAAAAGACCAGCTGTGTTACTCTTAATCTGTATTGAACATTTTTATTTTCATATTGAAAATAAAAGTGGTGACATCACACTGTGGATCCCATCCATCCATCGTCAACCGCTTATCCTGTGTACAGGGTCGCAGGGGGCTGGAGCCTATCCCAGCTAACATTGGGCGAAAGGCGGGGTACACCCTGGACAGGTCACCAGTTCATCGCAGGGCCACACATAGACAGACACACACTCACACTCACATCCACACCTAGGGCAATTTTTGGAGACACCAATTAACCTAGCATGCATGTCTTTGGATGGTGGGAGGAAGCCGGAGCACCCGGAGAGAACCCACACAGACACGGGGAGAACATGCAAACTCCACACAGAAAGGCCGGGGCAACCGGGGTTTGAACCCACAACCTTCTTGCTGTGAGGCGACAGTGCTAACCGCTGCACCACCGTGCCGCCCTACTGTGGATCCCCTGTATGTAAAACCGATTCTTTTGAAAATATGCCATTCATAAAAACTCTGTGGTCAATCTGGAAAAAAAAAATCTTTGATCCAAAATATCAAAGCAAAGTTTACAATAAAATTTCAGAGATGAGACAGAAGCATATGAACCTGCATAGTATTAAAAGCAGAGGTTAAATCAATAAAAAATGCCCGTGCATTAGATTTGGAATCATGAATATGCTTTGCTACAAAATCAGTTAATGTATGTGTAGCACCTTCTATCCCCCTGTGTAGTCTATATGCAAATTGTAATGGACCTAAAACCATCATGTGTTTACTCACAATACATTCCATACATTTAGCCAGGACTGAGGTCATAGCAACTGGTCTATAATCTTCTATTAATCTTGCCCCTGGTGATTTGGGTATGGGTATTTCTGAAGATACTTTCCACAATATACTCATTAAGTAATGTTTGAAATAGCAGTGTAAGGGCTATTTGAGCTGATAACCAAAGACTTTTAACACCCTCCCTTTTAACCCATTAACCCATAACCCACCTGGTGCTTTATTAACTTACACACAGCTACCTCCTACTCTAACAGCAGGGGCACTGGTCCTGCCTGAATATTTTTAAGGACCTCTTCACTTCTCATTTTATCATCTATACAATCAAATCTACTATAAAAAATAATTACATTCATTCACAAACATTACACAGTCATCAGTTTGTACATTTTGTCTAACCCTCTCTCTCCCATCATTATATGCATTCCCTCCCAGGCCTGTTTGACATTTCCTGAATAAAATTTCTGCTCAACTTAAAATAAATTTTAGTCATCCTTACTTTAGTTCTAAAAGCCCTTCTCTTTCTCTCTTGCTTTCACAGTGTCTCGCTTAATAAAAGCAAACTTATTTTCATTTAAACAGGTCTTCAACTCTCAAGGCTTATTAGTAGGAAACACTCTGACTGTGTAAGTTCGTGAACATCTGTACTTGAGTCAAAGAACACCTGCCAATCTGTCGTGGCAAAACAAAAGTTTAGTTCCTCTGTACTTTGCTCCGACCACTGCTGTATATTCCGTGTACCAGGTTTCTCCCTTTTAAACATCTGTCAATATCTTGGCAGGAGACATTGTGGTCTGATTTTCCTAAGGCAGGTCAACATTGCTTTATAAGCGACTATAATATTCCTGAAACACATGTGATGTATTGCTGAAGGGATGGAAGATGTGCAGACACAGGTATTGAAGTCTCCGAGAACAAACACAGGCTGGTCCACAGACCTCTCCAGTGCATCAGTGATGTCAGCCACTTCAATGTTATTTGGTCCCGACACATAGACAAGAATCACCATGTTCTACCCAAACTCTCTCTGTTAAAAAAAGGTCTAATTGCAATGAGATAATCTTATAGTCCCGAGTACATATCTTGTCCAGTATTTTGTATTGTGTTGCCCAGGTATTATCCAAATATAAACAAAGTCCACCGCCTATATATATTCCTGCTGCTCTTTTGACTCTAACCCATCAAGGTCGACATTACCGTTATTATCTGTCAACCATGTTTCTGTTAGACATATTAGATTGCTACACCTGAACAAATTTTCTGTTTTTGCCATGATAGTTAACTCATCAAGATTGTTATTTAAGGATCGGACATTAGAGATTACTCAATCACAGGAAGAGAATGACTGGTGCAGCATCTGCACAATCTGTTTTTGACACCACCTCTTGACCCCCGTTTCTTTATTTGACCTTTTTTATGTTGTGTCATCTTCCTTTTTTCAGAATTTAATGTAGATAGAAAATGTCCATCCAGAATTGTTGGTGTTCCCATGGAGTGCAAATGTTCTCTTATTGAAAGTAATTCTGCACAGGTGCACCCACGTCATTGCTTCCGAAGAGTGATAGATTAGAGGAAGCATTTAAAAATTAATTTTCCAGAAAACTCCATCTTCATTTTGCTACTCCGTCAGGTCATAAATTAATATTTAAAACCACACAAACTTATCACTTAAAACAACTTTAAAAAAAAAAGAAAACACAGGGTCAGCAGCTGTGAGAATTGGTATATTATAGCACACAAATCCTACAGACTATGGTTTTATGATACTTTAATGGGGTCTTTTGGTCATTTTAGAGCTTAGTAGCCCCAGTCCCCATTCACTTTCATTGTTTGGTAAAGTGCAGCTTGGACACTCTCCAACATTTTTCCTTTTGTTTTTCATGGAAGAAAAAAGTCAAACAGGTTTGGTAATTAAATTGACAATTTTCATTTTCGGATGAACTGCCCCTCGAAACCCTCCATATGAGCTCCAAGTGTCGGGATCTCTTGGCCTGCAGTAACTGCTGGTTAAGTTAGATAACACAAGGGCCAAATTATCAATATACATAATAAAACACAGAGATGAAATGACATAGAGAAGAGAAATTTTCATTATTATATTTAATACACACACTATAAAACACCCTGAAGCAAAATTAATCTTTATGCAAATGAATCTTTATGAGAAAGAGCAAGAATTTGTTTAAAAATAGTAAGGCAAATATTACAGATGTGAGAAGGGCCAATTGCCATTATTTGCCATCTTGTGCCCTGTTACCTGAGTGTGAAAAGGCAGAATTTACACCTGAGGGCTAGAAATGAAAAACGCTCTAATGGTTGCACAATATACAGGAAACTTATTTAAATGGTTCCAAGAGAATTTGAATGCACTGCATTGCATCCAAACAAATGTACAAAAGAATAGTAATGAAAATAAAATATTATAGACACAGAGAGAGAGAGAGAGAGCGAGAGACTGAGGTTACCGTCTCCAACATTCAGCCTATAGCCAAAAAACAACCGTCACTCTCTCTGCTTTGTCCTGTGGTTCTATGTTGATTGTTTGTGTTCTGGTGAACATTTATGGACTTCTTAATATCAGAGTCTGTGAAAAAAAAATGATCTTCTCTACTGGATGTCCCAACAGCTCTCATGAAGCTTCATACCTTGTAGTAGATGTTGGTCGGATTTTGCGGCGGCATTTCCTGTACAATATAGACTGGATGACCGTAATCGCCGCTCACTTTCTCATAGTGCGGGCAGTAATTGTTGTCTGTCCGTAATGGAATGATGATGTCACTGGGCTCGGAGCCAGCGTTGCCCATCATCTTGGGGTTGGTGAGGGTGCTGAGCATCAGGGTGGTCGATCGGGGCTGCGTGGGCTTCCGTGAGCGCTTGCGAATCTTGATGAGCAGAATGACCAGGAAAATTATGAGGATGAGAAAGATGACGCAACCAGCACCGATGGCAGAGAACACGGCGATCTTAGACCCCAGAATGGCATCATCACTGTCGCTGGGATTTTGATTAATCGTGTCTTAAGAAAGAGGAAGATAAAACAATATGGATCACACATCTAAAACCTGCATTTTAACATTTAATCAGTAAAAACAAAAGAGTCCAGCAATAGGCTATGTTCTAATCATCTGATCATATATATATATATATATATATATATATATATATATATATATATATATATATATATATATATATATATATATATATATAATTTTTAAATATTTAAAGATAACGATGTATTGATATAAATATTTATAATCATTATATATTGAATTATTGTTATATGAGGGGCTTTCTCAGCAAATATTTGTATATGCGAGTAATTAATTGGGACACCATGTAATTAATTCGATTAAAAATTTTTAGCGATTGACAGCCCTACTATTTTCACATGCAAATGAGCTATGTGGCAAATTCACTGTGAGTGGCAAATTTGCAGCAGGTTTATCTGGTTAAAACCTTCGGGTATCAGACCGGTGCAGCCCTAGTTGTTTTCATCTAAGCTGTTTTCACAGCAGCAGGCTATGAGAGTTTTCTCTTTGAAACCCTCCTCCTCCCCAGCAAGCACTTGTCTAGATCTGCTTCAAAAGGATGTCTAATCAACAGACTCTCATAACAATACATCCCCCTATAGCAACTTGTTTTTGCCTGCACCACCAAATCGTCCTCCTTAAACTTCAGCCTTTGTCTGTCTGTTACGTTAATGCCGCATTCAACTTATTTCTGAGGATTTTAACACTTTAGACTAAAAAGGCTATTTTGTTTTAATGAAATGAATAATTTTTTTTTTTTTATAATCACTAATTGCTTACTTGCTCATTGTTCCATGCTCAGTACATGCTATTTAATGCAGTACTCTGGATCTTTCGAAGCTGTGTGATGGTTTTGTGTGGGCAACAGATCTAAATATAAGCCTTTATCGATCAGAATCCCCATCAGCCAGTAACAATAAAATCCCAACCTGTGCTTATTTAAATATTCATAACCGCAGCTTCAAGAAATCTTAGGACAGCTTTGACATCAGTGATGTCAAAAGCCATTGGCTCTTGTGGCTGTGACATTATAATGTTTCGATATATATTTTTGAATGAGATGTGACTCTTCAAGGAGAGGATTATTTTCAGAATTTCTATTCCTCACACAGAGCTATCATGTGGTTTCAGAAGACTTTGAATGCAGCTTGAGTTGTTTGGAATACTTTTATGGTGCTTTATTTATATTTTTGAATAATAGTTTTTTGACTGCACTTGTATCTGCTTGTTATATATTTTATATTATTGGCTAGGTTTAGGCGTAAGGGTGTGGTCCAGTGTTCAAAAATATCTGTTTTAAAGTGGAATGTACACTGCTGTTCAAAACTTTGGGGTCACTTGACTGAAATGTTTCTCATGATCTTAAAAATATTTTGATCTCAAGGTGTATGCTTAAATGTTTGAAATTGGTTTTGTAGACAAAAATATAATTGTGCCAACACTAATTTATTTCATTTCAAATCTAAAATGTTATTTAAATTTTTTTTTGAAATTGATGACATGGACCAAATAATAAAGAAAAGCATCCAATAAGTGCAGCATAGATGGGAACTCCTTCAATACTGTTTAGAAAGCATCCCAGGGTGATTCCTCAAGAAGATGCTAAAAAATAACAATGATTTATTTGGGATTTTTTTTAAACACAACATAATTCTCCTTAAATGTGAATAATAATAATAATAATAATAATAATAATAATATTAAATAATGAGTGCGTGACCCTAAACTTTTGACCAGTACTGTATATACAATTATTGTGACTATAACTTTTATTTTGAATTCTTTTATTTTTCTACAATGTTTTTTGCTGGGATCATATTTACCCCATGCAAACAGAAACAAACAGTGTTACTATACTGGATAACAACTGCCTTTCTAAAAGCGTGCATGATTACTTTTTGGTACATCATTCATATCTGTTTTCTGGGTTTTGATTAAGTCAAATTAACCTCTAAAAATATTTTGAAGTGAAAATAATAGGTAAATTCTTTTATTATTTGTACATTGCTCAAAAAGGATCAAAAGTACCATATAAGTACAAAACCATAGTCAATATGAGGTGAAGGATCTAAACATCTAATCTGAGTTTAAAAAACAACCCGAGTGTGCACAGCTTCAAGAGAGCAATCCTATATCATGTACTTCATTTATGTTGTTTCTTTTCTTTTCTTATTTCTTTTCTCATTTCTTTATCTCCATTTAAATAATTAAAAGTCATATGGTCCATGGTGGTAGTGAGTTTTAAGAATAAATTCTAACTCAAGTACCATGGCTAGTTCTAACCATCCATCAGATGCTAGTATTTCTACAGCCATGAGTGATTCAAATGTTAGGCTACATTAAATAATTGGGGATTTGTAAAATCAGATAACATAATGCTTTATGATAAAAACAGCAAAAGCAAATGTCAGAATATGGTTTACAACAGGAATTCTACACTGAAGGTGCAGAAAGGTATTTTCGGAGAAACTAACTGACATAAGAAAAGCATAGAAGTATTAGTTCTGGGTGCTGAATTGTTTTTTAAATTCTGAAGGGGGCAGATGGGAAAAATGGCTAAGATACAAACTCGGTTATGCATTTGGTGTTGTGTATGACCTCAGAGCAGGTTGGCAGCAAAGGGGTTCTCTTACAATGGCAGGTTATCCCATAAAATTGGTGGAGACATGGAGGATCGGTAAGGGTCCTGCAGCTCCCACAATAAGTTGTGGTTTGAAGACATGCTCCTGTACATTCTTTTTTAAATGAACAACTGCACCACCTGGGCTGTTTTTGTTTTGTCATTTCATAATCATACAAAAAGTAGGGGTTACTAGAATGTGTTGGTCATTGTTGACACATTTTCAAAGTGGGTTGGAAAAGAAGATCTGTCCATTTAAAGGCCATGTTGAAGGGAAATGCATGGTCTGATGATTATGAAAATTAAATTTTTATAATTTTTTATAACCAAAAATACAAAACTGCACCTAACTCCCATCAAATGTGCAGATGCATTAATGGACTTCACCATGAAATGAGTGAAAGCTCACCCGAGTTTGCTGCTCCCGGTGTTCTGTCGTGGTATGTGTCAGAGGGAACATCAGCACCTGCTTCAAGCATCGGCCGTTCAGTCTGCTGTGGCTCTAGTTCTACTGCATTTGTGTCTGTGACACACATTAATACAAACATAACAAAAACTGCTTTCAGCACACTCACAATATGAAGAAACAGATTTCAAAAATGTGTCCCAAACTGGCATATGCACGAGCTGTTCCTGCCCAGTGTTTTTTTGTGTTTTTTTATTAAAATTCATAAAGAATCCATGCGACATATCACAAAATGCGTATTCCAGTATAACAGTCTGTAGACTTAAAGCTTCATTTATTTTGAATTACAGCTATCTCATTAGTGGGCATACTAATAAATATCTGGGCAACTTAATGAGAGTGATTCTGTCAGAAATCTTCTGAAGATGCCTGTGGGGTCCTGTATGTAAGCATAATGCTCATGTCTGTGAAATGCATCACAATTACTAAATATGAGCCTCCCTTTAAGCAGTGAATTCTCTCTGCACAGTCAGAGACATTATAAGTGCAAAATATGGCGACTGTAAGAATGGAAGCATTACATGTAAAAGAGCCAATTCACCTTTCTGATATGTGATGCCCATTAGCTGAACTAGCATGAAAAATATATTTGAACAAGCACAATTTATGATGCCACTGCTCTCAGATTATGTTACTGATTTGAATTAGGTTATTTGAACAATTTTTTGATTAAATGTTTGGTAATTTTGTTCTTTCCCCAGTCAAGTAGATAAGAGCTGTGACCTGACTTGCCAAAAAGGACTTTTGCACAGTTACCTTCAAAAATGAAAACACATGAACAGAACAACAGGGTTGAACATTAACATTATGTTCTTTATTATTTACACTGGTAAAAGAGCACATCTAAACTAAATGGACTGGAACTGAAAATACTGGTTACATCACCTCATATTGTGCTGTTTAAAAACTACATTAGCTTCAAGGAAGCAATTCTGTATGTACACACAGTCAAATGGCTTTGACGTTTTAGAATAATAGCACAATGGTAAAAAGTAGTATGGGAATTGTGTAGTGATCAGGAATTACACAGTTTCACTGTTAACTTTGATTCAAAATGTTGTGGTTAATTTAACTAAGAATTTAAATCTACGATTAAAAAAAACGTGTCCAAAATATTATATTATATATAATATATTAAAAAGTTTTTTGGTGTGAGCCTAAATGTGAAAATCTCTTATGCTTGTGCCTGAAGGTTACTGCAGCTGATACTAAGATAACGGACAATGTCTGCATGGTGCTTGGGCATATCGTAGACATAACTTTCAATTATGTCTACACAAAAACCCCAAAATATACAAATAAATTCAATCTATCTGAATCATGTCCACCAAAAAAAGCAACTTAAAATCAGCTGTTTGGGAGCATTTGAATGACTGAGGTTTACAGAAGACGACAGATATAAAGACACAATATAAAGGTACACATCCTAAAAATGGGACAGGAATTTCCACTAGTTGTCCAACATCGATTGAGTC